>CM076997.1:120242864-120842864 GCA_039090855.1 Macrothele yani
AACCGAAACCATATCGCCCAACGGAGGCGCGTACCCGAGCAAATATTGTGTGTCGCCGAGAAGACGGCGGCTGAAGAAATCTGTCACTATCGGAAAGAATTCATATATATATATATATATACAGTGCATATGTTATCTGTCAATGTCAAACTTAGAATTAGATTCGGTGGAGGAATTTAATATTTATTGAACATTGTTATAATAATCTTACTCGTAGTTTTATGCTTATTGTATGTGCTTATAATTACATTATGTATCATATATGCGCATAAGTTTTCGCAAATGATTGTAATTCATCGCATGTTGAAATGAGCGAAAACGAGCAGCCTTGCAAGAGAGGAAGGAATCCACAGCACCTAACTTTGGGGGACAAAACTCTTCAACCCTATGGGAGAGGGAGATAATGTTACCCGTATGTCCTCCGGAATATCGTGTAACATTGGAGGACCATGATTTCGTAGGTATGAATTTCGGAAAGGGGGCCTACAAATTAGTAAGTGTGGGAAAGCAATATATTCACCAAATAATTCCTACGGTATCGCATAGTACGAGGAAATAGTTAAACGAGGAAGAGTAGTTACCAAGTAAACAATTTAGAGAGCGCGGGAATTGGGAAAGAAAATCCGAGAAGCATAATGTGGACAGGCGTTCTAAAGAGGATAATTATAATACCTATTTCATAATTTTTCTAAGACCTGGCTGAGCAGATTTCTTTCTTGAGGAGGAAATTCCTTATTTTTTTCATCATTCTTTTGAATTGTTTTTTTTATTTTATTTTGTGTTCCCCGAGCTCTCCGGAAATTCCAGTAAGAATACGCACGAAACACACCCCTAGGTTAGTAAAGAGAAAACTCGGAGGTTTTAGCAAGCAACGCTACGAGAATGAAATGCTCGCAATCACAGGTGGGGGCCAATTTACTGGACCTTTCGCTATTAACGAAGTCACGTTTTACGCACGCTAGCGGGCAACGAACAGGGCATATTTCTCGTAGTGGGCGTAACTGGTTGACACCAACAGAAAGAGTCATACAGGAAGCGTACGTGAAAATTCTAAGGCAGCGCGGACATCCCGCGGAGCAGTTGACAAGATAAAGGAATATTCATCTTCAAGAAAACTCGATGTTCTCAAGCCTTTGCCAACGAATCGGAGGGATTCCCATACAGGGATGTAAACCAATGCCGAAGCGAGGAAAAGCGGCCCAACCAATAAGGGAGAACCATTTGGGTAGGACAGGAACACCCCCGAACCCCTTAAACATAGACGAGAGAAAAAGTTTTTTTTTTTAGGCGGAGATTTTTTGGAGAGAACACGGGATGGAATGATGACTGCTATTTCTGGGTGAACGCAGAGAGGAAAGATGGACTCTAGATGAATCCTGGGCAGAATATCGCAGAAAGAATTAAGTTAGGAGTTTTCCTGGGAGGACGCTCAAAATTGAGCAAGATGATTTCCAGGTGAAGGGAAGTATGATGTTTTCCCTGAGAGGTTTTTACGCAAATTTTGGGTGAAGCATCGAGTGATCTTATGCGGGCAGTGTGCATTCAGCAGGACCGGATGAGGTCCCAACCATAGACTTTATACCTATAAGTAATACCGGACGACAACGAAATAGATGAAAGAAAAGAATTTGGTGAGAAAAATTTCATAATTCCCAATATCTCGTTAGCATGATCATGATTTTTGTCTCCTATACATCCTCGGTAGAAAAGATAATTTTAATCTCTTGCAAGTGCTGAATAACATAATGTGTCTTATATTTTGCGGAAGGTGAACTTTAAAATATGATTGCGGATATCAAAAAGCATAATGAACTTAAAATATATTTTGGTTTAAATTAATAGAAATCTCCACCGATCAGTGTAATAGATTTTAAGGAAACACAAATGAAAATAAATTCTGTATTTTATAATGAAATTTACCCGAGTTTCTCAAATCTTTGAAAATTCAAAATAAGTGAATCTTTGTTTATTTTAACCTGAATAATTAAGTAGAACAATCGTAAAGTTTTGGTAGAGTAACAACTCCAAGATTTTAAGAAGAAAATAACTTTTAACATTTAGCAAACCCAGTCGCAGGAAAATAAAAGGTCCAAATCTGACATGAGTTTATTAAATTTCAAGCGGCATATGGAGGAATATGGGTTTCCCATGTTCTCCCATATGAAACACAACGCAATGCACCCGTCAACCCTGAACTTGGAGACCCTCCATTAGGGAACCCAACTTCACGGTAGACACCCATAGGCGGAAGATAATAGAGAGTAAAGAGTTACGAAAATTAACGGCCTTCTTAATAATTAATCCCACTGCAGCGAATAGGACGCAGCAGATGGTTCGCCCTCACATCGAGTAGGGGTGGTAATAGTTTCAGGATGGACTTGATGGGCAACAATGTTCAGATAAACCTTGGAAGAACCTGACCTTTCAGCAATATCAGGAAACCCGTTCCGTACCAACAGAACGTGCACCACACCATGCCAGCGCCTCCAGAACCTTGAGTTGGGTTTACAAGGCAAGCTGGATCAATTGCTTCATGGGGCTACCGCCAAACTCTCCGCCTAGCTTCGGTACAGTACAAGGTGTACCGGGAGTTTTCCAGCTTCCAGTCACTGTGTCCCTGACATCTGTAGACGAACTTTCCGGTTTTTCGCAGAAATCAGAGGTTTCTACATAGACATACGACTGTCAGTAATGATCCTCTCAAATTCTCTGCGAATAGTTCGCTGAGGTACGGGTCAGGAACAGCCTTCATTGAAAACTTCCAACAATTGCTGCACACAGGAAGTGCTATCTCTCCGTACAAGCCTTCTCAGATGACGGCGATGCCGTTCCCGACAGATTGTCGTCGCGCCCAGAGATGGAAAGGGTCACGGGTCAACAGGTCGACAATTTCTTGAGGATCAAACGTGTTGGATCAAGGTGTTCCTGACCCGGTTTTATTCCCGTTTTATTTTTGAAAACAAGAAAATGTATTCCAAAGAAAAATGCGCGTTGTGAAATTTTGTAGTCGATACTGGTGCCCGCGGAGTGAATAATGATTTTCCATGCAAAAATATTGTCGTCTCTTTCTTAAAGCAACGAAGATTTCCACCGAACGACGTCAGAAACACCGACACCATATCGTAAAAAGATACTTCCTTTGCGTTCTTTTACAGTGCGATTGTCCAGGGCAAGGTACAGGCAAACGCCATTCGCCTGCTTCTCGGCTGATTCACTCTCTCCGTGCGAAGGTCACTGTATTACTAAGAGTTACTTTTCACATCGCATCTTTTACATTGAGCATTCAGAGGTTTTCGATTGATGTGCTAACATCCCGTTCGCATGACATGTCATGTCGAAATTAATTCATTTTTTGTTAATATGGATGGATTTAATAATACGTAGGTTGAGAAAGGCGTCGAGGCCAACAAATATGTGCTTGTTCAAAACCACAAGGGGAAGAGTGAATGCTGGGAATTGTTTCGTCTCAGTAAGGAACCGGTGAATAATTCTGCGTTGTTTGGTCTTGCTTGTTGTTCAAAATGTGGAAAGTGTATAATTACAAACAAAGATGTCGACGGTCTAATAAGAGATTATGGAACCAGAAATCTAACGGACCTTATGAAAGTATGCGCACCTCCATCAAAACGTGGAAAGAGTGAACAATCTAAATACATTTAAAAAAATACATTTGTGCAATCGTAAATAATGATTCCCATTTGTAATATACTCACAGTCACGGTCATAGTCAGTCATTACTTCTGGATTACGCAAAATAGTGGCACTAAAAATGGCACTAAAATTTAGCAAGTAACCATATTTTATTATTAAAAAAAGGATTTCAGTTATTAAATATCAAGCAGTTATTGGGATAAATATATATATTACGTTTATATGTGTATAAATTGAGTTTCGAATTTCTAGTTCAAAGCAGATTTTTCCGGGTCCGAATCGGGTCGGGTCGGGTCCGGGTCCGAAAATTTTGACCCGTTTCCAACTCTGGTCGCGCCACAGTTATGCTTCTTATACAAGTAATTGTGTTATTTTTTCACTAATAAAAGAACCGGGACATCTCGACTTTTGAGAAACCAGTCGACTCTTATGTTTTCAGAATCGTCGCTCCAGCCAGATGGGCACCCACGGTAAGACTTTTATGGAAATACGAAAGATCCTGTGTTTCTTCTCATTGCGATCTGACGATTACTGACGAGCAGTGGTCTTAAATGGTTGCCTAGAGCACGTGGGAACGCACGTAACCACATATTTTGAATATATGCTGAGCAAGTGACTTTACTGTAAATTAGTATAAACGTATCTAATCCAGTGACTGGTGTTACAATAAAAAATGTTTATCGATCTTTTAGTACTAAGATCATCAGGGAACTAGAATATAAATTTGCGTTTCTTAGCGATAAAAACTGTGCAGTATTTTATATAGTTCATGGATACAAAGCATTGAGCCATATAGGAAATCCTCCATTTTGTTGGAACCAGAGTTCGAATTCCATTGGGACGTGAATGGTGTGCTTCTTCCTTCCCTCCTAGCTGGTCCCCTCCCCATGTCAGCTACAGGTAAACCAATCTTTGCAATCAATGAATGACAACCACATTTTAGAGAATTTTAGGAAGAGAGTATCTAGCTCCTGGTCTTAAACAACGCTTAAAAATAGGTAGCTAGGGGATTTGAGTTATGTACTCCGTCCCTAATTTAGGGCCATACAGGAAAGGGATACCGGAAAATGTCTGAGAAGGTTTGAAAAGTGATAACCGGACTCACTCCAACCCGACGCGGTAAAGGCCGGAATTGAATTAACCCTTTAACGACCATGAACCCAAAATCTTGTTTCACTCTTAATACTATAACACCCGAAACTGTCTATTGGTTAACTTCTTTGTGCAATAACAACAATAGTGACTGAGGGTGACCCTTGCTGAACATTCATAGGTCATACAAATTTGAAGACCAGGTAAGGGTAAGAACTCTGACTCACTCTACACAGGCGTTTCGGGCGTCTATGTTGATTTGTATGTAGGGCGTTTTGGGCGTTGTGGTCGTTAAAGGGTTAATGCACAGCAACAATCAGGAGAAAAATCTAGAGCACCAGCATCACTACCACTACTGACTCACTACCACTACTACCAACCCTGAGGGGGAAACGGAAACAACATCATCTGGAGATAGCAGGTATTACTTACCATCTTCCCCATAGCAGCCAAGGAAGACAGAAAAGAGAAGTAATCACCGGACTAATTTGTCTAACACTAGCCAAGGGCATGCCGTCTAACCTATGTCTATACCTGGGGCAAACTTAGCCTGACTGTGGGGTGGAAGTTGACAAATCCCTTTCACCGAAAAGATATATCATGGTTTTTTTAGTATTTCTCTGCACTAATGGGGTGCAGTGCGTCGGGGACCATACACAAACCCTAGGGGAAAGGAAGCAAAGCGATAGGAAATCTCCTGCCGATCAACCCTATCAGCGATTTCCCCTCACGAAGACAGGAGCAACGCTTAGCGCCCCCAAAACCATTTGATTGTCTGCTTAGCCTCCTATCAGGCACAAGTACCCACAGGATATGGCTCTGCACTATCAGTCGTGTGCTATACCTGCAAGCATCCTCCTGATATAGCACATGGCCGACCGCTATTGACAATGATATCTCCAAAACGCGAATAACTGTATTTTTCGGAAACGCGACAGAAACTAAGATCTTCATTTTTAGCACGCCTTTTGTAAACAACAGTACGTGCTTATTGTACCCCTTTGTCTGTCTGTCAGCCCATCTATCCGTTTGTCCGTCTGTGGACACCATGTCGCTGCAACTATTCCGATTTGCAAAATTCTTTTTACGTTGGGAAGTCCGAAATGTGAAAACGATTAGCATTGCTTTCCGGCCTTTTTTCGATGCACAACTTGCCGCTAGAGGGCATACATAAATGCAGGTGCTATAGAATTCGAAATACATTTTATCCCATATAACTGCTTCTAAATATCCGACAGAAAAAAATTATTTCTTTTTTCGATATCATTTATAACGAAGACTTTTTTTGGGTGCGGTTTCTTTTTCAAGTAATGCATAGTTCTTCCGCTACAGGGCGTAAAGGTAAACTGCCCCCCCTATCTCTGCTTCTAAATGATCGATTTGAAAAATTCTTCCTGCATTGGATAGAACTTCTGTTGAAAAATGTTTTGCATGCAATTTTTAATTTTTCGTACCGAACAGTTTTGCTGCCAGGGATCGTAAGTGTATATTTAATCCGGTTTCTGATGCATTTGCATCAATATCTATGCTTCTGAAAACTCAACTGAAGAAAATTCTTTTGTGGTCAGATACGTCTTACTACTCATATCTTCAGTTTAAAATAATGCATAGCTTTTCCGCCAGGGGTCGTAGATATATACCTTTTTTTTTTCTCAATACGTCTGCTTCTAACTGTCCGATTTGAAAAAAAAATCTTTGTCGGAGAGCGTTTCTGATGCCAAATGTTTTACATATAATTTCAAATTTTTCTTGATGTACAATTTTGCCACCAGAGGACATAAGTTCACGTTTGCGTTTAGAGCATATTTACAGCAATACCTGCCCGTCGAAACACCCGATTATAAAAATCTTTTTTCAGCCAAATACTACTAATTGTAAAAAAATATTTGTAGATATTTCCTTCCCAAAATAATGCACAATTTTCCCGCTAGAAGGCGCTAAATTTTAACCTGTTTTTCCGAACATCTCTGTTCCTGAAAGTCCGGTTAAAAAATTCTTTTAACACCGGATGCTATTTACCTCGTGGAAAACTGCCTGTACTCGTGGATTTTTTGTCGTTCACAATTCTGGCGCTAGGTGGTGTTATATGTATTTCTGTTTGCCCCCGTATCTCTGTTTCTGAAAACTCCATTGAAAAATTTCTTTACTGTATGTCATTTGCTACAGTAAAGAAGGAGAATTTTATCCAAATATATATTTTGCAAACGAATTGTAGTACAGATTTATGTTTTAGAAGAATTAAAATGTTTTATTGAATATAAATATGCATAGGAGGAAAATGCAAAATTATTACGCTCTATTTACTGTTAAACTAAAAAGTTAAATTATTAGTTTAACAGTAAAAATTACTTGCCATTCTATTAATACATTATTTTCGGTTACTTCTATCGAAATCATTGAGATGAAATTCTAATAAAGCACTGCTAGTAAATCTGGAGGAACCCTGCATCTCAAAAACTCCGTACATCCAATTTAATAAAAAAAAAATCGCCTTTTAATTAATTCCTCAATTCGCAAAATTTTCACTTCCGAATTTCTTACACAGGGCCTTACAAAATTCCTCTCCGTCCTGAATACGTCTCTCAAATACTTAATAATTCTTAATTTCACTTCCGACTAAGCTTTCAACAAACCCAAAGTCAGTCATTAAATACTGTTGGGCTGAATTTAAAAAATCTAGCTCAATAGTGCTTAGTGACTGACCTTGTCTAGCTTCATTTCTCATGGCTAGCTTCATGTGGCTGCTCGATATTTGAAGATATGGAAAAATACTTTCATTCCTGCAAGAAATGAATGGTCTCCAAATACAAAGACCGTTCCATGAAAACTGAGAGTATTTTTTCAGTCGGCAGCAGTGCGTAGCGGGGGGGGGGAATAACCACTCACACGACTAACTGAATTAAGGAAGTATCTATGGCAAGAGTTATTAGCCGTGGCAGACGATTCTGGTTTTGTTATTGCGCAGTTGTTTAAGGTACGTCTGCATTTCGCCATACAGCTATGGAGGTGAATGATTCAGAGTTAAGAAGTGAAATGCGTTGTGCGAAAAGAAATTGCTATCGTTTGGGTAAAATGTCTTCCGAAACAGTTGATTTAATGAAAACATCTCACAAAGATAAATGTTTTGGGTGAGTCAACGATTTTTAGATGGCACCATGATTTCAAAAAAGGGCGTTTGTAGACAGAACTCGCTCCTGGGCCTAGTCCGCCTGAAAGTATTGTTGCGGGGCGTATTGTTAATACTGTTTGGGCAATCCTACAAGAAGATCGACGAATGACGTGTGCAGACATAGCGGCGTCAACTAATATTTCGAAAACGTCGGGATTCAGCATTCTACACGTCAAATTACTGCTGCATCGTGTGTGTTCCAGATGGCTACCTCTCACCTGACGAGAGAACAACTGTTAGCCAGATTTCAGGTGCGTGATGAGTGGAAAAAATTGATTGCAAAGGATCCAAACTTTCTGAGAACAGTAATAACTGCCGATGAAACATGGGTCCACAATTTCTAACCCCTTACGAAACGCGCAACGAGCGTCTGGAAACACAAAGACTCGCCTCCTCCGAAAAAAGTCCGCTAAACCAAATCAGCTGGGAAGGTGATGAAGATAATTTTCTTTGATAATAAAGGTGTAGCCTACCAGCATGCTGTTTCTCCACAAATTACTGTCAATGCTGAGTATTACGTTTCAGTCTTGAAGCGTACGACGACACATATCGATTAAGCGACCGGAACTGGTGGGCAAGTGGACCCTACACCATGATAACGCCCATCCACATGTGGCTGCTTGTGTTCAACGGTTTCTTACAAAATGCAGTATTGAAATCATGCCACAGCCGTCCTACAGTCCTGACTTCTCTTTCATTTTTGGAAACAACCAGAAATCTCCCCGTGAGATTTCTGATTGTTTCCACCAATGAAGGAGAAATTCCGTGGCGCAACATTCAACACAGATGCTGACGTTATTCAAGATGTATAGGGGTCGTTAAAGCGGCTTCTACAAAATGCCTTCGCCATATGCTTTGAAAAGTGGACTGAACGATGAGACCGTTGCATATCGTTCGAGGGAAGATGCTTTGACGAAGAATAATTTTGCTGTACCTATATTTCTTCATTTTGTGTGATTTTACTCTCTTTTCATGGAACAGCCGTGGTATATTAGTGCAAGACGAGCTTTTCCAACAATTACCTGTTGTTGCATGCCTTCACATGTTGCACCATGTAGCACCTTTCGCTACACATCGATTTTTATTTTTATTTTAAATTCCTCTTCTTCCTTCCCACCCTCTCTCTCTCTTTCTCTTTCTAAGATGCTTAATTTTGACATTTTTAAATGTAAATAGCGGGCATGAAACATTTGTAGTCTAAGTCAAAGCTTGGGTAATCACTCAGTTTTTAAGAAAGAAAAAAAAGATTTTAAAACAATAAAATTTTAGGGCCGTAAAATGTAAACCTGCCGCAGGCGAGAAACTGGAACTCCAGGTTATTGCATTAGTTTGAAAATAGGTAATCCGATTTTTCTCGTGTAAGTCGGTTGTCTGGAGCCCTAGACTGAGAAGTCGCACGATTTCTTGAAGCGTACTCGTCGGCTGATTAACTGCTTTTGTGACAGACGCCGGATGGTCAGAGTTCAAGGGTCAAGAGGTTGAGCTCCGGGTGGTTGCTACACAAGCAGAATTGACTGCTACTCTGCACCTACTGCTTGCTGCCCACATACCGCGATATTCTTCTCCATTTTTCTTTTCCTTTCTCCGTGACGTTAAGGCATCAGTTATTTCTCATTTTATTTTTCCTCATTATTTTTCACGCTTAACAGACTGAATTTCACAAGTTTAATTGCATATTCTTCATTTCATTTGCCATAAATCGATCCGGCACAACAATACTTTCTTTCAAAAAATTAATTCTATGTTCGTAGAAGAAGTAACAAAAGAAGGGAGGGGGTAGGAGAAGACGGCTGCACGCACTACGCGGAAGATGAGTAAAATAAGTCTTGAGGGTGAGATGGAACAAGTTCCTGGTGTGAAAAAATCAAGATTTATCACCTCTGGATAACCCATATCGTTCCGTTTTGTTTATTATGTTATTTCCAAAGAATCAATCACAACCTTAATCCTAACAATGCAATTGCTATGCAGATTTTCATCATTACTTCTGCAAGGCTCTTGTTGAAACTTACACTCTTAAAAGAAAAACGCATGGAGGACGACTTGTAATGGATTATTCTTTGATGTTTCTCCGAAACACTTAACGAGCTCTTCTTTAACAAATGAGAAGGGAAACTTTCCCTTTTGTCATGCAATGTTGCCAATTAATTTTTCCTTGATAATAGTTCCTTAAGGTCGAATGAGAGAAAACATAAAGTAAAAATTTCGACGAAACATAGTTAGCTTCTTTTTATTAAGCTGATTTCATAGCAGCTAAAATTGCAAATCTCGTGACCTGGAATATTAATAACTGTTAACATTTTTATCCGATGAGAATAAGTCGTTAAGATTTCATGTCGACGTGTATTAAAAAACCAGACCGTTTTTCTTCGAAGAACGCCGGCAAGAAACACCGTTTATCAATGGAGTTAATTCAGCGCAGTAAATTCATTGGTAATGAATATTTATACTTTGCGGTATATTGAGCGTTACTAAAAAAATACAACAGTTAATTGGTATTTAAATTTTACAATAACGGTTTATGGTGATTGCATACACTTTTTCGTACGTGCAAACTAAAATCTCTCTCTCTCTCTCTCTCTCTCTCTCTCTCTCTCTCTCTCTCTCTCTCTCTCTCTCTCTCCCTCTCTATTTCCCATTTTCAATTACAAAAAAAAATCGATTTACAATAGCATTTGTGCCTGTTCTAAAATTGTTTTAAAACTATGCAACAACTGTTCTAATTTTTTTTTGTTTAATTTTTGAATATTACATCACTCCAAATGCGCACAAACACATCCCTCGGCGCAAAAAAAAATTTATTTTTCGTTAATAGGTTTAACGACCAGCGTGAGTAACTTCATGTCCGTCCCTGATTTAGGGTCACTGGTACCAGGGAAGGGAGTAAGCCAGTCTCGTAAGACAAACACAACATCCATGCCTCCACGAGATTCGAGTCCGGACCCGTCTCAGACGAATGGTCAGAATCCAGCGCTTAGACCACTGCGCCACCGTGGCGGCAGAGCGAAAATTTGTGCTCCCGGAAAATCGTGGCATAAGAGAATAATGTTGGTCTCGTAGTTATAGGTGTACTATACTAAAAGAACTTTCTCAAATCCGACATCTAGTACAAGAACTACTGAGTTGTAACCTGGGCATCCTTTTTTATCAGGAGTGAAGTTAAGTAACCATTTTAGGATAGTGAATGCTAATAATTTTCCCGCCATTTTTTCCATGCGTTGGTCAGTGGGCACGGCTTTCGCTTTCTCAGCGTCGCAATCAGAGAGGAAGTTACATTTATGGTTTCGTGGATGTGCGAAGGGGACTGGTGAATGAGCTGAGAAGAGGGGACAGAGAATCCAATTAAGGAACTTCTGCGCCTTTTAAGAGAAAAGAGGAACTGGACGTTATTGCTCTTCAGCCGTCCCAGGTGAGGAGGAGGACTTTTCGCGAGGACACTTTCCTGCGAGGGAAAACGCAAGCGGCCGAAGGTGGAAGAAGACGCTCTTGGAGGGATCACAGAGAGAAGGAATTTAAGGAGGATCTGCACCTTAGAACAGGGGGACGTTCTTTTTGAGGGTGTTTCTCAGAAGCAGAGGGTTTTTCACTCTTCTGCAGTGAATTTGACTTCTCTTCTGGAAGGAGATTGGGGTGGAAAGCGACTGAGGAAGGAGGTGGTAGATTCTCTCTGGTCGGTGTGAACGGAGATAAGCAAAGATCAATGAGCACTGATGATTAGGGAGAGGGAATACTGGCCGCGCGAGAGAAGGGGATTCGACGTGTTACTAAGTTAATGAGAGAATGGAATTAAGGGCAATGCTTGAGACATTCCTCATGTTAACTGAATAAACACTTTCCTCACTGCAAGAGCAAGATATTATTTTGGCTGATATTTTATTTATATTTTATTTATCTGCTCAAGTTGGATAAAATACGAGTTAAGGTCCAGAAATAAAAACTCTCTGGAAGCGAAGCATCAAACGAACCCTTCACACAGGGCCCTGATATATAACTCAGCACCAAGCCCTGTAACAGTATCAAAAGCAAGTTTACAGTTTTGACGTCTAGTGGAAATCGGGAGGGGGGCGGAAAGTTATTTAATTAATTATCTTTCCTTTGGGGCTGTCCAAAGTAAAATTAATTTTTCAGCTTAATAAATTTCAGAAAATCGATCTGACTAGCAAGAAAAGTACACGAATTTACTGCTTAAAAGCTCTGAATATTCAAGCAAAGCAAACAGAATTTGCTTGTACCACTTACTGGTCATTCATGTAACACTTCTCAGAAAACTTGAAATTACATGGTTGACCAGTAAGTGGTACAAGCAGAGAATTTGCTTGTACCACACACTGGTCATTCATGTAACACTTCTGAGAAAACTTGAAATTACATGGATGACCAGTAAGTGGTACAAGCAAATTCTGTTTGCTTTGCTTGAATATTCAGTGAATTTTCCATGTATCATGAAGAATATTTCTTTCTTTCATTGGCTTAAAAGCTGGATGAAACTTGGACAAAACATTGGAAATGGGGTGGAATGGATATCTAGAAAGTGCTACATTTCGCAACTTTTCCGACCTTGAAACACGTAGGTAGTGTACAAGTTTATCGTATAACTCCTACAAGATAACAGAAATACACAAGATGTGCCTTTCAATTTCTGTCGAATAATCCGGGGATTATCTTTTTAAAAAAAAAGTTATAAATTTAGGGATTCAGCGGATAATACGCCACTTTAAAAGAAAAAAAAAGGTTTCGCGGAACTTTGATTTAAAAAAAAATCCGCATCATAATTGTCAGGAGAGGTCGTATATCCGGAAAATTACCAAAAAACGCGTTCACAACAGAAAAATGTAACGCAATGCGAAGACAGAGACGACAAACAGTTCAAAAGAATATATTTTTTTTTTTTTTTTACTTTCGTGCATTTTGACAGAAAGTACGATATAACGAAGGGGGTATTATTTACTCTCGTGCGCGTTCTTGGGTGCCGCAGATCTAATTAGTGCAGTGACGTTAGGAGATACTGAAGTATACGAACTACAAGCTGCAGAAATGTGGCTACGAAGAATCAGCTGATGACCATTAAAAACCTGTACCGTCCAAATGCGGACTCCACAGGGTTAAACGAACTCGCTGAAATTTAAAGTGAGCCGCCCCGGTGGCGCAGTGGTCTAAGCGATGGCTCTGATCATTCGTCCGAAAGGGGTCCGGGTTCGAATCCCGGTGAGGCATGGATGTTGTGTTTGTCTTACGGCACTGACTCTCTCCCTTCCCTGGAGCCAGTGACCCTAAATTAGGGACGGGCGACTGCTTATAGCCCATTGCGTTGCTCACGGTGGTCGTTAAACCTATAATCAAAAAAAAAAAAAAAAAAATTTAAAGTGTGACGGCGTTGCGCGAGCAATTCTGGCAGGATCCGACAGTCCCCCACCCGGACAGGATCGGTCCGTAGACCCGCAGCTTGCTGCTGTCGCCGTGGGCCGGCACTTCTCACCTCTCCGTCATGACTCGTGTGTGCGTGCCATTGGGCAGCGGCTAGAAAACACCTCTACCTCTGCCTGGGAGAATCGATCGCTGGCGCGAACTGTTTGGGGCGACTTCCCTTTATTCAAAATATATACATGCACATTTATTTACACTGAGGAACTCATTTTAGAGGGAAATAAATCCTTTATTCAATGAGCCCTCTCACAGAGAAATAACATTGAAACTATTTACATTGATACTTACACTGCCGCAGGACTAGGGCCTGTTCTGCGGCGAAGACTCTGGGCCTGAGTCATCAGTTCCTCTTCTCCGTCTTCTATCTTCTATCTATCTTCTGCGGTCACCCCTCAATTAGGTAGACCGTCTGCTGCTTTTATGAGGTGTTTGACCAACTCGATGATCCCCTGTCTCGCTCTTGGGTACGCGAGCAGGATCGAGAGGTCCCTCGTCTTTGCCAATTCTGGCACCAAAGTTCTTCTCTTACCTGAAAGAGAGACACATTCAAGAATCATGTGTGCGACATCTGCAGTCTGGGCACCACGCAGCTACACACTCGTTCCCGTACCGCGAATCTGCGGAAGTACTCCGGCGATGCGCCATGGCCGGTTAGTACCTTATTGAGGAACCCATTACTCTCAATGCGTCTGATCGAGACTCGGGGGAGTATATGGCGTGTTCTTCTGCCCGTATCCCCTTCATCCCATCTCTGCTGCCACTCCACTAATGTGGCTTTTTTCAGTTGGGTCCGCACGCTTTGCAACGGCGTTCGCATCTAAAAATCTATGCCCTCTTTTCCAGCAGCTTCCTTCGCTAGCTGGTCTGCCCGTTCATTTCCAACTGTACCGACATGGCTTCGGATCCAGTGGAAGGTAACCACCATACTTCCCCAGTCTTTAGTAGTGCATTTATTTCTCCGACAAGGAGAGTCTTACTCCCGAATTTACCAAGCGCTTTCAGGGCCGCTTGGCTGTCGGAGAAGATGCTACATGTCTCTTCACTGCTGATGGAAAGCCCCCATCGCAACACCTCCCTGATCGCAAACAACTCTGCTTGAAAGACAGAGGAGTTGGACGACAGACTCGTTCCGCGTGAGTCTCGTTGCCATCCGAGAACTCTCATAACCCCACGCCAACACAGCCACCTATCTTGGAACCGTCAGTGAACAGTTCCTTCCCCTGTTCTGTGTGGAGAGCATTGTCCCAAGTCAGACATGACTCATTGGCCGGGTGGCAAGCCCAGTCAATTCTCAGTAATTCCACCTCGGACGACCGATACTGGTGTCCGAGGAGAGATACGTCATCCCCGTAGCGGAGGGTCTGCATTGCCGCTTTCCTCGCTACCACCAAGTCCGCCGGTTCACACCCAGCCAGCACTTGCAGCGCTGCTGTGGAGGTCGTGCGGAAACATCTTGTTTATGCCCAGTAGCGCTCTGCGCTGGATTTGATTTAAACCGTTTCGCATTCTAACCGTGTCCGACCACCAGGCGGAACACGCAGATGTCAGCACGCGCTCTACCCCACGTTTATAGAGTACCATTTTAGCTGTCCCAGTCGAGTTTAGGACATTTGGGCACCGGACATTTGGGCACCCGGACATTTGGGCACCCGGACATTTGGGCACAAATCTTGAGGGGCCGTACAAAAATTGCCGTTTTTTTTCGCTGTGAGGGCAATTGAATGAAGAAAACGTTTCTAGTAAGACAAACGACAATTGGGTGTCCAGGAGGGGAGCCCCCCTCCCCCGCCGTTAATATAGCCAAATTTTTGATAAATTTAAAACACTAAAATAGACGAAACCTTTTTTTAAATGTTTGACAGCCTTGAAGGAGGTAAGGATTTTCTGAGCCCCCCCCCCCCCCCCCAGCACACATAAAATGTCCGTAATTTCGTATTTTCTTCTTTACGATATTTTTCTATAAAGTACAACTAAACAAATTCTCTGCTAGTATGAGGAAACCCAGGACTCTTGTCGCGTGTGTGTGCGTTCTGAGGGAAGGGGGGGGCTTAAAACCTAAAATATGAAATATAAAAAATTTCTGGTCCGTTCGGGAGATTTTCAGCGATATTTTTCTATGAACTATAACTAAACAAATTCTCTGCGAATATGAGGAAACCCAGGACTCTTGTCGAGTGTGTGTGTGGAGGGGGGGGGCTTAAAACCTAAAATATGAAATATAAAAAATGTATGGTCCGATGGTGAGATTTTCAGCGATGTTTTTCTATAAACTATAACGAAACAAATTCTCTGCGAGTAGGACGAAACCCAGGACTCTTGTCGAGTGGGGGGGCTTAAAACCTAAAACATGAAATATAAAAAATTTCTGGTCCGATCGGGAGATTTTCAGCGATATTTTTCTATGAACTATAACTAAACAAATTCTCTGCGAGTATGAGGAAACCCAGGACTCTTGTCGAGTGTGTGTGTGGAGGGGAAGGGGGGGGGCTTAAAACCTAAAATATGACATTTAAAAAATTTCTGGTCCGATCGAGAGATTTTCAGCGATATTTTCTATAAACTATAACTAAACAAATTCTCTGCGAATATGAGGAAACCCAGGACTCTTGTCGAGTGTGTGTGTGGAGGGGGGGGGGCCTTAAAACCTAAAAAAAATAGTGGTCCGATCGGGAGATTTTCAGCCATTACAAGCTGCATGTCATCGAATTGTCTGAGGGCATCTGCTGCCTCAGGAAACTAGGGGGGGGGGGGGGGGATACCAAAAGCGTAAAATATCAAGATTTCTCATTAATCTTCCGATCGGAGAGATCTTCAGCATTTACAAGCTGCAACTCGACAAATTTTCTCAGCGCATGTGCACTCTCTGGAAACCTGTCGGCGATGGGGGGGGGGGGGTTAATACCAAAAGTGTAAAATATGAAAAATTCCTCCTCCCATCGGGAGATTTTCGGCATTTACAAGCTACAACTCGACACATTATTTGAAGGCATGTGCCAACTCCAGCGCAATCGTGTGTATGCGAGGGGGGGGGGGGGGGATAGAAACCAAAAGTGTAAAATATGAAGACTTTCTCGTCCGATCGGGAGATTTTCAGTATTTACAAGCTGCAGCTCGACAAATATTTTTCTGTTCTGAGCGTATGTGCCTACGCAGCAAACCCGTCCGGGGGGGGGGGGATAATTTCAAAAGTGTAAAATATGAAGAATTTGTCGTCCGATCGGCAGATTTTCGGCATTTACAACTGGACACATTATTTGAGGGCGTGTGCCTACTCAGGAAACTTATCGGGCGAGGGGGGGGGGGGGTTGTAGCTTGTAAATGTTGAAAATCTTCGGATCGGACGAGAAATTCTTCATATTTTACACTTTTGAAATTACCCCCCCCCCCCCCCCCGGACGGGATAATTTCGTCGTCCTGGATCGGGATTACATTGCTCATAATCATGAATATGGATTACATCATATTCATGATTACATAGCACCAAGGGCGCCCATGGGGGGAGAGCCCCCCCCCGCCTGTAACATAGCCAAATTATTGATAAATTTAAAATACTAAAATAGACGAAACCTTTTTTAAATGTTTGACAGCCTTGAAGGAGGTAGAGGGTTTTCTTACCCCCTTCCTCCAAGTACTCATACGGGTACCTCTGCATGGCACATTTCTTAGGTTTCAAAGGAACAAAACAATTACACCAGAACTCATACTATGCTCGGAAAAGGACGACAAGGAGGAATTTTTTGTAACGTCTCACTTTTACTTAGGCACTAAATCAAGTTATTAATATTTCTCTTTTACTGAATTAGACACTAAATTACTGTGCCTCATTCGTAGGCCCTTTTGTCATCCTTTATTTCTACCGATGCCATATTCATAACGTTTACGTATCAACTCAAGGTAATAATATTGCGCTTTCACTTAAGCACGAAATATTAATTCATAGACCCTACCTAGGCATTTTTAACAGTTTTTGTTCTATCGATGTCACATTTATAACAATTACGTATCAACTCAAGTTAATAATATTCCGCTTTTATTTAAGCACTAAATATTATTTCATAGGCCCTAGGCCTAGGCCTTTTTAACAGCTTTTGTTCTATCGATGTCACATTCATAACAATTACCTGTCAAATCAAGTTAATAATATTCCGCTTTTACTTAAGCACTAAATATTATTTCACAGGCCCTAGGCATAGGCATTTTTAACAGTTTTTGTTCTATCGATGTCACATTCATAACAATTATGTATCAACTCAAGTTACTAATATTCTGCGTTTACTTTTTCACTAAAAATTTTCTCACAGGCCCTAGGCCCAGGCCTTTTTAGCAGTTTTAGTTGTACCGATGTCACATTCATAACAATTACGTATCAAGTTAAGGTAATAATATTGCGTTTTTACTTAAGCACTAAATATTATTTCACAGGCCCTAGGCATAGGCCTTTTTAACAGTTTTTGTTCTATCGATGTCACATTCATAACAATTACGTACCAACTCAAGTTAATAATATCCTGCCTTAACTTTTTCGCTAAAAATTTCTCACAGGGCCCTAGGCGTAGCCCTTTTTAACAGTTTTGTTCTATCCATGTCACATTCATAATAATTACGCATCAACTCAAGTTAATTATATTCTGCTTTTACTTAAGCACTAAATATCATTTCACAGGCCCTAGGCCTAGGCCTTTATTACACTTTCTGTTCGAGCGATGTCACATTCATAACAATTACGTATCAACTCAAGTTAATAATATCCTGCCCTTACTTTTTCACTAAAAAATTTCTCACAGGGCCTAGGCCTTTTTAAGTTTTTGTTCTATTCATGTCACATTCATAACAATTACGTATCAACTCAAGTTGGATCAACGAAAACTCCCACACTTTCTCGTACTGCTCAGCAAAGGGCGGAAAGCTCGCACCGAAAAACTTTTGAACACCTTCTCATGTAAGGGGATGTACACGAACTGCGTTTCATTCCGAGAACTTGTCAGAGTGTGGAAGTTATCCTAGCTGACCATAACGAAATGTACCAGTTTTCCTGGGCATGGTGAATATATTACAAGTATGTCGAAATAATGTCAGTAGACGATGACATCGCTCTGTTCACGTTCTTTTATAAAGAACTCATAGCAGCTGAAAAATTGTTGTTCGGACACCGCTGAACAGAGTGATGACATCGTCTATTTCCTAGGCATATATGGAAATGCGTATGTAAGATTATATTGACACAAGGTTTATGCAGAAGCTTTTCGATTCATTAAATCTTCAGCAATGATTTTAATATTTCGCATGTCATAACATGCAATACAAGGTAATCAACGGGGACTCAACCAGTTGATCTTGAGGTCTTTTTAGAAGATTTTAAATGACAACCTATTGTATTTGCAATAAATTTTGGTTGAGATCGACTGTCGGTCTGTTTTTCCCGAAATCTCGTCTGTCAACGTTTACTTTCTAATCAAAGTTGACATCTGCTCCTGCTGTTTTTATGGTCCCATTAAATGAAAGCTGAGACGCTTCCCCTTCTCAGTATAATTGCTTTACTGTCCACAGGGAAAAAAAAGGGGCGGGAACTCCTCATCATCACCGCCGCTGACTGACCACAAGATCAAAGAATATTGGACTTCCGCTCCCCCTTCATCAATGCCCCAGCAGGGCCGAAGGGGAGTTTAGTTTATTTACACGAGACTGGGTGAGACTGGGTCTGGTGTCAAGCGACCCTCTGGAAATCGTGCGCAAAGCGACCCTGTTATATTTTATCGTGGGCGAAGCTACCCTGCTAATCGAATCATTTTACTTATATATATACAAATCGTAGTGAAATTATTTATATCTAATTAATTAAGTACTTACATCTTCTGAATTTTGTAGCTTTGGTCCAACTTGGTAACATAGTTTAATGCTTTAAGGCATTTTTTAATTTCTTCAGAATTTCCAAATTCGACGTGTGATGCACAAACAACAATTAAAGAATTAGAAGAACTTGGTCGGAAAAGGAAGAAGATGCATATACAAGTAGACGAACGCATTCGCAATATCATGGGGGAATTTGGAAATTTTAAAGTTCTTAAAAAATGCCTGAAAGCATTAAGCTGTGTTATCAAGTTGGACTAAGTGCAAAAGCTACAAAATTCAGATGTAGGTACTTAATTAATGATGTAAATAATTTGACTACGATTTGTATATATATATAGTATACACATATAAAATGATATTACAGACTTGTATTTAGTATAAAAAACTTGATGTAAGTAATTAATTAATTAGATGTAAATAAATAATTTGACTACGATTTCTATATATATATATATATACCATCGATGGACAGCCGAAATTTTAGATTGGATTCCAAGGGACAGGAAAAGACCCAGAAGAAGACCACATGGGATATATTTCTTACTTTTTTATACATATACATATATTGCATAAAGCAAACAAAATCGTTTTTGTTTGTTTTTTTCTTTTGAGAAGGAGATAAAGTATACCTCTGAACCATTTCCTGTACTTCCAATATTGGGCACAGGAATGCCCAAAAAAAAAAAAAAAAATGCTATTTTTCACTGCTTCCCTCAGAAGATCAAACAGGTACTCCGCGGTTGAATAGAAATGTGCAAAGAAAATACGACATCATTATAAAGAAAGCCACGTGTAAAAATACCTGTCTTCCCCTCTCCCTTAGGTTTTCTTTCTTTTCAGAATGACTGATATTTTTGAATCAGGGTAAAAAGTCCTAGAAAAAAAAGTCCGAGACTGTTGAAAAACGCGGAAAAAAAGTCCGAGACTGTTTATAACGAAGCAAATTTCTCCGTCATTTCTGTCCACCCCAGGATTCGAACCCTGATCCCCTCATTCCGGAATAAGTCACTCTACCAATTGAGCTACGCGGACGTTTTGTTCTGATTCCTATCTGCCTTTATGTCGTGTGCGTCCTTCGGGCAAGGTACGTCACATCTCCTGCGGTACGTTACATCATCTCCGTCTTTTTTTTTTTTTCGAAGTGCCGGAGAAGGGATTCTCTTATTTTTCCTATCTCGCGGTGTGGAAAAAACATCACACCAATGCGAGATTTTGAACGGTCGGGTCATCCGGATAGTTCGGGCGCCATTATAACGAAGTAAATTTCTCCGTCATTTCTGTCCACGCGTTCTTCCTTTCACATAGTCACGGAAATTGGAGGGGAGGCCTTCCACAAATGTCACGTTTTCTATTTCATCATACAATGTTTGGTGAACCCCGTAGAACCACACCACATGTTCGGGAGGGGAGATGCATAACTTTCGCTTGATGCTGAAGTAAACGTTTTACAAACTGAGTCTTCCCACAGCCAGTAGGGCCCGCTATCAGAGCAGTGAAAGGATGTTGTAGTCTGGGCACTTCCATGTTGTCAACTGAAGTCATTAAAAAAGGTACAAAATAATTTAAAGACACATAAAGTAGATTTCAATCAATTTTTATTTTAAATTCTGAATTTTAATTCAATTCGAAATTTATGTCGAACGAAATGAAAGACACGCAGGTCGTTTGTTTCAGATTTCCATCCAAAATTTCTTACAATAGAGTACAAGCTTTTTCCGCGACATCTAGAATACAAGAAGAAAATACAATATTGTCCACATACGGCTGTAAACGAACTTTGAAGAGGTACTTCATTCAATTTAACAGTATCAAACTTGGAGACAAATCTGGCAATAGGTCCTTGAAAATATTCTGGAGAATGTCCGAAAGAATAAAAAAAATTCCATTTTTTTGGGGGTTTTGGTATGTACATAGCCAACCAGTGTTTTCCAGGATTTCCATATCGATCCGTATTCACAACAATACATGCTGGGAACTTGACAATTCTCTTGGGAAGTCTGTCACAGGCAAACACTCCGAGGAAGGACCGTTGTGTCACGTGATCTTGCTTTAGGGTCTTTACAATTTGAACACTGTTCATTTCTTCAATTGGAGAAATCACAAAGAATGTTTCTGGACTTTGAAATTTCAATAATGTTTTGGAACTCTGGGTAGATTAGCACAGAAATGGTTTTTGCTAAAGCTTTTCCAAATTTGATTTCCACTCTTAAATTTCCTTGTTGGTTCAGGTTCATATGCCCTCCATCACACAGGTCCGGACTGAGATTGAATGCATAAAGAGTGTATCCCTTGGAAAATTCATCTCGATCGATATATATTCCACAATCTTGGCCCAGTTTCTCGGTTCCTTGAAATAGACTATGGAAAGAACGAATTGTGCTGCCCTTTTCGAAATTGGGTTCTAGAGGTTTATGAGGAACTGACTGTCCGTCAACGTACACGGCGATAAAGTTAACATCATAATGCTTAAATTCAAAGGGGTTAGATTTATATGTACCATTAAAAGCATCGTTATCGACACATCCAATAATCAGTCTTTTGGGCATTTGTCCTAGGAATACGTTGTCTTGCATGAAGGACATACTTCCTTGAGAGACGGAATACACTTTGCATAAAACACGATCAATAGGATACTTGGCGGGAGATTTTTCTAAAGCTTTTGCATGGCCGATGGCAACTCCCGGGTTGACTTTCAATTTTCTCACAAAAATGGAGGCGTGTTCGATGAGAACTCTGTAATTGGGGGCCTCTGAGGAGGAAACGAGGCACAAATCAGGTTTACTTCGAACCAGTTTAATTTTCACATCCACTAAATTGAGAAGCAGTCTGTTTTGGAAAAATAAATCACAGTGCAAGGTTCCAATCATGTCAAACGTTTTGCTGTCTTTCACGAGCTCATAGCGTTGATGTAATCCTTTGTTTGTTGCAGCATTCGTGGGATTAATTTCGTTCAGATGTCCGGCTGTATACTTGTAAAACCCTTCGCATGCTAAATAGGATTTCTTTGCGTCTTCTCCATAATTTAATAGAGTTTCAATATATGCTCTGTGAGGATACATGTTGCTCGAGGACGAAATCACTCTTTCGTTTAGCATCAACTTGGGAAAACAGAGAATGAAGAAAACAGTATGGGCCCCACGGGCTCTTTGTCAGCTATGACGGAATTGTCAGCTTTCACAATTTTAATTTTTAAGTAGAGTTGGCTGGAAGACAAGTCAAGACAAGTATTCTTCTCCACTCCCAGAAATATTAAGTTCCAGAGGTCCTCCATCTCGAATGTTGGCCAAAGGGGTGATATTCGATCCATTGTCCTTTTTCTATGCTCGTTTGGGAGGGCGGTAAAGCAAATAAATCAAGTTCCGACTTTAAACATACGGAAGAATGACTGTGAATCAAAGCCATGGTTTACGGATCGAAAATATCGTGTGCTGTCGTCTTGGCTTTCTTTGAACGAATGATGCGCTTCATCGTGTTTCTCTTCCTTTTAACGCTTCCTCCTAACATTTTCTTCACTTTGCTTGCAGCTTTGTCGGTGAGAATTTGTCCTGCTTCTTTAGCTCGTTGTCTGGCTGCTGTTTTTGCATCCTTTCCTTGCATTAAGTCATTTGCAAGGTCGACCCCCGTTTGAAAGACTTGTTTTCCAAGCGTTTTTGCACCTTGTTTGAATATTGGTACCGCCGCTCTAAATAACGAGCGAAACAGTCCCCCAAGTCCATACCCTTTTTGAAGGGGTGCTCCTTGATAGTAGACTAAACCTTTTCCAGTTTGATTGACGTAATATTCCTCGAAGGACTTTGTACAACAGCGGTATGGTTCATGCATGACTACAGAGCCTTGAGACGAAAATGAAGTTTCACGATCGCTCTCCCACGTTCAAATGGTACTAATTGTCCCGAGCGATTCCTTATAACGATTTCTACGGTTTGGAAATGTTTTCTTGCTAGAGGCAAATAATGATGGCGATCGTATAAGGCGCTCACCACATCTCCGTCTTCTCCGCTCACTTTCACGATGCGAAGGAGAGGAGCAAACATGTATCCCACAAGCTGAGGATCCACAATATCGCTGTACACGTACAATAAGGAAAGCGACGTGTTCAGATCTGCTACGAAATTTCCATGAATGGTAGCATCGCTTCCTCCTGAGGCAGAATACACTCCAGGTTGAAAACCTAGAATTTCAGCTATTCCTGGAAATAACTGCAGCTGAGAACCAAGAGTTAAAACTGCTTTGACACGTCTCGTGGTTTTATTAAAAAAACATCGTAATTTTTTTCGAGCAATGCTGGGACATGGCTTTTACCACGTCTCCCACAGAATCATAATATCCAGCAGGGATTTTTGCTGCTTTCAGTTGACTTGGACCGAGACCGTAAGCAAAGGAATTTGAATTTACATTCACATTAAACCAGGAATGAGGGTAGATGAGTTCGACGAGTCCCACTTCCCAGTCACCATTGAGTTTGATCGGGGAAGGAAGACGCGTGATGAAATGACAAATTTTATTGTCTGAAGAAGTAGCGGAGAGAGCTGTCGCTAGGTAACGTTACATCATTCGTCAACTCATGTTGACGAATGATGTTTCATCTAAAAAAAGGTCGGTTTTATAGAGAGGTCAAGTCTTCCGCGGGGATCCAAGCATTAAATTTATCAAGATACCCTTTAAATTTAACAAAGTATTCCATTTTTCCTTTTCTTTTACGTTTCTTTAGAACACGTTCCACAGGAAAGGCCTCGGACAGAGTAACGTTTTGAAGCTCTTCGGCGTAAAAAGTTCCTTCCAGCTCTTCGTTCAATAAATCTTTATAGACGGGTGGGGATCTGGGAACAAGACCGCTCACAACAAAACCTTCTTCCGTCCAATTTGATTCGTATCCTTTTTCAAATGTCAATTTTGCTTTACTAATCCTCACATGATAGCCCACCTGAAATTTATAGGACTGTTTTTCCTTCTTGAGATCACCATACAGATTGAGAAACACTTGCTTTTCATTATCTTTGTTTACATCTACAGGTTTCATTTTTATACTTCGATGGGGAGAATGATTGTAACTGTGAACTAAATCGTTGAGCACGTCTATGAATTTAAACGTATTTTGACTTGTAAAGTATCGCCACATGCTAGTTTTGAGCGTGCGATTGAATCTCTCCACAACACTTGCTTTTGTCTCGTTGTTCGTTGTAAAGAAATGCACACCGTGTTGTGTTAAAAACCTTTGAAATTCTTTGTTCTTAAATTCAGTTCCTTTGTCTGTTTGAAGTTATACTGGTTTTCTATCTTGGAAAATCTGGGAAAATGCTTGAACGATATGGTACCCTGACTTTTGCTTTAAGGGAATCGCCCATGCATATTTGGAAAATATGTCAATGCATGTTAACAAGTAACGAAATCCATCGTTATATTGACTCAAACTGGAGACATCAGCTAGGTCTGCTTGGAACTGTTGTCCTATTTTATTCACCATCACTCTATTTCTCGGAAAATGTCGTCTCCCCGGCTTGTGAAGGGTGTACGTTTTCTCCTCCTTCAACCATTTCATGACGTCTTTTTTCTTGACGCCTTCTTTTTTGACAGCACGGTATAAAGCATCGAGACCACCTAAACTTCCTACTTTCTGAGTTGTCATATACGTCTGTTTCATCATTTCCTCCATTACAACAGTTCAACGAGAGACGATCCACCGTAACAGAAAAACTCATGTTCACACAAACTCGATCACAACTCAAATAACGTCCACTCCCCTCGCAAATCATTTTAAAAGAAATTCCAAATCCCTAAAACATTTGAACACCATGAAAAACCATAATTCTTACTCTTTCAAGCATCTTTTTCCAATGGCTCGATGGTCTAGCGGAAAGAATGTAAGATTTCTGAACAAAGGACTGGGAGTTCGAACCACTTCGATAAATAAAAATCACAAAATGGTGTAAAAAAAAAAGGAAATCAAAACGGAGCTTTTCAGGTTCATCACCAATTCATTAAAAAAGGTTAGCAAACATGTAAACTGAACTTTTTTGACACGATTAAATCCTCTTTCTCTCAATCCAGAAACTATAAGATGATTTTCCTATTTGTTGAAAACACTTTATTTACAACCATAGAAAAATAAAATTAAATAAAACTAACCTCTTGTAAAATATTTAATCGTAAAAACTAAACTGAAGAAAATTTATTAAAGAAAAATATAACCTGAAGAAAATTTATGAAAGAAAAAACTGATCTGGTAAAAAAATTGTTAAATCAGATATTGACTTTTGGAGAAATGATCGTTTAAAATTTTTTACTTTAAGGAAAAATGAACGATTCAAATATTGACTTTTAGTTGGATGGCATTTCCCGTGTTATTCTATGAGATTTTTGCGATTATAAAAAAAGAAAAATTTAAAAAATCGCCCTCTTTGTAAAAACAACAAAACCATTTTTGACTTGCTGAAATTTATTCGAGTCAAAAACGAACTTTGTGAAAAATGAACTTTTCAAATATTTACCTGACAATTTCATGAAAGAAACTGACCCGAAGAAATTTTATGTAAGAGAAAACTAACGCCAAGTTTTCCTTCTGAGGACACGCTTCCTTCACATTGCATGACAAATCATCTTTCAGTCTGCGGGCACCAGTATCGAGAACAAAATTCCACAGTGCGCGTTTTTCTTTGAATTTTTTCTTTTCAGAAATAAAACGGACATAAACCAGGTCGAAATCAGGTCAAAAGCACCTTGACCCGACTCGTTTGCCCCGCTAAAAATTGTTGACCCTTGACCGTCTCTGGTCCGTAATTGCAAGGTAAACACTTCCTCCAATGTCCAGTAATTTTCTCCGAGTGGCTAAAGCTGTATGGGGTCTTGCTTTGTCATATTGCAAGTTGGCGCCTTTCCGGTTAACCAGTACTGGATGCTTAGGTTTCAATTTTTCTTTCAGCCTTTTCAACTGTTGCCAGTACAGGTCATCACTTATCGTTTAGTCAGGTGCAAGAAGCTTCCAGTGAATTATCTCCTTGACATCCCACTATGCACTTAACAAGACCTTTCCCGGATGGAGTAGACTCGCCAACTCGGCATGCAGTCCAATGACGCTTTACATTTCTGTAGAGGACACACATTTCATCACCCGTAACTAATCGTTCCAAGAAAAGTTCATTTCTGTGACGCGCAAGCAAAGAAATACATGTTGTCATTCTGTCCGATCGATTTCTTGCGATAGGTCATGTGGTACCTACTGGTCGAACTTTGTGATAAACCCAAATGCATACTTCATTCCTTTTACTATTGTTCTGTGCACAGACAACCTTTCTGATAATTCCTCAACGGTTAGATGTTGGTCATTTGATGTGGCTTGGTTGACATCCTCTTCAGAAACCTCTGATGGACGTGCAGAACGTGGTTGATCTCTGCAGCTTGTTTCCGAACTTTCCGGAACCAAAGGCGACATGTGCTTTTGTCTACAGCATCCTCGCCGTACACCTCACAAGTGTTGCTGCAGGCTTCATCTGCATTGTTGCCTTTGTCGAACTCATATGAGCAAACAGTGCCAAGTGTGATGCTCATCGCTTGACATGTTAACCCTTGTGTGACTTGTTTACGAATGAGATTCGCCTGCATACTTGGGCGCCATTTTATAGCCTACTCCTCGAAGCATTTTGGCCATCACACGCGCCATCTGTTATTGCACTTGTTACTTAAATTGTTTACTTGGAATTTGCATCACGAAAACCGGTAATAATTCATGTCTGCGCCATTTTGTTTTAGAGCGTGTTTACTGAACACCAGGACAGAATTTATTGCATAAAAGACTTACCTGGAAATAGCGCTTCATAAGTTCTAAAACTCACAAGAAAACGCGGTCTGGTATAAGATATGTACTTCTACGCGTAAGCAATGGAGGGCCGACAGTTCTTAGGCATAAATATATCAGACACAACAAAGTCGCATTTTCCCTGTGTTCGTTCGCCGCACATTAGATGTTTCAATAGGCAGCTGATGAAATATCGAATACAAATAACAGCAGTCAGTCGCAATATTTCTCGGATTTCTTTCTTTTTTTTTTTTTTTTTTTCATGAAATCGTTTGAAAGCAGGCCTTTTCAGTCGGGTTCCCGTCCTTCAAAACCCCTCGAAAAATGCATAGTGGTCCTAAATCGCATTGTTTCATTTACTGTAAAAAAGATTACGCAGAGGACAAGCAACTACGTTCTCTTGTTCCTGATATTGCCAGATAGCAAAAATGCGTTAAAATAGTAACAGCATTTTCGGAAACTTAGAATTGCGCAGTTGCAAATGATAAAATGTTATGGTAGTTCATGCATAGAAGCACAAACAGAATTTTTTGTTTTCTTTCTTTTTCATTTCTTCTACAAATATAAAATATACCTGGTCATATTCTGCGAAAAAAAATTTAATTTCATTATGAGATCTGATGTGCTGTTTTATCTATATCAGTTTTTTTGTACATTTGAACGCACCTCACTATAAAAGTCAAGACCATAGCTTAAATTTCATTTAAAATTCCTAGGTCTAGGTTCCTTGAATGCATCTGACATAAAATGCGTTAATGGCTCTCGAGAACTTTTTATTCACTATTCAGACTTACGAAATATTAAAATCATTGTAGTTTCACATGCGACAATAACAACTTAAATTTGTGAAAAAAATTTAGGACCTATATAAACCGAATGGCCCCCGGCATAGGCGCCTTCTGAACATGCACTTTAAGGCTGTTTCTTTGAGTCTCTTTTATTAGGCCTTCTAACGTGTTTATACAAATCAAATATTTATATTGTAACTTCAAATCTTCCAAAAAGGCCTGAAGCCTATGTATCTTTCAGACAGTTTAAAGCTGTTCCATTGAGCCTCTTTTATTAGTTCTTGTAACATGTTTATACAAAACTGATATTTAGGTTGTAACTCAGTCTTCCTAAAAGGCCCGCGGCCTAGGTGTCTTGTAAATATCTGACGACTAATGTATTGAGTACATTTCACTAGCTTTCAGGCATGTCTACACGCACCGAATATTTAGGTTGTAATTCAAAACTTACGAGAAAGGCCGGCCGCCTACGTTCTTTTTAAACACTTGAAGATCGATCCGTTGGATCCTTTTTTATTAGCTTTTTATTGTAGTTATTACACACAAAATATTAAAATCATAACTAAAAATTACATGAATTGAAAAACTTCTATATATCGTCTTATGTCACTAGGACCTGCAGCAGTTTTGGAAGAAACGTTTTCAAAGAAGACAGTTTTGGAAGAAATTTGGAGAGACTATCATCCTGCAGTGGATTGATAATGATGTGTGTGTGTTTGTGTGTGCTTATCCTCCAGAAAAAACAGTACCGTTTTGTATATGTGTGTGAATGTGTGCTTTTTTTTCTGGAGAAAAAGATGCCGTTACTCTAAAACACAAGCTGCTGTTGCTAAAGAAGGCCGATGGACCTAACAAAAAGCAAATAAATTTCTTGAACATTTTTCTTAAGCCTTTTTCTAAAACAAAGCGAAAATTTTCAGTTCCGGCACGTTGTGACAGAAGAAACGCAAAGCGCGCACACACACACTCACACACACCAGGAGCGCCGACTTCACCAAATTATTGGAGGGGGGGGGGCACAGATGTGAAGAGATCTGACGTGGGAAGAGCACTCTCCCCCACTGTCAGGAGGAAAATTAAAAAAAAAAGGACAAAAAGATAAACTACGAGATTTCACGTATGTTTTAAAAGGCAATTGTAATTGCTGATCAGGAAATGTACAAAAAAACCCACAAATATTCTTTTGCTGAATATTAATATTTTTAAAAATAAAATTCAGCCTGTGATTTTTTGTCAATGTATCCAGACAGATGTTATTTCCAAACGTTTGTAAAAAATATGAGAAATTAGTTGGCTTACTTACTCGTACAAAAAAGAAGCGCAGAGAATAAAAAGCTAAATAAATGCACCAGATGTTATACGATCCTGTAGTTTTATTTATTTTATTCTTCATAACTATTTTAAACAGTTATCACATATCACGAAAAGAACAAGTCAAACACAATACAGGGCGGGCAATGCAGTTTCTTTTTTTCTTTCATCTTTTTTCTTGGTTGGGTGTTTTTTTCTTTTTTTTTTTTATTGAAGGTTTAACGACCACCGTGAGCAACTCAATGGGTTAAAAGCAGTCGCCCGTCTGCAGACATCTGCAGAAAATTGGTTGAGTTGTACTTTGTAAACGCTGAAAATTTTCCGATGTGAAGACCAGAAATTCTTTGTATTTTATATTCGGCAGCGTGCCCCCCCCCCCCCCGACAGGTTTGCTGAGTAGGCACATACCCTCAGATATGTGTCGAGTTGTAGCTTGTAAATGCTAAAAATCTCCCGATCGGACGAGAAATTGTTCATATTTTACACTTTTGGTATAACCCCCCCCCCCCCCCCCACACACACACACACAAGTTTTCAGAGTAGGCACGTGCGCTCAGACAATGTTTCGAGTTGTAGCTTGTAAATGCTGAAAATCTCCCGATCGGACGAGACATCCTTCATATTTTACACTATTGGTATACCCCCCCCCCCCCAGGAGGTTTGCTCAGTAGGTTCATGCCCTGAGATAATGTCTCCAGTTGTAGTTTGTAAATGCTAAAGATCTCCCGATCGGACAAGAAATTCTTTATATTTCACAATTATCATATACCCCCCCGACAGGTTTGCTGACTAGGCATGTGCCCTCAAATAATCTGCCGAGTTGTAGCTTATAAATGCTGAAAATCTCTCGATCGGGAGAGAAATTCTTCATATTTTACACTTTTGGTATAACCCCCCACACACACACACACACACACACACAAGTTTTCAGAGCAGGCACGTGCGCTCAGACAATGTTACAAGTTGTAGCTTGTAAATGCTGAAAATCTCCCGATCGGACGAGAATTTTTTTATATTTCACACTTTTTAGTATTACCCCCCCCCCCCCCCCAGACAGGTGTGCTCAGTAGGTTTACGCCCTGAGATAATGTCTCCAGTTGTAGTTTGTAAATGCTGAAAATCTCCCGATCGGTCGAGAATTTTTTTATATTTCACACTTACCCCCCCCCCCGACAGGTGTGCTCAGTAGGTTCATGCCCTGAGATAATGTCTCCAGTTGTAGTTTGTAAATGCTGAAAATCTCCCGATCGGACAAGAAATTCTTTATATTTCACAATTATCATATACCCCCCCCCCCCCCCCCGACAGGTTTGCTGACTAGGCATGTGCCCTCAAATAATCTGCCGAGTTGTAGCTTATAAATGCTGAAAATCTCTCGATCGGGAGAGAAATTCTTCATATTTTACACTTTTGGTATAACCCCCCTTCCCCCCACCACAAGTTTTCAGAGCAGGCACGTGCGCTCAGACAATGTTACGAGTTGTAGCTTGTAAATGCTGAAAATCTCCCGATCGGAAGAGAAATTTTTTATATTTCACACTTTTTAGTATCCCCCCCCCGACAGGTGTGCTCAGTAGGTTTACACCCTGAGATAATGTCTCCAGCTGTAGTTTGTAAATGCTGAAAATCTCCCGAACGGACGAGAATTTTTTTATATTTCACACTTTTTAGTATCACCCCCCCCCCCGACAGGTGTGCTCAGTAGGCTTACGCCCTGAGATAATGTCTCCAGTTGTAGTTTGTAAAAGCTGAAAATCTCCCGATCGGACGAGAATTTTTTATATTTCACACTTACCCCCCCCCCCGACAGGTGTGCCCAGTAGGTTCATGCCCTGAGATAATGTCTCCAGTTGTAGTTTGTAAATGCTGAAAATCTCCCGATCGGACAAGAAATTCTTTATATTTCACAATTATCATATACCCCCCCCCCCCCCGACAGGTTTGCTGACTAGGCATGTGCCCTCAAATAATCTGCCGAGTTGTAGCTTATAAATGCTGAAAATCTCTTGATCGGGAGAGAAATTCTTCATATTTTACACTTTTGGTATAACCCCCCCCCTTCCCCCCACCACAAGTTTTCAGAGCAGGCACATGCGCTCAGACAATATTACGAGTTGTAGCTTGTAAATGCTGAAAATCTCCCGATCGGAAGAGAAAATTTTTATATTTCACACTTTTTAGTATCCCCCCCCCCCCCCCCGACAGGTGTGCTCAGTAGGTTTACACCCTGAGATAATGTCTCCAGCTGTAGTTTGTAAATGCTGAAAATCTCCCGAACGGACGAGAAATTTTTTATATTTCACACTTTTTAGTATCACCCCCCCCCCCCCGACAGGTGTGCTCAGTAGGCTTACGCCCTGAGATAATGTCTCCAGTTGTAGTTTGTAAAAGCTGAAAATCTCCCGATCGGACGAGAATTTTTTTATATTTCACACTTACCCCCCCCCCCCCCCGACAGGTGTGCTCAGTAGGTTCATGCCCTGAGATAATGTCTCCAGATGTAGTTTGTAAATGCTGAAAATCTCCCGATCGGACAAGAAATTCTTTATATTTCATAATTATCATATACCCCCCCCCCCCGACAGGTTTGCTGACTAGGCATGTGCCCTCAAATAATCTGCCGAGTTGTAGCTTATAAATGCTGAAAATCTCTCGATCGGGAGAGAAATTCTTCATATTTTACACTTTTGGTATAACCCCCCCCCCTTCCCCCCACCACAAGTTTTCAGAGCAGGCACGTGCGCTCAGACAATGTTACGAGTTGTAGCTTGTAAATGCTGAAAATCTCCCGATCGGAAGAGAAATTTTTTATATTTCACACTTTTTAGTATCCCCCCCCGACAGGTGTGCTCAGTAGGTTTACACCCTGAGATAATGTCTCCAGCTGTAGTTTGTAAATGCTGAAAATCTCCCGAACGGACGAGAAATTTTTTATATTTCACACTTTTTAGTATTACCCCCCCCCCCCCCGATTTGCTGAGTAGGCTCGTGCCCGTAAATATTTAGTGCCTAAGTAACTTACGGTGATCATTTTCTCGGTCAATCTCTTACTAGTGGGCCAAGAAACGGCAATTGTTATACGGCCCCTTAAACATTTGTGCCCAAATGTCCGGGTGCCCAAATGTCCGGGTGCCCAAATGTCCGGTGCCCAAGTGTCCGGTGCCCAAATGTCCGCCCAGTCTTTCAGACAGAAATTCGTAAATATGTCTCAATTTCTTAATGATAATGAGATATAAGTGAAATTTTTTTGTGCACACCACTTGCTCAAGTAGGGAGAAATATAGGAACACTATAATTTTCAACGCAGCGCAATTTCATTGCTTTAAAAATGAATGTGCCCAAATGTCCGGGTGCCCAAATGTCCGGTGCCCAAATGTCCGGTGCCCAAAAGTCCGGTGCCCAAATGTCCGAACCCCGTCCCAGTCAGCCAAATCCCATTGATCTTATTAAGGATGCTGGTAGATCTATCTCTCAAGAAACGAAGGTGAGAGAGCCCCGACAGCCTGGTATCTAGGATGACTCCTAGGTACCGCATCTTCCTCGCCGCTTTGATGGTGTGCCCATTAAAGCGACACTTAGGGGGAGTGACTAGTTCCCCCTTCTTGGTAATAAGCAATAGTGTCATCTTTTCGGGAGCTTGACCTTTATTTAGGACCTTTATTTATACCCTGCTTCAGTAGGACCTTATACGCTGCTGCGGTTGGACCTTTATTTAGGACCTTATACGCTGCTCCTGTAGGACCTTATACGCTGCTCCTGTAGGACCTTATACGTTGCTCCTGTAGGACCTTATACGCTGCTTCTGTTGGACCTTTAACTGTACTCAGAATTTTCGCCATAACGGACGATACATTATATTATCAAAAATTTTCGGACACTCATGGGCGTACTGATAGACCCGCAACTCCCGCGGTGCGGGTGAGCCTCACGGCTAAGAGGGCCTCTAGCCTTAGCATAAGAGCACACGGTTTTTTCAAAAAATTGGCGGAAACTTCGTATGAAACTGGTTAAAAAAAGTAGCCAGTAATTTTTGACCGCAGTTTTGGATGAAGTATTAAATAGGAAAGCATTTTTTTTTCAGTAATTAGGTAAAATCTTCAAGAAATCATTTCCTTTTAGTTTATAAAAACTTGGCGACGGTAAAAATAACTATTCTAGAAGACTTGAGTCCTCTTTTCACAGCCATGGCAATAGTTCCTGTGCGTGTATATTAATAAGAGAAAGTAAGTGAAATATCAGTTGGAATGACAATTTTATATTAATGAGAATAAGGCGTTATACCTATATTATACTTGTTTGCACATAATTACGAATCCTTAGGAGTATGATGAGCTAAAAGGTGTTCTTCGCAGGAACTATAAAACAGAGACCTATGTCATATTTTTCATAACAGCGTAAAAAGAAAATACTTTTACTATGTGCAAAACATTGCTACATCAGGTTAAGTGTGCTTTTTTATACTTAAGAGTAAACAATTTAAGTAATTTTATTCTTTTTGAGCCACAATTCTTAACTGTTACTTCTTTATTTACTTACATATGTTCTGTATTCTCGTATAAATCGGAAAAGTTTATTAGAAACTGTCACACAACAGTTACGTATTTTGTATGTGTGATCGTGAGGCATCTCAAAGAGCCTGGCGCTATTTCCCTAAAAGAGTAAAATTTGCATGATATGATTAACTTTGGTGTAAGTGTTTTGCAATACTTTGTATTGGTATGAAACTAGGGCAGTCATTTTAATTATAGCATGCACATTTGTGTTACACGCAATAAAGTGTAACAATTTTGGTTTGACGAAAAATAGCTATGGATTCCAAAGAATGTGAATTATTAAAACGCCCGTAAAACCCAGTTAACAGTATGGAATTAAAAAATTTCAGAAATTGTAAACAAATAGGTTTTCGTAAAAGGGCCTAGAATATATTTTTTTATTTTTTGCAAGGGGAAGGCGAGTTTTTCAGGTATGCCACTGCGGACACCAGAATGTTTAAGGACAAATGGCTTTATTATCGCAATTCGTTGTTAGTCGGTCCACCTTTTGCTTGTATGACAACGACCACATGTCGAGGCTTACTATCAACCAATTTTTGTAGTATAATACAAAAATTATAGTATAATAAATAGTAGTATAATTGTAGTATAATAGTATTGTAGTGTAATAATAGTATGATATAGTAAAACAGTTAGTATAATATAGTAATATATAGTAATATAAAAAAAGAATAAAAGGTCTTGTGAACTACTATTATATTGAATAAAAGGTTTTCAAACTACAAAGGTCTTGTGAACTACTATTTTATTGAATAAAAGGTCTTCGAACTACTATTATATGTATTATATATATTTCATGACCCATTTAAAATATAATGAGTATAATATAGTAATATTAAATTAAATATATTATATATAATACAGTATAATGTCTATAATATAGTAATATATATTATATATAACTACAAAGGTCTTGTGAACTACTATTTTATTGAATAATAGGTCTTTGAACTACTATTATATATATTATATATATAATGTATATTTCATGATCCATTTAAAATATAATTAGTAATATAACATTGTAGTATAATTTAGTAATATTAAATTAAATATATTATATATAATACAGTACAATGTCTATAATATAATATAGTAATATATATTATATATAACTACAAAGGTCTTGTGAACTACTATTTTATTGAATAATAGGTCTTCGAACTACTATTATACACTGACGGGAAAAAAATCCCAACACCAAGAAGGGGTTGTGTTAGATAAACGACAGTTGGTAGGCGGTGAGAGTACATCTGTAAGCTGACGTCTATGCAAATTTCGAGCTCGGCGCATACGTGTGGCGCTAGTAGCGCCACTCGGAACGTGTAAAGCAGGTTTGCTGTAAATACGCGCTGTAACGTTCGTGAGCGTTAGTTATCGTTGAGATTCGACGTAGTGTGTTGATGTTAGTCAAGAATGCCTTTAAGAAGACGAAGAAGCCATTATCAACAGCTCACGGAGTTTGAACGAGGTCGTGTAATAGGGCTACGAGAAGGTGGATTTTCGTTCCGCAATATTGCAGAACGACTTGGTAGGAATGTAGCCACTGTGCATGATTGTTGGCAGCGGTGGTCAAGGGAAGGTACTGCCTCAAGAAGACCGGGTTCCGACCGGCGAAGTGGCACTACTGAGAGGGAAGACCGCCGTGTACGGCGTATGGCCGTGGCGCATCGTACCGCGTCTGCGGCAGCAATTCGAGCTGCAGTTGCCACCACAGTGACACAACGAACTGTTACAAATCGTTTACTTGAAGGACAGCTCCGAGCCAGACGCCCTGTAGCGTGCATTCCACTTACTCCAAACCACTGCCGTTTGCGACGTCAGTGGTGTCAAGCTAGAGCTCATTGGAGGACGGAGTGGAGATATATTGTGTTTTCTGATGAAAGCCGGTTCTGCCTGGGTGCCAGTGATGGCCGTGTGTTATTTAGAAGGAGGCCAGTTGAGCGCCTGCGACCAACCTGTCTGCGGCCGAGACACACTGGACCTACACCTGGAGTTATGGTCTGGAGAGCAATTTCCTATGACAGCAGGAGCACTCTCGTGGTTATCCCACGCACCCTGACGGCACAGTTGTACGTCGGTCTGATGATTCAACCTGTTGTACTGCCATTCATGAACATCATTCCAGGGGGTGTTTTCCAACAGGATAACGCTCGCCCGCATACCGCTGTTGTAACCCAACATGCTCTACAGAGTGTCGACATGTTGCCGTGGCCTGCTAGATCACCAGATCTTTCACCAATCGAGCACGTATGGAACATCATTGGACGAGAACTCCAACGTCACCCCCAACCAGCATTAACCGTCCCTGTATTGACCGACCAAGTGCAACAGGCATGGAACTCCATCCCACAAACTGACATCCAGCACCTGTACGACACAATGCATGAACGTTTGCGTGCTTGCATTCAACATTCTGGCGGTTGCACCGGTTATTAATGTACCAGCATTTCACATTTAAAATGGCTCTTCTCGCGCTTACATTAAGTTGTGATCTTGAAACCTTAATCGATTAAATATGTTACCTATACAAATGTATTGCCGCCATTTCATTCCTCTACAACTATTTTTTCGTGGTGTTGGGATTTTTTTTCCGTCAGTGTATATATTATATATATAATGTATATTTCATGATCCATTTAAAATATAATTAGTAATATAAAATTGTAGTATAATAGTATAATACAAAATTTGTGTAGTATAATAAAAAAAATTTGTAGTATAATACAAAAATAGTATATATCAGGTCTCGACAGGAATGGCTCGCCATTCGTCCTACAAAGCTGTTAGGGTGGGGAGTGAAGACTGTCGTTGTGGTCGATTTTGTATCCGTTTCTCCAGCTCATCCCAGAAGCCAGACTAACGATTCCATCTCATTTTCAAGAAACCAGTCCTGCACAAGCCGTGCAGCGTGACAGGGAGCTCGATCGTGTTGGAAGAGACAACGGTCATTTGCATAATACTGCCACATTGTTGGTAAGGCTGAATTATCCAGAACGTCTAGGTATACTTCAGAAATCATAGTTTGTGGTATAATAACCAACGCGCCGAGCCCTATCCACTAAACAAAAAAACCCATGCTATGATGAAGCTTCCGCCGAACATAACAGTTGGAAGAATACAGGCCGACAAAAATCGTTCAAGTCCAAACACTCCCATCAGATTGAAATAGTGAAAAGCTTGACTCATTACTCCAAAGAACAGCTTTTCAGTCGCCTACGTTCCAGGAACGACGAGAGACACACCACTCCAAAAGACGCTTCACATTCACGGTAGTGCTGTGCGACTTGCGTGCCACTGCTCTACCATAATAACCTACATTGTGCAACTCTCTGCGGATAGTTATAGTACTAACTGAGCCGTTACAAGCATTTCCTACTTCAGCAGCGATGGAAACGGCAGGGGAAGAACGGTATTTCTTAATACAGAGGGTGAGTCGAAAGTTTTGCAATATTTGCATGCCGCCCCAGTGGCGCAGTGGTCTAAGCGATGGCCTCTGATCATTCGTCGGAACGGGGTCCGGGTTCAAACCCCGGTGAGGCATGGATGTTCTGTTTGTCTTACGGCACTGATTCTCTCCATTCCCTGGAACCAGTGACCCTAAATTAGGGACGGGCGACTGCTTATAGCCCATTGAGTTGCTCACTGTGGTCGTTAAACCTCCAATCAAAAAAAAAAAAATATTTGTATAAGCTCATGTGTTGCGGCGGGTATGTCACGTGCTTAAACTAGTTCAAGTCGCGCACTGCAGTCAGTCGAAAGGGATATAAAGTGGTATTCGTTGCTGTGAACAGCATTGCATGTCGTCGTTCTGTCTGTATCTGGGACGCCTAAAACATTAACAGCCACAACCGGTTAATTAGGAAACTTTTGCTTTACGAGTTTGAACTCGGCCATAACGCTGCTCAAGCAACACGAAACATTAGTCATGCGAAAGGGGAAGGTTCCGTGGACCACAGCACCGCAACCAGATGGTTCAAGAAATTTCGCTCACGTGACAGAAACCTCGACGATCAGCCAATTTCAGATAGGCAGCGAATCGTGCATTCGGAGGCCGTGCGCCATGCCGTAGAGGCAAATCCGATAACCAGCACTCGCAGATTATCAGGCGAGCTGGGCATATAACATATCACCGTGGTTCGTCACGTTCAGGACCTCGTCAAGGTCTACAGGAGCTGTCGCATTGTCCCTCACGAACTGTCACCAGCTGAAGCAATCTGCCGACTGGAAGTGTGCACGAAACTCTTAGAAAACCCGTGCGATGTACGTTTCGCCAAAAAAATTGTTACGTGCGATGAAAAGTGGGTATGTTTCCGTAATCCTAACACAAAATAGCAGTGGTTGAGTCCGGGCCAGCTTCCTGAATCTGCTTCAAACGTGGGCGATTCGAGTACAAGGTGATGCTCTGCGTCTGGTGGAATTTCGAGGGGTTAATCCATTACGAATTTTTTTCAGATGTTCGAAACATCAACGCCAACTTCTAATCTGAGCAGCTGGAGTAGGTGTATGCCGTTTTGGAGGAGAAGTTCCCGGTACTGATGAACAGAAAGCGCGCTCCTCTACAACAGGACAACGCTCGGCCTCATACCGCGCGAACGATCCGGACAAAATTCCAGGAACTTGAGGGCATCGAGCTGATGCCACACTCAGCATATAGTCCAGATCTTGCCCCATCGGATTATTACGTGTTCCGGTCCATGGTTCACTTCCTTTGCGGGTGGCACTTCAACAACGAGGAGGAGGTGGCAGCTGGGGTAAAGGAGTTCTTTACCTCGAAGGGCAAGAAGTGGTACCGCCGCGGAACCGAAGAACTGGCAGACAGATGGCTAAAGACGGTGCAACACGATGTCCCGTGAATTTCAGACTTTTTTTGCAATGCAGTCGAATGACTTCACAAGTCACTCGGCTGCCTTGATGAATGTTGAAATTTCTCTGTTGTTTAAAGTTACTGAATCCAGGAAAGGGAGAAAGTCAGAATCGAATGCCAAACACATCTCTATTTCTGATGGGCCAGCATGTAGAGCATTTGCCTCCCCGGTGACGTAGTGATTTAAGCGCTGGCTCCTGGTCATTCTTCCAAGAGGTTCTGGGTTGGAATCGCGGACAGGCATGGATGCTATGTTTGTCTTACGGCACAGGTTCTCTCCTTTCCCTTGAACCAGTGGCCCTAAATTAGGAAAGAGCTACTGCTTATAAGCCATTGAGTTGCTCACGGTGGTCGTTAAACCTCCAATCAAAGTAGTAAAATCGTGCAATGCATTAATTATGATACGCTTTCCAACCTAGAAATCATTACTCAAGTTATGAGGATAATGGCTGGGTAATAAATCTCGCTCCTTTGTCCTGACCTTTGACCCCATTTCGATTATATTAAACAGAGCCGGTTCAGTATACCTCAGGAACAACATACTAAAGTTTTGTCGCAGTAGAAGCATTTTTATTTAAGTTATGAGGATAATGGCTGTGGAATAAATCTTGCTGCTGTGCCCTGACCTTTGACCCCACTTCGATTATATTAAACAGAACCGGTTCAGTACATCTCCGAAACAACATGATGAAGTTTTATTGCAATCGAAGTATTTTTACGTAAGTTATGACTCATAAGGGCGAGGAAATGGTTCCCGCTCCTATGTCCTGACCTTAGACCCCATTTCGCCCATTTTCAATATGATTCCTTTCCAGGTTGTCCCCTACCACATACTAAAATTTCATCGAAAGCGAACTATTTTTATGCGAGTTATCGTACTGACGGACGGACGGACAGACAGACAGATGCGTTTCTTCAACCTACGGTTGGAAAGCGTGAAAAAAAGAACTAGAGCATTCGCATTACTAGCTCCTAACATTTTGACCATTCAACTGCGTATTCTTTCATGCAGACGCTGCCATTTGATGTATCTCAGTCGGAAACATCCTAGGAAGATGATTGACATCGCAGTTGTCCAACACAAATTGTTACTGAAGAGGTACAACAAGAGTAGAGAAATATTCAGCCATTCCCTGTCTTGCCGTATAACAGCCTACATTATATTTTTGAGACGCCGACTCCACATACGCGCACTAAGGAACAGAAAACATATTTTTTTTTTCTTTGTTTCGCCTTATCAACCAAATGAACAGTTCTTAGAGCTGTTAGCAGTGCCCATTCCCAAATTTGGGGCTATTGGTTCTACGAGAGAGAAAGAGAGAGACAGAGATGTTGGACAAGCGGAACTCGAACCTTCCCCAGCTCATACAACATGCTAGAAATCAGTGCCACTCAACACTAGGTCATTGGGCAGCGCAAACCGATTTAAACCAGTAATTCCATTTCTTGTAAGTGAAACATTTATAACTGTGATAGCTAAAATTTCGTATCAAGTGGTAAGGTGCAGGGCACTGATCAGGGGCGGATTGGCCCACCGGGACACCAGGATAGTTCACGGTGATCCACTAGAGAAATGGATCACTTTCTGATATTCTTTTTTGTCTGGATTTTTCGGAACGAACGAATAACTATTTTGGTACTCATGAAAAATGCACTGAAGTGCCAAAAGTTATAGGATACCTAGTATCGTTTAGAACTTTCCTATAGCCCGGTGAAGTGCTGCAGCAACTCGACGTGGCATCGATTACACAAGTGGCCGGAAGACTTCTGGAGGGATATTGAGCCATGTCGTCTGAATAGTCTCCCACAGTTCCCTGGTATTTGTAGTGCAGGATCTTGGGTGCAAATGCACCTTTCCACCACGTCCCGTAAGTGCTCTGTTCGGTTCACGTCGGGTGAACGTGGTGGCCACACCATCTGTCGGAACTGCCCAGAATGCTCCTCAAACCAGTTTTGAACAACTTGGGCCCGATGACATGGTGCATTATCCGACTGGAAAATCTCATCGTTATTGGGGTACATGAAGTCCATGAAGGGCTGCAAATGGTCCCCCAGCAGAAAAACAAAATGATTACCGGTTAATGACGTGTTTATCAAGACCAGAAGACCCAAACCGTGCCACGTAAAGACACCCCACACATGTATAGAACCACCACAAGCCTGCACAGGGCCTTGTTGACAGCTTGGGTCCATGGCCTCATGGGGTCTGTGCCACACCCAAACCCTACCATCAGCTCGTAACAACTGGTAGTGTGACTCATCGGACCACCCCACATCTTGCCAGTCTTCCAAGGTCCAACTACCGTGTTCACACAATGTCTTGTTCACAGCTTGGACTTATGGGCTCTGCGCCACACCCGAACCCTACCATCAGCTCGTAACAACTGGTCGCGTGACTCATCGGACCACACCACATGTTGCCAGTCTTCCAGGATCCAATTACCGTGTTCACACAATGCCTTGTTGACAGCTTGGGTCCATGGCCTCATGGGGTCTGCGCCACACCCGAACCCTACCATCAGCTCGTAACAACTGGTCGCGTGACTCATCGGACTACACCACATGTTGCTAGTCTTCCAGGGTCCAATTACCGTGTTCACACAATGCTTTCTTGACAGCTTGGGTCCATGGCCTCATGGGGTCTGCTCCACACCCGAACTCTACCATCAGCTCGTAACAACTGGTAGCGTGACTCATCGGACCCCGCCATATGTTTCCAGTCTTCCAGGGTCCAATTACCGTGTTCACACAATGCCTTGTTCACAGCCTAGGTCCATGGCCTTATGGGGTCTGCGTCACACCCGAACCCTACCATCAGATCGTAACAACTGGTCGGGTGACTCATCGGACCACACCACATGTTGCCAGTCTTCCAGGGACCAATTACAATGTTCACACAATGCCTTGTTGACAGCTTGGGTCCATGGCCTCATGGGGTCTGCGCCACACCCGAACCCTACCATCAGCTCGTAACAACTGGTAGCGTGACTCATCGGGCCACGCCACATGTTGCCAGTCTTCCAGGGTATAATTACCGTGTTCACACAATGCCTTGTTCACAGCCTGGGTCCATGGCCTTATGGGGTCTGCGCCACACCCGAACCCTACCATCAGCTCGTAACAACTGGTCGCGTGACTCATCGGACCACGCCACATGTTGCCAGTCTTCCAGGGACCAATTACAATGTTCACACAATGCCTTGTTGACAGCTTGGGTCCATGGCCTCATGGGGTCTGCGCCACACCCGAACCCTACCATCAGCTCGTAACAACTGGTAGCGTGACTCATCGGGCCACGTCACATGTTGCCAGTCTTCCAGGGTATAATTACCGTGTTCACACAATGCCTTGTTCACAGCCTGGGTCCATGGCCTTATGGGGTCTGCGCCACACCCGAACCCTACCATCAGCTCGTAACAACTGGTCGCGTGACTCATCGGACCACGCCACATGTTGCCAGTCTTCCAGGGTCCAATTACCGTGTTCACACAATGCTTTCTTGACAGCTTGGGTCCATGGCCTCATGGGGTCTGCGCCACACCCGAACCCTACCATCAGCTCGTAACAACTGGTCACGTGACTCATCGGACCACGCCACATGTTGCCAGTCTTCCAGGGTCCAATTACCGTGTTCACACAAAGCTTTCTTGACAGCTTGGGTCGATGGCCTCATGGGGTCTGCGCCACACCCGAACCCTACCATCAGCTCGTAACAACTGGTCGCGTGACTCATCGGACCACGCCAAAAAAATTAAATAATATAGACAAAATTACAAAAAAAGCTCAAAAATCTGTTTATAAAAGAAAATAAAAACAAATATAAAAGAAAACTAGTTATTCACTCACTAGAATAGCTATACTAAAAATAGTAAAACTAACATTAAAATTAATAGGATTCTGAATAGTCTAAAGAAGCTCACTAAGGTGATTAAATACATGCAAAGATTATTAAATACACTACTTGTGTATTTCATAATATTTCTCATGTATTATGGAGAGTTATTTCTGCTCTTTCTGATTATGCAGGTCCACATTCTTTATTATATATATTTTTTCTTTGGTTAAAATCTCCGCGAATTGGATCTTTTCAGTGTGTGGAGGCCTTCAGCCCCACCCACGCTGCCCCCCCCCCTTAGCGACTAGGGAGTGGCAGAGGAGTTTAGAAGTTTGGGTGAAAAGGTCGGCCATGTTTTTCCTCAAGTGTGGAGGAAGTTCAGTTGCATAAGAGGTAAGCTCTCTTCTTTGTCTTTGGGTTTTAGGTTTTACAAGTTCAATGTTTGTACTTCTTCTACTTTTTCTCTGTTTTTTTGCTTTAAGCATTTAGGCACTGGCAAGTCTATTAACTTTTTTGCGGATTTTAACTCTTTCTTATCTTGGTAACTTTGCGCGTTTTTTAGGCACTTAGGCCAAGCAGCTGGCCATTCATTATTCATAGTTCTTGAATTTGCGCTATGTTTTCAAAGTAGTTAGGTTCTTAATAACTACTTTATTATGCACTTAAAGCACTTCTGAAATACTTTGTACATATTGCAACTAATTGTTTATGTCATATAAAGTTCACAAAGCATTTCTTTAGTTAATTATTGTCTTTGTTTTGTTCTCGTTTTTGTGTTGTCAGAAGTTGTGGAGTGAGGGGTATCATAATCCAGTTTTCTTTCAGGAATCTGGGTTTTTTTTTTAAATTAAAATTTCCTTTTTTAATTGCAATGTTAAAAAATTTTGAATACTTTTGTATTACTATTCAGGTTTAAATTCTCTCTCAGGCGAACTTGGCAATTTGTTATTGCTGAACATTATTTCTAATTATCATGTCACTCTCACAACTCGAATTTTCTATATTCTTCTTCTTTCTGTTTAATAGTAACAGATGAAGAGCATGGGTCGGACCAGGAAAGTTATGGATGCAAGCTAAATTGTTAACTAAAGCTAAGTCATACAACTCTGCGGAGATCATGACATATATATATATTTTTTAAAAAATTTTTGGTGGGCTTATTTCTTGCATCTATGACTTTGCAGAAACCCATTTCCAACTAGGTCTTTGTGGAAGTGAGAAAATGCAGAGTTTTTGTTGGTCCTTGATAAAGCCAAGGCTCAGTATTCTCGACACTTTCTACATTCAGTTGTTTTATTTTTTTATTTTTTTACTCACACCGGTAAATACATTACTTTTTCTATTTTGTACTTGGTATGAGTCAAAAAAATTATTTTTGCTGCGGTCTCTTCTTAATAGAATATATATATATATATATATATATATATATGAAGAGGAATTCTATCCCACACTCACCAACCCGCTTGGCCAGCGTGGTGAGTTATGGCCAAACCCCTCCAAAATGATTCCACAACTTAAATCTTGGCCCTCAGTCTCCGGCAGCTGGAATGTACCTGGCCAAGGCAGCGGCCAGTGCGACATGAAGGCAGAGGGTGCTAAGAATCCCCGGAGAACCGGACTAGGCTGCCATCTGATGCTGACCTTGGCTACTTACAATGGACGCTCCCTATCTTCTGATTCAAGGCTTCTTGAATTGGAAGAGGAACTACAAAGGATCAAGTGGGACATCGTGGGGCTAAGTGAGGTAAGGAGAAAAGGAGAAGATCTCATCGAACTGAAAAGTGGACATCTCTTCTACTATCGTGGGACAGATACTGGCAGAACTAGTGGTGTTGGATTTATAATAAACAAGAAACTGAAGGATAAAGTTGTAGAAGTTGAAAGTTCCTCTGACAGAGCTGCACGACTTGTTATCCAACTCTCGAAAAGATACCAGGCTCAGATTATTCAAACTTATGCACCCACCACAAGTCATCCTGAAGAAGAAATTGAAGAATTTTTATGAGGAAATTTGTCATCTAAATAATAAAGGTAAGCAGCACTTGAAAATAATTATGGGAGATTTCAATGCAAAAATAGGGCAACGGCAACAGAATGAAACTTCAGTAGGTAAATTCGGTCATGGCAACAGAAACCAGCGTGGAAATACTCTCGTTGAGTTTGCAGAGGCAGAAGGGTTTTTCATCTTGAACTCCTTCTTCAAGAAAAAGCCACACAGGAAATGGACATGGAGACATCCAAATGGGACGACAAGTGAAATTGATTTTATTATGTGTAACAAAAAATTCGTCATAGAAGACTGCAGTGTGCTAAACAAGTTCAACACAGGTAGTGACCATAGATTGGTGAGATGTAAGATGCACCTCAACACTAAACTTGAACGTGGCAAGCTCATAAGACAAACAAAATCTATTGACATAACCAACCTTAAAAAACACCATAATACCTTCAAGTTAGAACTGAAGAACAGGTTCTCTGCTTTAGAAGGCCTAACATCGGAAGAAGTGGACATCTCTGAAGTTAACAGAAAAGTAACCAAAGCTCTTATGGAAACAGCAACAAAATTAGCTGGGTCTAAAAACAAATTCCATATGAACAAATTATCAGGAAAAACCAAAATGTTGATGCAAAAAAGAAGAGAGATGAGGACAACTAAAGATGTGACTTCCAAAGTGGAATATATAGAGCTATGCAAGACAGTAAGAAAAAGTATCACTGAAGACGTAAGGAAATTCAACTGTGAACTAGTGAGGAAAGCAATTGAAAACAACCAAAGCCTAAAGATAGCAAAGGGACATCTCAGTAAGGGAAGAAAACAGATTATGGCACTGAGAAAAGAAGATGGTTCTGTAACAAGAAATAGAGGCGAAATTTTGACAAGAGTGAAAGATTTCTACTCCAAATTATATGAAAGGGATGATATATGCACTCCAGACATCATGAAAGATACCAATACCAGAGTTCCTCCAGTCCTTCCAGCAGAAGTTGCACATGCAATCAAGAACATGAAGCGAGGAAAAGCTCCAGGAGAAGATGGAATTACTGTAGACATCATACAAGAAGCAAGTGGAGAAATCGAAACAGTACTCGCCCAAATTTTCACTCGATGCCTTAATGAAGGAAAGATTCCTGAGGATTGGAACACCGCTACAATGATCCTGCTACATAAGAAAGGTGACATTGAGGATCTCGGAAACTACAGACCTATCAGCCTCCTATCAGTAGTTTATAAAATCTTCACTAAAGTTCTTTCACACCGCTTGAAGGTAACACTGGACATGGCTCAACCGAGAGAACAAGCTGGATTCAGGAGTGGCTACAGCACAATAGATCATATCCACGTGATGAGAGAACTAATTGAAAGAGCGAGGGAATATGAACTTCCATTGTGCATGGCTTTTATCGATTATGAAAAAGCCTTTGATTCGGTGAAACCATCAGCAGTTACAATGGCTCTGAAAAACCTGCGGTATTGAAGATGCATACATTAATATTATTAATAACATCTATGAAAATGCAAGTGCAAAGATTAGGCTGTTTGAAAATACAACACACGTAAAAATTGGAAAGGGAGTGAGACAAGGTGACACCATATCTCCGAAGCTCTTCAATGCCACATTGGAGGGTGTTTTTCAGTCGCTGAGCTGGGAAAACAAGGGGATAAAGATTAATGGAGATTATCTAACCCACCTTCGTTTTGCTGATGACGTAGTCATTTTTGCAACTACCCCATCAGAGCTGCAGAGTATGATCCAGGAACTTGCGGATAAGAGTAAAGAAGTGGGATTAAAAATGAACTTTCAGAAGACAAAAGTGATGTTCAATGCTTTTACAAGAAATGAAGATTTATCGATTGACGGAGAAAAGCTGGAGATAACAGACACGTACGTTTATCTTGGACAGCAGATATCAAGTGAGGGTCACATTGATGAAGAAATTAATCGGCGTACAAAACTTGCCTGGAGAGCTTTTGGAAGAAACAGCATAATTTTCAAGAGTAATATGCCATTATGTCTTAAAAGAAAAGTGTTTGATCAATGCATCCTTCCAGTGCTTACGTATGGTGCAGAGACATGGACCTTAACTAAAAGAGACATACAAAGGCTGCAGACAACTCAAAGAAGCATGGAGAGGTGCATGCTTGGTGTAACCAGGAGAGATAAGAAGAGGAACTCGTGGATCCGAAAAATGACAAGAGTGGAAGACATCATGATCAGAGTTAAATCCCTGAAATGGCAATGGGCTGGACATACTGCCAGAAGGACAGATCATCGATGGACAGCCGAAATTTTAGATTGGATTCCAAGGGACAGGAAAAGACCCAGAAGAAGACCACATGGGAGATGGGTGGATGAAATTCGAAAGTATGCAGGGGTGACATGGAGGAGACTGGCACAAGACAGACCGTTGTGGAGGAAACTTGGGGAGACCTTCGTCCAGCAGTGGATTGATAATGGTTGACAATGATGATGATGATGATGATATATGAAGACGTACATAAACACTGTTTGCAATTGCTAAGGAACACTTGCATGCTATTTCAATGGGAGAGATTTGGTATAAAGGTTGGCAGACTGAAATCAAAATGTCCGAAAAACTGATTTAGAATAATACATTTCCTCATATCATCATCATCATCATTGTCAACCATTATCAATCCACTGCTGGACGAAGGTCTCCCCAAGTTTCCTCCACAACGGTCTGTCTTGTGCCAGTCTCCTCCATGTCACCCCTGCATACTTTCGAATTTCATCCACCCATCTCCCATGTGGTCTTCTTCTGGGTCTTTTCCTGTTCCTTGGAATCCAATCTAAAATTTCGGCTGTCCATCGATGATCTGTCCTTCTGGCAGTATGTCCAGCCCATTGCCATTTCAGGGATTTAACTCTGATCATGATGTCTTCTACTCTTGTCATTTTTCGGATCCACGAGTTCCTCTTCTTATCTCTCCTGGTTACACCAAGCATACACTTCTCCATGCTTCTTTGAGTTGTCTGCAGCCTTTGTATGTCTCTTTTAGTTAAGGTCCACGTCTCTGCACCATACGTAAGCACTGGAAGGATGCATTGATCAAACACTTTTCCTTTAAGACATAATGGCATATTGCTCTTGAAAATTATGCTGTTTCTCCCAAAAGCTCTCCAGGCAAGTTTTGTACGCCGATTAATTTCTTCATCAATGTGACCCTCACTTGATATCTGCTGTCCAAGATAAACGTACGTATCTGTTATCTCCAGCTTTTCTCCATGAATCGATAAATCTTCATTTCTTGTAAAAGCATTGAACATCACTTTTGTCTTCTGAAAGTTCATTTTTAATCCCACTTCTTTACTCTTGTCAGCAAGTTCCTGGATCATACTCTGCAGCTCTGATGGGGTAGTTGCAAAAATGACTACGTCATCAGCAAAACGAAGGTGGGTTAGATAATCTCCATTAATCTTTATCCCCTTGTTTTCCCAGCTCAGTGACTGAAAAACACCCTTCAATGTGGCATTGAAGAGCTTCGGAGATATGGTGTCACCTTGTCTCACTCCTTTTCCAATTTTTATGTGTGTTGTATTTTCAAACAGCCTAATCTTTGCACTTGCATTTTCATAGATGTTATTAATAATATTAATGTATGCATCTTCAATACCGCAGGTTTTCAGAGCCATTGTAACTGCTGATGGTTTCACCGAATCAAAGGCTTTTTCATAATCGATAAAAGCCATGCACAATGGAAGTTCATATTCCCTCGCTCTTTCAATTAGTTCTCTCAGTACGTGGATATGATCTATTGTGCTGTAGCCACTCCTGAATCCAGCTTGTTCTCTCGGTTGAGCCATGTCCAGTGTTACCTTCAAGCGGTGTGAAAGAACTTTAGTGAAGATTTTATAAACTACTGATAGGAGGCTGATAGGTCTGTAGTTTCCGAGATCCTCAATGTCACCTTTCTTGTGTAGCAGGATCATTGTAGCGGTGTTCCAATCCTCAGGAATCTTTCCTTCATTAAGGCATCGAGTGAAAGTTTGGGCGAGTACTGTTTCGATTTCTCCACTTGCTTCTTGTATGATGTCTACAGTAATTCCATCTTCTCCTGGAGCTTTTCCCCGCTTCATGTTCTTGATTGCATGTGCAACTTCTGCTGGAAGGACTGGAGGAACTCTGGTACTGGTATCTTTCATGATGTCTGGAGTGCATGTATCATCCCTTTCATATAATTTGGAGTAGAAATCTTTCACTCTTGTCAAAATTTCGCCTCTATTTCTTGTTACAGAACCATCTTCTTTTATCAGTGCCATAATCTGTTTTCTTCCCTTACTAAGATGTCCCTTTGCTATCTTTAGGCTTTGGTTGTTTTCAATTGCTTTCCTCACTAGTTCACAGTTGAATTTTCTTACGTCTTCAGTGATACTTTTTCGTACTTTCTTGCATAGCTCTATATATTCCACTTTGGAAGTCACATCTTCTTTAGTTGTCCTCATCTCTCTTCTTTTTTGCATCAACATTTTCGTTTTTCCTGATAATTTATTTACATGCAACTTGTTCTTAGACCCAGCTAATTTTGTTGCTGTTTCCATAAGAGCTTTGGTTATTTTTCTGTTAACTTCAGAGATGTCCACTTCTTCCGATGTTAGGCCTTCTAAAGCAGAGAACCTGTTCTTCAGTTCCAACTTGAAGGTATTATGGTGTTTTTTAAGGTTGGTTATGTCAATAGATTTTGTTTGTCTTATGAGCTTGCCACGTTCAAGTTTAGTGTTGAGGTGCATCTTACATCTCACCAATCTATGGTCACTACCTGTGTTGAACTTGTTTAGCACACTGCAGTCTCCTATGACGAATTTTTTGTTACACATAATAAAATCAATTTCACTTGTCGTCCCATTTGGATGTCTCCATGTCCATTTCCTGTGTGGCTTTTTCTTGAAGAAGGAGTTCAAGATGAAAAACCCTTCTGCCTCTGCAAACTCAACGAGAGTGTTTCCACGCTGGTTTCTGTTGCCGTGACCGAATTTACCTACTGAAGTTTCATTCTGTTGCCGTTGCCCTATTTTTGCATTGAAATCTCCCATAATTATTTTCAAGTGCTGCTTACCTTTATTATTTAGATGACAAATTTCCTCATAAAATTCTTCAATTTCTTCTTCAGGATGACTTGTGGTGGGTGCATAAGTTTGAATAATCTGAGCCTGGTATCTTCTCGATAGTTGGATAACGAGTCGTGCAGCTCTGTCAGAGGAACTTTCAACTTCTACAACTTTATCCTTCAGTTTCTTGTTTATTATAAATCCAACACCACTAGTTCTGCCAGTATCTGTCCCACGATAGTAGAAGAGATGTCCACTTTTCAGTTCGATGAGATCTTCTCCTTTTCTCCTTACCTCACTTAGCCCCACGATGTCCCACTTGATCCTTTGTAGTTCCTCTTCCAATTCAAGAAGCCTTGAATCAGAAGATAGGGAGCGTCCATTGTACGTTGCCAAGGTCAGCATCAGATGGCAGCCTAGTCCGGTCCTCCGGGGATTCTTAGCACCCTCTGCCTTCATGTCGCACTGGCCGCTGCCTTGGCCAGGTACATTCCAGCTGCCGGAGACTGAGGGCCAAGATTTAAGTTGTGGAGTCATTTTGGAGGGGTTTGGCCATAACTCACCACGCTGGCCAAGCGGGTTGGTGAGTGTGGGATAGAATTTCCTCTAATCCCGATGGTATAGTTATACCGCTATTGGCGGTCGTCAGAGCCCCTTTAGTGGGAACAGGATGCACCACGAGAAGGCGGGGTTTACATTTGTCAAGGAGAGGCTGTGATGTTACGCATCACCTGACCTTACATCCCATTTCCTCATATACACATGGAAAATTTGTTAGAAACATATTTTGATTATGATTTTTGATTTTAGTAAGTGTTTGAAGCTCTTTAATTAGCAGCATAAAGAAATATTTGTAAGGGAAGCGCATCGAGAGTTGCAGGCAAATTATATGCTTCTCTCCCATTGAAATAGCATGCACGTGTTACTGATCAATGGTCAACCAGTGTACCTGCATATTACAAACAAACCGTAGCCAATTCAACTTTTTTATGGTCATATTCTGTTTCAGCACATCGAATTCATTAAGAAATGGCTATTTTTATCTCGGAAGCATGAACTTCATCAAAAATTGTTGTCCAGTGTAATGACCCTGAAACTCAATTAGTGTCAAACAAATTCTGAAAATGCGGTTTATTTTTTATATTTCGAGAGAGTTCAGCTAACCTCCCCCACCCCCCACCCCCACCCTCTCCCGTTTTTCATAGTTTGAATTTCATTTTTTTTTTTTTTTTTTTTTTTTACTTTTCAGTATGAAGAAATTGTTAACTATTGAAGTAGATTAGCAGAAGGAGCAAAAATAGGAAAAGCAAAAAATTTCATCTGTATTCGTGGATGAGTACAGTTCGTCCTTGAACACAGAGCCCCCTCCCCCAAATGAGACTTCAGCCCGCCCTGTTTCTGAGACCTAGTTACGACCCTGGACCACAGGAAAGACCAGAAGACCCCATGAGAGATATGGATGAAATTCGAAAGCTTGACGGAGTGACATAGAAGAGAGAAAATTGCCCACTCCGCAGTGGATTAAGAATGGTTGATAATAATGATCTCACCTATATTTTTCTCAAACGTTTTGGATTCTTACCTCCTTATGTCTCCTCACCAGGGGCGGATTGGGACGACCAAACCAGGCCGGAAATTTTAGTCTTTCGGTCCACTATAAAAACACACGTACCTACAGGAAAACATCTCATAAATCCCTTAATGAAAAAGATTCCGTTAGATCCTGGATGAAAGAGACCTGTTGAAATATATATTGTAAAACAAATTCAGTCGTGAATATTTTTTAAGAACAATTTAATGGTGAAAGAATTTTTTAAATTAGCACATGATTAAGTGTAGCATCAACCGCGCTACATGCAGCCATAAACGGATCTTTAAAATTTCAGATAATTATTTTCCTTTTAAAAGTTAGAGTTTTACAAAATGATAGCCGTGCCCAACACGTACAACATCCAGAAGACGCACGGAGAGCAGCTGTCAATGTTGTACAACAACAGTATTTGTCATTTTCTTGTAGGACTTCCGTCCACAGTGAGTAGAGTTTAGGTCCCAGCCACCTACAGCGAGATCGCCTTTTGGGCAGGACACAGAAACGGAAGGAATGAGAGCAAGTCTAGCGACTTTGGCAGAACATTTTGTAGTGAGATTAGAGTACAGTAGATGGCGCCACCGTACAAGTACGATCTTGCACACAGAGGGGTGAGAGAATTTCAGGGGGGTCATAGGAAAGGATACCCATTTAACCAGTGGGTCCAGCCTGGGGGCTGTCACTTAACGTGCTCGTCCGATGCACGGCGGATATTCAGCGATTGCTAGTAAATCACACCAACTCTGAAAGATCAGCCCAGGTTCGAACCTGAGGACCTTGCTTTGATAGTCTGACTCGCTAACCACTAAGCCATCCGCGGCTCTCTGCCAAAGTTTCTTCATATGTAGAGGATTTTAGAAAGGCAGTGTCTGACCCCAGGTCTTAAACAACCCTTAGAAATAGGAAGCTAGGAGATTTGGGCTAGAGTGCCCGATAGGAAAGTGACACGGAAGTGAAGTAGAAAGGGGAAGGAAGACGCCCTTATTTATTATCGGGGGGGGCAGTACCCGGGGTCCGACGGCTTAACGTGCCCATCCGACGCACGGCGGATATTTAGTGGATCGAGCGTTCGTACCTGCTGTGATCGAACCTGAGGTCGCCGCCCCGGTGGCGCAGTGGTCTAAGGCGTTGGCCTCTGATCATCCGTCCGAAGGGGTCCGGGTTCGAATCCCGGTGTGGCATGGATGTTGTGTTTGTCTTACGGCACTGGCTCTCTCCCTTCCCTGGAACCAGTGACCCTAAATTAGGGACGGGCGACTGCTTATAGCCCATTGAGTTGCTCACGGTGGTCGTTAAACCTCCAATCAAAAAAAAAAAGAACCTGAGGTCCTTTCCGTGGCAGTCACGAATGTTGCTCACTAGGCTACCCGCGGCCCAGCTGCAAAAGTTGCTTCCCAGCTGATGCTCTTATACCCACTCTCTCAGACCTGTTCGCCTATGGCGCCATCTGGCGATGAAAAATGCAAGTAAAATGAGTAAAAATTTATGTGATTTCATAGAAAACCTGATGTCATTCTGAACATTTCTACGCAAACCGCGTTGCCCTACTCTCAAAACTCCGCGAATTATTACGTTTTTAAAATGTGCAAGACTTTTGAATCACCCGGTATAACGACCTACGATACGAAGTCAAGGAAATGTGGCATATGGAGAACGTTAGAACCATACCCATAGTAATATCAGCGACAGGAGTTGTACCTAAGACCATTCTCACCTCTTTACAGACTCTAGACCTTCAACCTAACACCTACATGGAACTACAGAAGGCAGCTATCCTGAACACTTGTAGGATAGTAAAGAAGTTCCTGGACAACTGAGAGAAAGAAATACCACTTCCCAGACTTGGTACATCGTACCCGTCCCGGAAGGAAGAGAAGGAAAACCTCAGGAAGAGATGGAATCTACATATTTTTTTTATAATAATAATAATAATAATAATAATAATAATAATAATAATAATAATAATTCCGAGTCCTTTGAAGACCACATTTCCAACTAAATCACCATGAAGATCATTCTGAAAGTTGAAATGTGCACATGCCACATAGCAATTTTCCTACAGAATTATTATTTTTATTTTTGATCTACGATCGCCTACTGCAAAATGGTATCGTCATCATCACTCACTCCACGTTTTCTTTAATTAACATACAGCAACCGAAAAATTGTTATTCGGATACCGCTGGGATCGTACCCCAGATCTCTCGATAACTTGCCGAGTGCGTTCGCCTTACGCACTCGGCAAGTTATCGGGCCAACAATCCACCGCGCTATGTGTGCTTATCTGTCTGCATCTGACTTCACAAATCTGTAGGGATGGTCCAGTAACTGAGACGTCTCCATCTGGTGGGGCTTAACGGAACAAACTATAAAATTATGGCTAATAAATCCAAAGAGCGAGAGCGACAGTAAAAATCTTCTAAATACGTGGAGACAATTTGAACAGACAAAGTCATCGCTCTTTCTACATTTTCTTTAATTAACACATAGCAACCGAAAGATTGTTATCCAGACACCTCTGGGATCGTGGATTGTCGGCCACCGTAGCGTAAGGCGAACGCACTCGGCTAGTTATCGAGAGATCTGGGATTCGATCCCAGCGGTGTCCGGATAACAATTTTTCGGTTGTTGTGTATTAATGAAAGAAAATGTGGAAAGAGTGATGACTTTGTCTATTTACACTGTCTCCACGTATTTGGAAGTTTTTCACGGTATCGTCATCTCCTCCTTGAGTAGACGCCTTTTTAGTCTCTCTATTATTTTGACCAATATACTAATGCTTGTAAATCGTTGTTTTCTTTAAGATAAATGTGAGTGGGACGCCGATGTCGGAATACCTCTGCCGGAAAACCGCTTTGTGCTCTATGTCAGTCTGTGGATAAGGAAGTGGGAATGATGGGCCACCATAATGCGTATCAGCATCTCCTTCAAAATTTCAAAAGGAAGGCAGGGCATACCAATGACCCTGTTCTCCAAGTCCAATGAATTGTGTCTAAGTTCTAACTGTAGTTAACTTTAGCTTAAATAACTAACAGCGTGCTTGGTCCAGGGACACTTCTCTCGTGTAAGTAGGAAGAATTTTGCTATGTCATCACAGAGAAAACACCCAACAAATATACAAGGGAAAGTTTTATTAATTTTTTTTAGCAGAAATAAAGCTCAAATGAAATTAACTATTATTATTCGAAAGTACCAAAATAATTATTCATTCGATCCAAGAAATCCATACAAAAGAATGCGAGAAAATGGGCTATTTCTCGGGCAGTCCACCGGAAATGTCCCGATGGGCAAATCTGGCCCTGTTTCTCACTGCATATCATCCGCAATCTCATCCTTGCTGACGCCATCGCAAATCTTATGCGTTGTTTTTCCACATTCCTTTATTTTCCTTTTTTTTTTTTTTTTCGGAGGTGGATGGAGGGGAGGTTAACAATCACCATGAGCATTTCGTTGGGCTAGAAGCGGTCACCTGTCTCGAATCTGGATCCATTGGTTCCAAGGAAAGGTAAGAATCGGTGCTTCATTCGGACTACGAATTTGGGCCCGCTCGCTTGAACGGTCAAAAGTCAGCGCTTATGTAGACGACTGGGCCACCGAAAGGGGCTATTCTGCGATATTCTATTCAGGTAGCTTTACGTAGTCAAAAAATAAACTGATGGTAAAACCAGTGAAATTCTTAAAATGAAACTATAGCCGACGAAATAAAGATTCCAGATAATTTGCGAAATAACAGTATGGCAGTGATTGCCAGAGTCTACACTCGTTTATCCGAATTTTAACGACTAACTTCCCCGACTATGGATGGACACGGTGAATCTTTCCCCTCCAATAATTTTATTGGGGGAAGGTCTGCGCGTGCCCACCAAATATTTTGCGTCCTGTTTAATTAAATAATCGCTTTAGCATCGTAAGTTGGACCAAGGCTCCACCTTATGAGGCAAAAGAGTTTTATCTCTAAAAATATAATAAATAGCAAAAAAAGTGAACTTTTTTTCTCATATTCAGCATTGCTCATTTGTTAAGAAACTGAATTTGCCAGCCCCGTATTATGTTTGACATGTGTTCGTGATGTGTGGTAAATGTATGAAACAATTATCAAATTAAAATAAATAAAAGTGCAGAAACGTATAATCTCTACCGCCTTTATTTATCTATTTATATTTTGCGCTTCTTGTTATTTGTTTACGTGACTCAGCTAATTCCTCATATTTTTTTATAAACATTTTTAAATAAAATATCTGTGGATATTTCTATAAAATCACAGGCTGAATTTTATTTTTTTACAATATTAATATTCAGCAAAAGAAAATTTCTGTTTGCTTGTTCATTTACTGATCAGCAATTTCATTTGCGTTTTAAAATATACGTCGAATCTCGGAGTTTATCTTTCTGCCCTTTCTTATAAATTTTCCTCCAGACAATGAAAGTGACGTGCCCCTCCCAAGTCGGATCTTTTAATGCCTGCCCCCTCCTCCCCAATAATTTGGTAAAGTCGGCGCCCCTGCTTTGGATTGATATTTTACTTTATTTTACCGTCGAATGTGTTCCTTTGATATTTTGTTTTAAAAGTTTAACTTCCAACTGATGTTTTATTTTTTTGTAGAAACATTCCGATAAATTATTATAGTTATGCCTGCATTTTGTCTACAAATAAATACCATTGCAAAATATTTCAGGATTCTGGTGATGTCATTTACTTTACTTTCTGCTGCTACGCACTCGTAATTCCTTACAATCGCCACTATTGATTCACCGGACTCAGAGGCATATATAGAATTTTTTCCGATAGGGAAGCGACCGAAAATGGAACTTTTTGAAATTCATCGGGACAAAATAAAAGTTGATGAAAAATAGAAGAAAATTTTTAAGTATTATTTTTTATTATTATATAGTTGATGCATTTTTATTAAATTAAAGCATTTTTTGCAATGTAAGTCGCATTTTAACAAAGAAATGAAATACTTTCGGGGCACACACACCCCCACCCCACACCCCTTCTTCTCTAAATGCGCTCCTGACCGAATTGTCTACTTTCAACGTTGGATGAGGGTTCAGTGTGTTAAGTTGATGCCCTTTAAATAATTTTTCAGGTCTTCCACAAATTCAGAATTCAGCAACCAGTTCTTAAAGAAAACTGCAATTAAATATGAACAGCGAAATTCTGCGCGTTTTAAGCTCTCGGAAGGAAAACAATTTTTGCATATGTCGCAATGGCCGGATTATGAAAAACAAAAAAAAAACAAGCTATAATAATCAGGCCTGTGTTTGCGCCATCAAAAATTAACTTAATCCGAATCCGACTGACAGAAAAGCCGGAAAGGTACCTAATTTTCGAGAAAATATTTTTTTATTAGGCATTTATAATATGCTTTCTCCGCCCACTTTATGCGGAATGTTTGCTTTTGAAAAAGCATCCAAGCTGTCGTCACAACACATTTCAAATGATAAATATCTTGTAATGCTGGGTACGACTGACAGTAAGTCTCTTTCTTTTTCCTCCACTTTCATTTTTCTTATTATTTTTTTTTTTTTTTACCCTGGCGAATGGCTGGGAAAGTTCTTGTAATGCCTCTATAAAGAAGAGGCAATTCAGGTTTCGAATAAGCCTCATCTTCATTTCCTCAATGAAACATCCCTCCTCGTCACGCATTGCCTTTTAAAGCGGACGGCTGGAGAAAAGCAGGATCTTACCAGGAAGCAAACGGGCACAGGGCAAACAAGATGGCCCCAAGACCTGCTTGCTCTCTGATCAGATAGAGGTCACTTCGTCGACCGGGGGTGATTACTACAAATCCGACCTTCGGGCATTCTCGTGTTAAGCAGGCGGACCCGCGGTTCGTAATGAACCAGTGAAAAGATGGTATGTGGGGCAACAGGATTAGAAACTCGTCTCTTTTTTTTCTTTTTTTCTTTTTTTTTATAGTGGGTGGGTGGTAGGTTGTAGCTCAGGAAGGGTGGTCTCGGAAAACGATATTGTTCACAGGTGAAGATGTCCCTTTTTTTTTTATTATTATTGTTATTACAGGATATTATTAAACCGTGATCACGCATATACAGCTGTGTTTCATATTTCATTGGTAGGTATGAAATTACGAATGATTAACTGCTTCGTTTAATCAGGGCAACGGATCTATGATATGCTAAATCATACGAAAACAGAGGTATATATTTCATACGCTAATGTGATGACATGATGAAAGGGGAAGCATTCCATTTTGATTGTGGAAAGTACGGGAGAGTGTGATGAGCTCAGAAGCAGTAGGAAAAATTATAGGGGAAAGAAAAAGAAGGCGGGTCTCCTACTTGCGTCACCTATTTTTTTTAACACCGTGTATTTCATGCTTTGAACAGGGACAATATTTGCAAAACATCCTTATTATATTTAGCAGTAAATCCTGTTTTCACGTTTTATGAAAATGCTGTCCTCGTCACTACAGTCAGCTTTGAATGGGAATTTTAAAAAATACATATCGGAGATTCGACATTGGCATGCACTGAAAATTATGATATATGAACGTCGACACGCTTCTTAAACATATTTCTAAGTTAGAATATCGGCAATATAATCTTAATTTTCCTAAATTTTGATGTGTACATGTATTTCTGGGCAATGCCCCCCCCCCAGTTACTTCTGGATTTATCCTGTTTATTGACTTCCCGAATAAGGATATCTTTTTCTTTATCACTCGATCTTTAATCTTGTTTTTCACAATCTTCCTGCGCTCCACTATCGCTCTCTTCTTTTATTAATACCACTACCTCGCTTTCAGCCTCTTTATCTTTAATATCTCTGTTTCTCTCTCTTTCTCATTCTGTCCTTTTCTCCCATTTCTTCCTCTGCCCCTTTTTCCATCCCACCTCTCCTCTTTCTCCCTTTGACACTCTCGCTTTTCTTTTTGTCCTCTGCTCTTCTCACTTCCTCTTCTATCCTCGCTTCCCTTTCCTATCTCTCCCTCTTTTTTTCCCATTTCATTCACTCCTCTCATCTCTCTCTATCCTCCTTCTCTTTGTCTCCCATTTGTATTTTTCTCCTCTTTGCCTTAGCTTTCTATTTCACCTCCCCTCCCCCCCCCTCTCTCTCTCTCACCTCTCTTCCTTTTCACTTTTCTGCTCTCACGCCGTTTTACTTTTTTCTTTTGATCTTCTTTCTTCTTTTTTACCTGTTTTCTAACTCAATATTATCTCTTCTCACTTCCTTTTTGGTTCTCGCCTCTCTCTCTCTCTCTGTCATTATCTCTCCCACTTTCTCCTTAACTGTTTTTTTTTTTTTTCAGTTATTTGCGCTGCATGAGCTCTTGCCGAGCGCTGATACAGAGTTTGTACAAAGTTTATGTGTGTGCGTGTGTCCGAACAATTATTTGTGGAAAAGACTGTTAATTAGCTGTTTATAAGGCGGTCTCAATGGATACTAGATGATGATGATTATGATGATGTACACTAGCAGTGGTTGATAGTGGTTGTTGTTGTAGATGATGATGATGCACTCTAGCAGTGGATTGATAATGGTTGATGATGATGATGATTATGCACACTAGCAGTGGATTGATAAAGGTTCATCAATCCACTGCTAGTGTGATTGATGAATGATGTAAACTGAAGCAGCAAATTACAAACACGTACAATCCTCACTTACGTACGCAACTATGGCATTGAGATTGTCTTATAAACAGCTCACTGTAAAGATTCAGACGTTCTCCCACGGGGTCTGGTATCTTGACGTGATTTGGGGAACTCCGCTGCGAAATCCAAAGCAGCCCATTGCGTATGTGTGGTAGTTTATTATGCAGAAAGCAGATATTCTACTTATTCCCGTGTGAAGCCATCGTTGTTTTTGTGGAATTCCTTTTCGCCAACCTTGGTCATCAAGGAAAAATTTTTGGATCTTGTGTTCCTGTGTCGCTGATACCCTTGGTAAGGTGGTCATCGCACTGCCTTAGAGCAACGCAATAAGACGAGTGCACTTCGTCGATTCTCGACTTCAAATTCCTTTGCGACGGGCAAAGCATTAGTTTGCTATTTAGGCGTAAGATACCCAACTCAAGAGCATTTCTTCAGCCTCTTCTAGACTACTTCTACAGCTTTGTAAAGAGCAGCTTTTAAAGCGTAAAATACCTTAGCAAAAGCATTGTGTCCGGACTCGGTTGGGATGTACTCTAATTACTTTGCAAAGGGCAGCTATATAAGCGTAAGATACCTAAGGCAAAAGTAATTCTTCTTCTTTTTCTGGAAAAATATAGCAAAAGAAGCCGCTCCCAATCGTAGATGGACCCATCTAGTCATGTACTGTTGGAAATACATTAATGCATACAAAGGCTTTTTACATGGCCATCGTTCATTACACTGATCAAAAAAGAATTTTCTAAATAGTACTATACAGTAAGGACTCGCCCACGAATACTGAAATAAAAATAAATCTTACAGAGAGAGAGAGGACCTGGTACAAGTTAAAATGAATCGTAAAGTGGAAAAGTTTTATGATTATTTTTACAACACAACAATTTACCGCAACAGGAAGAAATGTGCAGAAAGCAAATTAAGCTAATAAAGTACAACATCCAATAGTGAACACATAAAACACAAAATGAAACTGCTTCATTCGGAAAACACACTCACAAACACTAAAATAAAAATAAATCTTGCAGTCAGAGGAATATCTGGTACAATTTAAAATGTTTCATGCTTATTTATTACAACACAACAATATGCCGCAGCAGCAAGAAATGTGCAAAAAGCAAATTAAGCTAATAAGTAAAAATAAATCAAAAATAACAATTGCTTGGCTCCTAAAAGAAAGGTACAAATTGCAACCTCCAAATTCATAACAAAATAATTTAATAAATAAAAATGAACTCCCTACCTATAAACACTAATATTCATAAAATGAAAAGTAAAATAACCTAAGATATTCTATTTAAAAGAGCAAGACACAACAAATTAAATAAATTATGATACCCGCTTAGTTAATAACGAAATTGATTAAATTAAAATACACCAGACCCTGCTCAACACAAATAAATAAAAATTAACGCCACTCCTGACAAACCAATTAATAAAATCAAATAAAACCTAATAAATAAAACCAGACAAAACACCAAACTAAAAGTAATCAATAGAGTATGAAACATAGCTTTTCACCGAATAAGCATTTAGCCTAAGGCAATGTATTCACTCTATCTCTATTTTAATTGCTTTCACTCTAAGGCTGTTTTTGAATGAGTGTAGCAGAAAATCTGTCATGTATCTGTAATGCAAATTCTTTTGTACACATTTCCTCGAAAACTATTACTTTGTAGAGTTTGAAATTTTGAGCACAAATAAAAACGACCCATATCTAATACGTGTTGCAGTTATTTTTCCAAAAAATTGGTTAGAATTTTTTTTAATTCAATTTACCTGACTCGAAATATTCCAATTTGGCGCTAGATGGCGCCAGAAGTTAACTTGGCAGTGTTTCTGTGTGGAAGAAACGAATCTCTCAATTATGTCTGATTTCTTCAATTATCTAGGCCAAATAGAAATCAAAGAATGGGCACTGAAGTGAGATTGGAATCTTGTCTTCTATAGACCATCTTAAATTCTACTGTATGTTCATTTTTTGAAGAGAAAATGTGTACATTACCAGAAAACACTTGAATTTGAGACAGAAATTACGCCTACCTACTAAGCTCCACCCCTGTCATTGGTTAAAACGTAACAGCGCGTATTTTCTCTTTTCATTGTGGAGCCAACGAGAGACCGCTTCCATTCTGAATAGGATAAGGTATTCAGTCATTCTCTGACGCCAACTTTTGGGACAATTCCTCAAGACGTAAAAGCCACGCCCAAGGAGGAATATTTTGCGCCATCTATCGCAGAAGATGAAGCCTAACACTCATTCAAAAACAGCCTTAAAGCTTTCCTATCCTTTGATCATTCCTCTTTTCAAGATAGTTGGACCTACGGCGTCACGTCTTTCCCCAGGACCGGATTAAAGGGGGTCTATAGGGGCTATAGGCTTAGGGCTCACCACGACCAAGGGCCCAGGAGGCATGGAGAGAAAGGGGGAATTATAAAATAGTTTTACTTTTGTCTCGTATGACTTCCAATTGGTCAGAAACAGAGGCTGGAAGACGAACAGAATTCAAGATAGTGACTCACCAAGGGTTAAGGTTTCATGCTGCTGTGTACAGTGGGGTATGCGAGACAGTTTCAGCTTTTTCAGTATTATCCACCCACACCTCCCAATTTGAAGTAGGAACCGTTAATGGTCGAAGTACCCGGTGGCTCTACATTGCATAAAAAATAAAAAGATACACTAAGAAAAGTATACAATGCTAAATCATTAGAAAATCCAAGACAAAATCTAGGAGTCTTAAGCTTTTAACTCATGTTCTTATGAGAACAATAGAAAATACAGTGACTAATTATGAAAACTCTGCAGACTGCAGGTAATTTAGTAGTTACAGTTTTGTGTTTTAACGGATTTCGTAATGATTCCCCGTCATAATTCTTTGAGGGCCCGCTCAGATATCTTAGATTTGGGTCCCACTCAAAATGTGTTAGCCTAGGGGCCCACTAAGGTCTTAATCCGGCCCTGTCTTTCCCGTCTTCCAGGGTTCGGTGGAGCTTGCATGCTAGCGACTAAATCTTTTGAGGGGCCCAGCAATCAGAAGATGTTATCAAAATTATTGAAGTGTGGGCTTCAAAATTTTGAATCTCCGATTTATGATCAAAGGATTCAGACGTTTCCGAAGCTTAGATAGCGGCAACTTGAGAAAGGCGTGATTTAAGTGATTGAAAGAGGCATGATAGTGGACGGTAATAATGCCTAGGGACGTCGCTAGACTAGGAAATTAGGGTGGGCGTGTATTAATTTGGCTGGGGAAAGTTTGATAGCAACTTTATTTAAGAAACATTGGAAGATAAGGAAGAATTTTTACCATCGGCAACAAAGGAATTTGTGTAATCCCACATTGGACACACACACACACACACACACACACACACACACACACCTGGCTCTGACTACTTAATGGGACTTGCAACCAACAAGATAACATGAAAATTCCTAGTGTGTTAGTGGTGTTAGATACAAGTGTTGGTAGAATGTCGCCTTCAACTTTTTTTCTAGCTACGAATGCGCTATATTAATTGCTTTTCAAAATTTTGCTCATGAAGATAGAACTGTACTTGAACAATTAAAGAAAAATGATCGTTTTCTTTACCTAAATCAAATTTTAAACATCGTGACACGCACACACAATACCTCTTCTCCTCCTTAACTCTCTTTCTTCAAGCCAGCGAACTTGTCTTGCATTCTTCTTCTGCAAAGCACTCCTCAGCCACATCCTTGCTCCTTCAGTCTCCCGGGAAAGGCTTGAGAGCGTCGGTGTAGCTTAAGACTCCACTGTCCGTGCGGCACAAATAAACAGCCGAGCAATTAGCAATTATATTTTTCAGTGAATTCCTATCGGCGCTCCTCATCCACCTCTTCATACTAACATTTAAAAAGGTTTAAATTACGGATTTGGAAGAGTAGAAAACAATTGAATTTTCATGGTCCTGCTGAAGCTATTTTGATAACTTTTCGACGGAGAACTAAACAACGCAATTCCCAAGGGAAAATACTTAGGGCTACACGATGAAAAACACGATTCTTATTATTACTTCGCAAGGACTAGATTTTAAAGTTTAAAAAAAAATGAAAACTGGAACTTCTGGAACTAGGTAAGCGGAAGGGTCAGTGAAAATTCCAGGATGGGATGAACCCCCTTGATGGTAACGCTCCTGATGATGCCCCTACAACCATACCTCCCTTTCTCGAAGTGGGGGTGTGATAGGGGACATTTGAAAAATTCCTATGTTGTCTCCGCTTCTAGAATCAGCATAAGAAAAATTATTATATTACCTCCATTTCTAGAATTCGCATTAGAAAAACTGTTACCTCAATTTCTAGCATTCGAATCAGAAAATCCTCATGCGTTACCTCCACTTCTAGAATTCGCATTTAAAAAATTCTGTTAGCTTGGAGCTCAGAAAAGCAAGGCTTTACTCCCATTTTAACAGTCGCATTTTCTATCAGCTGTAAAATCTTTATTCCTGAAAATGTATTCGTTGTAAGGGAGTACCGCTTCTTTCCAACAGAAATTCATAGAAGTCTCTATGATTGCTGCCGTTCTATAGATACTATCCAATGAGCCTGCAAATTGAATACCTAGATGCAATATGGCCAAAACTGTTAGGTAACGAGGTTTCAATTTCACGCACGTAATACATCTTTAATGGATTCAGGAAACCCACTTGAAGAAACTATTTTGTGGGTGGCATGTTGTGGGTGGCAAATGGTAGCGGTATTGTTTCTCTTGCCCTAAGGATCACGTTCACATTGTGTGTGTGCGTGTGTGTGTGTATGAGAAAGAGAGAGAGTAATGATCGTCTAAAATCAACGAGACTGGGTCATTATCCCTGAGCTGCGCAGATCTGACAAAATGACAGAAAGCTAGAAAGTGAAAGTCTAGAACTTATGAAATGTCACCAACATTTCTGTATTTGGGGTTTGGATTAAAAAACTTCACAAAAGTGAGATACCGAAAACAATAAATGTAACGGTTACTCTTTAGCCATATGATATAATACCGAAGCATATTAATCATACACAGAATTACATACAGGGAGATACTTTCCATTAAGCCTAATTACTGTGGGAAACTTCTGTGGTTTTGACAGAAAGCTACTATAAATTATTTAGTGAAATAGTTAGTATTAGACAAAGGAGACTATCCAAAAAATCAATAACTTTTAAGACGCGGTAATTACAGTTTTCCGTAACAACTATAAAAATGCACCCCTTATGTTAAAATTTGTACTGAAATTGAGACGCACATATTATAGAGTAAAACCTGCTCATAACGAGGAGCTCGGAACCGAGGAAACCCTCATTAAATCGGTATTCTCGCTAAATACGTTTTTAGATGAAAATTTCCATAATACAAAAACTTCAATACGTGATAATACACTTATACGGGGTGATTCATAATTACTGTCGGGGTTTCAGTGCCATATAATCGGAAAACGGGAAACAACAAACTTAAACCGCAAACAGAATATGACAGATGACAACTAAACGTTTTATTACCTGTAGAATCGATACATCAGATTGCTAAACTACTTCGACATGCGCGCCTTTTGTTACACTTGAGATATCCAAGCGACAATCAATTTCCCGCCAAGTGTTCGTTCACCAGCATTTGTGCCGTTGCTATGGCAGCACCAATTCTGGTCTTCAGGTCATCGAGAAAGGTCACAGAGGTCTGGTAAACGATGTTTTTCACGAATCTTCCGCAGGAAGCAATGCAGGTCGAGAAATTATCGGACAATAACAGCCCAATGCGGCGGTGCGCCATCGTGCTGGAATACCACATTGTGCTGCCGATCTTCCAACTGAGGCAACAGATACAGCTGTAGCATGTGTAGATAGGTCCCCGCTGTCACTGTTTTCTCCACAAAGAAAAAGGGCCCCAACACTTCCGAACATGACAAAGCGCACCAGACGTTCACCTTTTGACTATCTCGTTCGACTTCTCGAATGATGTGAGGGTTTTCGGAGCCCCATATTCTGCAGTTATGCCGATGTACCCTCCCTGAGACGAAAAACGTTGCTTCATCACTAAATATCCATGTCCGCAAGTAATGTTCATCAGCTTCGACTTTGAACAAATGTCTTGGGCAAATTGGAAACAGCTGGGTTTATCGTCCCGCTGTAAAGCCTGTACAATCTGCAGTTTGCACGCGCGGAGTTGTAGACGGTTATGCAGAACCCTCCAAACAGTCGTTTGTGACATGTTTATAACTGGGACGCACTTCGTCTCGTTGACTTTCGAGGGCTTCGAGAAAAGGCTTCCTGGATGCGATCAACGTCGTCCTGCGAAGTACTCGGCCTTCCTGTTCCTTTTTTATGCTGCGCACTACCAGTCTTTTGAAACCACTTTAACCAACGTTGGAGAGCATTATCGGAAGGTGGAGCTCTGCTATGCTGCGTTCTGTAACGACGCTACGTTGTGATAAATGACTTTGTTTCAAAGAACCAGAGTACGCGCATTGCTTTTTCTTGTACAGTCGCCATTTTGAAGTATGACGTCAATTCAGCGGGTACCGGGTTGCCACAAACTTTCCGCGGTGAACTTGTCTATGCCGTACGCAGTTTTATTTAGTCGGTTACGGTTTCACCATGCCAAGCTACGGAAACCCCGACAATAATTAATCACGCTGTACATTTATGTCATGTATCCGAAAGAATTTTACATACAGTATTTAAAAGATTTTGCTAATTAACTACATTACCCAGCGAAAACAGTCTTGCTGGCCCTGCACTATGCTGCCGTTTTTATGAACCGTCAATAAAATGTCCCGGCGGCCACCAGATAGGCCCCAGCAGTTCAGGCTCGATGAATCTGATTGGCATCGAACCAAGAACTACTGGTGGGCGAAGCGGATGCTCTAAGCACTAGACTAGTTTGCCACGCGTGACCGTCCGTTTGGAACTGAGCCTCTCTCCTGCGCAATGTGAAACTAAGGGTTTTCTTTTTAATTTCGCAATATTGCGAGTTCGTTTTCGTAAATGTACGTTTCATATAATTCATAAATTTATTTTTTCAACGTAACGATTTTTTTATTTACTTTAAGGGAACTTCACTCAGTTTCAACGAGTGTATCAACTTAAAGACGTTTTCCAAAGTATTGTGCTGTCCTTGTGGTTTTGAAAGTCGATTGTTTAATTAATATATTTACACATTCATGTCACATTCTGTTAAATTTTTAACGTTGTATCTTTTTTTTTCACGATCCGGAGCTACATTTGTTCTAAATAGGAATGATATTTAATTTTACTTTCAGTTATTTTTAGCAGCGAATTCCTCCAATCTTGTGTATTCAACGCCTGAATTAGTACATTATATTCACACAGTGTTGCTTTCTTTTTCTTTTTTCAAATATTAGATAATTTTATAACGAAAATATCCATTTTGTACTCGTATAATTCTTATTTTTTTCCAACACAACGATTTTTTAATGTCTTTCCGGGACTTCTGTTTGAAGCGGTTTAGTGTATTAAGATTATACAGAAATTATTTCTTGTTATTCCTGGGGATGGAGTGAGTGTGTTTCATGGCTGTTTGTATTCTTGATTCTTCGTGTGTTAGTGCAGAAATTCTGCTACGAAATGAGTTTCTATAAATACATGAGATTAACTGATTATTTCTTACAGTTCATTAATTATATTATTTATATAATTTTCCTCCGATGGTAATCTTCGTCGACACGGCATTTCATTAGGAAATTAATCCGTCTCTGTACATATGGCTTTTTTTTTAACATCCACTAAAGCAATACGATGGCGAGAGCGTCGTCTTCAACTAACTGGTACCACGAAAGACTGTGTACGAGTTGCTTCAGCGCATGCGCAGTCCCGCTGCTTCCACCTCGTGTTGGGGTTGCTTCGGTTGCCAGCTACGGGCTACTAGTGGCACTTACCTGGAGGCCCGTAGTTCACGACGATGCTGCAGGGCCATCAATGGATGCCAACTGACGGCGCTGCCACCAACGGATTGCTACCGTATACCGTGAGTGGCAGATTTCAGCCAGCAGTGGCACATCACTGCCAGTTGGTGGCCAGCAGTTTCCCAACACTTGTGTTTATGCTGGGCATTAGTACTATAGTTAATTATTTAATTTTTCAAGTATATTCAACTTGACGGTCTCGTGAGACTGTCGGCTGTTTTACTACACAGCACACATGAACACCGATTTTCCCAATGCAGCGCTCACTTGAAAGATGAAAGGGGCAGTGGACACAATTCCAGGAGTTATCGCTTGTTTCCCTTCAGGCGACATCCCCAATTCTATTACTTCCCTTTCCTTCTCTGCAATTGTTGCCCAGAAATCCACTTACAAGTGCGTGAGCTCCACCCATCTTCTTTTTACATAGGAGTAGGTCGCCTGTTTTCAACTCTGTCGATGTGATACTTCCAAAGGTCCAGCCACTTGGAGTGGGTGGCGGAGAAAGTCTCTTGTACGACTCCCTTGTTGAGAATTTGATGCACTCCCTTCCATTGCTTTTCTTCTAGCAGTTCACTAGCATCATCCTGCGCTCACGCAGTTTCGTCCTGTGTGACACCATTTCTATTCCTCCATTCCAGCATTCCAGGACAGTGCGTTTGCGATCTCGGCATGTACCCCAGCGATAATTCAGTTTCTGCAAAATCCTGTTAAGAATTTCCTTGTTCACTTGCAACATGGCTTCTGAAATCCAGGTTTGCCGCCCGGGTAGCGCAGTGGTCTACGCGATGGCTTATGAACGTTCTTCAGGGACAGGTCCGGGTTGAGGCATGGATGTTGTGTTTGTCTTACGGCACTAGGTCTCTCCCTTCCCTGGAACCAGTTGCCCTAAATTAGGGACGGACGAGCGTTCGTAGCCCATTGAGTTTCTCATGGTGGTCGGTAAACCTTCAATCAAAAAAAAAATGAAAAAAAATCCGGGTTTTCAACTCAGCAACGCTCTTGGATGTCGAAGACACGTAGGCGGCATCTTTGACATAATCATAAAGCAAAATCCAGAGGTATTAAAGCAAAACCCAGAGGTATTAAAGCAAAATCCAGAGGTATTAAACCTCGGGGGTACTCTCTCCCCCGGGGCTCATCTATTTTTTTCAAGTTAGTTGGGGTCGAGGAAGTTGCTGACATTCTAAAAGAAACGTGGCAGCGCGCTATCTTGTTGAAACATCGTATCAGTCTCCATGTCGAAGTGAATTGGAGAATGAGGAAGTTTCCCAACATGTCCAGATACACAATCCGTGTTTCGTTAAACCATAACACGCACTGGAGGTATCTTCTCCGCCCCACCGAAATTGGCCATTTTGTTTGTTCGACTAATGTGTTTCCACCTCGTGGCCTACGCATGAAACAGTCGTACCAATGCGCAATGTATCCAGCATTATTTGTAAAAATTCTGCAAGCTACTTTTCATATCATAGACCTGTGATGGCTATAACAAATTAAATAAACGCCTTCAAAAGATACTTGTCTAGCTCATTTCAACTCGGTGATCTGCAAGTCGTAGTCCTTTGTTCCAAACTGACGGCTCAATCAGAACTAAGCCTAACTCTATTTTTTTTTTCTGGGTTTAACAAGCTCCATAAGCAGTAGCCCGTCCCTAATTTGGGGTTATTCTTTCTTGGTGAGGAGGGAGCCAACGCCGTAAGACAACACACTTAACATGACACACCCGGGATTCGAAACCTATCTCGGATGAATACTTATAGCCCAACGTCTCTGACACTTCCGCCACCGAGGATACCGGTTGCACTCATCAACCAAATTTTTCATGATGTTTTTCTTTAATTGCCGGTCTCAACTTAATACAGATTAGCTTACTATTCACCAGTTATATTAGTCTTATGAGATAATAGCCAATGACGAACAACCCGTCTTTCTATTGGTTGCAGAATCTTGAACTTGACACCTACATAGTTGGAGGATCTTGAAACGGGACTTTTAGAAGCAATGTGCGTACTCTAGCACGAAAACTGTGCATTATTGGGAGAAGGAACTTGCTCAAAATGACCTTCGTAGGAAATGATATCAAATGTAGAAACAAGAATTGTTTCAGTAAGAATTTTAGAAACAATAGTGTGTATTAAAATATATTCTGAATTCGATAGCATCAGCATTTACGGCCTCTTGCAGTAAAACAATGCATTTGAAAAAGACCAAAAGGTAAGGGTAATCAGCCTCATATACACTACTGTTAATAGAAATTGCAACACCAAGAAAGAAACAGGCAATCGCAGTAAATTTTATGGGAGTGCTTACTTATGGTACCAGCTGCAAACGATTACAGTTACATACCGGTTCGTTTTGAGACGAAGATAACCGACTACACACGCCATGGGATCGAATGAAACAATTTGGATGGTCGTCTGCGGTATTGCACTCCATTCTGATTTTACGCGCATCCACAATTCGTTGGATGTGACAGGCGGCGAGGCCATGCAAGCCAGTCCTTGCGCGATGACACCCCAGACGTTCTCCATAAGCGACAAATATGGCGAGCGGGCAGGCCAGAAAAGACAAGCGACTTGATGCTCACAGAGTACGCCTTGGACAGTACGAGCAACATGGGGTCGGGCATTGGAAGACGGCTCCCAGGATTGTCTGAAGGAAGGGCAGAAGTTTAGCTTCCAACACTTCCGTGATGTAGCGTTGGCTGTTCAATGTGCCTGTCATGCATAAGAGGGAGTGCGTGAATGAAACCCAATAGCGTCCCAGAACATCACGCTCGGCGTGGGACCGGTATGGCGCTGCACAGTGCAGCCTTCCAGATGCCGTTCACCACGGTTTCTTCGAACAAAGATTATCCCGTCGTGATGCATTAGATTGAATCTGGACTCCTCCGAAAACAGAAAATGTTCCCATTCAACACTCCAGTTTCGACGTTCGCAGTATCACTGCAATAGCTGACGCCTATGGTTCAGAGTCAAGAGACGTCGCAGCAATGGACAGCGAGCAGCGAGCCCTCTCTACAGCAATCAGTGACGAACAGTTCTTGCAGACATCGGACGATGTGTGACCACCTCCATTGCTACGTAAGTGTCGTGGGTGGTATTGAGCGCAACCTCACTGCCCTACGGTGTAAGTGCCTGTCTTCCCGCTCGGTCATGTGATTTCGAGCTCCAGACCCTGCACAACGAGGCGCAGAATCTTCTGCTGTCCCTTTGACGCCATGTACTCATAACGGTAGTTGCGTTACGTCTAACGCGTGCAGCAATATCACGGTATGATAAACTCCCCTCTCTAAGTCGAACGATTCTACCTCTTTCAAACTCCGTCAATTGTACACTGAAGAGCAATTGAAGTAGAGATACCTGTCTAGTAACGTGTAGCACCACCTTTCGCCCTGATGACGGCGGCGATTCGTTTCGGCATGAACTCGACAAGACACCGGAAGCGTTGGGAAGCCATACGGATCCACGACCCCTGAACAAGCTCCCACAGTTCACGAAGATTTGATGGAGGGGGTCAAAGCCTCGAACATCTCTCTCGAAGGCATCCCAAATGTGCTCGATGGGATTGAGGTTAGGTGACCTAGCTGGCCAAGGAAGCGAGGTCACGTCGGTGGAGTGTTCACCCAACCGTTCGGATACAATTCGGGAGCTGCATTGTCTTGTTACAGGATGAGGTCCCCAGTGGGATGTTGAAGACACACAAACGGGAGCAACTGGTCGTCCAGGATATCCCGGTAACATTGACCTGTAAGGGACGATGTCACATGTACCAGGGGTCCCATTTCAGTCCACGTAAACAGTCCCCAGACGAGAATGCCACCCCCACCAGCTTGAAGAGTACCCTGCTGGCAAGAAGGATCCATCGCTTCATGTGGTTTGCGCCGTACTCGTATCCTGACATCCGCATGTACCAAAGTGAATCTCGACTCATCAGTCCAGGCAATATTTTCCCACATGTCTAGGGTCCAGTGGCGATGTTCCCGCGCCCATGCTAATTTTTGCACCCTGTGATGTGCAGTCAGCAGCGGTACCCTCGTGGGACGATGGCTTCTGTGCCGCATAGTGAGGAGATGGTTCTGGATGGTGTGGCCGCTTACACGTTTTTGTGCACCAGCGTTAAATTGCCGAGCGATTTCTTGCACTATGGCCCGTCTATATGCTGTTACAATGCGAACTAGCCGACGATCACTCCGCTCATCCACACGCTGTTGTCCACTGCAGTTGGCCCTTGCAGGGACGGTTTTATCGGATTCGATGTACTCACGGTGCATCCGTGACACAGTGGCTAGTTAAAATCCCAGTGCCTGCACGACTTCCGAGATGGAGTGACCCATTCGTCGGGCCCCGACAATTTGCCCACGATCAAATGCGCTTAGATCCTTCTTCTTACCCATGCTGCGTCCGACTCTTACTGATTATCGTCGCATCACTCCTTATATTGTCGGATCGCTGCATACGTCATGTCGTTTCCGTCTACAGGGCTCCCCACAGCTCCACATTTGCATAACGCCAGCTGTCTCTAATTCAATTGCTCTTCAGTGTACGTATGGTTGTCTCGTCCTCCTACGCGGCATGTTTACATGTTAAAAACTGCGTACGGTCGAGTTTAGTGATAGCAAGTCTTAAAACCTGCTCCCTGTATACGCTTTCTTTTATATCCTTGGTGTGGCGTTTCCGATGGCGTTGCGCGCGCCTCACGTTTGCGTGTGTTCTGCAATTGTAATAATTTGCATCTCCTATGGTGCCCTATACACCTCGCAAATTTCGTGCAAGTCCGTGCATTTCTACATGGTGTTGCAATTTCTATTAACAGGAGGCAGGCTTCCTAGTACAAAAAGAATATTTCAAGTCTGAGTAATTTGTGCCGAGGTGTGATGTCCACAAAGAGACGGCCGGGAACAGTGATACCATAAGAACATTCTTTCAAAGGACGTGCTATAAAAAAAAAAAAAACGACGAACGTTTTTCTTGACACAGACCTCGTGTAAATGTTTTGAAAAACCACTCAGCTTGAATATAAATCAGCTGCTGACATTACTTCAGTGATAAAATCTTGCCTTCTGATTTCGAAATGTAAATGTATTTTAGAAATCGCCACTTGAATATTTAACTTGTCACGCATTCGAAATGAAAAAAATTTATAATGTGCATTTGAAAAAACGATGCTGTGATTCGCGTGAGTTGAAACTCCGTGAAACCATTAAGAAATCTCTTGCTACTTTTCTGAATCCTGCACAGTCGTGAGACTGAGTTTTCCGAATTTCCTCAACATTTACTTTTATTCTTCTCGATCCTTTCGTAATCCTCGTCTGCCACTTATCTCAAATATCCATCCTGAGGTAAAACCTTGGATTGAGTTTCCCCCTCAAATTCCTGCAAAACGGTGGCTCGTACATCTTTCTTTTGTTCTTTCGAAAGAGAAAATGATGTTTATTTCCTGTCTGTTTATGAAATGACATTCTATCTTTATTTACAACAGGTAGCGAAGAAATATATTCACATGAAAGAAACAGCTTTATTTTGAAAAAAGAAACATCATTCAGTGCAGTGATGTACAAGGTGTCCGTAAAATCTCTCCCACATTACAAAAATTAATGTAAAAAAAATGTATTACAGGTAAAAGAAAGGGATTGCACGACAATGATGGTGCACAAGTAAAGTATTTTTTCCAGTGTCAGTACACCTCCACATGGGCGCCATTTGTGGCCCGGAGGACATCTAAGCGATATTCGATTTCACGCCATGTTTTGTTTAACATCTCGGCAGAGACAGAACCAATGACGTCTGTTATTCTGGTCTTCAACGTCTCGACATCCTGAACACTGCTAGAGTAAACTTCGTCTATTTTTTTTTTTTTTTTTTGATTGGAGGTTTAACGACCACCGTGAGCAACTCAATGGGCTTTAAGCAGTCGCCCGTCCCTAATTTAGGGTCACTGGTTCCAGGGTAGGGAGAGAGCCAGTGCCGTAAGACAAACACAACATCCATGCCAGACCGGGATTCGAACCCGGACCCCTTACGGACGAATGATTAGAGACCAGCGCCTTAGACCACTGCGCCACCGGGGCGGCAACTTCGTTTTTCACATAACCCCACAGGAAAAAGTCTAGAGGTGTTATATCGGGCGATCGAGGCGGTCATGTCATGGGACCGTCGCAGCCAATCCATCTCTCCGGAAATGTGGCATTCAGGAACTCACGAACCATTATTGGCCAACGTGGTGGGGCACCGTCTTGTTGGAAACTAACCGAAGGTTTAAGTACATGCAACTGAGGTGCTACAAAAAGTTCCAGCATGTCAAGGTACACGTTACATGTTACCGTGGGCTCTGTAAGAAAGAAGTGTCCGATGATTCTGTCATGCATCAGGCCGCACCATACGTTCACTTTCGGGCTAGCCCTCTGTTGTTCGATGACATAATGGGGATTTTCTGATCCCCATATTCGCACATTTTGTCTATTTACTGTATCAGAGACGTGGAATGTGGCTTCATCTGAGAAACAGACACGGTGCAGATAATCACTATCATGAGCTATGCGCTGCAACATCTACGTTGCAAATGCAGCACGGCGAGGCCGGTCATCAGGCTAAAGAGCTTGAAAGATCTGTACCTTATAAGCACACAGATGAAGACGTTTGTGAAATTTTTTGTGAACAGTGTCACGGGGAATCCCAGTTTCCAGTGAAGCACGACGAATGGATGTCGTGGGGCTTCGCAGAAATGTCGCCTGAACAGCTGCAGCTTTCTGTTGTGTAACCGGTGGTCGGCCCCCTCGGGGAAGATCGTCAACACCTCCCGTTGCTTTAAACTTTTCATACCAAGATTTTGTGTTGTTGTTGATGTTGTTTTTTTATCCGGTGGTGATCGCCAGCACTCTCTTCTAAAATGACGCTGGACAGTAACCGCCGATTCGGTCTCATGATGGAACCAAAACACGCACCCAGCTTTTTCTTGCATGGAAGCCATTATAGATGAAATGCTCCACTTATTCAGCTGTAGCGTTCACCTAAAGAACAGAAAAAAACTTTATGAGTGCTGCTATAATTTGTTGCTAACCATTCATTTTAAATTACATAGATTTCTTTATATTAATTTTTGTAACGTGGGAAAGACTTTATGGACATCCTGTAGTTCTAAGAGAAAAAGTGCCTTACCGGTAAAACCGACCTGGAAAGAAGACTCAAAAATTTTGAAAACAATTTGATTTTGTTGTTTTCAGTGTATACTACTTTTTATTTACGCTTTCCCACCGTAGGTTGAAGAAGCGTATATGATCCAGCCTTGTTCGTCTGTCCGCACGATAACTGGCGTAAAAATGGTTCGATTTCGATGAAATTTTAGTATGTGGTAGGGGATCACCTGGAGACGAACCCTATTCAAAATGGGTGAATTGGGGTCAAAGGTCAGAATATAAGAGCGGGATGCATTCCATTGCCCTTATGCGTCATAACGTGCGTAAAAATGGTTCAATTTCGATTAAATTTCAGTATGTGGTAGGGGACCACCTGAGGACGAACCCTATTGAAAATGGATGAAATGGGGTCAAAGGTCAGGACATAGGATTGAGATCCATTCCATCGCCCTTATTCCATATTATTAAGGTGGACGTCAAGGAATTTTGTTTCCTATACTTCCAATGGAAAAACTTTTGTACACATTTCCTTCACAATTAATATGTTCCCAACGATGAAAATTTGAACATCGATTAAAATAACTTCATATTATAACTTGGAATACTTAATATTTTCTAAAACATAACCATAACTTTATTAAAAATCAATAACTTTTCCTTTGGTGGTGTTAAAACCAGAAAAAGCATGGCGCGACCTGTACTTTGATGACGTCAGTAGACAAACAAATGTTGGACTGCATAATTATGGTTATGTTTTGGAAAATATTAGGTATCCCAAGTTATAAAATGAAGCTATTTTAATCGATGTTAAAATTTTCATCCTTGTGAACGCATTAATTGTCCATTCGAAAGTAGAGGAAGCAAAATTACTTTACGTTCACCTTAAAGGAGCAATTCTTGTATGTAGGTAAATTTCATTTTGAAAACGGCTCTAAGGATTTTGATGAAAGTCGTTAATCTACCGTTTTCTGGTACTAGAAATCGATTTAGCTTGATCTCGACTTTAGGAAAATTCGTTTAGTGGGTTAAATAACCACCCCGAATTGCCACGTTTTTAGTGTAGTGTCATGGCGTCGAGCCAATAGGTGTTGGCTCGCGGTCACGCCATCTGTCTCATTACGTCACGAGTTGTGTGTGGATCCTATTAAAGCTTTATGACGTTACACACTTGCGAGCAGATGGTCGCGATTCTCATCTGCCTCGTTACGTCACGCGTTTTGTGCGTATGTTCGTCCGCACGATAACTCGCGTAAAAATTGTTCGATTTCGATGAAATTTCAGTATGTGGTAGGGGAACACCTGGGAAGGAACCCTATTGAAAGTGAATGAAATGGGGTCAAAGTTCAGGACATAGGAGCGGGATCCATTCCACTGTTCTTATGCGTCATAACTAACGTAAAAAACGTTCGATTTCGATTAAATTTTAGTATGTGGAAGGGGACCACCTGAGGACAAACCTTATTGAAAATTAGCGAAATGGGGGTCAAAGGTCAGGACATAGGATCGGGATCACTTCCATCGCCATTATGCATCATAACTTATGTAAAATTGCTTCGATTGCGACAAAACTTTATCATGTCATTTCGGAGGTATACTGAACCAGTTCTGTTGAATATTATCGAAATGGGATCAAAGGTCAGGGCACAGGAGTGAGATTTATTCCATAGCCATTTCCCCCATAACTTGAGTAATAACTTGAGTAATGATTTCTAGTATGTTGGAAAGCGTATCATAATCAATGCATTGCACGATTTTACTAACTTGTGCTCCAGCTTTGTCCGTCTGTCCGTCCGCACGATAACTCGCGTAAAAATGGTTCGATTTCGATGAAATTTTAGTGTATGATAAGGTATCACCTGGGGACGAACCCTATTGAAAATGGGCGAAATGGGGTCAAAGGTTAGGACATAGGTGCAGGATCCATTCCAAAGCTCTTATGCTTCGTAACTTGCGTAAATATGGTTCGATTTCAATGACATTTGAGTATGTGGTAGGGGACCAACTGGAGAAAAACCATATTGAAAATGGGTGAAATGGGTTCAAAGGTCAGGACGTAGGAATGGGATGCATTCCACTGCCCTTATGAGACTTAATCTGCGTAAATATGGTTCAATTTCAATGACATTTCAGTATGTGGTAGGGAACCACCTGGGGACGAACCCTATTGAAAATGGGATCAAAGGTCAGGACATAGGAGTGGGATGCATTCCACTGCCCTTTGCGTCATAACGATTTCGTTCGATTTCAATGGCATTTTAGTATGTAGTAGAGGACCACCTGGGGACGAACCCTATTGAAGATGGGCGAAATGGGGTCAAAGGCCAGGACATAGGAGTGGGATCCATTCCATCGCCCTTATGCGTTACGTAAAAATGCTTCGATTGAGACAGAACTTTATCATGTTTTTCTGGAAGTATACTTTACCGGTTCTGTTTAATATCATCGAAATGGGGTCAAAGGTCAGGTCATAGGAGCGAGACTTATTCTACCGCCACTATCCTCATAACTTGAGTAATAACTTGAGTAATGATTTCTGGCATGTTGGAAAGCGTATCATAATCAGTGCATTGCGTGATTTTACTAACTTGTTACAGAGATTTTTATTGATTTCATCAGAGTTACATAATTTGGAAAATTTTAAAGAATGTTGCACTGTAAAAAATAAGCGGTGTGAATTCACGGAATTTTTTTGAAAATAACGTGCTGCAAAGTAGCGGGTAGTTGTCGATCCTTTAACAAAATTTCCGTTTTTAAAAGTATCCTTTTTTTTTTTTTTTTTTTTTTTTTTACTTCCGTGTTTTCTCAGATTTTCCGTGGTTAAAAATTCCGGTTTTCAGAAAAGTTCGTTTCAGGGTTTTCCTTATTTTTACGGAAATTTCACAAAATCGGAGACGCTGAATTTTTCAGTCCTTACACCAGATAATCCTTTCGCAGTGGCGGGGCAGAACGGACGTCATTTGGGTTCATTCAACAGATACCGGGAATCTTAATCACTCAGCCAAAAAGACTCGGAAATCCGGTTCACGTTCATAGTAAAACAAATTGCGCTATGATGAAATTATTTTTTTTGTCATTAATGCGAGTGATTTAATCATAATTTTTTTCTGTTGGAGCTTATTATTTTTTTAATAGGTTTGTAATAATTTTATTTTTTCGGTAGGAGGACTTATCACAAATTAATTATTTTTTCATTGTGTTTTTTCAAAGCAACAGAATGTCTTGGAACTTGAGATTTTTTCAAACTAACAATGACTTTCAATTAAGAAAAGGTGAAATGTACTGTTTTATAGTATTATTTCACCAAACTCCTAAAAATAAAACATACTCCTTTAAATACTACTCTGCTACTCTACAAGGTTCCAAATAGTCAGTGTGAATAATGCGAATCAGTCACATTGAATGCATGTGACTTTAATGCCGCTTTTTCTAAGATTATGAGGTGGAAGAGATTTTTAGCTTTATTTGTTTAGAAGTTTAAGCCATAGTGAGCATCTAGGCCCATAAGCAGTCCTCCATCTCTGATTTAGGGCCATTGATTCCTGAGAGGAGTGGGAAGGCCATCGCCGTGGAGCATGCGCGCTGACCATACCTCATCTGGGAAACGAGCTCGGGCTCAGCGCGAGCTATTATCCAGAAGCCAGGGCCTCTGACTACTAGGCCACCGAGGCGTCCTCAGATATTACCCATATAAGGAATCAGAAAATAGTTTATGATGATTGCTTTGTTGAACCCGGTGAAGAATTTAGCAGAAAATTGCCTTCTCACTGTAAATCACTTTGCACTCAGCCTATGTTCTGTGTTAATTTTCCTCCTAGCAGTGCAGTCTTAACCAGAAGAAAAGCCACCAGCTATAACTTCAAATTGAGGACTGCCTTCTTGACAAAGGAGTTCCCATTCTCTTCATACACAGTCGAGTCACATTATTGTGACCACATGCTACTTTTGACGTCAACAGCACGTAGCCAATGAAAGAAGGCACGTGTCGTGAGCTGGCTTAGAGGGTACATAAGGTGTGCTGTACGCATTCTGAAAACATATCACTCGTTGCTGCCATGGATAAAAGGAGCTATTTATCAGATTTGCAAAAAGAGATGATTATCGGCTAATGATCACCACGTGCCATTGATGTGAGAGGTGAACGTTGGCTTCGAAGGTGCGTGAGAGCCGATCGACACGCTAGAGTGGAGCAACTCACTGGCCGAATGAGCCCGGGGCTACCGGAAATGTATATAAAACGACAGTTCAGCGAACCCTGCTGCGTATGGGTGTCCGATGCAGACGGATGAACACTGCACCTTTGCTAACGAATGTGCATCGGCAGAAAAAGGCTTACATTTGCACGGCAGTATATCGGAATTGGACCTCTGCTGATTGGGAAAGGATTGCCTCCTCCGATGAGTCACGTTTTCTGCTTCATCGAACGGATGGATGTTCGCGTATAAGGCGAGAAACATCGGAAAACAAGCACTCTTCAACCATTGCTGGAAGAACACAAGCTGGTGGGGAAAGCGTTTATCTTGCAATACGAAAATTCGGTAAAGATATGAGTATGGTTTCATATAAATCGCAGTATTCCCTAATTTTATGTACAATTGTACATGATCAACTAAAAATACTTCTTTAACCTACTTTTCTGTCCAAGGAAAGCATGAAAAGTGCCTTAGCGCAGCTAAGGTGCGCTAAACCTTTTCTACACCACTGATTTAATGTATTAGCAAGAATAAAAATTTACTGTTCACATGATCTCTGTAAGCTGTTACAAAATAAAGGGCACACCAGTTACAAGAACTATATGTCTTTAATAATGTGGTGCTGGACCATAATCTTCTCGGAAATGTACCTTGTATTCTGTTTGAAATGTTAGTAAATAAATCTTTAACAGTCATTAGAAAGATGTTTGGCGATTCTTCACATATAGAAAAAAATTCGGTATGCGTGAAATTAAGCTTCTTCGAGTTCAGAAGTTTCCCATTTCCACTCAAATAATACGCAGTTTTTCTTTTTCCTACCTGCTTTACAGAAAAGCATAATGATCCCTCAAAAATAGCGGTCTTCTGATTTTTGACGTCCCAGTCTTTCTGTTTTTGACATAATTTTGCTAAAATGTTAAAATTAAGTAAATACTCGAGAGTCAGCGATTGTGAATATCGAATAAAATGTAAGAGTTATACAGGGTGTCCAAATAATGACTGTGCACTGAATGTACGAATTGCAGTAATGTGTTTATTTTTTTGTTGTTGTTGTTTTTGGTTGGATGTTTTACGACCACCGTGAGCAACTCAATGGGCTAAGAGCAGTCGCCCGTCTCTAATTTAGGGCCACTGATTTCAGCGAAGGGAGAAAGACAGTGTCGTAAGACAAACACAACATCCATGCCTCACCGGGATTTCGAACCCGGACCCCTTACGGTCGAATATTCAGAAGCCATCGCTTAGACCACTGCACCACCGCGGCGGCTGCAGTAATGTAATAATAAAGAAATTTTGAAAGGAATTGCAGTAGAAGTGACCCGCCACGTGGAAGTGCTGTGTCTGGTAGCGTTCATGTCTCCTCACCCCGAGGCTCCAAGCCAAGGTCATTTCCGAGCACTTGGTCGACGGAGGCAGACGTGTCGATTGATCACTCGTCTCGGCACAAGGACAATGGTGTTGATTGTTGAACAGAGAGTGTTTTTGGTGGAACATGTCTTTCGCCATGACGACAAGTACACGGAAGAAGAGCAAAAACAGTTCGCTAGGAAATTCCGTGATGCAGACGTCCCCCACCGTAATGCGGTACGTCAGCTCATAGTGAAGGAAATAACTTTTCAAATAGATATAAAGCACAAATGAAGATACCTATTATACGAGAAAGTGGGCTATTTCTCGAATAGCCCGAAGGTAAATGTCACGGTGGGTCAATCTTCCCCTGAACGCAGACAACACAACACTCCGCATAAATGAAAAACGAATCAGCCCAGAACGAATGAGTATTACAGTCATTTGTAAAAGTTTATGACCACCTGTTGGTAATAAGAGATTTCTGCCGATTGCGTCAGCTACTGTCTGCATTACTCAACTTCCTGTCGGTGTTGCATCATCCTACAGCGGCAGCTGTTGATAGAGGCGGTGGGAGCGTAAGTTTGCTTCTGGTTTTCATGCTGAGAGGTTTTGTACGTATTTTCTATATAGCGAAAAGTGAGACAAAAAAGCATCATTAAGTGTTACTCAGAGGGCACAAATACTGACTTCATATCATGGAGAATACTCCGTACGTGACATAAGCCAAAAGGTGAGTATGAGCAAGACTGCTATTCATAATACGTCATGAAATATCGAGATACAGGTGAATTTAGCTACCGAGTGGACGTCCAAGGAAAGTAACCCCACTTGATGAGAATACCATAAGGCGAATACTTATGCCTTCTTCTAAGAGTTCGTGCGAGAAAATCAAGTCCTTTCTACATTCAAATGGGTCTGATATTAGTATCAGCACTATTTCCCAACGTCTTAGCAAATCATCAAACAAAGGTCATCGCTCTTTCTACGTTTTGTAAGTGAGTCACGGAAAAAATTATCATTGGCCGCCACCGGAAATCGAACTCAGGGTCTCCCAGTTACGCAACGGATATGCTTCCACTGCACATGAGAATTTTTCCGTGACTCACTTTGTGACGTACCTGCCAGAAGGACGCACACGATATAAAGGCAGATAGTAGTCAGAACAAACGTCCGCGTAGCTCAATTGGTAGAGTGACTTATTCCGGAATGAGGGGATTCGGGTTCGAATCCTGGCGTGGACCGAAATGACGAAGAAATTTACTTCGTTATAATGGCGCCCGAACTATCCGGATGACCCGACCGTTCAAAATCTCGCAATGGTGTGATGTTATTTCCACACCGCGAGATAGGAAAAATCAGAGAATCCCTTCTCCAGCGCTTCGAAAAATAAATGTGTGTGACGTTGCATTCCACACACCAGATTGTCTGGGAGTTCTCAAGTGCACGTTCTACAGTGGATGGCTGCCTGCAACGATTCATGGCCACGGCTGACCCGTGGGCCATGCCCCCGGCCCTCTTTCGGGGGGGGGGAGATGTGACGTACCTGCCAGCAGGACGCACACGACATAAAGGCAGATAGTAGTCAGAACAAACGTCCGCGTAGCTCAATTGGTAGAGTGACTTATTCTGGAATGAGGGGATCCGGGTTCGAATCCTGGCGTGGACAGAAATGACGGAGAAATTTACTTCGTTATAACTTATAAAACGTGGAAAGAGCGATGACCTCAGTTTGATGTTCCTAGTCCACGTCAAATGTCTGTATTAATTAAGTCTTAGCAAATATGTTGGATTAAAAGTCATGTAAACCTGCACATAAACCTAGATTCATCTCTGTAATGAAAAAGAAGAGACTCCAGTTTGCGAAGCGTCATCAATCGTGTGCTGCTGAACATTGGTGCCAAGTTCTTTTTTCCGAGGAATCAGCTTGTGTGTCAACTTAAATCACGTGAAGCACATGTTGGGAGACCAAAAGGCAAAATGTTTAATGAAAAAAAGACCGTTGCCACCGTGAGACATCCGCCTGGTCAGATGATACGGGGTGTTATGTCAGCATCCGGTACTGCTTCATTATACTTTTTGCCGATAGGCACTCCCATGACCCGTTATTTTTATGTGGAAATATTACGCGCGAAGCTGTTAACTCATATGCAATTGCACAGATGCACAATCTTTATGCAGGATGGTGCTCCATGCCACAGATCAAAAACAACAAAGGATTACTTGCAGAGGAAAAACATAACTGTGCTTGACTGACCCGGTAATAATGCCGACCTTAACCCCATCGAAAATTTGTGGACCATTTTAAAAGACAATGTAGCATGAAAACAGCCATCAAATTCCCAAGCTTTGATTGACGCGGTAAAGTACGTGTGGTGCAAAGACATTTCAATTAACTACTACAAATCCCTCATTGAGAGTACGCCACATTGTATTCTGTCCGTTATAAAAAAAAAAACAAATGTGGCCACACAAAGTACTGATTTCGGTCTTTTTGTGTTCTAAAGAATGTAAGTATTCATCTGTGATGTCATTTTTTCAAATATCTCTGACTAGTAATTAGTTGTTTCTTTGAAAGTCTTAATTTTCAATAAATAGACAGATGGTCTTAAACTTTTGCAAATGACTGTAGATATTAAAAGTAACAATAGGACAATGCTTTCAGAGTAGGGCTTGGAAACATTCCCTACAAGATCAAACACTCAGAGGTTATTAATTAGTCTTTAAGAAAGAAAATACTGAAGGGTATAACTATCTTTTTTCAGTTACAATTCTTAGTAAATTTATTCGCACTGTCTGCATTTCTATTTTTAACGCCCCTCAAATCATGAATTTATGCCCCTAATATCACCATTGTGGAAGGGCAAACCTCTCCTCCCCCTTAGCTACTGCCCTGCACCTATCTGACAGTGTATTGGGCAATCTTCAGCAGCGATAATATCTTGCATCCAACGTGACATTCACTTACTCCACTTGACCACTGTAGGTGTCGTCAGTTATTCTGTAACAACTGAACTGAACGATGATCCGGAGTTCACTCATAGAACAAGACACTGGCCTGGAGTTGCGTTCCAGTACATGTCCGATAAGATTCAAACCGGCGGAATTTGGCGGCCATGGGAGCACACGAAATGCTTGTCATGGTGCACGAATCATTCCTGCACACTGCGGATCTTGTGTCACGGGGCGTTGTCTTTCTGAAAGAGTCCTGTTCCACCCTGCTGCGCTGTAAACATGCAGAACAATACTTTGCTAGGAGCGATGCCTAAATAGGATCTGGCAGTGAGGAAGGCCTACGTAGTGAAGGTATATTCAACATTGTTGAGAGGACGAAGCGATATCGGTGGGAACGAACTTCACACAATGAAACCGCCTCCACACGTCTGTTTCCGTCCAAACGTGCAACTTTTCGCCACCTTGGCGTCAAATACGAACTCTTTCACCGGCGTGTTGGTGATGGAACCTGGACTCGTCAGAGCAGGTGACACTCTTTCAGCTGCTTGATGTCTATCCATGAGCTCCCGTGATCCCGCTGCTGGCGAAACTGTCGATGACGTGGAGTTAACATGGGGTCCTGAAAGGGCTGCCGACTCCTCAAGCCCATCCGCAAGAGCGTCCACTGTATGGTGTGCTCGAAAGTGTTCGTCTGTGTGTACTGGTTGTACACAGTCGTATCCCAATAATATGGCCACCTGCCTAATAATGGGAATAATCACCCTTGGCCCGGATGACAGCGGCGAGACGGCGTGGTATGGACGCAATGACACCGCTGGAAGGTTGCCCGAGGCGCACGTGCCTATTCGGACTACAGAAGAGCACGGAGGTCCCGGAGATGACGTGGTTTTGGGTCGACACGTCGAACCTGTCAATCCAAATAGTCCCACAAGTGCTCTATGAGACTGAGGTCGGATAATTTCGCCGCCCAAGGAAGAACGGAGACATCGCTGTTGTGTTCCTTGAACCAGTCACGCACCCCCTTAGTGACGTGACACGGCACATTTTCCTGTTGGTAGACATCATCACCACCAGGGTAAATATCCCACATGAAAGGACGCCTTTGGTCAGCGAGGATGGACAAGTAGCCATTGGCGCTCAGGGACCCATCCAGTGGTACCAGCGGCACCATGTCATACCCCAGACATGTACACTGCCTGCCTGTACTTGACCGACAAGCGTGTCCGGGTGTTGGTTCTCGTGTATCTGACGCCGTATTCGCCATCGCCTGTCACTTCTGTGGAGTAGAAACCTCGATTCGTCGGAGAAATCAAACTTTTTGCACTATTCCACTGTCCAATAACGGTAGTCCCATGCGAACTGCAGGAGTCGTTGCCGATGGATCTGGGTTAACATGGACGCCTTGACTCAACGTCGACCCCGGAGACTCATGCGTAACAGAGTTCACTCAACTGTTATTTGGGGACACGTACCTGGGTGCTCCAACGTACATTTGCGTGGTCAATTAGTGCACTGTTGCGCGTCGATTTCCCTTTACCAGTTGTCGGAGGCGACGCTCTCCTCTGAGGTCGATGGATTTTGGGGCTCCACAGTTTTGATGTCGAGAAGTACTTGGTGTGCCAGCGGTCCATTCTTGGTACACCCTTACTACAGCACTACACAAATAGCCCAGGAAGTCTGCTGTTTCTGATATTATTAAACCCTTGGTGCGGTAGTCGATTGTCATTCTTTTTCGAACGTCCGTCAAATCACTACCTCTGCCCATTGTGCTCACGTAACGCACTATGGCCCGTCTGTCCTGTCCGGCCGCTTATATCTCCGTGTGGTCGACCTTGTCGCGTGCACTCTGTGATGCGCCTGCTCGGGTATACTGTGATTCCAGAGGTGGGCATATTATTCTGGAACGACCTTGTAGTCTGCCGTTCATCGAGGAATTGTGAGCCGTTTGTTGTCCCGGACAGCGGGTCGGCTGTTGTAACCCATTATTTGTTGTCTAGGACAACGGGTCGGCTGTTGTAATCCATTATTTGTTGTCTAGGACAGCGGGTCGGCTGTTGTAACCCATTATGTGTTGTCTAGGACAGCGGGTCGGCTGTTGTAACCCATTATTTGTTGTCTAGGACAGCGGGTCGGCTGTTGTAACCCATTATTTGTTGTCTAGGACAGCGGGTAGGCTGTTGTAACCCATTATTTGTTGTCTAGGACAGCGGGTCGGCTGTTGTAACCCATTATTTGTTGTGTAGGACAGCGGGGTCGGCTGTTGTAACCAATTATTTTTTGTCTAGGACGAACGGTCGGTTGTTGTATTGACACGGTTCGGCTGTTGTAACCTATTATTTGTTGTCTAGGACAACGGGTCGGCTGTTGTAACACACGGGTCATTGATTTGTTGTCTAGGACAACGGGTCGGCTGTTGTAACCCATTATTTGTTGTCTAGGACAACGGGTCGGCTGTTGTAACATATTATTTGTTGTCTACGACAGCGGGTCGGCTGTTGTAACCCATTATTTGTTGTCTAGGACAGCGGGTCGGCTGTTGTAACCCATTATTTGTAGTCTAGGACAGCGGGTCGGCTGTTGTAACCCATTATTTGTTGTGTAGGACAGCGGGTCGGCTGTTGTAACCAATTATTTTTTGTCTAGGACAACGGTTCGGCTGTTGTAACCCATTATTTGTTGTCTAGGACAACGGGTCGGCTGTTGTAACACACTATTTGTTGTCTAGGACAACGGGTCGGCTGTTGTAACCCATTATTTGTTGTCTACGACAACGGGTCGGCTGTTGTAACACACTATTTGTTGTCTAGGACAACGGGTCGGCTGTTGTAACCCATTATTTGTTGTCTAGGACAACGGGTCGGCTGTTGTAACCCATTATCGACATGCTCTGATATGTGATGCGTTTGAAGATGACATTTGGCACACCAGTGTTGAATTCTGCACTGATTTGTTTGGTTGTGGCCTGTCTGCTTGTGCGATTCTCGCAAGTCTCCTTTGATCCATCGAATCCACCAGTTGCTTTCGTCCACAGGATCGCCGATTTCTGGAAGATTTTTGCATTCTTCATCATTCACGATACACCATTTTTATTGTTGTACGTGAGAAGTTCAGGAGTGCCGCCGTTTGGTAGACACCCGAACCGGTACCACTTGTGAGAACCAATTGTCGTGCCACATTCAGGGTCGCTCTGATCACTCCTTTTACCCATTGGGACCCTCAATCAGAATCTCAATGACGCTCTCCGAGCTGGTCTGACGGATTTGTACTACACACTGCACTCATTACTTGCCGAGGGTAGGTGCACCTAATGAACTGGCGTATGCCTATTTATATTATACATTATACCTATATACACAGAGAGAACAGAAATCATGGGATTCTTTGTTCCGGGGAAACGCAGCGCTGTCACCCCTCTCTCTAGAGAACGAACCCACTGCTTGTCGGTATATACAGTATTTAGGAGGACGTCATACATTCACGACATAGGATGAAACGTGGGCATATCTTTACGATCTGGAAACTAAGAATCAATCCATGGAATGGCGTCACACCTCTTCACCTGATCGCTGTCTCTTGAACTGCTTAGTTCAAGAGCCAGCGATCATCACAGAAAGTCATGGTGACTGTTTTTTGGGATGACAGGGGTGTCATTCTCCTCAATTTTCTGGAACGTGGCTGTACCGTGACCAGCGAGCGGTACATTGAGAAACTCAAGAAGCTTAGAGAAGCCATAAGGAGGAAGAGACTGAACAAAAATCTAAAAAGGATCCACATTCACCATGACAATGCGATACCACACACATCTTTGGCAACAAATCAGGCGATCAGCAAATTAGGCTGGTCGGTGGTCCCCCATCCACCGTACAGTCCAGATCTGGTGTCCTCCGACTTCCACCTGTTCGTTCCAATGAAGGACAGTCTCCTGGGACAAGGATTTGATGACACAGACGAGATGAAAGTGGCTGTGAAGAAGTGGGCACGACAGTCCACACCTGAATTTTTTCAAAGAGGATTCGAGACTTGGGTTCAACGATGGCGGAAATGCATCGCTTGTGATGGAGACTATGTTGAGTAGTACCTTTGTATAGAGAAAGAGTTACTCTACCAACATGTGCAATTTGAACGACCTCTGTCAGTTAATGAAAAGTTATGCCCACTTTTGCATTACTTTCGGTACAACCTTCATAGTCTGGGGCGTGTTCAATTGACACACGTTTGTGACTTAACATGCATCTAGATGCATCTCTGAACGGTCAACGCTATGTGCCTATCCATGCAAACCAACTGCATCCGTTTACGGTCATCATCCACCCACAGGGCAATGGACTTCTTCATTGGATAATGCCCCTCCCCACAGGATAGTGGTGACAAGAACATGGTTAGAACATCATTCCTTAGAAGTTACCAATCTTGAGTGGCTGTCCCGTTCCCGGGAAATGATCCTGTGGAAAATGTTAGGATACTGTGAAAAGGTTCGTTCGAGCTTTGGATTCACTACCCAGGAATGCGATGAAATTATGGAGAGCGGTGCAGTAAGCGTGGGTAGAGACAGATACCTGTGAAGAGCTTTTGTGACCTAGTGAACTCAATACCTCGCCGTGTGACTGCCCTTTTCTGGGCGAAATGTAGGTCTACCCGTTACTCGTTAGGTATCACATTATTTCTGTCCACTCAGTGTGTATATATATACGAAAAACGAAGAAGAGAGATAATTTATTTCTTTTTCATAATCACTGTTTTACCTGAACGTAAATAGCACAGCTCTTTAATCAGTGAAGTAAAGATGCACAGATTTTTAAACTTAGATTACTTTAACGCTGTAGTTTAGCAAAATGAACTAAGCAGAAGAATTGAAAGAAGGACAAAAGAAAGAAAGGCCCTTCAAATGCTCTGAACAGCATAATTATCATCAGAATATGAAATAGGAAATGACGAATCTAAATTAGCAGCCACAATCTTTACTCGATGTCGTTAGTGGAAGTAGTTAATGCGAGGAAATCAACATCTGTTTGACTCAGAAGTCATTACCATTCCATGAAGTGCGATACGCAGAAGCACCATTACACCAAGGACAGTACAGGTGCTGCCTACTAAAAGTATGGGTGTAACCTTTATAGGTGGCACTGGGTATTCACGTCATAACACTGGGTATTCACGTCATAACACTGGGTGTCGCCGATGATGATGAAAGAACCATGCGTACAGAAATCATTATAAACTATCAATAGGTAGCAAGACGCGGGGTATCATGGTTTCGCATTTAAAAGAGAAAGAGAAAAAAACACCAGAAGGGAAGTTTCACTGATTGAATGCAGTTTAAGAAAAGGTTTTTCGATCTTACTCAATAATATCATATTTGCCCATCGCTTCAATTTAGGATATCTCTTAAGATGTCGAACTACGTATGTTCTGGTAAGTCCCAGTATCAGATTCATGTATGATAAAAATCATCCTGAAAATTCTTGTTCTTTTGAGGAAAGTACATACACACACACACATATCATCATATATCATCATCATCATCATTGTCAACCATTATCAATCCACTGCTGGACGAAGGTCTCCCCAAGTTTCCTCCACAACGGTCTGTCTTGTGCCAGTCTCCTCCATGCCACCCCTGCATACTTTCGAATTTCATCCACCCATCTCCCATGTGGTCTTCTTTTGGGTCTTTTCCTGTCCCTTGGAATCCAATCTAAAATTTCGGCTGTCCATCGATGATATGTCCTTCTGGCAGTATGTCCAGCCCATTGCCATTTCAGGAATTTAACTCTGATCATGATGTCTTCCACTCTTGTCATTTTTCGGATCCACGAGTTCCTCTTCTTATCTCTCCTGGTTACACCAAGCATGCACCTCTCCATGCTACTTTGAGTTGTCTGCAGCCTTTGTATGCATATATATATATATATATATATATATCATCATCATCATCATCATTGTCAACCATTATCAATCCACTGCTGGACGAAGGTCTCCCCAAGTTTCCTCCACAACGGTCTGTCTTGTGCCAGTCTCCTCCATGTCACTCCCGCATATTTACGAATTTCATCCACCCATCTCCCATGTGGTCTTTTTCTGGGTCTTTTCCTGTCCCTTGGAATCCAATCTAAAATTTCGGCTGTCCATCTATGGTCTGTCCTTCTGGCAGTATGTCCAGCCCATTGCCATTTCAGGGATTTAACTCTGATCATGATGTCTTCCACTCTCATCATTTTTCGGATCCACGAGTTCCTCTTCTTATCTCTCCTGGTTATACCAAGCATGCACCTCTCCATGCTTCTTTGAGTTGTCTGCAGCCTTTGTATGTCTCTTTTAGTTAAGGTCCACGTCTCTGCACCATACGTAAGCACTGGAAGGATACATTGATCAAACACTTTTCTTTTAAGACATAATGGCATATTGCTCTTGAAAATTATGCTGTTTCTTCCAAAAGCTCTCCAGGCAAGTTTTGTACGCCGATTAATTTCTTCATCAATGTGACCCTCACTTGATATCTGCTGTCCAAGATAAACATATGTATCTGTTATCTCCAGTTTTTCTCCATCAATCGATAAATCTTCATTTCTTGTAAAAGCATTGAACATCACTTTTGTCTTCTGAAAGTTCATTTTTAATCCCACTTCTTTACTCTTGTCAGCAAGTTCCTGGATCATACTCTGCAGCTCTGATGGGGTAGTTGCAAAAATGACTACATCATCAGCAAAACGAAGGTGGGTTAGATAATCTCCATTAATCTTTATCCCTTTGTTTTCCCAGTTCAGTGATTGAAAGACATTTTCCAATGTGGCATTAAAGAGCTTCGGAGATATGGTGTCACCTTGTCTCACTCCCTTTCCAATTTTTATGTGTGTTGTATTTTCAAACAGCCGAATCTTTGCACTTGCATTTTCATAGATGTTATTAATAATATTAATGTATGCATCTTCAATACCGCAGGATTTCAGAGCCGTGGTAACTGCTGATGGTTTCACCGAATCAAAGGCTTTTTCATAATCGATAAAAGCCATGCACAATGGAAGTTCATATTCCCTCGCTCTTTCAATTAGTTCTCTCAGTACGTGGATATGATCTATTGTACTGTAGCCACTCCTGAATCCAGCTTGTTCTCTCGGTTGAGCCATGTCCAGTGTTACCTTCAAGCGGTGTGAAAGAACTTTAGTGAAGATTTTATAAACCACTGATAGGAGGCTGATAGGTCTGTAGTTCCTGAGATCCTCAATGTCACCTTTTTTACGTAGCAGGATCATTGTAGCGTTGTTCCAATCCTCAGGAATCTTCCCTTCATTAAGGCATCGAGTGAAAATTTGGGCGAGTACTGTTTCAATTTCTCCACTTGCTTCTTGTATGATGTCTATAGTAATTCCATCTTCTCCTGGAGCTTTCCCCCGCTTCATGTTCTTGATTGCATGAGCAACTTCTGCTGGGAGGACTGGAAGAACTCTGGTACCTTTCATGATGTCTGGAGTACATGTATCATCCCTTTCATATAATTTGGAGTAGAAATCTTTCACTCTTGTCAAAATTTCGCCTCTATTTCTTGTTATAGAACCATCTTCTTTTCTCAGAGCCATAATCTGTTTTCTTCCCTTACTGAGATGTCCCTTTGCTATCTTAAGGCTTTGGTTGTTTTCAATTGCTTTCCTCACTAGCTCACAGTTGAATTTCCTTACGTCTTCAGTGACACTTTTTCGTGTTGTCTTGCATAGCTCTATATATTCCACTTTGGAAGTCACATCTTCTTTAGTTGTCCTCATCTCTCTTCTTTTTTGCATCAACATTTTGGTTTTTCCTGATAATTTGTTCACATGCAACTTGTTCTTAGACCCAGCTAATTTTGTTGCTGTTTCCATTAGAGCTTTGGTTACTTTTCTGTTAACTTCCGAAATATCCACTTCTTCCGATGTTAGGCCTTCTAAAGCAGAGAATCTGTTCTTCAGTTCCAACTTGAAAGTATTATGGTGTTTTTTAAGGTTGGTTATGTCAATATATTTTGTTTGTCTTATGAGCTTGCCACGTTCCAGTTTAGTGTTGAGGTGCATCTTACATCTCACCAATCTATGGTCACTACCTGTGTTGAACTTATATATATATATATATATATCATCATCATCATCAATGTCAACCATTATCAATCCACTGCCAGACGAAGGTCTCCCCAAATTTCTTCCACAACGGTCTGTCTTGTGCCAGTCTCCTCAATGTTACTCCCGCATACTTTGGTCTTCTTCTGGGTCTTTTCCTGTCCCTCGGAATCCAGTCTAAAACTTCAGCTGTCCATCGATGGTCTGTCCTTCTGACAATATGTCCAGCCCATAGCCATTTCAGGGATTTTACTCTGATCATGATGTCTTCCACTCTTGTCATTTTACCGATCCACGAGTTTCTCTTCTTATCTCTCCTGGTTACACCAAGCATGCATCTCTCCATGCTACTTTGAGTTGTCTGCAGTCTTTGTATGTCTTATTTAGTTAAGGTCCACGTCTCTGCGCCATATGTAAGCACTGGAAGGATGCATTGATCAAACAATTTTCTTTTAAGACATAATGTCTTATTGCTCTTGAAAATTATACTGTTTCTTCCAAACGCTCTGCAAGCAAGTTTTATACGCCGTTTAATTTCTTCATCAATGTGACCTTCACTTGATATCTGCTGTCCAAGATAAATGTAGGGATTGGTTGTCTCCAGCTTTTCCCCATCAATCGATAAATCTTCATTTCTTGTAAAAGTATTGTACATCACTTTTGTCTTCTGAAAGTTCATTTTTAATCCCACTTTTTTACTCTTGTCAGCAAGTTCCTGGATCATACCCTGCAGCTCTGATGGGGTAGCTGCAAAAATGACTACGTCATCAGCAAAACAAAGGTGAGTTAGATAATATCCACTAATCTTTATCCCTTTGTTTTCCCAGTTCAGTGATTGAAAGACGTTTTCCAATGTGGCATTAAAGAGTTTGAGAGGTATAGTGTCACCTTGTTTCACTCCCATTCCAATTTTTATGGGTGCTGTATTCTCAAATAGCCGAATCTTTCCACTTGCATTTTCATAGATTTTATTAATAATATTAATGTATGCATCTTCAATACCGCAGGATTTCAAAGCCATTGTAACTGCTGATGGCCATGAACTTCGTCACACTGTGCAATTCTGGCATGGAGTCTGTCGTGCAGATGTTGGATGTAAGTTTGGGGTATTGAGTTCCAAGCATCCTTAACCTGGACGCGTAAATCGGGGATGGTCGTGGCTGGCCGTGGAGACCGGATAAGTCGTTGTCCCATAAAATCCCACACGTGCTCAATGGGGGACAAATCCGGTGAACGTGCAGGACATGGAAGTTGTCTCACACCCTGAAGTGCATGTTGCGCTGCACGTGCCGTGTGTGGGCGTGCCTTATCTTGCTGGAAAACACCACTATGGACCGACCTTACAAATGGCATAACAACGGGCTGAATGATGTTGTTGATGTAGGAGATGCTGTTTAACGTACCCGGTACAAACACTAGTTGTGTACGGGAGTGATAGCTGATCGCTCCCCACACCAGGAGACCAGGTGTAGGCCCTGTGTGTCGCAGGCTGATGCAAGAAGGGTGGAGACGCTCCCCTGTGTGTCTTCGAACACGTATACGGCCATCGGATGCTTCCAAGCATAATCTGCTTTCATCGATGAACACGACAGATTGCCATTGCGTTCTCCAGTGCAGACGTTGGCGACACCACTGCAGCCGTTCCTGACGGTGGGCTGTAGTTAGAGGTACACATGCCAGAGGCACACGTACACATAGTCCTGCATTCAGTAGACGGTTGTGGATTGTTGGCACAGTCACCTCGGGTGCAACGACAGCTCGTATTTATCGTCGCAGTGGGTGTTCTGCTTGGCAACGCCGCTCTTGTTATGTGTCGATCGGTCCGCTCATCAGTCCGTCTGTGACTCCCGGTTCCACGTCTTTTCGCGTGGGAATGTTCCTCGTACCATCTACGCCACCATCGTACAACCACCGATACTTCCCGCCCAATTCGCTCCGCAGTACGACGATACGACCACCCGGCCTCGCGGAGTCCGACTAGACGACCTCGCTCAAAGTCCGATAACTGCTGAAATCGTACACGTCTTCCATGTCCAGGTATTGCAGCTTCTTCAGGGTCTTCGCACGTGTCCGTACGCCGACAACTGATTACATTCACTTCGCTGTACTCCTTAAATACCATCGATGATAATTTGCATATTATGCCGTGCTGTAGCGTAAGCGCTCACCGGTTGGTACGAAATTAACATCACACCTACGTAAACTCGACCCCATTAACATATGTAAATTTCATGATCGTCCACCAATTCCTTCTTAATGTTCTTTTTTTCACTTTCCGGCAGTGTATATACCTGCAAGCAGTGGGTTCGTCCGATAGAGAGAGGGGTGACAGCGCTGCGTTTCCCCCGAAACAAAGAATCCCATGATTTCTGTTCTCTCTGTGTATATAGATATGCTGTATAATATAAATAGGCATACGCCAGTTCATTAAGTGTACCTATCCTCGTCAAGTAATGAGTGCAGTGTGTAGTATAAATCCGTCAGACCAGCTCGGCGAGCGTCATTGAGATTCTGATTGAGGGTCCTAAAGGGTAAAAGGAGTGATCAGAGCGACCCTGAATGTGGCATGACAATTGGTTCTCACAAGTGGTACCGGTTCGGGTGTCTCCCAAACGGCGGCACTCTTGAACTACTCACGTACAACAATAAAAATGGTGTATCATGAATGACGAAGCACGCAGTACTGGAAGGGGCTCGCGCGGCTTGTATTTGACGTGGCATAGAGTCAGCAAATGTTTGGATCTCAACAGGCGTGATTTTGTACCATTCGTCATCAAATACCGGATAACTTCCCCAGATTTTATAGGAAGTAGAAAACGTTGCCTGAGACACCTTTCCAAAATATCTCATACATGTTCAACTGAATTTGCGTCCTGCGGTTGCCATGGCATAAGACCTTTAGTGGTATGTTCGTCGAACCACTGGATGACCACTTTCGCTCCATGAACGGGAGCTTTATCATGTTGAAACAGCAACTGCCGGATTTCCTAAATGTTACAGCAGGGAATTCGGATGATCACACAGGATTGTGACATTAGCGTCGATGATGTTATCTATGGCAACGAGTGGATCCAAACCTTGCCACGAGAATGCACCCCAAATCATGACATAATCACCATAAACCTTCACAGCAGGTAACAAGCACTCCGTGTTCTAATATCCCTTTGACTGTCGCTACAGGCGCAATTACCGTGCGCATTATTCGTATAGCTTTCATTGATATCATAAACCCCCAACAGAAAAAAAAATGTCTAGTAGCACGCCTGATGGACTGCATGCTGGAAATCTGTCACGAAATCATTAAACAGGAAATGGATTAAACTAAATTTGTAGCATTAATGGCTAACGAGACAACGGACATTTCAGAGCATTTACAAATGTCACTTCTTTATAGGTATGAAAAATATGAATCTGTGCATGAGAGGTTTTGGGGATTTTTCAATCCCAGTGGGCAGAATGCAAATTCAATTTCGCAGTGCATTTTGGCAGAATCAAGAAAGATTTCTTGCAAGGGATCTGAATTTAAAATTATTGCGCAAACTTACGATGGAGCTTCCGTGATGAGTGGTGCCCAAAATGGGGTTTAAGTAAAAATACGGAACATTTTCCTCTTGCACACTATACCCACTGCTATACTCACCAGCTGAATTGAATTGTACAACGAGCTGCCTCACAAAATCAATCTGCTAAAGTGTTCTTTTGCAGTCTGTCAGCATTCCCAGCTTTCTTCGCACGCACCTCAGCGTCTATCAACACCGGAAACCGTTATTGCGCGACGAATTCCTAGTGGACCGGCAACAAGATGGAATTTTAAATCGCAAACTGTAAATGCCGTTTATGAAAATCAAGAAACACTTTTGGAATGCTTTGCTGAGTTAGAAAAATCTGTTTCTCCTAAAACCGTTCAAGAAGCGTCACAATTTAGAGGACAAAGAATTTGTTTTTGGCTAACTTTTTTCCACAGAATAATGCCACACGTCGATTTGCTGTACAGCCAACTTCAAGCCAGACAGACAGTATACAGTGAAAGGGAAAAATTGCGTTGGTGCTTTTGTGAGGGCTATAAAAAGAATTCGTAGCGAAGTAGAAAGTGTTCCAACAGAAATGGAAGAGACCTTTCTCGTTCAACAAGAAAATAAGAGACGACACAACGAACCACACAGAATTTCGGATGCTAAAGAAGTCTGTGATCGTGTTATCACAGAAGCTCTCAATCGATTTGAGTCTTCCGATCACCTTGATGCTGCCAAACTCTTGGATTTCGCAAATTTTCCTGCATTTGCAAAAATATTTCCAGAAAAAGTGCTTGAACTGGCTGTTGAAAACTACCCAATGCTGAACAGAAACAAACTTCGAACGGAATTGGCTGTTTTGTACGAAAGGCAAGACTTCCGCCAAATTGATGGAGCAATTTCTCTTCTGCAGTTGATTTTGAAGAAAAACTTAGAGGACATATTTTGCGAAACTGCAACTCTTCTCAGGATAATTATAACAATACCAATGAAAACTGCAGAGCCTGAGATGAGCTTTTCATCACTCAAACGAATTAAGATGTTTCTCAGGAACACGATGACCGAGGATCAATTAAACGCTTTGGCTATGCTTTCCATCGAGAAGAGATTGGTGACAACCATCAAGGACTTCAATGCAAGGGTAATAGAGAAATTTGCAAATAAAAAAAACAGGAGAATGGAATTCATTTTTCGGCATTAGGTAAGCTGATTCCGTATTACTGCAGTGTAATTTTTGATTGTCAACCCATTCTCACATCTCCCCGCCACATAGGGATGTGGGAGGGGGGCTACTGTGTGGGGAGATGGAGCAGAGTAATGGCGATTCGTGATTTTTTGGGAGGGGCTGAAACTGAAACTTGATCCATGTGATATTATTATCTACATTCTTTTTTTTTTTTTTTTTTTTCATTTCATAATATTTTTACTTGTGCAATACGTTGAGCAATTTCGTTAATTCATATATAATTAATTCATATTTAAGCTCTTCAAAGAGAATTAAAAATCGCAAATAATAAATTTGCAATAGTGATTGACTGAATTGTATATTGAAGCACACCGTAAAAAAGTTTCGTATTAAAAATATGAAACTGAATAAAAACCTACTTTCAAAAAAAATAAAATAATTAATGAGTAAATAAATAAACTTTCGTTCTTTTTTCAGAACTTTGATTTTGCTCTCGGCTATTTTCCACGATGATCAAGATCTGATAATGTTTTCTAGGCAACTGAAGTCTGGGCAGATTAATCAAGTCGTATATTCCGCAAAATATTAGGCTTAATACTATGCCGAATATGCGATTACAAATTTAACCATTAACGCCAAATAGGTGAAAAAAATGATTAATCATATTAATTAATATGTAATTACGAAAATCTGCTATCGGGTATTTTTCCCCGATGGTCAAGATGATACTATTGCCCAATTCCTAAAGCCTTTAGTGGAAGTTGGAGTGGGGTCGTAGACCGCGTGTAAATCGGTAAGTCATAGCACGTACACTCTCAGGAACACGAGCCACCACTGCGGTAGGGTGCGCAAGAAAATATGCAGGGTTTGCACACCCTTGGCGACGACCCTGATGCTGACACTGTCTGCCTTTAAGCACATGACATGAAACATGTTGGGAGTCTATTTTCATATCGAACGCGTGCACTAGCGGCACGTTTTGTTGACTGCCTCATCTCGACACTAGCTTTCACTTAAAACTTCACGTTTCCATTTTCAGTCCGTTACCTGTATCAGCTTCTAGTTATCGATTTAGAAAAAATCTTGCAGCATTGACTAGCAGAAAGGATAGTAAATATTGTCCAGTATTTAAGGATTTTCCAGTTGACGTAACAGGATGTTTGCCTTAGGCACTAAACCGCAGGCTCAAAACCATGCTCAAAACTCAATATGCAAAATTCTTTTTTAAACGATTGCTGCAACATCGACAAAAAAAACTGCTTTTCTGTTGCAAACTTTTATTGCGATGCGGCGAAAGTTTAAATGTTTCGTTTGATGATATCTCTTCTTCTGCCTGTCATATTTAACCCTGCAACCATCAGGGCCATGAACTTGTGTTACTCAGAATACTGTAACTCCCGAAACTGTCTGTTGCGCCTTTCAGAATTTCTTCCCTCCCCTTTACAATTTTGCAAAGTCCCTGCCCCGGTGCCGCAGTGGTTTAAGCGCTGGCTGCCTATGACCATTCGTCCAAGAAGGAACTGGGTTTATAACGTACCAGGAGATGTGACGTACCTGCCAGAAGGACGCACACGACATAAAGGCAGATAGGAATTAGAATCAACGTCCGCGTAGCTCAATTGGTAGAGCAACTTATTCCGGAATGAGGGGACCCGGGTTCGAATTCTGGCGCGGATAGAAATGACGGAGAAATTTACTTCGTTATAATGGCGCCCGAACTATCCGGATGACCCGACCGTTCAAAATCTCGCAATGGTGTGATGTTATTTCCACACCGCGAGATAGGAAAAATAAGAGAATCCCTTCTCCAGCACTTCGGAAAAAAAAAATAAAAAAATAAGGGGAGGTGATGTAACGTACCAGGAGATGTGACGTACCTGCCAGAAGGACGCACACGACATAAAGGCAGATAGGAATCAGAATAAAACGTCCGCGTAGCTCAATTGGTAGAGCAACTTATTCCGGAATGAGGGGACCCGGGTTCGAATCCTGGCGCGGATAAAAATGACAGAGAAATTTACTTCGTTATAGGTTCGAATCCCGGTGAGGCATGCATGTTGTGTTTGTCTTACGGCACTGACTGTCTCCCTTTCCTGGAACCTGTGGCCCTAAATTAGGGACGGGAGACTGTTTATGGCCCATTGAGTTACTCACGGTGTTCGTTAAAGCTTCAATAAAGAAAACTTTTTTATTGAAGGTTTAACGACCACCTTCAATGAAAAAGTCAGTCACCACACGATACTTTCTATCTGTAGTCTTATCTGTTCCGAAGCTCGGTCACCACACGAAACTTTTTATCTGTAGTCTTGATGTGCATAGCCCTTCGATATCGCAGTGGTCTAAGGGCTGGCTTCTGACCACTCGCCTGAGAAGGGTTCAGGTTCGAATCCCAGTGATGCATGGATGTTGTTTTTGTATTACAACACTGGCTCTTTTTCCCTTCCCTGGGCTGAGTAGCCCTAAATTAGGGACGGGTGACTGCTTGTAGCCCAATGAATTGCTCAAAGGTTTCCATTTTCAGTCCATTACCTGTATCAGCACTGGTTTCCATTTTCAGTCTGTTACCTGTATCGTTAAACTCCCAAACAAAAAAAATGTGCATTGGCGTTTCCTGGGAGCGTATTTCACAAGTGAATGTACTGAATTGCGATTAAGGCCATTTCCGCCACTCGATTGGTTCAGAGCAACTTTGAAGATTGCGAGTAAGCGGTGCCTATGAGGAGAGTCATGTGACAGGAACACTGTCTTTTATCGGGAGAAATTCTGCTTCCTAAGAAATTCACTGTAAGGTTACTTAACATATGTGACAAATGATCATATTGAATAATATCCTGGAAAGTTTTATCGTAAGAAGTTCTGCTTCCTAAGAAATTCACTGTGAGGTTACTTAACATATGTGACAAATGATCATATTGAATACTACGGTAAAGTAATTTTGTGCACGACATCATAAGGAATATTTGCAGTTTCTCAGATGACTACAAGTCGAAATCTATCTTAGTGTTAACATTGAGGACGACTTCAATAAATAGCTGGTTGAATACATACTCCGTATCGGCCAAAAGATGGCAGAACGTCAACCTAGTACCCATCACGATTGCTGTTGTGAATGTGAGTATACATAGGTGACGAGATTTTTGAGAACGAAACTGAGAACAAAATGACATTTTTTTATTGGAGATTTAACGACCACCGTGAGCAACTCAATGGGCTATAAGCAGTCATCCGTCCCTAATTTAGGGTCACTGGTTCCAGGGAAGGGAGAGAGCCAGTGCCGTAAGACAAACACAACATCCATGCCTGACCGGGATCCGAACCCGGACCCCTTACGGACGAATGATCAGAGGCCAGCGCCTTAGACCACTGCGCCACCGGGGCGGCAACAAAATGACATGTTGTCCTCAATTTCAATGCAAACTTGAGGACAATTTTGTTTCAAAATGAGGACATGATTGAGGACAACGTCTGACATATTATGGTAAAGCCGAAAATTAGCAAAGAATTTATGAACTGTGTCATAATTGCCCAGTTACATTGTAAAACGTACGATGAATCTGAAGGATACCTTTCATGTAAAATAAGTATAAAATAGGAATAAAGTACTATCATGCCAAATATCGCTTCTGATAAATTTCAAATGTCACCTATAGGGGGCAGCACATGAAAACAAAACTACATTTGGATTTTGTACTGTAATTCCATTGTGATTCTGTACAAGAAAAATATCTGAAGCCAGAAAATTACTGTACACCAGAAGGAATATTCCAAGTCCAGTAAGTTTGCTTGAAGAAACGGTTTAATGAAAAAATGTACTTAACAAAAGTTGTAGAACTCTCAATGGAAAATGCAACCAAATTTGGCATCTTTACCTATTTAATTGCAAGAAAGTTGGTGCTGAAAATGATGAGATTTTTTCTCCATTCTAAAAATATTTCAGCTAAAAAAGAAACGAAGTAACACCACGATTATCGAGATAACCTAGGTCGATGCTTCGCCATGTCTCCCATTAATATAGCATGATTTCTAAATTCAAGGAAAAATTCATCCGCTTCAGGAAATAGTTCCATACCTTTATGAGTTCATTTTCTTGCAATTAAATAAGTAATTGATGCCAAATTTGGTTGCACTGGTAAATTCAATTGAGTTCTACGACCTATGTTCAGCACATTCTTTCTATTTCAATTATTTTGGGAAAATTCAAAAAATGAGGACAAAAGTAAGAAATGGAAGACATTTGACGTCCTCAATCAGTTTTAACGGAATTGAGGACAAAGCATGAAAATTGAGGACTGTCCCTAGAAAATAAAGACGTCTGGTTACCTTAGTACAGTATATAAGGATACTAAAAGTACCCTTTTGAAGGTCCTTTCTATTACCCTTAAAAGGACCTTTAACAATGAAAAGTATGTCTACACACCGAAATATTTCTTCTGACGATCAAGTTTTTTTTCATCATAAATGTGAAGAGGTCTAGCTAGAAAAAAATCAAAAAGAATGATTTTGTATTAGCAAAGAACTACTTAATGATACGAAGTAAGACCTCATAACCATAGGCGCAGCTACAGGGGGGACACGTACCCCTGCTTTTGCAACGAAAAGGAACAAAAAAATTGGCATTTTAATCGTACAAAAAATTTCATATGGGACTTTTTTTTTTCTTTTTTTTTTAAACGTATAATATGACTGGTAGAAAGTGACGGAATACGCAGTTTGAGTTTGACTGGTAGAACCTTGACGAAATGACTACACAAGACTACAAGGTAAGGGGGACATTTCCTTTGTACCAAATCCGATCAGATCATATGTAGAGGATTTTAGGAAGAGTCTTAAACAACCCTTAGAAATAGGAAGCTGGGAGATTTAGGCTAAAGTGCTCGATTGGAAAGTGACACGGAAGCGAAGCAAAAAGGGGTAGGAAGACGCCCTTATTTATTACCGGGAGGCCAGTACCCGGAGTCCGACGGCTTAACGTACCCATCTGACGCACAGCGGATATTTAGTGATTAGATCGTTCGTACCAGCCAGGGATTGAACCTAAGGTTTCCCCATGGCAGTCACGAACGTTGATCCCTAGGCCATTCACGGCCCCCTTTGTACTACTGCGTTTTGGCTTTAACCGGAATGAGAGGGCAGAGGGCAGGGTAGATAAAGTTCGCTTAAGGAGGGGAGTGACCGAGTGGGGGTGAAATGGTCGTTAACAAATCCCTGCGGAGCAGAATCGAATGGAGCCGGCGGGAGGGGACTAACTTCCCTCCTTGTCTGCCTGTCTCAACCCCAAATACAAAAAAATTCAAGGTGTCAGTTGCTGCACCCGAAATGACCGCTTCCCTTTATCCGGTCGTAGTCAGTTTCAGACTTCGGGTCACACGAGAAAGAAATTCTTTTCTGGAGTCTGGCGGCGAACGTAAAAGCGGTTCCCTCATGACGAAATTGTTGATTTAAACAGAAAACTGCATGCAGCTTTTGTCAAACATTAGTTCGTGTCGGCTTACCTGGGTCTGAACCTACAAGAGTTTCTAATCAGGATTTCGTGGTTATTCGCTTTCGTGTTGTGTTGTAATTTACATGTCTTTAAAATGAAAAGAGGGCAAAAATCTTTGGATGATTGGTTCTCGAAACCTAAAAAAAAATTTGTCGAAATTGAGCAAGTTCAGGATACAGTTGCATGTGCTCCTGATTCATTGAAAGAAACTGAGCCAAAGATTTCTCTCAATGATCTGATAAACGAAAGTATTTCATCTATCCAGCAACCTTATCACTGCGATCCGGAATTTCTTCCAGTCCAAACTTTGAAGAACAGAGTTTTGAGTTTTCAAAACCATTGGTATGTAAAATTTTCGTGGTTGCACTCAATTCAAAACCATGGTATTGCATGCTATTTCTGTGCAAAACTTTGTGAAAACAATCTTAATGCTCTTCTTCCCAAGTCACAAGAAACCACTTTCAGGACATCTTCTTTTAGTAATTGGGAAAAAGCTATCGAAAAATTCCACGCCCACGAAGGAAGTAAAGCACATAAATCTCGTGTTTAGCAACTAAAGCATATTGCATAATCAGAACCGATTGAATCCCAATTATCCACTTAATCTAAACAACAGTAGCAAAAAGCCCGTGTTTGCCTAGAAAAGGTAGTGTCGAGCTTATAATACCTCTGCAGATAAGGTTTGACGATTCGCGGTCATACACATGATGAAGGGAATTTCATGAAACTTCTAGAATTGAGGTGTGGTGATGTCCCTGAACTGAAAGAATGGATGTGTCGTAAAAAAATTTTACCAGCTGGGAAATTCAAAACGAAATTTTGGAAGTGTTTGATGTCCAAATAATACGTAAACTCTGTTCAAAAATCATTGATCAAGTTCATCCTATATTTTCCATTATTGTAGACGGCACGCATGACATTACTGGGGAAGATCGGCAGTGGATATGTATTAGATACGTTGATAAAAACTTAACAGCGATAGAGGAATTTATTGGATTTTACCTGGCGGAAGAAACAACGGGGAAAAGATTGAGTGAAATAATTATCGATGCCTTTCGTCGGTTGCAACTGCCGATAAATCTGTTAAGGGGGCAAGCAAACTTATGACGGCGCTGCAAAGATGTCTGGAGAATATAACAGTACACAAAAAATTATATCAGACATACAGCCACTGGCGCTATTTGTTTACTGTGGAGCCCACTGCTGCTATTTGTTTACTGTGGAGCCCACTGCTGCAGTCTTGTTACTGAGGCTGTTTGCTTGAGCTGCCCTGCATTAAAATCCTCTTTAGAGTTAGTTAATGAAATAGGTGTTTTATTTAGGCAAAGTGGGAAATTTAGAGTTTTATTTGAAAGCATTGCCATAAGCAATTCCGGTTTATTCACTACACTTAAACCTCTCTGCCCGACACGTTGGGCTGTTTCTTTGGTAGCAGTTCAGGCAATTCTTACTCAGTACGAATCAGTGTTAAATGCTTTGGATGAAATGGCCGATCACCACCACAAGAGTGCATCAGGCCTTTTAGAGAGACTTACAAAGGGATCTTCAGCTGTTGGCATGTGTTTCGCAGAAGAAATACTGCAGCTGCTGCAAGTACTAAGTAAATCCTTACAAAGCCAAACCCAAACAATCTCTGGCATGATTAAATCAGTAAAAATTGTTACAGCAACGCTGGAACCTAAAACCAAACGAAAGTTCTTTTAAAATTGTGTTCGAGAGAGCAATGAATATTATTGATTCGACGAATCTGGATCACCTTGAATTACCAAGGCCCAGAAATCCCCCGAAGCGCTTCTGCGAAAACGCAGAAAATTACATAGCTAAAAACCCGGAGGAATATTACAAAATACAGTTTCTACAAATTTTGGACACAGCAACCGTGCAACTTACTGCACGGTTCCACAGAAAGGAGTTCATTAAATATGGAGATCTGGAAGATTGTCTGCTGAAAGGTGTGACACATCAGAGCCAGTGGCGGCCCGTGACCAAAATTGCTGGGGAGGCAAACTACTTTTCAGCCTGGATTCAAATAAATTTATTCAAATTTTGAAGATGACAATCCGATTTTTGGCGTAAATGTGACAAAGATGGTAAGTCAGATAATATCCGAAAACTTGAAAATTTTCATCGTTCTGGGTGGTGTAGTGGTTAGCACACCCGGGCACTATCTGGAAGACGCGGGTGTCCTGCTCCAGGACGATGAAAATTTTCAAGTTTTCGGATATTATCTGACTTACCATCCTTGTCACATTTACGCCAAAAATCGGATTGTAATCTTCAAAATTTGTATTATATGGTGTAATCCCATATTTCTTTCTTGATTTATCTGCTATTCCGGGCAATGACGGAATAGGATTCTTAACCTCCAGATGCGCTAAACATGAATGCCGGTTACTTCGACTAGCGAATCCTGTGATGGTTATATTCAAATTAATCGGAAACTTGGAACTTGGTCGTTCTGGGTGGTGTAGTGGTTAGCATACCCGGGCGCTATCTGGGAGACGCGGGTTCGAGTCCCGATCCAGGACAATGAAATTTTAAAGTTTTCGGATATTATTTGACTTACCATCCGTATCACATTTACACCAAAAATCGGGTTGTCATCTTCAACATTTGCATTATATGGTGTAATCCCGTATTTCTTTCATGATAAATTTATTCAATTTAATGCCATTTTTTACAATATAATTTTTTTTTCTTTACTTTCTCATGTGCGAAGTATGAAATTAGTAACGTGACCCGTGAAAAGATTTATAAATTTTTACCGGAAACGCACGTTTTACATGACTTACCAACACAAAACCTGTTTATGTGAGGCTCCGGCCCTTCGCCTAAATATATTTTTTCAGTCTGAATGAACTGTTAAGCCAGTTTGAATATGAAATATATTGCATCAAAATAGATTTTTATTAAAGATATCAACAGAAGATAAAAAGCAAAACTGAACTATACATCTTTTTCATCTCAAACGAAATTCTATTGTATGTACGCCTCTGCCTTCACTGACGCCAAAAGTAAAAAAGTCTTTAAGACTTCTGAACACAGCGTTTACCTATACAGCAAGAGAGAAAGCTTACCTTACGCTTATATTGTCTTGTATATGAGATCTATCTTTCGTTCTTTCTGTTTGGCGAAGTGATTTATTATATGGTCATACCATGTCTGTTCTGCTTCCATCCTCTTCACAAGCGCTTTCTCGGTGGACAGAACTGATAAACTTGACAACCTTTCTTGCCCAATGGAGTTTCTCTTGTAGTTTTTCATCCTCTTCAGGCACGAGAAACTGTGTTCCACAGAGGCCGATGTTGCAGGAATTGTTACTACGAGGGAAAGAAGTCTAAATAGCTCTGGCAGTGCCTGTGCTAGATTATTATTGTATATGGCAGGTAGAAGTTGTGTTGTATTTTTGGCATTGTTCCATAGATCTCTGTTTGAATACAGAACCTGCAGCTCACTATGTAGCTTGGTGCTGTCAAAGTATTTTTCATAAGTTTGAAGCAGAGCTTTAAAACAGCGTTCAGTAAAAACTCTAGAATGAGCTTCAAAGCAGTGTACATCGACCAGCTGAAGAAATTTTAATTTCTCAATGTTAGAAAACCGGCATTTTAACTGAGTTGTAATATTGTCTATTACCTCATAATACAGTCTTCTGTATTGCACGGTGGCTGGAATATCATTGCTTCCTTTAAATCTTTTATTTGGAGAACCAACCTCACTGCACACGTTATGATAGAGATCATCAAACTGTCTCTGAGCCACCCCGATGGCTCAGTGGTCTAAGCGATGGCCTCTGATCACTCGTCCGAACGGGGTCCGGGTTCGAATCCCGGTGAGGCATGGATGTTGTGTTTGTCTTACGGCACTGGCTCCCTCCCTTCCCTGGAACCAGTGACCCTAAATTAGGGACGGGCGACTGCTTATAGCCCATTGAGTTGCTCACGGTGGTCGTTAAACCTAAAAAAAAAAAAAACTGTCTCTGATCTCGAAAGTACAACAATTTTTCACATAAGCCAGTAATTCGTTTGTTACAAAAAGTAACATCGGAACTATTTGATTGCAGTACAGAAAAAGTAACCTCAGTTAAATCAAATATTTTTTTTATGTGAGAAGAGAAGAAAAACGAAATTAAAATCTTGGAGCCACCGTTTTAGTCCTGCTGCTTCGTGAATTGTTTCATCATCATAGTTGGAATCATCCTCAATTTTTTCAAATACTTCAATTAGCAGGCACCTGTGGTCAGCTATGGTAGACACTGAACGAGATTTGAACCTGGTCTGAGATACACGAGGTATTCTGGGTCCACCAACAGATTCTAGTAAATGAACACGCTTTGTCGATTTGGAAAAGAATGCACAAATTGCATTTAAATTTGCACAAAAAATACGTGATTCCTTCAACACTGACGCTGCTTTGCTAAAAACTAAGTTTAGCCTGTGTGCCTAGCAGTGAACAAATAATGCTTGAAAGGCATCACACTTCACTTTTGCTTGCAATCCATTCAGCTCTGATGTCATCACTGCTGCGCCATCATATGTCTGTGTACAACTAGTTTCTCTTTGTAGCTAAATCTTTCCAGCTAACGATCCAGTAATTCTTTAAGCGAAGTAGCACACCGATCAGAACTTACGTCAAAAAATCCCAAAACTCTTTTTACTGGTACTCCATCTTTCACGAATCGAACTATAATTGATACTTGTGCATGGGAGCTAATGCCTGTCGCTTCATCAATCTGCCAAGAAAAAACTAGACATTTTCAATATCTGCATTGATTTCATTTCTAACTATATGAGCAACTGATTTGATTAAATCATTCTGTATTGTTTTTGAAGTTCCTGAAAATGTTGTACTTTTCTCCATAAACACTCTCAATGTTTCGTCACTCTTGGAGAGTAAATCAATCATCTCGAGGTAATTTCCTTTTTTTCCGAGACTTCGCTCTCATCTTGTGCACGAAATGGGAGCTCTTGCCGTGCCAGTAGTGTTGTAATATCAATCAGCTTCCTCATTACATCACGATTCTTTTTTACTTTTTCATTATGACGTAAGTTACTTGTTATCTTCTCTTCGTTGAGAGAGTAGTCTATCCTTGTTTTGCCTAGCAACTGTAGTTTAACAACTGCCAGAATGTGATCTTTACACTTTTTGTGCCTGTCCAAAGCACGTGGTAAATTTTTCAAATCATTGAAGCCTTTCTCTTGCCAGACTTCATTGCCACTCACAGGAAACAGCAAACATGACCAACAATATAGTTTGTTCGTTGATTCACTACCTGTTAGCCATTGTTCTTTTCTGTACCAGTCATTATTAAAACCTCTGTTTGAAATTTTGCCCTTTGAAGTCATCTTTTTCATTTCAGGTGTAGGCTTACCATCATTTTCAATTTGATTCTTTTCTTCAAAATCTCTTCTACTGAAGGGCTTTTCCAGTAAGCTATCCACCATATTAGATATGTTTGAAGCAGAGGCCATGGTCTGATAAACAACTCTTCATAAAACATAAATAAAATTAGTTACACAAACATTAGTGTGAAAGAAAAGCAACTAGGAAGAAGACGCTATGTAATGACGCTCGAAGCTGTCCGAATGAGAAGTTAACATAGCGGAGCTGCTGCAGCTGTTCCCATGAGGCAAGATAGCATCTGCCTCACGGGAAATCCACGGTGCGCGTGCGCTCTTTGTATTGGCAGTTCCACCGCCTACCTTCGTATCTACTGATTCAGTGGGAGTAAACAGGTTTGGCGCAAAATGTACGAGAGGCAGTTTGCTTCCTGCCTCAAAGACGGATATCGCCAGCTGAGGACAATTCGCAACTACGCGCTACCGATTGTTTTCGAAAAGCGTCAATTTAAAAAAACTGAATGAGCGCATAGACGACATTTAATTCAAAAGAGTTAACTGGCATAAACGTTTGCTCTCCTATACCCAAAAGTACTGAATGAACAAGACGAATAATTCTAACCAAGAGTCTTAAAATTCTGAGGAGGCACTGCCTCCCTTGCCTCCTCCCAAAAGCCGCCACTGATCAGAGCATAGCTTCATATCCGGAGTTTGACAACAGTTTTTTTATAGCTCAACTTGCTATATTCCGTCAGCATTATAAATATTCAACAACAGCTGAGGCTGTCCAGATTGTTAAGTATATGCTACCTGAAGTAAAAAGGTTGTTCAGCGAAGTCATTCATTTAATTCGTCTCCTACTGACAGTGTCAGCATCTACATGTGAAGCTGAAAAAACTTAAGAAGACTAAAGAGCCGTGGCGGCTCGTGGCAACTGAAACCGGTGGGGCCAGTAGCAGAAGTCAAACAATGAAATAAAAAAAAACTGTCATTATTAGGCCAACTATTCAGACCCCTACCCTACCCCCAATATTCCTTTACTCTGCCTCTGTTTACCCCCTTGACTCACAATAATGCCCAAATCAGGCAGGAATGTTTCAACTATTGTATTGCACACGAAAAAAATTCCTCAGAATAGAATGCATAATTATTAACAGAAAAATGTTAAAACTCCTTAAATAAAATTTTTACCTTAAAACATATGAGCATTAATTTATATTAGTTGTGCTTTGTGTTTCTTCAGATTTCTCAACAGAGGAATAATCACAGGCTTCACAGGATAAAAAAATGTATTGAAAAAATAACTCCAAATATATGCAGGGAGGGAATGTTTTATGAATTTCGTCCCATAGAATGAGTACAATACTACCATTTGCATTATTTGAAAGGTTTAACCTTTTTTTAAAGAACTTGGGAAACCTAAAAACATATATGTACTCTTGTGTAAATTATACTAAGTATAATTTACAGGTTTTCTCATTTATTTATTTATTTTTAACATAGAAAATCCTCTCAGTTAAAACTGAAATTAGTTCTGCAAAGCGCTTTGTAAACTTCATACTCTTGGAAACTCAAATTCTTGGGCTGATAAGCACCGAGTTTTTTTAAGTGAAGCTTTTCGACTCAAATTCTTGGGCTGATGAGCACTGTGTTTTTTTAAGTGAAGCTCAAACTAAAAATTCTTGGGGTGATAAGCACTGAGTTTTTTTAGTGAAGCTTTTCTTCCAGATTTAAAGCAAAGAACGGAGATTTTAACAAAATATCCACTCCATTCATTGTAATCGACAAGCAGAAAAGTCACGACACAAAGGAACAACACATCACAGGGAAAGACACACACAGAAAAAACAATTAACTGAACTTTGAGCTTGGTCGGGGTATAGCGTCTAGAAGGTAAGCTTCTCTGTCAACCCACGACGTTAAGGAAATGGATACTCTCCTGGCCAATCAAATTAGCGCGGGGCCAGATCACAGCTATTTTTGCACACGCGTTAAGGCAGTGTTGTATGTAGGTCATCATACTGAATGAGACTGGAAGGAAATCGTCTCCTCTTCGCTTGCGTAGTGATGTTACTGGGACCTGTTGGAGCTGGCCCCAATAACCTCACACTCTGAACGTGATCTCTTTCCTCAGGGAATAGTTTTTCGTTTTTGAACGAAACTTTTCCCTTAGGTAATGGTTTTTAAAGGAAAAGGTTTATCACCATGTAGTTAAGAAAGAGAATAAGAATCAGGGCAAAAAAAATTATTTTTAAAAATATAATTTTTTAGGTGGGGCCCGGCCCCTCTGTCCCCTAATGATGAACCGCCCCTGCTAAAGAGCTACCTGAGAAGCACAATGTCCCAACAGCGACTGAATTCCGTAGCTGTTTGCCATGTACATCAAGAAGTACTTGATAATGTGAACATTAATGAAATAATGAAAATATTCTCTAAAAAGAATGAAGAGTTCAGACGAGTGTTTGGGAAATGGTGATATAAACAGAACTCAACGGAACCTCAAACCTGTAAAATCACTAACTGCACTGCAGTTAACACTAACAGCCAAGTCAAGTGTTTCTAAAATTGATTTTTGTTTAAAAAACACTTGTTAAAACCCCCATAAAATAAAATTATGAGATCACTCCCCTCCCATAAAACTTGTTGGATCACTCCACTCATCTCAATTACTCAAAAGTTATTTAAGGAGGAAATTGTTAAAATGATATTTAAAGAAAGGATTGCAATACGCATATGGACTGTAGATTGATTAGCTGTTTTTTTTTTTTATTGAAGGTTTAACGACCACCGTGAGCAACTCAATGGGCTATAAGCAGTCGCCCCTTCCCTAATTTAGGGTCACTGGTTCCAGGGAAGGGTGAGAGCCAGTGCCGTAAGACAAACACAACATCCATGCCTCACCGGGATTCGAACCCGGACTCCTTTCGGGCGAATGATCAGAGGCCATCGCTTAGACCACTGCGCCACCGGGGGCGGTTTGATTAGCTGTTGACTCAAACCAGACATTTCTATAAAATGGAAGATATAAAGTTTTGAGCGAGTTCTTAGTAAAAAGATAAAACAAAAAGTGCAATAAAATAAAAGCCTGTGTTCATTTTTTTATGTGTGTGTGTGTTTGTGCCCCCCCCCCCCTCCCACCTATCTTCACAATCCAATTGCGCCAATGCTCAGAACAGTGTTCTGTTGAAATAAGACAGTTCCGTTGGAATAAATACTCCAGAATGTTGTTTGCCATATATTGTGTCTGATAAAATAGTAAGTCATCTGTCATATATATATTTTTCTAATATTTAGGAAATTCCTCATATTTTTGTCCCTCCAAACTTAATCGAAAATGCCTTCAATTCCACATTTTAACCCTCCTTTCCCACACAAGCAGCGACGCCTAATGCACGTCTATTTTACATCCAACTGGTGCAGTAGACGTCATGGATAAAATATAGAAGAAGCCAGTGGACCTCTATGTATAAACATCCTTTAGACATCACGTACAGATGTCCAGTGGGTGTCCTTATAATGAACGAATTCTGGAGCTACCACGTTTAAATATACATTGGATGTTATTCATAGGACATCTAATAGACGTCCTTTATGGATGAATTGTGAAGCTATTCGCGCATGCGTACCTTAAATATCAATAAAGTACGAGACCATTGAGCCAAGCGGAATAGAAATTTGAAGTTAATAATAGTTTGAAGTTGCTCACTTATTAGCCCTAGCCCGGTGTTATCTTTTTTTTCTTCTTCTAAGTGTATTTGGGTGGTCGTGTTTAAAGTTCGCAAAAAGCAGTTCTGTACAACCTGCCAAGTGCTCTGATTAGAAGACTTCTAACGAATTTAAATCTTATAAGAATTTCATGCATTATCAAGCTGATGCCTTGGTGGTGCAGCCTTGGTGGTGTAATCTATTAATATCAAGATTTTTTAACACTCATGTATGTATACTGTACAAAAAATTCTGAAATTTAGACCATTGAGCCAAGCGGAATAGAAGTTTGAAGTTAATAATAGTTTGAAGTTGCTCACTTATTAGCACTATCCAGTGTTATCTTTTTTTTTTCTTCTAAGTATATTTGTGGTCGTGTTTAAAGTTCGCAGGAAGCAGTTCTGTACAACCTGCCAAGTGCTCTGATTATAAAATTTCTAACGAATTCAAATCTTATAAGAATTTCATGCATTATCAAGGTGATGCCTTGGTGGTGCAGCCTTGGTGGTGTAATCTATAAATATCAAGATTTTTTAACACTCATGTAGGTATATTGTACAAAAAATTCTGAAATTCAAGAACCATTTTTTGTGATTCTTTCTTAAATTAACGTCACATATTTCTGATAAATTTCTGATAAGGTCAGGTGATGCGTAACATCACAGCCTTTCCTTGACAAATGTCAACCCCGCCTTCTCGTGGTGCATCGTGTTCCCACTAAAGGGGCTCTGACGACCGCCAATAGCGGTATAACTATACCATCGGGATTAGAGGAAATGCTATCCCACACTCACCAACCCGCTTAACCAGCGTGGTGAGTTATGGCCAAACCCCTCCAAAATGACTCTACAACTCACATCTTGGCCCTCAGTCTCTGGCAGCTGGAATGTACCTGGCCAAGGCAGCGGCCAGTGCGACATGAAGGTAGAGGGTGCTAAGAATCCCCGGAGAACCGGACTAGGCTGCCATCTGATGCTGACCTTGGCTACGTATAACGGACGCTCCCTATCTTCTGATTCAAGGCTTCTTGAATTGGAAGAGGAACTACAAAGGATCAAGTGGGACATCGTCGGGCTAAGTGAGGTAAGGAGAAAAGGAGAAGATCTCATTGAACTGAAAAGTGGACATCTCTTCTACTATCGTGGGACAGATACTGGCAGAACTAGTGGTGTTGGATTTATAATAAACAAGAAACTGAAGGATAAAGTTGTAGAAGTTGAAAGTTCCTCTGACAGAGCTGCACGACTCGTTATCCAACTCTCGAAAAGATACCAGGCTCAGATTATTCAAACTTATGCACCCACCACAAGTCATCCTGAAGAAGAAATTGAAGAATTTTATGAGGAAATTCGTCATCTAAATAATAAAGCTAAGCAGCGCTTGAAGATAATTATGGGAGATTTCAATGCAAAAATAAGGCAACGGCAACAGAATGAAACTTCAGTAGGTAAATTCGGTCACGGCAACAGAAACCAGGGTGCAAATACTCTCGTTGAGTTTGCAGAGGCAGAAGGGTTTTTCATCTTGAACTCCTTTTTCAAGAAAAAGATACACAGGAAATGGACATGGAGACATCAAATGGGACGACAAGTGAAATTGATTTTATTATGTGTAACAAAAACTTCGTCATAGAAGACTGCAGTGTGCTAAACAAGTTCAACACAGGTAGTGACCATAGATTGGTGAGATGTAAGATGCACCTCAACACTAAACTTGAACGTGGCAAGCTCATAAGGCAAACAAAACTATTGACATAACCAACCTTAAAAAACACCATACTACCTTCAAGTTGAAACTGAAGAACACATTCTTTGCTTTAAAAGGCCTAACATCGGAAGAAGTGTGGATATTTCTGAAGTTAACAGAAAAGTAACCAAAGCTCTTATGGAAACAGCAACAAAATTAGCTAGGTCTAAGAACAAGTTGCTTGTGAACAAATTATCAGGAAAAACCAAAATGTTGATGCAAAAAGAAGAGAGATGAGGACAACTAAAGAAGATGTGACTTCCAACGTGGAATATATAGAGCTATGCAAGACAGTATGAAAAAGTATCACTGAAGACGTAAGAAAAATTCAACTGTGAACTAGTGAGGAAAGCAATTGAAAACAACCAAAGCCTAAAGATAGCAGAGGGACATCTCAGTAAGGGAAGAAAACAGATTATGGCACTGAGAAAAGAAGATGGTTCTGTAACAAGAAATAGAGGCGAAAATTTGACAAGAGTGAAAGATTTCTACTCCAAATTATATGAAAGGGATGATACATGAACTCCAGACATGATGAAAGGTACCAGTACTAGAGTTCCTCCAGTCCTCCCAGCAGAAGTTGCACATGCAACCAAGAGCATGAAGCGGGGAAAAGCTCCAGGAGAAGATGGAATTACTGTAGACATCATACAAGAAGCAAGTGGAGAAATCGAAACAGTACTCGCCCAAATTTTCACTCGATGCCTTAATGAAGGAAAGATTCCTGAGGATTGGAACACCGCTTCAACGATCCTGCTACATAAAAAAGGTGACATTGAGGATCTCGGGAACTACAGACCTATCAGCCTCCTATCAGTGGTTTATAAAATCTTCACTAAAGTTCTTTCACGCCGCTTGAAGGTAACACTGGACATGGCTCAACCGAGAGAACAAGTTAGATTCAGGAGTGAACTTCCATTATGCATTGCTTTTATCGATTATGAAAAAGCCTTTGATTCCGTGAAACCATCAGCAGTTACAATGGCCCTGAAATCCTGCGGTATTCAAGATGCATACATTAATATTATTAATAACATCTATGAAAATGCAAGTGCAAAGATTCGACTGTTTGAAAATACAACACATATAAAAATTTGGAAAGGAAGAGAGACGAGGTGACACCATATCTCCGAAGCTCTTTAATGCCACATTGGAAAATGTCTTTCAGTCGCTGAGCTGGGAAAACAAGGGGATAAAGATTAATGGAGATTATCTAACCCACCTTCGTTTTGCTGATGACGTAGTCATTTTTGCAACTACCCCATCAGAGCTACAGAGTATGGTTCAAGAACTTGCTGACAAGAGTAAAGAAGTGGGATTAAAAATGAACTTTCAGAAGACAAAAGTGATGTTCAATGCTTTTACAAGAAATGAAGATTTATCGATTGATGGAGAAAAGCTGGAGATAACAGACACGTACGTTTATCTTGGACAGCAGATATCAAGTGAGGGTCACATTGATGAAGAAATTATTCGGCGTACAAAACTTGCCTGGAGAGCTTTTGGAAGAAACAGCATAATTTTCAAGAGCAATATGCCATTATGTCTTAAAAGAAAAGTGTTTGATCAATGCATCCTTCCAGTGCTTACGTATGGTGCAGAGACGTGGACCTTAACTAAAAGAGACATACAAAGGCTGCAGGCAACTCAAAGAAAAGCATTTAGAGGTGCATGCTTGGTGTAACCAGGAGAGATAAGAAGAGGAACTCGTGGATCCGAAAAATGACAAGAGTGGAAGACATCATGATCAGAGTTAAATCCCTGAAATGGCAATGGGCTGGACATACTGCCAGAACGACAGATCATCGATGGACAGCCGAAATTTTAGATTGGATTCCAAGGGACAGTAAAAGACCCAGAAGAAGACCACATGGGAGATGGGTGGATGAAATTCGAAAGTTTGCAGGAGTGACATGGAGGAGACTGGCACAAGACAGACCGTTGTGGAGGAAACTTGGGGAGACCTTCGTCCAGCAGTGGATTGATAATGGTTGACGATGATGATGATAATGATTTCTGATGCAACCTCTTCCGTGAAATGAGGGGGGGCTGAATAAAACGCCAAGAAAATTCTGAATTTTCAGAAAGCTTTGTGCAATGCCATTCTTATATTTACAGTAAACTGTTGTTAATAAGTGGTGTTTACGGACAATTCTGAAATTTCAGAAACTTTTCAGCCATTCTTTTCATATGAATTAACGGAAAATTCCGTTATCACTTTTCCCGTAACCACATGATGCAAAAAATTCCCGAAAGGGGTCCGGGTTCGAATCCCGGTGAGAAATGGATGTTGTGTTTGTCTTACGGCACTGGCTCTCTCCCTTCTCTGGAACCAGTGACCCTAAATTAGGGACGGGCGACTGCTTATAGCCCATTGAGTTTCTCACGGTGGTCGTTAAACCTTCAATTAAAAAAAATAATAGTTTCTATGTAATCTTATGTTTTAACGCACACTAAACCGCTTCAAACAAATGTCCAAAAAGATTTTTTAAATCGTAATGTTGGAGGAAAATAAGATTTATATGAGTACAAAATTTATCAACGATTTGAGGGGGGGGAACGCTATGTGGATATAATGTACTCATCCATGGGTTGAATGCACAAGATTGGAGAAATGCGCTGCTAAAAATAACCAGAAGTGAAATAAAATATCTTTCCTCTTTAGAACAAATGTAGCTTGGGACCGTGGAAAGAAAAGATACACGTTAAAAATGTAGCAGAATGTGACATGAACGGGTAAATATATTAATTAAACAATTGTCTTTCAAGACAATAAGGACAGCACAAAACTTTGGAAAGCGCCTTTAAGTTGGTACACTCGTTGAAAATTATTGAAGTTTCCTTAGGGTAAATAAAAACAATCGTTACGTTGCAAAAACAAATTTTTGAATTATATGAAACGGACATTTATGAAAAATACCTCGCTATATTGTAAAATTAAAAAGAGAACCCTTCGTAATTAGAAAGAGAACTTTTCGTTTCACATCGCGCAGGGAAGAGGCTCAACTGAGCTTCAAGCAAACACATGTACATGGCAAACCATTGTAGCGGTTAGAGGGTGCGCTTTGCAAGCAGATTTAAACGGGTATGTTTCAGGACCTGTTGAGAAAATTTACACAGCGCCGTGCCGTCATACAGAAGTTTCGTGAGGGGGGGTAATTTTGCCTTTAGGAAACCGCCGTTATCTTTTTTATGGCTACTACTGGGAAATTGGCGGACAATATTCGGCAAGCACTCAGTTACGTCACGTGATTGCCGGGGCTGCCACTGCAGGGAAACTAGCAGACCATATTAGGCTAACCATCAGCAGACCATATTAGGCAAGCATGTTGGAAATAATTTTCCAACATGCTTCTTGTGAAAACCAATTTTGACTTTTTTTTCTTCTTTCTATGTTTAACGACCATTACGAGAAACTCTAAGGACTATAAGCAGTCACCTGTCTCTAATTTAGAGACATTCGCTCTAGAGAAGGGAGAGCGCAAGTACTGCAAGACAAACACACCACCCATGCCTCATTCGGGACTCGAATCCGTACCAACTTGTGCGAATGTTCAGTGGTCAGCACTAGGTCAATGCACCACTGGCGCTGTCGAATTTGGACTGTACTTTGGCAAAATGAAAAATTCGCCATGCAATTACTATGGGCCGCCCCGGTGGCGCAGTGGTCTAAGCGATGACCTCTGATCATTCGTCCGAACGGGGTCCGAGTTCGAATCCCGGTGAGGCATGGATGTTGTGTTTGTCTTCCGGCACTGGCTCTCTCCCTTCCCTGGAACCAGTGGCCCTAAATTAGGGACGGGCGACTACTTATAGCCCATTGAGTTGCTCACGGTGGTCGTTAAACCTCCAACCAAAAAAATTACTATGGTGTGCAGCCCAATTTTAATTCAGCGCATGTACCTAAGGTAAAGCAGCCGCCCCGGTGGCGCAGTGGTCTGAGCGATGGTCTCTGATCATTCGTCCGAACGGGGTCCGAGTTCGAATCCCGGTGAGGCATGGATGTTGTGTTTGTCTTACGGCACTGGCTCTCTCCCTTCCCTGGAACCAGTGACCCTAAATTAAGGACGGGCGACTACTTATAGCCCATTGAGTTGCTCACGGTGGTCGTTAAACCTCCAACCAAAAAAAAATTACTATGGTGTGCAGCCCAATTTTAATTCAGCGCATGTACCTAAGGTAAAGCAGCCGCCCCGGTGGCGCAGTGGTCTAAGCGATGGTCTCTGATCATTCGTCCGAACGGGGTCCGAGTTCGAATCCCGTTGAGGCATGGATGTTGTGTTTGTCTTACGGCACTGGCTCTCTCCCTTCCCTGGAACCAGTGACCCTAAATTAGGGACGGGCGACTGCTTATAGCCCATTGAGTTGCTCACGGTGGTCGTTAAACCTCCAATAAAAAAAAAAAAAAAAGTAAAGCATTTCAGCCGCCCCGGTGGCGCAGTGGTCTAAGGCGCTGGCCTCTGATCATTCGTCCGTAAGGGGTCCGGGTTCGACTCCCGGTCAGGCATGGATGTTGTGTTTGTCTTACGGCACTGGCTCTCTCCCTTCCCTGGATCCAGTGACCCTAAATTAGGGACGGGCGACTGCTTATAGCCCATTGAGTTGCTCACGGTGGTCGTTGAACCTCCAATAAAACAAAAACAAAAAAACCTCCGATCAAAAAATATAAAAATAAAATAAAGCATTTCACTTTTGCTAATATGTTCTCGCCATCATAGTTCTGCTTTGTCAATACAAATAACCAACATTCTACAAGATATATCCTTTTAAGACACAGGTTTTAATGTGTAATATCACACTTATTGAAGCAATGCAATTTTGCGACAAAAAGATTTGCATATTTATTTTGAGTGCGTATGTGTTCCCAAATGAACTACCGATTTGGGGACGCCACGCCCATTTGTCCTCAAATCGGTGTCCCAATATCTGGTCACCTTAGGGAAAGCTGATGGTTTCCAATGCTATTGCAATGCATTGTGTGCTGACCGAATTGCCTTCTTTCGTCGCAAATGTTTCCAATTTCGCATCATAACTTGCTTCCGATATGTAAGAAAATACTACATTTATAAAATTCTTAATTATTTTGAACCCCCTTCCCATTTTTATTTTAAATTGAAATATACGAACATCAGTGCGAAATCAAAACAAAATATAACATTAAAGTTGAAAACTTTACTCGTCTATGAAGCATAATTCAGTCCGGTTTAATATTAACACAGTTTCTGCAACCAAAATCCATGCAATTCCAAAACACAAACAGATGAAATTACATAGGTATTATTTAAACAACGTCAAATTCCCACACCTGGTGCAAAGAATATCTAACTGATAAGAAGGTAAGGCTCAGCGAGACGTAACTAGCGCCACTATATTATGCGGCAAAGAATTACTACACAGAAGCCAACATTACAGGCTGATGCCGCAGGATGCCGAGCAGACTGAGTTAGACTGAGCATGCGTGTTTGTGTTCAAAGAATATAAACGCTTGTTTGTGTTGGCGTTTTATTCAAAGGTTTTGTTGTTCTCATCTAGATCTGCGTTTATATTACAGCCATGAAATACACCCACTCCATTCCGATGAATAACAATTCATGGAATGGAGTGGATGAATAACAAGAACAAATTTGAAACCGTTTGAAACAAATATCCTGGAAAACCATTAAAACAACGTTTGCTGAAAAAAAAAGCTATCGTTACGTTGAAAAAATTAATTTATCAATTATATGAAACTGACTTTTATGAAAAATACCTCGTAATATTGTAAAATGAAAGAGGGAAGCATTCGATTACACATTGCATACCAAAGAGACAGCTTTAAGGATGCACTCGAACGTGAGGAATTAGTCCGGTCGGTAGAGAGCTCAGCTATCACGCCAACGGCCCAGGTTCGAACCTACTCAGATACGAACGAATGTTTTTCAGATCTGTTGAGAAAATTTCCCCAGCGCAGTGCGTTTAATTTACAAACTTCGGAAGGGTAGAAAAAAAAAATTGTAGCTTTGGGAAACTGCGGTTGTCTTTGCTTTTTTTTTTTTTTTTTCTTTTTTATTATTATGGCTACTACTGGGAAATTGGCGGACAGTGCTGGCCCAGCAAGACTGTTTTTGCCCAGCAAGACTGTTTTTGCTGGGTACCTAATGTTTACGTTTTGTGGGAACCCATTCCTTTGTTTTGCTACTGAAGCTTAGCTTCCTTTCCGTGAAATAGGCTTCCCGTCCCGTGTCTCCTACGCTTTTTGCGCCTGAATGTTAACTTTCCCGCAGAGCATCTGCTGCCGCATTACATGGTGGCGCTGCTGTCGCCTGTTTTACATTATCTCTACGAGAGTTGAGCTTCTTCACGCGAAGCGTTTATATTCTTTGCCTGGTGGCTTCACGGTTGAGAGACTCGGGTACTCCAGAAGTATTATTCTAACCTCCTTGTGTATGATGTATGTTTCGTGGTGGTTCTTCAAAAAAATCTGTAAGGTTTAAAACTTAACAGAATTTTTTTCGGAAATGTTTGTGAGGAATAAAAAGCGAACAAAAAAATAAAAGTTATTATTAAAACTTTCATTGGTGTCTAATCTTACTTGTTCTTTCTTTATTCATTTTGAAAAGTGTTGGGTCTCCCTGGGTTAACTGACCACTATGTATGTGCTATATATCATACTCTATAAGCACTATGTATGTGCTATATATCATACTCTATAAGCCTCGTTACTGCAACATCGAACGAAATGTCACGTGTAGCAAGATCTGCCCGCAGCTGATACGTTGCTGTTGAGCTCAGCTGTTGTTTACTTTGTTTGCTAGTTACACTTAAGAGTAAAGTCCTTGTAGTTGCCGCTCTCAAAATTGGACGTTGGTCGGAATGGATACCCAATACGAATCTGTTGTTTATTCTTATATTAAGGAACAAGAGTCCTTGTTAAATCATGTTAGTCAAGAGATCTGGAAAAATCCAGAGCTTAAATATGAGGAAAAAAAGGCCCATGACTTACTTACCGGTGTGTTAAAAGATAAGGGATTTACCGTTGAGCCACGCTATATTGTACCCACAGCTTTTCGTGCGGAATTTTCATCAAAGAAGGGTAAGATAAATGTTATCTGTGAGTAGCAGAATTGGGCAGGAATGCATTACAAAGTAATGGAAGTACATATTACAATTAACGTGTAATGCAGTAACAGGTAATGCATTACAAGATAATCCCAAGTATGGTTTGCACAAGGGAATAGAATTCATCTGTAAAGCATTACAATGAAGAGGATATAATTATTTAATAATGCCATTCCAACGCAATGGAATTATTTGGTAATGAAATTACACAATTTGCAAATAATAATTACATACTAATAGTTTATAGAAATGTACGTGTGCCAAAAGCAATGTCTAGAAAAGTCGGCCATGTAACATAGCAGGCAGAGACCGAAGTGTCGCGAAAATTTTTCTAGAGGCCGAAATAATGGGTTAGACCAGTGGCGTAACTACCACCATCTCAGCTGCGTGGGGGGGGGGGGGTTCAGCTGCCAGTAATGGTTTTATGAAAAAATAATCCAAAAATTCTAATTTTCCTTTAATACATATCTAGCTTTACCTAAATAAATGCCAAGTTTCACTTTTAAAATACTGGATGTCCTACGGATTGAAGCTTTTCTGCCCTTGGGATCCAGATTGTAATGCGAATACGATCTCTCTGCAGTGGGTTGTAATACCATCGTTCTTCAATGGATTGTAAGCAATACGATCGCTCTCTCAGGAAAAGTACGAGAGAACACGTTGGGATTCCCCATGGAAAATCGAGAAAAGAGTTAGTCACCTAGAATTATGTACATGACAGGCACCGACAATTATTAACAGGAGCCGCAGATCTGCATGTACCAGAGGGTGATTTACAGTATTTTAGTTTTGGACAAAACAATTACACATTGCTTTGCTCCTAGTTCTTTGTAGTAAGTATGTCTGTCTCATTTACTGAGTGGAACCTTTAACATACAAGCGAACGGCATCCATTTGCAAAATGTCACAAAAGCATCCAAGTGGAAGATACTATCGGTGAAAGAAAAAAGAGCGTGCGAATAAAATTCCAAAGCTCTTTTTGCGCAGAATCAATTGAACACCAGTGCCGTTTCTGATTAAAAGAATGATTGGTTTATCACGTCAACTGTTCAAACTTTGAGGTAGACATTTCACATAAACTAAGCACTTCAGAAACAAGTGAAAGTAAAATCAGTGATTATGAATTCTTACAGTTATTGACCTTAACCATTAAAGTTTTATTTTACCGAATTCGTTTCTTGTGATAAAATGTATATTCATGCGTATGCATCAGTCCGTGCACAGTGTTAATCTTGATTGGCTGATTGATAACCTTACATTATGTACTTCTGTTCCAAAAATCATTTAAAACTACAGGGCTTCTAGGTATCTCACTTACTTTACGAGATATCTCCCCCCCCTTTCCCCATACACACACACAGAGCAAAAAACGCATCTTCCCTCGTGTTCGAAATCCTGGGAAAATGACTGCTTAAGGTTGCTGAAGTAAATCTTGTGGGGAAGGGGCTGCACGTTGTGCTAGTTACGCTACTGGGTTAGACGTTTGTAGAATGTTCTAAAATGTTCACACAGTGGGAAGTTGGAGAGCTTTATATGTAAATCAAGAATATTCCAGAAGTTGCAAGTCCTGTCATGAAGTATGTATGAAGAAGTCAGTCACTCACTAGTCCAGTATTGATATCTGACAAGTAATAGACAACAACGCTTGAGAAGTACATTGTGCTAGTTACGCCACTATATACTGGGGTACAAAATTAAAGGATAAATATGGAGAAACGTCAAAGACCCGTAACTCGCCCAAATTTCATGAAGAGAAAATATTTTTTTTGAGGGGAAGGAGGCTTTTGAGATATGCATTCATCATCATCTGTAAAGCAATGTAACAATAATTTGCTATTAGTTTGCACCTTAAAAAGAAAACCATACAGCAAGGTAAAAGAAACAGGAATTCATTTTTTAACTTGTGACAAATTAGAAAAAAAAAAAAAAAAACTTACTGGCCATCTGGGCCAGTAAAATCAATAGTTCAGTGGTCCGACAGAAGTTTTACTGGCCAATGGCCAGCCAACCACTGGGTAATTTGAACGCTGATTAGTTTTTACTATATTCATTCTGTTTAAAAAGCAAAGTACAGAAGATTTAAATTTATTCCTGTATACCTAATAGAGCTGATTTTTCCTATCTTTTAGAGAGTTGAATCTCCTTAGAACCTTTTCCACATATAAGTTCTTGGTTCTTTTTAGCTCAGTATGCTAAGTTAGCCATTCTTGAGTGAGACACTGATGGACTTTGAAATATGTTAATTCATATAAGCACTGAGAAGGTTGATTCACATACTACTGTGCTACATGCAAAAGTTCTAACTGCTGCTAACATACTATAACAATCTTCAAAGGCACTCCGGTGTTTGTATACTTCACAAGAAATTATGCTTTTGAATATTGTTCTTCTCAAGGAAATGTTTTACTGCTTTCATTTCTTCTTTACTTGGAATGGTAGGCCTCATATTGAAATTCTTTAGGTAATTAAGCCTACCATTTTCATCATCTAAATTTTCTGCTGCAATTATTGCCTGAAGAATATCTTCATTGTCTTGGAATCATCTTTTTATTTCAGCTAGCACCAGAGTCGCAGAATATAGACATACGCTGTATGTGGATAGTTTCCAAATTATTAGCAGATTTTGCAGATAGTTTTGGCTTGTAGATTAAAAAAATAAAAATGTTATTTACAGCAATTAAAACACTTACTCAAGGCTTTACTCAGATTAATATATTTAATTCTATCTTAACGTGAGAATGTTCAAGTATTTTTCACATCTTCCGATAGTGAGTTCTTTCGTTTTTACAGATGTTTCTGGCCTCTTGATTTTATCAAGGCCTGTTCTCAATAATAGGAACTGTAACAAAAGTTCCGTTTACACAGAGAGAATTTAAATTTTATTGCCAGGTTTCTCTTGCAGTTGCCAGTTATAAAATTAAAATATTTTCCTTTTGTATTTTATAAGTCTACTATTTTTGAATTAAGTTGTTGAAAATGTTATTTATAATTTTTGAAGGTTCATTAACGGAACTGCTTTTCTAGATATAAAAACTTTCTTTAATTAGTATCTTGTTTTTATGAGGTTCATAGTTCAATATTTTAAACTTTTGGCCTTAAGGTCCATTTTACACACATTTCTATGCATTAAGTCGTAATGTACTTTTGTCCTCTCTGGAATCTGTAATGTTCTAATAATTATTTATTGTTATATTAAATTTTTTAAAAAATTAATCTTATTCTATTGTTATCGTGATTCGCGGGTTTGCAGCAAGTTTTCTGTTTCAATGGTTGTGTACGCAGATACATTTTATTTTTATACAACTCTGGCTAGCACTACATCCAGAATTTCAGAAAAGACAGAAGCATACTTACTGTGGGTATTAATGTCACTACATGATGCTCTGTTACCGGTTGTTTCAGAACACCATATAATCATCAAGTAAGGAATTAAATTTCCTTTTCATTTTTACTTCTTCCTCTTTGGCCAGTTTCAATGTTTCCTGCAGTATTGATTTCAAAGTCTCACTATTAAATCTTCTAGCGAACTTTTTGTAGCTTGAATTAAGTTATAGGCCTGCTCCTAGGAAATGCCATGACTTTGGAGTCCTTTATCTACTGGAGAAAGAATTTGCAAAATATTTTTCATAACCACTAGACAAAATCTGAACTCTTGCTTCTGCATTAGAATATGGAGACCAATGCTAAGAGCCACATCTTCTCCAACAATTCTTTTTTTCATTATTTATTGATATCAGTTCTAGAGATTCTGATATATGATTGTATTCTTCATTCTTCAAAAATTGTCCTACACACACATACACTCATGAAGATGCCCTGACCATCTCTGTTCCAACGGCCAAAAAGGAGCTTTGCCTTCATAATCAGCAGCTACTATCCCACAGGACAAATAGTTGTGAAATTCCACACATTATCCAAAACATTCCCTCACCATTGGCACAACCTGAACTGTTTTAACTACAACTAAATGCAACCTGTGGTTCAAACAGTGGACATAAGGAATTTCCTTCAGCTTTTTTTTTTTTTTTTTAATTAATGCCTGGACACCACCTTCCTTGCCACTCATAACTGAAGCTCCATCATAACATTAGCTCAGCATATCATTAGGATTTATACCATACGTTCATAATGTATCTAAAGTTGTGTATGTAAATGTCTCAGCATCCAAAGCAGCTGTTGTTTCTACGGACAGCATGGATTCGTAAATTTCACCATCTTTTACAAACCTAGCAGCAATTGATATATTTTCTCTTCAATTTTTGTTTTGTCCTCCAAGAGAGTAAAAAGTATGACATCTGCATTCTTTATGTCATTGGAAATTTCCTCCTGAATGAGATCAGTCATTATTTTGACTTTCATTTTGAATTTCTAGAGATTGGTAAGTGGCATTCTTTGGAATAATTTTGTAAGAATGAGCTAGCTTTGCATCCTTGTTGAGGTTATATTCAAAAAGATTTTTAAATAAACATTCCTCAACATGTTCTTCAATGTTGTACATTCTCCTCATTGGAAGCTCATTAACTACACAAAACTGCATGATTTCAACAATGCGTGCAAGTTGCAATGTAATACCTATGTTTTTCAAGCACGTCATTATTTAGAGTTGAAGTACATGTTTTCGAATCAGTTCTTTCAAATGTTTCTTTCAGATCACATTAACATAGCCTGCACATGGGTCTCGGATGAAGCATGCTTGTAAAATTCTGCTTTGGTTTTATCCAATGCAGCTTTCCAATTACTAAATCCTTTTTTGTGTAAGTCTGCTCTTCAGAAAATTGAACAAATTGGTGACATGGATAGCAAAATGCAGTATTTAGTTTTGAAGAATATTCCAACCACTTAAAATGTTCGAACCACTCTGATCAATTTCCCATCTTTCTTCTTAGGATATTTACCAAGTTTAATTTGTTTTATAGGCTCTCCTATTGCGTTGAATCATCAGGATTCTTATAATTCATTGCCTTAACGTTGCTAGTAGAAGCGACAATGTTTTTATCTCCACTTGTTGTTTCCAAAGTTTCTTGGTTACTCAAGTTTGAATCTTGGTTTGTTCTTACAACAAATGGCCCATTCGGCCTTTTGAAGTTATTTTTCTTGAAAATTCTTCTCTGCAGCTTTTATATACTTAGATTTTCAATGGGTTTTTAATGTCCGTGCAGTTTTTTTGGAGGGTGGTTACCAGCTATTCTTGTGTGTGTGTGTGTAACACAAAACAATGAAAACATTTTGTTGGTTCTTAACTTAGTTGTCTGTGTTCTTTTTACCAGGGTATTATTTTTTGGTCCTTTCAAGCCATTGGTTTCACCTTTGTTCTGGTAACACACTTTTGTGTTTCGGGGTCACGTTTCTCTGCTGCGCGTTTTTGAGGGTTTAAAATTTCTTCCCATTGTTTCTGGTTACACACTTTTACCAACAATTTGGTTTAGTTCCGTTAATATCCTTGAAATTCTATGGGGTGCCGTGGGTAGTTAGGGTCTGCCCGACGGTTTTGTGGGTACATTGTTTCTTCTGTGGTCTCTTGGTACACATCTCTACAATTATTTAATAAATAATACAACATTTTGCTATGGTTTAAGTAAATTTCCTGGATGTTGTTAAAGTATCAGGATGAATTGGGTCGGGCCTAAGTGTTATATATGTATCTAAAGTTTTATTGTGTATTTATTGTATAACTTATGGGATATTTTTTTAATTTTGTTTTGTGTTTTGTAAAAGTTATTTTAATTGGAGCCTTGGTTTGAGAGTTTTTCATGAGCTTAGTGTAGGTTATGCATTGAAATCTGACTAATATACAAATATAAGAGCTGAAATCCAAATTCAACTAGGTCTTTGTAGAAATGTGTAAATGGAGATTTGTGCTGGTCCTTAAAAACACCACAGTTCACTATTTACAATATTTTCTGTATTATATTTGTTCCCTTCCTGTTTTACCTGGTCTTTAGTTGGTTGTTCTGTGCTAGTATGCTTTGATTATTTGGTTTTAATTTAATTATGGCTTTGTACTTAGTGAATTTTTTGCTAAGCACTTTGTCAAACCAAAGATTACAAAAACCTAAAAAGGTTCAGTGTCCATTCAACCTGCAGCATGCTGCGCCACTTGGAAGGACTGAAAACATAGAAAATTAGTAGTAGGAACAGAATGCCTTGATAGGAAAGGTCATAAAGAAAAGATTGGAAAAAATTACAGTTTTAGGAATATACGGTTTCCCATTAAGAAAACGAAGTGCTTGCTCTTTGTGATTTTGCTACACTGTATTTCTACACTGAAGAGCAATTGAATTAGAGAGAGCTGGCGTTATGCAAATGTGGCACTGTGGGCGGCCCTGTAAACGGAAACGACATGACGTATGCAGCGATCCGACAATATAAGGAGTGATACGACGGGAATCAGTAAGAGACGGACGCAGTATGGGTAAGATGAAGGATCTAAGCGCATTTGATCGTGGGAAAATTGTTGGGGCCCGACGAATGGGTCACACCATCTCGAAAGTCGTGCAGGCACTAGAATTTTCACGAGCCACTGTGTCAGGAGTGTACCGTGAGTACCTCGAATCCGGTAAAACCATCCCTGCATGGGCCAACTGCCGTGGACAACAGCGCGTGGATGAGCGGGGTCATCGTCGGCTAGCTCGCATTGTAATAGCGGATAGACGGGCCACAGTGCAAGAAACCACTCAGCAATTTAACGCTGGTGCACAGCTACATGTGAGCAGCCACGCCATCCAGAACCATCTCGCTATGGGGTACACAAGCCATCGCCCCATAAGGGTACCGCTGCTGACCGCATATCACAGGGTGGAAAGATCAGCATGGGCGCTGGAACATCGCCACTGGACCCTAGACATGTGAAAAAATGTTGCCTGGACTGATGAGTCGAGATTCACGTTGGTACATGCATATGGTAGGATGCGAGTACGACGCAAACCACATGAAGCGATGGATCCTTCTTGCCAGCAGGGTACTCTTCAAGCTGGTAGGGGTACCATTCTCGTCCGAGGATTGTTTACGTGAACTAAAATGGGACCCCTGGTACATGTGACATCATCCCTCACAGGTCAACATTACCGGGATATCCTAGACAACCATTTGCTACCATTTGTGTGTCTTCAACATCCCACTGGGGACCTTATCCTGCGACAAGACAATGCACCGTGCCATCGCTCCCGAATTGTATCCAAATGGTTGGATGAACACACCACCGACGTGACCTCGCTTCCTTGGCCAGCTAGGTCACCTGACCTCAATCCTGTAAAGCACATCTGGGATGCCATCGAGAGAGCTGTTCGCGGCTTTGACCCCCTCCATCAAATCTTTGTGAACTGTGGGAGCTTGTTCGGGGTCATGGATCCATATGGTTTCCCAACGCTTCAGGTGTCTTGTCGAGTCCATGCCGAGACGAATCACCGCCGTCATCAGGGCGAAAGGTGGTGCTACACATTACTAGACAGGTATCTCTAATTCAATTGCTCTTCAGTGTATATATATATCATCATCATCATTGTCAACCATTATCAATCCACTGCTGGACGAAGGTCTCCCCAAGTTTCCTCCACAACGGTCTGTCTTGTGCCAGTCTCCTCCATGTCACTCCTGCAAACTTTCGAATTTCATCCACCCATCTCCCATGTGGTTTTCTTCTCGGTCTTTTCCTGTCCCTTGGAATCCAATCTAAAATTTCGGCTGTCCATCGATGGTCTGTGGCAGTATGTCCAGCCCATTGCCATTTCAGGGATTTAACTCTGATCATGATGTCTTCCACTCTTGTCATTTTTCGAATCCACGAGTTCCTCTTCTTACCTCTCCTGGTTACACCAAGCATGCACCTCTCAATGCTTCTTTGAGTTGTCTGCAGCCTTTGTATGTCTCTTTTCGTTAAGGTCCACATCTCTGCACCATACGTAAGCCCTGGAAGGATGCATTGATCAAACACTTTTCTTTTAAGACATAATGGCATATTGCTCTTGAAAATTATGCTGTTTCTTCCAAAAGCTCTCCATGCAAGTTTTGTACGCCGATTAATTTCATCAATGTGACCCTCACTTGATATCTGCTGTCCATGATAAACGTACGTGTCTGTTATCTTCAGCTTTTCTCCATCAATCGATAAATCTTCATTTCTTGAAAAAGCATTGAACATCACTTTTGTCTTCTGAAAGTTCATTTTTAATCCCACTTCTTTACTCTTGTCAGCAAGTTCCTGAACCATACTCTGTAGCTCTGATGGGGTAGTTGCAAAAATGACTACGTCATCAGCAAATCGAAGGTGGGTTAGATAATCTCCATTAATCTTTATCCCCTTGTTTTCTCAGCTCAGCAACTGAAAGACACAGTCCAATGTGGCATTAAAGAGCTTCAGAGATATGGTGTTACCTTGTCTCACTCCCTTTCCAATTTTTATGTGTGTTGTATTCTCAAACAGCCGAATCTTTGCACTTGCATTTTCATAGATGTTATTAATAATATTAATGTATGAATCTTCAATACCGCAGGATTTCAGAGCCATTGTAGCTGCTGATGGTTTCACCGAATCAAAGGTTTTTTCATAATCGATAAAAGCCATGCACAATGGAAGTTCATATTCCCTCGCTCTTTCAATTAGTTCTCTCAGTACGTGGATATGATCTATTGTGCTGTAGCCACTCCTGAATCCAGCTTGTTCTCTCGGTTGAGCCATGTCTAGTGTTACCTTCAAGCAGTGTGAAAGAACTTTAGTGAAGAATTTATAAACCACTGATAGGAGGCTGATAGGTCTGTAGTTCCAGAGATCCTTTTAAATGAATGTGCAACTTCTGCTGGGAGGACTGGAAGAACTCTGGTACTGGTTCCTTTCATGATGTCTGGAGTACATGTATCATCCCTGTCATATAATTTGGAGTAGAAATCTTTCACTCTTGTCAAAATTTCGCCTCTTTTTCTTGTTGCAGAACCGTCTTCTTTTTTCAGTGCCATAATCTGTTTTCTTCTCTTACTGAGATGTCCCTTTGCTATCTTTAGGCTTTGGTTGTTTTCAATTGCTTTCCTCACTAGTTCACAGTTGAATTTTCTTAAGTCTTCAGTGACACTTTTTCGTACTGTCTTGCATAGCTCTATATATTTCACTTTGGAAGTCACATCTTCTTTAGTTGTCCTCATCTCTCTTCTTTTTTGCATCAACATTTTGGTTTTTCTTGATAATTTGTTCACATGCAACTTGTTCTTAGACCTAGCTAATTTTGTTGCTGTTTCCATAAGAGCTTTGGTTTCTTTTCTGTTTACTTCAGAAATATCCACTTCTTCCGATGTTAGGCCTTCTAAAGAAGAGAATCTGTTTTTCAGTTCCAACTTGAAGGTATTGTGGTGTTTTTTAAGGTTGGTTATGTCTATATATATTGGAAAGGAAGCGAGACAAGGGGACACTATATCTCTCAAACTCTTTAATGCCACATTGCAAAATGTATTTCAATCACTAAACTGGGAAAACAAAGTGATAAAGATTAATGGAGATTATTTAACTCACCTTCGTTTTGCTGATAAAGTACTCTTTTTTTGCAACTACCCTGTCAGAGTATGATCCAGGAACTTGCTGACAAGAATAAGGAAGTGGGATTAAAAATTCACTTTCAGATGACCAAAGTGATGTACAATGCTTTTACAAGGAATGAAGATTTATCGATTGATGGGGAAAAGGTGGAGATAACCGATACCTACATTTACCTTGGACAGCCGATATCAAATGAGGGTCATATTGATGAAGAAATTAATCGGCATATAAAACTTGCCTAGAGAGCTTTTGGAAGAAACAGTAGAATTTTCAAGAGCAATTATGCCATTATGTCCTAAAAGAAAAGTGTTTGGTCAATGCATTCTTCCAGTGCTTACGTATGGTGCAGAGACGTCAGGGTTGGCAAGTTTCTGCCATAAAAGTGGCAATAACTGGCAGAAACCCAGAAAATAATTGTCTTGTAATAAAAACTTACTGAAGTACCACAAATAGCATATATATATATGCTATCATTCGTCCGAAAGGGGTCCGGGTTCGAATCCCGGTGAGGCATGGATGTTGTTTGTCTTACGGCACTGGCTCTCTCCCTTCCCTGGAACCAGTGACCCTAAATTAGGGACGGGCGACTGCTTGTAGCCCATTAAGTTGCTCACAGTGGTCGTTAAACCTCAAATCAAAAAAAAAAAAAAAATAGCATATAATGAATCCATATAATGATTAGCATAGGGAAATGCATTTTAAAGTAAAAGTAAGTTCAGTTGCAATGTTTACAGTATTTATTCAAAGGTTACATCGCAGAAAATTCGCCATTCAAGTGCACTTTTTCCACGAAGTAGTCAATAGCAAAAGACCAATTTTGCTGCTGTTTCCAAACCCAAACAATCTCTTAATTTATTGTGAATAAACGAAAAGCTTGAGAATATTCTTTCAAGCCCAGCAGAACTTACAGGCAATATCATCAATGTGCAAGCAAGAGTTATGAAATCTTCATTTACAGTTGTTTTCTTTAGACTAGACCACCATGTAGAAGCTGAGACATTTTCTAAGACTTCATTGGAGTAATATGTTTCAGGAAAAGGAGCTGATTTTGTAAGGTTTAGCAGTAACAACTTTCTTGCAGTTGATACATTCAACTATTAGCTTATTTACTTTCTTCTGCACATAAAACCCCCAAATTTAGTCAACTGATCTACCACCTCTAGAAGTAGACATAATAGCTTAAACAGAAGTCAACAAAACAAACTACATTCAAACTTTCTTTTTGACAAAATGGCTCCCCTTGCTTAAACATGGAACCACTTCTGAAATATGTAAGACAAGCTGTGATCGGTGGTTAAAAAAATTGTGGTTCATTGGCTTTAATAGAACTTATCTGGTTGGTGCGCACTTGAGACAGTCATAAGCCAATGAGGTTCTTCCTTACAGCCAGTCTGCCAATCATGTTGTTTCTTATATTATAGCCAAGGATCAAGCATGTCTTAAAAGATATATCATATATGTAATATTTTAATTATTGAAATGATGAATTATTACAAATTACTATAATACTAAATTATCATAATAAAAATGTGTCATCTCTGAATTACTGTGCATTTCATGTACTAATTGATACAAAAATGGTTTAAGTACTTTTTGTAGTTTCAGCCAGTTGTTGCCATTTTCTGCCGGTTTAAACCGGTTATATCCAGTTTCTGCCACCGGCACGGCAGAAACCCAACCCTGAGAGACGTGGACCTTAACTAAAAAAAGACATGCAAAGACTGCAGACAACTTAAAGAAGCATGGAGAGGTGCATGCTTGGTGTAACCAGGAGAGATAAGAAGAGGAACTCGTGGATCAGAAAAATGACAAGAGTGGAAGACATCATGATCATAGTAAAATCCCTGAAATGGCAATATGTTGGACATATTGCCAGAAGGACAGACCATCGATGGACAACGATATAGGTGGATGAAATTCGAAAGTTTGTTGGAGTGACATGGAGGAGACAGGCTCAAGACAGACAATTGTGGAAGAAACTTGGGGAGACCTGCATCTGACAGAGGATTAATAGTGGTTGACAATGATGATGATACATATATATATATATATATATAACATTTTTGCGGGTTTTAACTCTTTCTTTTCTCTGTAACTTTGAGCGTCTTTTGGGGTACCTAGGAACAGAAGATGGCTAAGCTTGTTCCTTTTCTATGCGCTGTCTATGCGCTGTTTTTTCATAGTAGTTAAGTTCTTAATAACTAATTAATTATGCACTTAAAGCACTGCTGAAATACTTTGTACATATTGCAACTAACTGTTTAAGGTATATAACTTTCACAAAGTTTTCTTTAGTTAATTATTATCTTTAACTTATTCTCGTTTTCGTGCTGTCATAAGTTGTAGAGTAGGGGGTTTTAGACTCAAGTTTTCTTTCAAAAATCTGTTCGTTAAAAATTAATATTTCCTTTTTTAATTGCAATTTAAAAATTTGGATTTCTTTTGCATCGATTTTCAGGTTTAAATTCTCTCTCAAACGAACTTGGAATTTCGTTATGGCTGAAAATCATTTCTAATTATTATGTCACTCTCACAGCTTGAGTTCTCTTTAATCTTCTTCTCTCTGTTTAATAGTAACAGATGAAGAGCATGGGTCGGGCCAGGAAGGTTAATGGATGCAAGCGAAATTGTTAACTAGTGCTAGGTCATGCAACTCTACGGAGGACATGACATATATATATTTGTTAAACTAATTTAGGTGGGAATGTTACTTGCATCTATGGCCTTGCAGAAACCCATTTCCAACTAGGTCTTTGTGGAAGTGAGAAAATGCAGAGTTTTTGCCGGTCCTTGATAAAGCCAAGGCTCAGTATTCTCGACACCTTCTACATTCAGTTGTTTTATTTTATTTTTTTATCTTTTCTCCTTTTACTCACACAGGTAGATACATAACCTTTTCTATGTTGTACTAGGTGTGAGTCAAAATTATATATGTATTTTTTTGCTTAGGTATCTTCTTTATAGAATATATATATATATATATATATATATATATATCATCATCATCATCATGAACACCCATTATCAATTCACTGATGGATGCAGATCTCCCCAAGTTCCTTCCACAATTGTCTTTCTTGAGCCTGTCTCCTCCATGTCACTCCAACAAACTTCCAAATTTCATCCATCCATATCCTATGGTGTCTTTGTCTGGGTCTTTTCCTGTCCCATGAAATCCAGTCTGAAGTTTCGGTTGTCCATCGATGGTCTGTCCTTCTGTCAATATGTCCAACCCATTGCCATTTCAGTGATTTCACTCTGGTCATGATGTCGTCCACTCCTGTCATTTCCCTTATCCACAAGTTCCTCTTCTTATCTTTCCTGGTTACACCAAGCATGCATCTCTCCATGCCTCTTTGAGTTGTCAGCAGTCTTTGTATGTCTTTTTTAGTTAAGGTCCATGTCTCTGCTCCATACGTAAACACTGTCAGGATGCATTGATTAAACATCTTTCTTTTTAAGACATAATGGCATACTGCTCTTAAAATTGTACTGTTTCTTCTAAAAGCTCTCTATCAAAGTTTTATTCGGCAATTAATTTCTTCATCAATGTGACATTCACTTGATATCTGCTGCCCAAGATAAATGTAGGTATCGGTTGTTTCAAGCTTTTCTCCATCAATCATTAACTCTTCGTTTCTTGTAAAAGCATTTTACACCACTTTTGTCTTCTGAAAGTTCATTTTTAATCCGACTTCCTTACTCTTGTCAACAAGTTCTTGGATCATACTCTGCAGCTCTGAATGGGTAGTTGCAAATATTACTATGTCATCAGCAAAACGAAGGTGAGTTAAGTATTCTCCATTAATCTTTATCCCTTTGTTTTCCCAGTTCAATGATTGAAAGGCATTTTGCAATGTGGCATTAAAGAGCTTGGGAGATTTGGTGTCACCTTGTCTCACTCCCTTTCCAGTTCTTAGTTGTGCTGTATCCTCAAGTATCCAAACCTTTGCACTTGCATTTTCATAGATGTTATTAATAATGCTAATGTATGCATCTTCAACACTGCATGATTTCAAAGCCATTGTAACTGCTTATGGTTTCACCGAATCGAATGCCTTTTCATAATCAATAAAAGCCATGCATAATGGGAGCTCATATTCTCTCTTGTTCTTTCAATTAGTTCTCTCAGTACATGGATATGGTCTATAGTGCTTGTAGCCACTCCTGAATCCAGCTTGTTCTCTTGGTTGACCCATATCTAGTATTACCTTCAAGCAATGTGAAAGAACCTTAGTGAAGATTTTATAAACTACTGAAAGGAGGCTGATGGGCCTGTAGTTCCTGAGATTCTCAATGTCACCTTTTTTATGTAACAGGATCATTGTAGCATTATTCCAATCCTCAGGAATCTTCCCTTCATTCAGGCATCTGGTGAAAACTTGGGAGGGCGTAGTTTCAATTTCTCCACCTGCTTGTATAATGTCCATGGTAATTCCATCTTCTCCTGGAGCTCTTCCCCGTTTCATGTACTTAATTGCATATGTAACTTCTGCAGGGAGGATTGGAGGGACTTTGGTACTGGTACCTGCCATAATGTCTGGATTAGATGTGCCATCCTTTTCATATAGTTTTGAATAGAAATCTTTCACCCTTGTCAAAATTTTGCTTCTATTTCTTGTTACTGTACCATCTTTTTCTCTCAGAGCCATAATCTGTTTTCTTCCCTTACTGAGATGTCCTTTTGCTCTCTTCAGGCTTTGGTTGTTTTCAATTGCATTTCTCACTAGTTCACAATTGAATTTCTTTGTCTTCAGTGATACTTTTTCGCACTGTCTTGCATAGTTCTATATATTCCATGTTGGAAGTTATGTCTTTATTTGTCCTCTTCTCTCTTCTCTTTTGCATCAACATTTTTGTTTTTCCTGAAATTTTCTTTATATGTATTTTGTTCTTAGTACCACCTGTTTTTGTTGCTGTTTCCATGAGAGCCTTGGTGAGTTCTCTGTGTTAACTTCAGAAATATCCACTTCTTCTGATGTTAGGCCTTCTAAAGCAGAGAATCTGTTCCTCAGTTCCAACTTGAAGGTATTATGATGTTTTTTAAGGTTGGTTATGTCAATACATTGTGTTTGTCTTATGAGCTTGCCGCGTTCGAGTTTAGTGTTGAGGTGCATCTTACATCTCACCATTATATGGTCACTCACTACCTGTGTTGAACTTGTTTAGCACATTGCAGTCTTTGATGACGAATTTTTTGTTACACATAAAATCAATTTCACTTGTCATCCCAATCGGATGTCTCCGTGTCCATTTCCTGTGTTTTCTTGAAAAAGAGGTTCATGATGAAAAACCTTTCTGCCTCTAACCCTTTCCATCTCAATTCAGGCAGGGGGTGTCAGTTGAACACCTCCAATTTTTTTGAAACAATTATGGTAGCTACTCCTAATAGAGGTATGAAGTACTGCAAAAGGATTTTTCATAAAAAAAAAATTTGGTCAAGCTACAGCATTTTGAAAATAGGCGAAAAATACACGTGTGACGAAAATAATGTGAAGCATCAAATTTTTAAATGTACACTGCTTCTGTAATATAACAGGTAGAGACTTGAATTTTTTTTTATTTTGAAGCTATTGAATTATCCTTTTTTTATTTTCACAGAAATCAATCAAAGAAATGTTCTCGGTTTATCTGTGCATACAAACTACGCCACTTAATCATGTGACTATTTTCTTGATGTATTTATATCATTGTTCCTTCATGTATTGTGTTACATCTGAGGATGGGACCGATGCGGCCCCGAAGGGTCTTATGTTTTTTAACTGTGATGTTTTAATTGTACTTAGTAAAGTCTCTTAATTTATCATCAGCTTTTACTACCCTTTTTTATCATGCAAAAACAGTTTGTGAACTTTGATTCCTTGTCAAAGAAATGTTGCTAGATGGCAAAAAAAAGTCTACATTTATTACAAAAAATTTTAATTTTCCACATTTAAGATTTTTTTTTGTAAGAAAAAGACTTATCAGGTGGGTAAGTGTGCCGACCTGCACTCCTACTAGGGTTGTCTTAGCAGTAATTTTATTTTTATTCTGTGATGCATACAACTCATAAAATTTATTTTTGAAATATACGAAATTTCAAAAAATCAACATTTTTGAATTGGATTATCTCAAAAACTCAATTTTTAAAAATTCTGAAATTTTGTCCAAATAATGTCCTAATGGTAGGTCACTGGGGAATCAGGTTACTGGATTTTTGCCTTGAAATTTTCCTACTCATTTTTGAAAATGCACTTCTCTCCTTCTCGAACCTCACGGTTGGGTTATTATAAAAAAAAAAAAAAAAAAAAAATGAAAGATATTTCTGAAAAGTTTACCTGAGTATATATTCCAAATTGCAGCGGTAATCTATATTTTAAAGTCATTTTATGATTTTTAATAATTGTCACCTATGTACATGTTTAATTTTTTTTAATCCATAGTCTATACATAAAAAAATGGCCTAAAAAAAACAAAATTATGAGCTTACAATCATAACTACAAATTATTCAAACTGAGAAAAGCTGCTGGATTTTATTGATTTCCTTCTCATCAAAGGTATGAAGTTGTGAAGAACGTCCAACAGGAGTTGGGGTATTCACCTTTAGAAGACATTTTTTTAAGGGCACTGGACACTTGTCTGTTTTCTTGCCACATTTTTCTGGCCACCAAAAATCTCTGGCTGGTCCATGAGGGTGCATGAAAGATACTGTTATGTCCTCAAATTCTTTAGATATGTTTGTAATTTGTCCCATCCATCCACCAGTTATGGTCATAAATGCATCCCATAAATTCTGTTATTTGAAAATCATTCACAGAAAATGGGTTCTTTTTTTGTTGGCTTGAAAATTGCACTGCTTTATTTATGTGGGTGCTGGACTGTTCTGGCCATTGCTGGTTTATTTCCTTGTACTAACCAGGAATGCTGTGACTGTATTCCAACAACAGATTTTACTGTATCACACTCTTCTACTTTGCTGGCTCGATAGGATTGAACTTCGCAAGTTGTGAGGAGTAGAAGTTTAGTCTTTGGGATCAAGGGGGAGACAGTAACAACAAATGAAGGTGCATCTCTTATAGCTTGTGAAGCTTCTTTCTGTAAGATGAATTTAGTAGCAAAATGTTAGCACAGGCCACCCACACCATCACATGCACTCCTGCATTGGCCTGTGGCTGAGAAGATCCACTTCCTTGTTACATTTGGGTCTCCCTTCATAAGTTCATAGAACTGATATTTGTTTTTGAAGAACCCGGCTGCTCCATGTAAGATGTAAACAATTGTTTTAAATTCTTCCAAAGGACAAGTCTTAACAATTTCACTTTTTATGAGCAGAATGGCACAGAGTGCATGTGCTGTGTCATGGCTTATATCATTGCATGCTACTACAAAAGACTTAGCCTCATTTGGAAAGTATGCAATGCATGAAAAGAGTGGGATCTGGATATTGTTTGCCAGTAGTAACTTTGCACTTCATCAGGTAGAATTACAGATCAGTTCTGAGCAAAGTCAAAGTGCAACACCAACACTGGACTATGTGCTGCAGACTGCTTAACCCCTGCTATCCCATTTCTCCGGATCCGCTGATTATAAATTACGGAAGAGTTTCTTCCCTCTTGATATCCCCCACCTTCAGTAGCTTTTATTTTCATTGACTCCCCCAATGACTCTCAAGCAGCCTTAATAGGTGTTTCACAGTACTCCATAAAAATTCTTCAAGATGACTTGTGGTGTGTGCATAAGCTTGAATAATCTGAGCCTGGTATCTTTTTGAAAGTTGGATAACGAGTTGTGCAGCCATGTCCGAGGAACTTTCAATTTCCAGAATATTGTCCTGCAGTCTTTTGTTTATTATAAATCCAACACCACTAGTTCTGCCAGTATCTGTCCCACTATAGTAAAAAATATATCCACCTTTCAGTTCAACGAGCTCTTCTCCTCTTCTTCTTACCTCGCTTAGTCCCACAATGTCCCAGTTGATCTTTTCGAGTTCCTCCTCCAATTCAAGGAGTCTTGAATCAGAAAATAAGGAGCATCCATTAAACGTAGCCAAGATCAGCATCAGATGGTAGCCTAGTCCGGTCCTCTGGACCCTCTGCCTTCATGTCGTATTGGCCGCTGCCTTGTCCAGGTACATTCCAGCTGCCGGAGACTGATGGCCAAGTTTGAAATTTTCTAAGCATATTTGGAGGCTTTGGCCATAACTCACCACGCTGGACAAGCGGATTGGTGAGTGTGGGATAGCATTTCCTCTGATCCTGATGGTATAGTTATACTGCTATTCATGGGTCGTCAGAGCCTCTTTAGTGGGAACAGGATGCACCACGAGAAGGCGGGGTTGACATTTGTCAAGGAGAGGCTGGGATTTGTTACGCATCACCTGACCTTGCATATATATATATATATATATATATATATATATGGGATGTAAGGTCAGGTGATGCGTAACATCACAGCCTCTCCTTGACAAATGTCAACCCCGCCTTCTCGTGGTACATCCTGTTCCCACTAAAGGCTCTGACGACCGCCAATAGCGGTATAACTATACCATCGGGATTAGAGGAAATGCTATCCCACACTCACCAACCCGCTTGGCCAGCGTGGTGAGTTATGGCCAAACCCCTCCAAAATGACTCCACAACTTAAATCTTGGCCCTCAGTCTCCGGCAGCTGGAATGTACCTGGCCAAGGCAGCGGCCAGTGCGACATGAAGGCAGAGGGTGCTAAGAATCCCCGGAGGACCGGACTAGGCTGCCATCTGATGCTGACCTTGGCTACATACAACGGACGCTCCCTATCTTCTGATTCAAGGCTTCTTGAATTGGAAGAGGAACTACAAAGGATCAAGTGGGACATTGTCGGGCTAAGTGAGGTAAGGAGAAAAGGAGAGGATCTCATTGAACTGAAAAGTGGACATCTCTTCTACTATCGTGGGACAGATACTGGCAGAACTAGTGGTGTTGGATTTATAATAAACATGAAACTGAAGGATAAAGTTGTAGAAGTTGAAAGTTCCTCTGACAGAGCTGCACGACTCGTTATCCAACTCTCGAGAAGATACCAGGCTCAGATTATTCAAACTTATGCACCCACCACAAGTCATGCTGAAGAAGAAATTGAAGAATTTTATGAGGAAATTCGTGATCTAAATAATAAAGGTAAGCAGCACTTGAAGATAATTATGGGAGATTTCAATGCAAAAATAGGGCAACGGCAACAGAATGAAACTTCAGTAGGTAAATTCGGTCACGGCAACAGAAACCAGCGTGGAAATACTCTCGTAGAGTTTGCAGAGGCAGAAGGGTTTTTCATCTTGAACTCCTTTTTCAAGAAAAAGCCACACAGGAAATGGACATGGAGACATCCAAATGGGACGACAAGTGAAATTGATTTTATTATGTGTAACAAAAAATTCGTCATAGAAGACTGCAGTGTGCTAAACAAGTTCAACACAGGCAGTGACCATAGATTGGTGAGATGTAAGATGCACCTCAACACTAAACTCGAACGTAGCAAGCTCATAAGACAAACAAAATGTATTGACATAACCAACCTTAAAAAACACCATAATACCTTCAAATTGGAACTGAAGAACAGATTCTCTGCTTTAGAAGGCCTAACATCGGAAGAAGTGGATATTTCTGAAGTTAACAGAAAAGTAACCAAAGCTCTTATGGAAACAGCAACAAAATTAGCTGGGTCTAAGAACAAATTGCATGTGAACAAATTATCAGGAAAAACCAAAATGTTGATGCAAAAAAGAAGAGTGATGAGGACAACTAAAGAAGATGTGACTTCCAAAGTGGAATATATAGAGCTATGCAAGACAGTACGAAAAAGTATCACTGAAGACGTAAGGAAATTCAACTGTGAACTAGTAAGGAAAGCAATTGAAAACAACCAAAGCCTAAAGATAGCAAAGGGACATCTCAGTAAGGGGAAAAACAGATTATGGCACTGAGAAAAGAAGATGGTTCTGTAATAAGAAATAGAGGTGAAATTTTGACAAGAGTGAAAGATTTCTACTCCAAATTATATGAAAGGGATGATACATGTACTCCAGACATCATGAAAGGTACCAGTACCAGAGTTCTTCCAGTCCTTCCAGCAGAAGTTGCACATGCAATCAAGAACATGAAGCGGGGAAAAGCTCCAGGAGAAGATGGAATTACTATAGACATCATACAAGAAGCAAGTGGAGGAATCGAAACAGTACTCGCCCAAATTTTCACTCGATGCCTTAATGAAGGGAAAATTCCTGAGGATTGGAACAACGCTACAATGATCTTGCTACATAAAGAAAGGTGACATTGAGGATCTCAGGAACTACAGACCTATCAGCCTTCTATCAGTGCTTTATAAAATCTTCACTAAAGTTCTTTCACACCGCTTGAAGGTGACACTGGACATGGCTCAACCGAGAGAACAAGCTGGATTCAGGAGTGGCTACAGCACAATAGATCATATCCACGTACTGAGAGAACTAATTGAAAGAGCGAGGGAATATGAGCTTCCATTGTGCATGGCTTTTATCGATTATGAAAAAGCCTTTGATTCGGTGAAACCATCAGCAGTTGCAATGGCTCTGAAAACCTGCGGTATTGAAGATGCATACATTAATATTATTAATAACATCTATGAAAATGCAAGTGCAAAGATTCGGCTGTTTGAAAATACAACACACATAAAAATCGGAAAAGGGAGTGAGACAAGGTGACACCATATCTCCGAAGCTCTTTAATGCCACATTGGAAAATGTCTTTCAATCACTGAACTGGGAAAACAAAGGGATAAAGATTAATGGAGATTATCTAACCCACCTTCGTTTTGCTGATGACATAGTCATTTTTACAACTACCCCATCAGAGCTACAGAGTATGATCCAGGAACTTGCTGACAAGAGTAAAGAAGTGGGATTAAAAATGAACTTTCAGAAGACAAAAGTGATGTACAATGCTTTTACAAGAAATGAAGATTTATCGATTGATGGAGAAAAGCTGGAGATAACAGACACGTACGTTTATCTTGGACAGCAGATATCAAGTGAGGGTCACATTGGTGAAGAAATTAATCGGCGTACAAAACTTGCCTGGAGAGCTTTGGAAGAAACAGCATAATTTTCAAGAGCAATATGCCATTATGTCTTAAAAGAAAAGTGTTTGATCAATGCATCCTTCCAGTGCTTACGTATGGTGCAGAGACGTGGACCTTAGCTAAAAGAGACATACAAAGGCTGCAGACAACTCAAAGCAGCATGGAGAGGTGCATGCTTGGTGTAACCAGGAGAGATAAGAAGAGGAACTCGTGGATCCGAAAAATGACAAGAGTGGAAGACATCATGATCAGAGTTAAATCCCTGAAATGGCAATGGGCTGGACATACTGCCAGAAGGACAGATCATCGATGGACAGCCGAAATTTTAGATTGGATTCCAAGGGACAGGAAAAGACCCAGAAGAAGACCACATGGGAGATGGGTGGATGAAATTCGAAAGTATGCAGGGGTGACATGGAGGAGACTGGCACAAGACAGACCGTTGTGGAGGAAACTTGGGGAGACCTTCGTCCAGCAGTGGATTGATAATGGTTGACAATGATGATGATGATGATATATATATATATTCTATAAAGATACCTAAGCAAAAAAATACATATATAATTTTGACTCACACCTAGTACAACATAGAAAAGGTTATGTATCTACCTGTGTGAGTAAAAGGACTTCGTTTTAAATTCTAAAATTTTTTCCTTAGTCTTCAGTTTTGCTCTTAAGTATATATATATATATATATAACAGAAATCACCTTAATACTGAAATTTGGAAAGACCGATTCGTAAAAAATAAAGAAACTTTAATGACCACAGGAAGAAAAGAAGAGCGATATAGAACTATGCAAGCTGTTATCTATGGCTTTTTCAAGGGCCAGGCACAGACGGCACCCTTCATACCTCTATAGTGACCTAAAAAGTGTGGGTTTCTGCACTATCTAGTCTGCTACAAAACAGCAACAAGCCTACCGGGAAAAATAAAAATAACAAAATAAATAAAACGATGAATTAAAAAAAATGTAAAAAAAAAAAAAATGTCTACCCACCCCGAACAAGAAACCAAATACCCCTGATCCGCTAAACACCCAAAAGAACTCCCAAAAAATAAAAAAAATAAAATTTTTAAAAAAGGGGAAAACCACCCTATAAATTTTTTTTGAAACCCTTTTTGTCCTTCCCACACCAGACTAAATTGTTGAAGCCCAACCTTACACTCGACCCAAGCAAATTACCAAACAATTAACAAATTGAGAAGTGAAAATACCAATTACAAAGGAAATTTACTGATACAACCGAAACCTTAAACTGTGGTTATTTACAAGCATATTCACGAAACCCAAAGGTGGAAAAAAAAACTTGAAATTAGTTGCTTATTTACAAGATGCTGCAAGAGGAGTGTTTTAATTGTAAAAAAGAAAGAAAAAAGGGGTAGCCTAGGCCTAAAGTAACCTGAAATGAGGCTTGAACAATGGGGTGCATATACGATTACTGCTAACCTCAAAACGGAGGAGGGAATTTGCCAACAAATTCTAATGAACATAGGAGGAAAGAATGTACCTCACTCCTAAAAAATAAAAACTATACAAGCAAATTACGTAACAAATAACCACTTGCCAAGAGGAGAAGACCTCGACACAAGCAGAGCCAAACTTGAACTTGACGCTACTGGAGTAGCTATGTCACCAGCACCATCTGGCATTCAAGAGGGAAACTAATTTCCCAGAATGTGCTGTATTTATGGTTAAGGTAAAAAAAAATCCTAACAGTTTTAAAGTTACAATTAGCTGGACAGAATACTCTAAAATTCTGGTTGGGAACAATATAAGCCTTTCCCAACCGGCTTCAAAAGTATTAAAATACTCAAAAAACTAAAACCCTTCCTGCATTTTAATTAATTAAATTATACTATTTTTTTTGTTATATATATATATATATACTCTTTTGTATTTTTAACCATTTTAAAACTTTCTTTGTGAGAATTTGTCAGTTTAAAACTTTTTTTGAATTAAAATTAAAAATTAAAACTTTTTTTGAATTAAAAGGAAAGGGTATAGGAATAGTGTGCGCTTGGTTGGGTTCCTAATTAAGTAATAGTAACCACATCATCATCTAAACTTCTATGTTATAGCTTTCATTTAGATGATTCATTCAGTCACTAGGTTGTTAAATTAGAGTAGGTCTGCAATCCTGACACTATACTTGAGAACAATTTTATTTAGTGTAGCTTTGAGTAAGCTCTCGGAACCTGGTTGTCAATAAACTGACTGATTAGTAAATGAACATTGTGAATAAAATCTTCCTCCAAGCTGCAAATTCTGGACAACTTAAGATCTGCGAGATAAAGACATTCTTGATAACCCTGCTAGAGATATTACTTGACCAATTTATGAATTTTAAAATTGAAGTTATTTCTCTTATCAAACAAACTAATAACAGGTTTACCTTCATTAAGATTAATAGACAAATCCAAAAAAAAAATCAGTTCTTTGTTATTAGAATTAGTTTTAATTAACTTAAGGCAGCTTGGATAAATTGCAGGAAAATCAGCTTCAAAATCTCCAGAATTATTTAAGCAGAGAATGTCATCGGTATATCTGTAAGCGTATAGATAGCTGTCACTTTTTGAAGGGTTGTTCTTAATGAACAGAAATTCTTTGAAAAACAGGAACATATTGCAAACACTAGTAAAATGTGAGCAACCCATAGGGATACCATTAACTTGCTTAAGTAGAACTTATTGCAGATTAAGATATAATTATTTCTAATACAGCAATTTTACAAAATATTCCAGGACCTTTCTGAAATTATGTCGGAGACCTTAAATTCTACAAAAAGTAATTTAAGGGTGTGGATAATATTACTAATAGGGAAGCTGGTATACAAATTTTCAAAGTCATAGCTATCAATATTTACAGGCTTAATAGTAAAGATGTCAGAAATAACCTCTGCTTTGTTATTAATAATCCAAAAATCTTTACTGCTAAATTTCGTACAAGATTTAACACTACTCAAAACCTGCTTCAAAAACTGACTCAAAATACTTATCTATTGCTTTCTTGTGACTTTTAGTCCCACTACCTATGAATTTAAATTTCACCAATTCCTTATGAAATTTTGCAGTAGCAAAAAGATAAGGAAATTCAGATTCATTTTTTTTTTTTATTTTATTTTATTGGGGTTGTTTTAGGTGTTCAGGAGATGAGGGGGGAGAAGGGGATTTGGTTTCTGGTTTGGGGTGGGTTGACATTTTTTTTTTATTTTTTTTTAAATTCATCGTTCTTTTTATTTTGTTATTTTCATTTTTTCCGGTAGGCTTGTTGCCGTTTTGGTAGAAGACTAGATAGTGCAGAAGCCTGCACCTTTTAGGTCCCTATAGAGGTATGAAGAGTGTTATCTGTGCCAGGCCCTTGAAAAAGCTATAGGTAACAGCTTGCCATAGTTCTATAACCCTCTTCTTTTCTCCCTGTGGTCATTACGTTTCTTTAGTTTCTACGAATCATTCATTCCAAATTTCAGTATTAAGGTGATTTCTCTTACTGTTCTTGATTTTTCTTTTATGCAGCCTTTGGCACTTTAGAATTTCAAAAATGTTTGGGTTTTTTGCATGTTACCTTTGTTATATTAATATATATATAGGCTACTCATTTCCAGCTACTCCTGTGTGTAGGAACAGCTGGAAAAACTTTTAATTGATTTTTTCAGCATGTTGATGTAAAAAAAAACAACTTATTGACAGTGTCTGTGATTACACTAACCTCTATATGGTAACTATTTTAGCTAGCAGTGGTCCAATTGTCACAGTAGCTGTGATGTGTGAATATGATGCTTTGCCTGGTGTTGGTCATGCCTGTGGCCACAACTTGATTGCTGAGTCTGGACTTGGGGCTGGATTAGCAGTAAAGGCTGTTTTGGAGAAATTTCCTTCAATCCCTGGGAAGGTATTTGGCATTGTTTAAATAATTACTAAATTAACATTAGTTGTCATTTTATGTTAATGAATAACATCATATAAAAGTATGATTATAGAACTATAACTTCAAATAGAAGTGTGATTACAAAACTATTTTTGATATGGTGATACAAAAAGGAATGGTAATGTTGCAGTTTTTTTTTTTTTATGCAAATTTATACATGTTTCAAAACAAAAATTTGCTGTTTCTGAGCTTTGTGTGAAAGGACTAGGTTGTTCTTGTGTAGCACATTTGTGAACCTTTCTTCTTTAGTATCCAGTTCTGTTAGATCTCTTTCCACATAGTATCTTCATTCTTTCTGAGACTATCCACTTGGTCTCATTTGAATTTTCTGCTGTGCTTTTTCATTTTTACTCTTCACCTATTTTTTTCAACATGTCTGAACCATCTGTCATGACACTTTAATGTCACTAATTGTTCAAGGAGCTGCAAAACGCTCATGACTGTGTATATTTCATCATTCTTTTTTTTTCCCCTCCAATCTTTGTTTGGGAGACAGAAGGAAAAGTTAGAGATACTCAGTCATAAAAATCCGTCCGTCAAGAAAAAAAACCATGCAATTAACTCGAAACTCAGTGAATAGCTACAGGGAGGACAGACATGCAAATGATTAAAGTTTTGGGCAATTCCGCATGTCTGTGCATCCAAGACCTGTGCTGCTATCGCAATACTTGGGGCTTATAAGGCACCGTGCAGGGGACTCCACCGGGGCACGAAAAATCTCGGAAATTTTACCCGTTCTCGAGGACGGGTTGTCTAAAAATGTACCCGTCCTTCTTTGAAAGTAACCCGTCAGACTCGTATAAATACCATAACTACGTAGAATTTAAATATCATTCTTTTTCAGTTTTACGTTCAATAGTGGCTTAACTGTGGGAACTTTTTACATGTTATAGTTCCTTTGTGTAAAATGCAATTTCTCATTTGGAAATATTAGTATTTAATGCGAACAAATACCTCGGTAATCAAATGTAATTCAAGGAAAAAGTTTTCACGTACCTCTCAGTTGTAAGTGGCCGATGTTCGAATCTTTGTATGGCTGTTCTCATCAGGCTCTTGAGTTCAGACCTTTAAGAATTTAATCGGCACGTTTTCTTCACGGGTCCCGAAATTGGATAGACAAATTAATTTGTACGATGAACTATCCATTAATTAAAACATATCTCATTAGAAAATAGCTAATATTCATCGGGTCGGGAAAAATATTCATCGGGTCTGAAGCAATATGCAAGGAATGTCCTATGTGAGAGGAAGATTTTATTCCATTCTTATGAATTTTATTGTGATATCTGAATTGTAATAATTTTTTTGCTTTAGTCATAAGGGAAATCCCAAATGTGTTAAAATGAATTATTTTTTTCAAGACTTAACTATTCATAAACAAAATCCTTTTTCGTGGCTATCTTGAAAGGGTTGAAAATTTCTAGAATTGCAAGAATTTCAGTGCAAATTTATCAAGTGAGAGAAATTAAAGAATGCAAAGACTAATGTTATTTAATTACTATTTGAAAGTAATTAAATAACTAATGTTATTTAATTACTTTTAATAACTAATGTTATTTAATTACTTTCAAATAGAAGTAGCATTTTTTAAGTAGATTTTACAAACCTGTAGTTCAAGATTTCATGTAAGGCCTAAAAAAGCCTTACAGTTTTTCCATTAAGTGATCCAAAATTACATTATGTTTGTTTCAATAATGCACATTTATGGCGATAGTGGGCGTGAGTGAAAATTTTTGCTTGTAAATCCACTTCCACACCTGAAAGTCCGCTTTAAAAACTTAATCATAAAAAAAACAGACACAGATCTCATCAAAAAGTTTCTTAGATGATCTTGTTAAAAGATTCTTAAAAAGATTTTTAAAAATTCATATTCTCGTTAAAATATCAGACATATAGATCTTGTTCAAAAGCAAAGGATATACACTAAACAATCCAGAAATTCTACCTCAATGAATTTCGAGTTTCTATCCCAAATTATTGATGGTGTATTTGATTAGGCTATATTGTACTGATTATTCAACTTCAACTGCATTTAGAGCAAAAACGGGTTAAGATACAGGAAATCTGCATAAAGGAATAAAGCACAAGATCAAAAGTTGAGAGAGGGAAGTAATGTAAAAAACAGTGTTTGGCTAACAGAACATTTGATATGTAAGTAAACTTTTTTGTTTGTTTTAGCAGTTTGACAACTGCTAAACAAATTTTTCCTTTTTAACATAATTTGGTGTTCTTTCTAAAAGCACGGTGAAGTGCAGATATATAAACACTTTCCTTTTTAGTTAACATATAAGGCCTGTCAGCCCACCGGGAATTATACCAGTATACCGGTGGTCCATTCCGCGCCTGGCACCGCTTGTCTCAGTCATGGCGTGTTCCCAACAAAAATGAAGTGACATACCTTGGTAAAGTAATAGCAGCATCAGTAGCAGGATACTTAATTGTTTCTAGTGGAATTTTATGTGGAAAACAAATGATTAAAATTGTTGGTAAGTCTTTTAATTTCATTACAGTTAGTGTTGGCTATTGTTTGGTGAATCTGCAGAAAACCCCGAAAAAACCGCAGACTAGATAGGCCGGCAGGACCGGGATTCAAACACCCATCTGAAACATTCGTCTCCCACACAGTGTGCAGCCGCTTAACCAACTGTGTTATGCCGGTGGTGAAAACAATACTAAAGTTAGGTAAAAAAAAAAAAGATATAAAAATTGGGGCATTTTACTAGTGACTTCTGCCTTCATCAGTCGTAGAATGAATGGAGGTTACACATGATGAATCGGATGTAGCAATATTTTAAAATAGATTTTGAAATAATAGGAATTTAGTGAGATGAGTAGGTATTACAGATATTATATATATTAGAAAGGCAAATTTCTCTAATTTCATGATACTTAAGGGATTTCTTATTAATGAACAGAGCATTTTTCTGTAGTTTCCCAATGATGAGCAGCCTGAAGTATAACTGATGGTTAATAATGCAAAAGAAATAGATGGGTTATCTTTCTTAACATTATAAATGTTTTCTTACTTTTATAACTTCTTTTTTACATAACTTTTTCGTTCAAAATACTGTGATGTATTTTTCAATCGATATTCTTCAGCTTGAGTTGAACAAATAGTGAAGCACAAAAATAAAAATAAATAAAACTATACATGTATCACCAAAAGCTTGTAATGAAAAACTACTCAATAACTATTTTTTTAATGAAGCATGGTTCCACTCTTATGGCTATTTAAGCAGCCAGAAGTGTAGAATATGGTCAAGTAAAAATCTGCACCTTACTCTCTTATATTTCAGGGTTCAAAAACATTAGGTAAAAGGGAAGACACTACATGAGTTTAATACATAGTAACTACAGTAGAACCTCAGTTATACGTTTTTCTAGGGGATGGCTTTAAAAAATGTAAATATGTGTAAAAGCAATTTCAAAATGTTAAATACTATTGTAAAATTTATGCTTCGAAAGAGTACTAGATATTCCGTAATAATGATTTGTTCAAAGTCAGATTGGCAGCAAAAGAGAAAAAAAGTGTTACTAATTATAATACACCGACGGAAAAAAAAATCCCAACACCAAGAGGGTGTTGTGTTAGATAAACGACAGTTGGTAGGAGGTGAGAGTACATCTGTAAGATGACGTCTATGCAAATTTCGCGCTCGGCGCATACGTGTGGCACTAGTAGTGCCCCTCGGAACGTGTAAAGCAGGTTTGCTGTAAATACGCGCTGTAACGTTCGTGAGCGTTAGTTATCGTTGAGATTCGACGTAGTGTGTTGATGTTAGTCAAGAATGCCTTTAAGAAGACGAAGAAGCTATTATCAACAGCTCACGGAGTTTGAACGAGGTCGTGTAATAGGGCTACGAGAAGGTGGATTTTCTTTCCGCAATATTGCAGAACGACTTGGCAGGAATGTAGTCACTGTGCGTGATTGTTGGCAGCGGTGGTCAAGGGAAGGTACTGCCTCAAGAAGACCGGATTCCAGCTGGCCACATGGCACTACTTAGAGGGAAGACCGCCGTGTACAGCGTATGGCCGTGGCGCATCGTACTGCGTCTGCGGCAGCAATTCGAGCTGCAGTTGCCACCACAGTGACACAACGAACTGTTACAAATCGGTTACTTGAAGGACAGCTCCAAGCCAGACGCCCTGTAGCGTGCATTCCACTTACTCCAAACCACTGCCTTTTGCGACGTCAGTGGTGTCAAGCTAGAGCTCATTGGAGGACGGAGTGGAGATCTGTTGTGTTTTCTGATGAAAGCCGGTTCTGCCTGGGTGCCAGTGATGGCCGTGTGTTGGTTAGAAGGAGGCCAGGTGAGCGCCTGCAACCAACCTGTCTGCGGCCGAGACACACTGGACCTACACCTGGAGTTATGGTCTGGGGAGCAATTTCCTATGACAGCAGGAGCACTCTCGTGGTTATCCCACGCACCCTGACGGCACAGTTGTACGTCGGTCTGGTGATTCAACCTGTTGTGCTGCCATTCATGAACAGCATTCCAGGGGGTGTTTTCCAACAGATAACGCTCATCCGCATACCGCTGTTGTAACCCAACATGCTCTACAGAGTGTCGACATGTTGCCATTGCCTGCTATATCACCAGATCTTTCACCAATCGAGCACGTATGGGACATCATTGGACGACAACTCCAGCGTCACCCCCAACCAGCATTAACCGTCCCTGTATTGACCGACCAAGTGCAACAGGCATGGAACTCCATCCCACAAACTGACATCCAGCACCTGTACGACACAATGCATGAACGTTTGCGTGCTTGCATTCAACATTCTGGCGGTTACACCGGTTATTAATGTACCAGCATTTCACATTTTAAATGGCTCTTCTCGCGCTTACAATAAGCTGTGATCTTGAAACCTTAATCGATTAAATATGTTACCTATACAAATGTATTGCCGCCATTTCATTCCTCTACAACTATTTTTTCGTGGTGTTGGGATTTTTTTTTCTGTCAGTGTATATTTTATGGCATTGCAAAAACTATAAATCTTATGAAAATCAAACTTCTCTTTTAACAGCTTCCTCTGTCTATAATCCTGATTCTGAATTAAGTGAAATCCTCATATCTAAGAATCTGAGACCAGTGTTTCAATATGCAGCACATGAATTTACAGTTTTTTTTTCCTGCAGATCATGCGTGCATTTACAGTATCTGAAACTGGAACGTTGGATATTGATTATACATATCCAACATTCTGAATGGTGGGGCCACAAATCTGTGTTCCAGAGATTTATCAATTTTTAAATAGTGCATATTTAAAAATTGATAAAGATGGTGGGCCACTAATCTATGTCCCAGAGATTTATCAATTTTAATAGTGTGTGTGTGTGTGAACCATGAAATGCAAAAACAACTGCCAAACAGAAAGTTAACAGTATAACCCTTCTCTGATGGGATAAAGGAACCCTACAACGCTGTATTGATTTTCTCAAAGTCATAAGATACTGGGTTACCCATAAAAGAATTGAAGAACCATGTACTTTTGGTTATCTGAAATCCAAATTTTGACATATAATTGCAAAAAGTGTACAAATGAATTATGTACAACCAAATTGAAAAAAGGGGCTATAGAAACTACAGTAAAATACAATGGTGGCTTATGGTTGGAAAAATAGGTGAAGAGCTACAAGAGCAATATAAGAAAAGATATTTACTGTTTCAATGAAAATCACCTAATCAGGACTTACCTATTTTTTATATATTAGATCAATTCTTTGCAAAAGAAGCAAGTTTATCTGGAGAAAAAGTGCTTTAATAAGTTTTTATTCTTTTAAAGCAAGAAAAACTTATTTCCACTGACACATTTGTAAATAAAATTGTTAAAATGAGGGAAACCAATTTACAAGCTTCTGCAAAAATGTCTATCTCCATGAAGCACTCGAAGAAGTTCTTGAGTCGATATATTCCTTAATTTTTCATTGGCATATACAAGACTCAGTTCATTTTTAAGGCGCTGGTGTTTAGTAAATATTTTCCCGTAAAAATGTTGTAGATTTATGAAAGCGTCGAAGGGAAAGCGTGAATTCAACTGGTCGAATTTGGTTGTGTCAGCAAGACAGACAAATTGAAGTTTCTCAGTCTTGAAATCTTATATCCATTTTCATAACAATGTGGGCCAAAATTTCAAAATACAATTTTTATAATTTTGAAAAAAAAATTCTTGTGTAAGAGCAGCATATTCCCATTAGATCTGCTTAGTTCTGTGATTTTGCTAACTTTTCCAAACAGTGTTTCAAATACCTCATCGTTAAGGCAGCCCACTTTGTGCAAATAAAATTTAAGAGGATTTAGTACTTAATTTGAATAAGTAATAATACACTGCTCAACAAAATTAGGGGAGCAGGTGATTTAGTGAGAACAGACAACTGCTGGTAAATATGGAGCACAGTATAAAAATATATTTATGAAAGGGACTAGAAAATAAATAATTGAACAGGTGAAAAATCATGTTTTACTGTAACAATGATCATTTTTACAGGAAACACACTTGGTGCCATAAAAAAATCATTATTACCCATATCTTTTGGAGAAGAAAAAATAAGCATTGATGAACTTTGTCATCTGTCCAATAAGGTGTGTGGTCACCTCGAACGTCCATGATGGCTTTACACCTGTGGGGCATTGAATTGATCAGGTGGTCGAGGAGGTTTTGAAGGATTCTTCCCCATTCTTCAAGACGGGCATTTGTCAACTGAAAGCGAGTCAACGGAGCTTGTGGTCGAGCAGCAATACGTCTGCCTAATGTATCCTAAGCATGTTTGATCGAATTCAAATCCGTGGAGCATGCCGGACACTCCATATGCGCTATTATTTCCTCCTCAAGCATCTGCTTCACAAGGCACGCTCAATAAGGTCGGGCATTGTCACCCATAAACAGGGCTGAATCGCCAATGGCAGCAATATAAGGCACGACCAAAGGTCTAAGAATTTTGTCCCTGTACCTTTGAGCAGTCAGGGACCCATTTTGAATGGCGTACAGGTCAGTACGTTCACCTATGCTTATCCCTGCCCAAACAAGCACACCGGCTCCACCAAAACGCTTTTTCTTGGACATGCGCTGAATGGATCAGGTGCCACGTTCTCTCCAGATCAGAAGTAGTCAATTATCCGGCTCTAGGCTGAATCCGGACTCGTCGGAAAAGGGAACTTGGCTCCACTCAGCAGGTTTGAAATGATTTCCAAAGCCTTGAAACAACACTGTGGCTAACGTCGAACTCCCTGGCAACATCTGTTATTTTTCGCCCTTCTTCAATCTTGCCAATAATACGGCCATGCGTAAAATCATCTAGGTGATGTCGGGAAGACATACTGAAAATTGCAAGTTCGTCAATTGATTCTTTCCCTTTCAACTTTGCGTTTGAACAACAACAGTCAATACGCGTCAAATCCTTTATATCTCTTATCAGCGCTATGACGTCACGAACAAGTTCGGCAATCCAAAATTTTGCTTACGTACAACACGTCTTACTGTATCCCGCAGTTATGTTAATTTCCACATATTCCTGCCTTCCATTTTATGGTTGCTATCGTTGCTATTGTCATCCGTCCTTAGCAATTGTCCGGCAGTGTATATATCATAAGGTCAGGTGATGCGCAATATACTACAGCTTCTCCTTGACAAATGTCAACCCCGCCTTCTCGTGGTGCATCCTGTTCCCACTAAAGGGGCTCTGACGACCGCCAAATAGCGGTATAACTATACCATCGGGATTAGAGGAAATGCTATACCACACTCACCAACCCGCTTGGCCAGCGTGGTGAGTTATGGCCAAACCCCTCCAAAATGACTCCACAACTTAAATCTTGGCCCTCAGTCTCTGGCAGCTGGAATGTACCTGGCCAAGGCAGCGGCCAGTGCGACATGAAGGCAGAGGGTGCTAAGAATCCCCGGAGAACTGGACTAGGCTGCCATCTGATGCTGACCTTGGCTATGTATAATGGACGCCCCCTATCTTCTGATTCAAGGCTTCTTGAATTGGAAGAGGAACTACAAAGGATCAAGTGGGACATCGCCGGGCTAAGTGAGGTAAGGAGAAAAGGAGAAGATCTCATTGAACTGAAAAGTGGACATCTCTTCTACTATCGTGGGACAGATACTGGCAGAACTAGTGGTGTTGGATTTATAATAAACAAGAAAATGAAGGATAAAGTTGTAGAAGTTGAAAGTTCCTCTGACAGCTGCACGACTTGTTATCCAACTCTCGAGAAGATACGAGGCTCAGATTATTCAAGCTTATAAACCCACTTCAAGTCATCCTGAAGAAGAGAGTGAAGAATTTGATGAGGAAATTCATCATCTAAATAATGAAAGCAAGCAACACTTGAAGATCATTATGGGAGCTTTCAATGTGAAAATAGGGCAACAGCAACACAATGAAACTGCAGTAGGTAAATTTTGTCACGACAACAGGAACCAGTGTGGAAATACTCTCATAGAATTTGCAGAGGCAGAAGGGTTTTTCATCATGAACTCCTTTTTCAAGAAAAAGCTGCAAAGGAAATGGACATAGAGGCATCCCAATGGATTGACAAGTGAAATTGATTTTATTATGTGTAACAAGAAATTTGTCATGGGAAACTGCAGTGTGTTAAACAAGTTCAACACAGGTAGTGACAATAGAATGGTAAGATGTAAGATGCACCTGAATGCTAAACTCGAGCGTGGCAAGTTCATAAAACAAGTGTACTGACACGACCAACCTTAAAAAACATCATAATACCTTCAAATTGGAACTGAGGAACAGATTCTCTGCTCTAGAAGGTCTAATGTCGGAAGAAGTATATATCTTTTCACATTGCTTTTGGATGTATAAAGGAATTCTTGAAATCGCCAATGAAAGTAATTCCTTGAAATTTCCACGATTTATCGAGTCGATGCCTCCGTCATGGTCACGGAATGCTAGGTCTTGTTTGCTCAAATACAGTACTGCATCAATCACTGTCTGCAGGAAAAGTCTATTTAAACGAACGTTTTTGTTGAAATGTCTTTTCAAAAGCCTAGTACTCTCCCTTATGTTCTGATTTTTTTCAAAATTCCTTAACTTTTAATCGCATTTCAGGTGTTTGCTAGAATCACCATGTTTATGAAGTGACTGTGTTATATTTAATAAATCTGAGACTCCTTCTTTATTCCACGCCAAATGTTTATTACTAAAAAGTAACAGGGCCAATAAAATTATTTTTGTAACACAAAAGTGCTACAAAGCCATTTATATTCAGTAAACCAACAATATTTAAAATTAATATTGTAAGATTTGCCACTATTGATTTATTTCTTGGTAACAATTATCAGTGAATCCGTCGGTTATTCTTGAAGTAAAATGCCTCTTTTGTCTTCATCTTTCCACCGATCAAATGGAGTTTGCAATAAATTACAATGTTCACAGGATACATACTAAAAACTATCACTAACAGTTAAACTGTACAAGAAACTTAAGTATCAGGTGAAGTTTTATAATAAACAATCACAAAGTACGAAAAAACAAATCTCTTTCGAAAAGCATGTTCCACAACACTGCAAGGAGAAAGCCCTAGTGGATTGCAAGGTAGGTACCCTGGGCAATCCGTCCCATTCCACCACGATCTCTTCCAAAGGTTGTGACTCCAGGTGCAGAGCCTCAGCATCTCAAGCTAAAACACTTCACTTGCCCTGCAGATAGGAGAGGGTGCCGTCACAGTTACCATGGCAACTCAGCCGAAAACTGCAGACTTCCAAGCATTCACATTTCGACTCTTCACTTGAACTGTTTTGCGTATAGAAACTTGTTTTCCGTATTGAACGCGCATTGTTAATTGATGTAATCAGAATTTTGAGTATTTTGGCACTCAGTAAAGGCAAAGAAGAATATATATACAAAATTACTGAATAAAACTTTATTTTAAAATAATGAAGTAGGTGAAGAGGCACTTCACCTACTTCACGTGAAAAGCCGCCACTGGTAAAATATTGAGGCTAATGCAGAATCGCACATAAAAGTGAAAAATGTATAACCAAGGTTCAACTCTACTTACTAATATCATGTTACTAGTTTTTACTTTTGAATTTAACAATTTCATGAGCATCAAACACTATAAATCAGTTGCCCAAAGTTTGAAGTTGCAAGTTTCTGATTTAGGGTCTCTTAACTCTAGAACAAGGAGAAAATCAGTTCCATAAAAATAATAACATTCTTGTCTAACCTGAGATTGAGTCCCTGTCCCAAAAGTGTTAGTGGTAATATTTCACCACTAGTAATGTGGAAGCAAAAGGAAAGGGAAAACAATACACATATCATTTGAATGTTTGATATTTGTGTGTATTTTTGGAAGTTTTTGTGAACTAGATTTCTAATTATGACACACCAGTGCATATTACATAGTGAAGATGATCATGTGATGGCATATTTTTAGTTTTAGATAGATTTATTTTCATATGATAAAATTTTTTCTCACATCTTCTGTCAGTGTGTTTATTCTCATGTCTTGATTATTTATATATTGATAATAACAAGCTGGATGATCTTACAAATGAAATGTGAAATTGTCAGCTGGAAGTACATTATGGAAATTAGCTGCCAGTTTTACTAACACGTTTGATGATGATGCAATGGCTAACCCAGTGGCACAGTGGTCTAAGCACTGGCTTCTGACCATTCATCTGAGATGTGTCTGGATTTAAATCCCGTTGAGACATGGTTGTTGCGCTTGTCATAGGGCACTGGATCTTTCCCTTCCCTCGAACCAGGGTTCCTAAGTTAGGGATGGGTAACTGCTTATTGCCCATTTAGTTGCTCATGGTGGTTGTTAAACCCCCAAATAAAAATAAATAAAAACATATATGATGTAGCACAAATTAGAACTTAGAACTAAGAAAAACCAGTTAGCTGATGTATGCTTTTGACATTCATATGGGTAGATGTTAAACAATTACAAAAATATTTTATAATCTACTGCAGGCATAAAAAAAAGGACTGGTACAGATTATCGTAAATGATTTCCAGGACCTTTTCTACACATAGAAAAGAAGAAATGCAAGAAAAGTGCTTTAAGAAGGTAATTTCTAAGGCGCATAAATTTCATGGCAGTATAATTTTATAAAAACTGTCTCAAATTAATTAATTTCCCTTCTACATAATCTACTTTTTCTGGGTCTTTTTTGTAATTTAAAATAAGTTTTTCTTTCAGATTGTTGTACTGGGAACACCTGCAGAAGAGGGTGGTGGAGGTAAAATAGACTTGATAAATGGTGGAGCTTTCAAAGACATTGACATTGCTCTGATGGTTCATCCAGGTACCAGTGATCATTCATCCCCACCTTTTATTGCCATTGGACGTGTAAGTCTTTTTGATTATTATTTTTTTTAATTATTATTATTATTATTATTATTATTATTATCATCGGTAGCGGTAGTTAGTGCAATTTCCTAAGTTTGAAATCCAACTGTAACACTATTATATTTGTATAATATCATGTGAAATTGAGTAGCTGTTTTGCATTATTGACTTCATCTAATGCTCTCTCACTTTTTTTCCCCTTCCTTTTGAGCTTTAAATTAATTTTAATGAAATTAGTTAAAAGCAAAAGTTTCTTGTAAATGTTCTCTTCTTGCTTCTTCAAAATATTAAAAAAAAAAAAATGCTTGTGCTTAGGAAACATTCCAAGGTCTTACACAAAACGAATCTAGATCTGCATGATTTTTCAAAGTTTTTTAACTTTTTATCCATCTATAATGGCATGAATGATCTGTCAGTTTTATTAAAATATGAATTAAAAATGTCAAGAAATTAAATTCAAAGTAATTTGTTTCATTTTAAAAGGCTTGGTGTTGACACCTCAGTGTTGCATGCAAGCCAGTCATCTCTTATTTCTTGGAAAGATTTTTTAATCTGTACAAAAGTTTGACTGTTGTATCTGTAATTTCAGAATTCAACAACCATCTTGATCTGTTGTAGTGGATATTAACTTTCCAACAACAGATTTTATTACACAACTTTAGAGTCTGTATTCCTCCTGGAATTTAATTGGAACTGCTTAAATGGACCCTTTTCTCCTCTTTCCCCTCAGACTCTAGGAAAAGTCCTTAAATTTAATTAAAACTCCTGGAAAAAACTTTTGACTCCTGGAAATTATTGTAATTCAAACTTTTTTAATGTTTCCATTGCTCCTTTAGCAGGTGGAAGGTTTTTTTTTTTTTTAAATTTGCGGTTTCCTTTTTCTGCTGGAAGCTATTTTGAGTTCACCGTTTCCAGCTGATATGCACTTGGTCTTCTCCTGCTGACTGGGCGAGCAATAGATGTGATTGAGCATTGTCACGTGTCTCTGAGCATTGCTTCAGAGAAGACCCAGACACTGCACATGCTGCTCAAGCAATGAACTAAGCAATAAAACAAAATGACTGGAGGGGTACGATCTTTGATGTTCTGTTAAAGTCCCCAGAAATGGCATGTTACACTCATCCCATTATAACATCTAGGTGCCAGTTTATTTCTCATATCTGGTTAATATCATTACATCAACCTTAATAGAAAATATATATAAATCAATATTCTAAATTTCTTCTTTTCAAAAGACCATGTAGGTAGGTAATGAAATTATTAAATAGAATCAGTCTATTTGGAAGAATCCCAAATAGACTTCAATGTTTATTTGATAATTTCATTCAGTGTGTGTGGTCTTTGAATCACCAACAAAAATTATTTGATTTTTCCATAGTGATTTTTAATTTTAATTAAACTTACAGGTAAAAATGTCAACTGTATACCTTTGAATTTGTACAATTTACTGATAAAATTATTTTCTAATGCCTCTAAGAAACACTACCTGCTTCTTTAAAATATGAATATGCTTGAACAGGAGTAGAAAAATATTCTGAAATCTGGTGGCTAGCTAATAATTTTAGTGGCCAGAATCAAAACATTGGACCAGCAGGGGGAAGGGGGTATATATAATATCAGTGTCATTTACATTTCTGTCCAAAAAATAATGCTTTACCCTCAGCCTTTAGCTTATTTCTCCCTGAAAAAAAAGAAAAACAGTACTTACTAATGCCCCACCCCGGGGCTAACAAATTCTTGAATTGCATATTTTTCAGTGATGTTTTCTGTGGTGGCCTGGACAATTTTTTTGGTCACTGTGGGCAACCAGGCGACCACATTTTTTGACCCCTGTGCTTGTGAAAATTCTATGTACATAATCAAATATTTTAATTTAGAGAGTTGATAGCTCCTATAGAGCATCAGCTATTGCATCCAAAATATTTCACACTTCTTGAAATTCTAAGATACATTTCAAATGTTCAGCAGAATCATCATGCATATAGCTTTTGAAAAGCATGAGTTGTACTCTCAAGATCTGTGATACCCATGTCATACCTGCAAAGTTTTCCAGATTTTCTAGTTTTCCAGATTTTGCTGTTGTTTTCCGGTTTTGTGTACGGAAAAAGGATTTTTTCTGAATTTTAACTCGTTCGCAAAAAAAAAAAAAAAGTACTGTAATGTACTGTTTTTTAAGAAATTTTACTGGATATGCTGTGAAAACAATTTATTTTTAAAGAGAGGCCCCTTTGGGGTGAGGGCGTTGAAAGCGTTGCAAAGAGAAAGCATGAAACAGACTAGGGAGGGTTAGAGAAGAGTTACAAAACCTTTCTCACGTTTCGTCTCCTATGGTTAGTGTTTATGCGTTTGCCTCTGATAATGAAGACAGCCATTTGTCATTCCTGCTTCCTCCCTGCGGTCTTGAATAAGCTAATGGAGAGAACTCTCTCCTTCCCTACCGCCCCGTCCGACAACTGGTTCCGGTTTTACAGCGATGTCGGATTGGGACGATTCTTGACCCCTGAAAACTCCCAGGAAATTTTTGGTGCCAAAAGTGTGTACGCAGAAGAAAATAGTTTTATACAACCCTGCGTATCCTTTTCAGAAAAGAAAAGCAGTCCATATTAAATGTTCCCAGATCGAAAAGAACATGTCATTAAATACCCTTCCATGAGCGCGCAAGAATGGCGGAAGTTTCGCCTTTCTCACCCTCTGACAACATAAACAGTAATAAATCAGAGTCTGAGTTTTTGTTTTCTTTACTGGCTGTGGGCTTGTTATTTCACTGTTTTGCTCTGTGCAACAAACAAGCTTAAAAGTTTGTGCATTTGAACACTTCTGCATAACCACAAGTGCACAGTATACCCTAAGTTCATGCAGTATAATTGATGTGACTTACTAAAAGATTTGTTTGCTTTTTTTTTTTTATATCAGGCTTAGACAGTGTTGTATGTTTGAAAACCCATTAACTCTTGTCCTCCAAGTAAAAGCAGTGTCTAACAAAATCACATGCAAAAACATTTCTCAGAATCTTTTTTTTTTCATAAAATCATGGATGTAAGTACAGTGAAACTTCCATTAATGAACATCTCCAAACAATGATAACCTCTGAGCAACGGCAAGTTTTGGTTGGTTCCAAACAGCTTCTATAGGATTAACGTTAACCCCCGAATAACGAAACCTCCTAACAGTGGTCAACGGGCACCCCAGTCAGCCCCAAAGGAGATCTAATGGACACCCTGTACCTTGGACTTTATGTCAGGAGGGATAAGATACGGACAGCAAAGTTTTATTGCTAAAGGCATAATGGGTTGGGTTATGGCTGGTACAGAGGTATGCTTAAGTAAAAAGAAAGGAGTTAAAAGTTTTGTTCTACGTGAGGTGAGCTGCAGCCAGAGCAGCAGAATGTAGACATACGCTGTACGCGGATAGTTTCCAAATTATTAGCAGGTTTTGCAGATAGTTTTTGCTTGTAGATTAAAATAAAAATGTTATTTACAGCAATTAAAGCACTTACTCAAGATTTTTATTCAGATTAATATACTTAATTCTATTCTAATTTGAAGAACTTTCAATTATTTTTCTTATCTTCTCAGTTTTTTTTCATTTTTACAGACGTTTTTGGCCTTTAGATTTTATCAGTGTGTAGAAACAGCATCAAAAGTTTTGTTTACACAGAAAGAATTTAAATTTTATTGCCAGGTTCCTTTTGCAATTGCCAGTTATTAAATTCAAACAATTTCCTTATGTATATTTATATTGTAAGTCTAGTATTTTTTAATTAACTTGTTGAAAACGCTATAATTTTTGAAGGTTCATTGATGGAACTGTTTTTTCTGGATATAAAATTTTTTTTTAGTTAGTATCTTGTTTTCATGAGGTTCGTAGTCCAATATTTTAATAATTTGCCATAAAAGTCCATTTCACACAAATTGCTGCACATTTAGTTGTAGTGTACTTATGTTGTCCTCATTGGAATCTAATGTTCTAATAATTATTAATTGCTTTATTAATTTTTCTTTAAATTATCATATTCTATTGTTCGCGTTTCGCAGGTTTGCAGCAAGTTTTCTGTTTCAGTGGTTGCGTACACAGATACATTATATTTGTTTACATCTCTGGCTGCAGCTTCCATGTAGGTTTCAGTCATCGCCCATTGGCTGCAGGGGTGGTGGTGGGGCATGGAAATTTGCCCATTGGGTCGATGTTTCTTGATTTAGTCCCAGTATGCTCTGTTCCTGCTTTACGGCACACTACCGGACAACTGTGCAGGTACACTTTACTATCTAACATTTTTATTTTTTTATTTCCTTTATCATACCCTAGCCTTAATCTCCTAGCTTGTTTTTTTTAAGAGCTGTTTAGCACCAGATGTCAGATACTATTTTCTTAAAATCCACTACACCATGAATTATTTATGTAATTATTGTATTCAGTTTTATTCAGCAGTCTGCATTTAGAAAAAGCACTGCAACGTTTTCTTTATTGGGCACTGTTTCATGTATTTATTCTGCTTTTGCACAAACGCAACTGCTTAGCAATATTAAGTTAGGCCTAACCTCTGAACAATCGCCACCTCCTAACAACGTCACTTTTTCCCGGTCCAAGCAGTGACCATTATTCAGAGGGTTTACTGTACTAATCTAAAAATAATTCACTGTATAGGATTCAGCTAAATAAAGCATCGCCGTTAATTTGAGATGCAGCAATATGCCACTAGCAAACACAGAAACAAGCTTCAGCTCTCAAGGAATGAAATCAGAGGGAAAATAGAGAAGAAAAGCAATAAGCAATTCATCCAGAAGGTGTGATACCACAGTGTGCTATAAAAACCATCATATTCCAATTAGTAGTTCTAATTCTGACTATTATATAGCTCTAATCATTCTACTATTCTCTTTTACGTGCGATATTTCAAAGTAACTTGTACAAAATTCTAGCGGATAATGCTTACCTTGGCATTCCTTTCTAGCAATGGGAACATTTCACGCACGTGTTTTCCGGTCTTTGTTGATGTTATTGTCCTAAAGTCCGTTGTATGCGATGACTGGCTTTACTTCTCACACTTTTCGCTGGGTATACTCATTGGATCTTTGCCTTAGGATTCCAAACACATCAATTTTTACTGTTCTTTATACTCGAAATTTTCGTCCATACTCTGGGCATCCTGAGGAGCGTGGCGACTTTACCACCGAAGTTCGTGGTTAACTTCACGCTAATGGAGTCCGATACTCCTTGTTGCCATTCGTCGGATATACTTTCCTGGATATATTTCGTTATCAAGCCCGGCTGGCGCCATCTATGTTTCATTAAAACAACTTTTTTTTTTTAAATTTCTTCTCCTATCCTGGTTTTCTTGTCTTTTTTACCGATTTTTCTTTTGTTGTTGTTTTTCTTGTCTTATTAGTTCTTTCCACAGGCCCGATAATGTGCTAGGGTCATTCTGGTTACATACCCTTGCTTTATTTTTATAGATTAATATTGCTTCTTCCCTCCTCATTTGCCTTTCCGATTTTCTATTCTTCTTTAGCATTTTAATTTCATCGAATTTTGGGAATGTCCGGTTTTCCATGCAGAATTGCACTAAAGCAGTTTTGGCTTCTTTTTTTTTTTGCCAATTAGATATATGTTGTTTAAGTCTTTTTTTAATCTGTTTTTCGTTCTTCCAATGTACGATATTGGGGGTATGTGTGCAATTGGAATTTCGTAGGTTCCTGATTCTTCTAGCATTTTTTCCTCTGTTTTTTTGTTGACAGTCATACTTTTCACGGTGTGCACTGAGCTTCCTAGTTGTAAGTCATATTTAGCACAGTGCCTATTGATTTCATTACTCACTCCTTCCAAATATGGGAAAGCTCCAATGTATTTCAATTTTTTCTTCCTCATCTTCCTTTGGTTGTGCACTTCTTGGCCTTATTTACTCTGAGTCATATGCTTTTTACTCTCATGTATCCATTTTTTAATTAGCTTGCTCGGGTACCCATACTCTTGTGCTATTTTCGAGATAAACTCTAGCTCTTGATTTTTTAGCCTGTTGTTAGATGTGTGTGTGTACGCTCGCCTTATCAAGTTTACTATGCTGTTTTTTATGTATCACTGGATGGTGCGACGAGTATGGTATCAGTACAGGTATGCAAGTTGCTTTTCTGAACATCGAGTATTCAAAACTATTTTTTTTTCTTTAGTTGGATGTCCAGGGAGGATGTTTTCAAAGGACCTTTCCTTCAATATTTTCATTTCCAGCACAAAGGAGCAGAAATCTGATCATCATTTCCTTGTGTTGAGTGTTCATTACAACTCTTGTGATGTTATTCAGAGCAGAAATTTCTTTTTTTTTTTTTATTGTATACTGAACTCTTAAATAATTTATAAAACTTATTCATGGGAAAGTGAGTTCAATATTCCAATTAATTATTAAACAAGAAAAATATTTTTTTCAAACTTTAAGTGAAGTGTCTGTCTACTGAGACTGAGCAAAGCCGTCTGTTGGTGTTGTGACAGATAATGTGAACTGAATTTTAAATTATACCCTCTTCCTAAAAATCTTTCTCAAGAAATAAAATACATAATCTTTGTGCTTGTTGTGGATAGATTGAAAATTTATAGTTTTGTTCTCTGAATGTGGAAAACTTACAAGCATTGCTCTGGATGTTTTTCTTAAAATATCTGAACAATAGATCAAAATAACTAGGAAAGGCTTACTGTGAAATCTGTATCTTTACTGAAATCTCTTTTTGATAAGTAGTGTCATCTTTAATAGCATTTTATGTAAAAACCAGGGCTGTAGCCAGGGGAGGGTCTTTGAGGGTTTAAACCCTCTCCAAAATTCCATATTTAAATAAAGGGAAGGTAAATAAATCCACGTACTTATGTAAGATGTATAGCATATAAGTCAATATTTGAAAACTGGGGAGTATTAAATAGAAGAATTTCATGTGGAAATGAAGTGTTAAAGAGCAAAAACTCAACAAATTATTTTTGAAATTCAGAATCCCCTCCCGTAAATTCTTTCTAGTTATGGCCCTGGAAAAAACCAAAGGAACATAATCAAATAACAATATAAAAAAAAATAATAACCAGCCATGTTGTTACATCACACTTTGCAATAACAAGGAAGCTAAATTGTTTACCTCGCATGAACCTACCTGAAGATTTAGAATTCAGTTAAAGTTTGATGTTCATAAAATAATGACTTAAATGACATCAATTCTGTAACACATTTGTATGTGTGATGTTATTTACCGTTTGTTTTTACAATTTAAATCTCCTGAAACATTTGAATTCAATCTTGGTCTAAAGCCTTAACTTGGAATCTACGAGGTCTGTTCAGAAAGTTCCCAAACTTTTATGATAGCACACTAACATGATGTCACACTGATGACTGGAAGATGGCATTGCATATCATTGACCTTGGCAAGTAACCTCTCATTTCGTATGTCTTTCTATTGTGATTAGTCATCCTGCTGCATCATTTTGTTTAAAAGCTCATTGTGCGTGTTCTGCGATTTTCAAGATGGATGAGTTTCACGAGCAGCGTTCTGACATCAAATTTTGCGTCAAACTTGAGAAAACATTTACAAACACTCATGAAATGATGAAACCAGTTTATGGTGATCAGTGCTTAGGTCATACGCAATGTTATGAATGGTTTAAACAATTCAGAGATGGTCAACAGTCAACTAATGATGACTCCTGTTCATGGCAGCCCTCGACATCAACTGACAACACCTATGTGTCCCAAGTTCACGAAATCGTATATTCAAATCGTCGATTGACTGTTCGAGAAATTGTGGATGGTTGCAACATTTCAATTGGATCATGTCATCACATTCTGACCGAAAAATCGGAAATCCATTAATCCATTGAATTGCCACAAAGTTCATCCCACATCTGTTGACTCAGGATCAGAGACAATCACGTTGCAATCTGTCAGGAACTTTTGGGTTGTGCAAATGAGGATGAAAGTTTCATGAAAAGAATTATCACTGGTAATGAGATTTGGGTTTATGGCTATGCTATTGAGATGAAAATGCAGTTTTCGCAGTGGGTTAAAAAAGTTCACCAAGATTTAAAAAAAAAAAAAAAAAAGTGTGAAAAGTCAAGTCAGATGTTGAAGTCGTGTTGACCATTTTTTTTTTTTTATATCAATGGCATTGTCTATCAGGAATGTTTACCTGAGGGACGAACAGTGAATCAGTGGTACTATCCTAATGTGCTGAAACATCTACAAGTAAATGTCTGGGGGAAAAAAGGTATGGCTGTGGAGAAACAAATCCTGGTTCCTTCAACACGACGGCACATGCATTGCTGCTAATTCATGACTTTTGTGCCAAAACGGAAACAACTGTGCTTCCCTGGCCTCCTACTCCTCTAACCTTCCCCCCTCAGTCTGTTTCCTGTTTCTAAATTTAAAATCCACTTTTCCTTGATGTCATTGATTGGACAAAGATTCATCACAATCGATGACATCAAAGAAAATTCACAAGCAGACGTAAGCGCGATCCCGAAAAAAGCCTTTCAGGAACTGAAAACAGCACTGAGAGTAGTGTATCAACCGAGGAGTAGAGTACTTCAAAGGCAACAAGGCTGAATAAGTTATAAATATGCCCATAAAAATTATTAAAAAAAAAAATCCGGAACTTTTTGAACAGACCTTGTATATTAAATCAGGGCACAAAAAATTTCGGAAATTTTACCCATCCTCAAGGACGGGTTGTCTAAAAATGTACCCGTCCTCCTTTGAAAGTAACCCATCAGACTCATATAAATACCATAACTACGTAGAATTTAAATATCGTCATTTTGCTGAATTTTTTTTTCTTTTATGTGTACAAACAGGAAATAAATACATTTCTGCTTTCATAGCATTACCATTGAAAAGGTGTACTTTACTTTTTGACATTATCAATTTACACCATTTAGATTAATTATTTAGTCATGTAGATTCTATATGGCATTTGCCAGGTCCATGGTCAAGCCAATGATTTATAGAGGCTTCTGCACTAACTCTGAGAGAGGTTTCCCATTTAAGGCTTCCTGTTGAAGGCCAGTACATAACATGTTCTTTTGAATGTTCATTGCTGAAAAGCCCCTTTCAACAGTTGCAGTACTCCCAGAAAGAGAAAATGTTAATTCCACCGTGTGAAGTATATTGCTGTATTGTGGGTCATTTTGTTGCAATTAGGTCTTTGTAAATAACTTGAAGGCTGATGTTTTTTGGTGCTTGATGATGTTATATATCTTAAGTTTTAATGCCACCCATTCTTGACAAATTGTTTCTTTATCCACTCCTGTAAAAAAATAACTAAAATGTTCAAGTAACAGCTGTACACGTTTTGGTTGCCAAATGATATTAAATGCTGTTTTTCTGATGGCTACTCGGTGAAATCAAACACACGAAAGAAGAAAAAAGATGACACAGGAGGTTCTTGCAACTGTTTAAATCTAATATTTAAAACTTCAACAGTACTGTCAATAAAATCAGCTGCAAAAATGGGATTGATATCCTTATCACAATCGTCTATTAGATTTTTATGTTCCCTTTGGAACAATCCCAGTTGAGATTTTAGTTCAACTAACTGTAGAAGTGTAAGTTCAAGTTTGCTGGTAGCTTCAAATATTAACAGGTTTTCAGCCTGAAACATCTTGGACAAAATGCCAATAATAGATGAAAAATCCAAAAGAAACAATAGGGTTCTTTTTTTATTTATCTGACCTCATAGTCTTTAACAAACTTTTTGCAGTTGTTGATTCTTTTTGTCACATTGAGTAATGTCTTCTAAATGCAGTAAAGTGGCATCAAAGTTCAAAACCAAGGATTTTAGTCTCTAGCTTGACTAGCAACCCATCTTATATTTTGTATTCCTCCATATTTCCGTAATTTTACATCCAGCATTTCAGCAACCTTTGTTAGTTCTCTCTGCCATTTTGGAGACCAGTGGCAAAAGCTGAATACCTGTTTTATTGTGTGCTCAAATGTAGCCATATAGAGTTCATTTTTCTTTGTATCAAGCACTCCTCTAACATGTGGTTTACGCAGTGCACTACTATGAGGTGTGGATACTTCACTTTCATAATTGTTTGAACTCCTCTATAAAATCCCATATTTGTTGCAGCTCCATCTAAATTTAATCCAACCAGGTTTTTTTCAGAATTGCTTCAGAAATGCCAATATCCAATGGAACTTTTTAATACCCTTGTGTATTCTGTCGCTGTTAGCATTATCTATTGGGACAAATCCTGCCAATTTTGTAACTGATGCCCCATTTTGGACGTATCTCACATAAACAGCTTCTTGCTCGAGAGCACTTCGATCTGTAGATCCATCTGCTATAACTGTTATGAAATTTCCTTCATTAATTTCAGTAAACTCATTCCTCAATGTGTGAGCAATAGAGAGAACAACATTTGTGCATGCATGTTCATTGAGATAATTGTTTCTTAGGTCTAAAGTGTTTTGAATTTAAAGTTCACATAGGCTTTGAAATTTTGCAAAAGCCAACTTTTCTTTTTCTTTTACAACGTAGTAAGCTGTATTAAACAAATGTTTCATTTTCTCAAAACTCGCAGTGTTCAGTTTTCTGACAGCTACAGCCATCGCCATTTTTGTGGGATTTGCTTTAGCAATAACAGCTTCTTTGCACTTTTTATGACACTTGCTGACATCATGAGTTTGCGGAGTTTCTTTACGTAAACCTTGCACAGTTCCACCACTTCCATTCAACAATGGGCTTTTTTTATCGGCTAAGTTAGGGACTTCTAGGCACGATTTACATTACATTTTTTGTTCTTCACAGTACTCTACCCATGGAAATTCTTTTTTCCAGATTTTCAGAAATGTACGTCTTCTCTTTTTTCTGTCGTAAGTTTGATGACAATTTTCATTCTTTTCTAAACACATTTTTGTGGTATCACCTGATGGACCATCATTGTCTTTGTCTGTGGTTTTCACCTTTTCATTACCATCATTCCCACTAGTAAAAAAATTAAGAATGTTTTGCTGTCGCTTCATCTTGTTACATGGAATCCAGAATTTTCAACTGAAAAATGGCAAAAGATGAGAGATAGAATAGTGCGCGTGCGGAACTATTTCGCCAAAACAAGTTCAGTTGCCATCAAGAACGCCAGGAAATATGCGGAGAACGGTAATGCACGGGAAGCCAATATTACAGCGGGCATCACACGTGCGAGATGTCAAAGTCACATGTGAAGGGTAGAAGCAACCGTTGTTTAGTTTCATTGGTTAATACTGGGTCACTCCAGTATTAACCAATGAAACTAAACAAGGGATGACTGGGGGACGGAAATAAACAGGACAGAAAGGAAAGAAGAAAACAACAACTGCGAAGTCGCTATCCTTCCCTCCCCACCCCACCCCTTCAGGCATAAAATTCACATGGGAAAACTTTGAGAGGGAATGAGAAGGCAGGACATTGGCTTAGTACGTTAAAATTTTGGAAAGGAGTGGGTCGCCAAGGAACTACTACTCCAAAACAAAGAACGGCTAATCGCTTAAGAGAATGTGTAATTTCGTAAAACGGTGGCACTTGGCATGCACAAATTTTAAATTGGCAAAACAAAAAAAAATGTAAAATAAAAATGTTCCAATCACAATCATACTGCAAGCTTGCAAAAAAGGGCCGTCCGCGTGGACGTCGTGGTCGGGAAATTAATCGTCCGCAATTAATTCTTGACCACCGAGGACTGGCGGTTTTGCGCGCCCTGTATTAAATAATATCACTGTTTTAGTACCTGTTTTTTAATTGTTTCCATTTTGTTCTTTTAATTTATTTAACAATATGTGAGCTTTGTGGGGAATCCAAAATTCTAAGGAAAGCATTTTGCTCATTTTAATATTAGTAATATTTTGGTAGTTTTCAAATTGGTTATAGAAGTACTGATTGAATACTGTACAGCTGTTCTGTAAGCATCCGTCTGAACATTGCAAACCTGACTTGATTTTGTTATCTGCAGGTTGCTGTCACATATATAGGCAAAGAAGCTCATGCCTCTGGTTATCCATGGCAAGGAATTAATGCTCTGGATGCCGCTGTTGCTGCGTATAACAATGTTGCACTTCTGCGACAGCATATTAAACCTACGTGTAGAATTCATGGTAAAAAAATAATATTTTCAATTAATTATCTCTTTTGTAAATTGTAGATGTCTTAATTGCCAAGTTTTAAAATTCCATTATTCTTGCAAAACTTTTTTCATAATTTCAATAAGTTTGTGCATTATTTTTCACATGTTGCTCATTAACAACTTGCTTTTTCCTAACTGTGTTTTTTGTTAATAATGCACTTTGTACTGACAAAAAGTCAAAAGCACTGTTATTCAGAACTTGTATGCATTGTAATTTTTGTTCTAGGTGCCACATTAGAGTAAACAGCTGCACCTGATGAAAATCGCTATGTAGGAGAGAGATTCATTGTAAGAGACACACTGGCATAAGTGCCGCACTCTAAAAATTTGTAATCTCTTAGCCATCGGTGGCGTTGACAAAAAACATTGTACCACATTTGTATCACTATCTGAACTAAAATGCATATTTTAAAAATTGACTTTCCATAATTTTGTAATATCGTAGTCGTTTTCAGTAATCAAGTGAGCTAATACGGAAGTAAAAGGGACGATGGCATTGAAAACCCCGAATGTTCTTTCCTTTATTATATTGTTTATTTGTTAATTTATTTATTTGAGGTTAGTAGTGATTCTTGGAGGGTGGCACTCATTATGAATTCCAAATGTAAATACAGTTTTTACTGCATGAATTATTGGTGTTATTTTTAGTTGAAAGAATTGATTTGTGCTATCAAAGAATATCTGAACAAAAATAGAGAAATATTAAATAGCCATTTTTTTTTCTAAAGGAATGTTCATGAAAAAGGTATAAATGAATGGATGAATGAAGCAGAAATGTGCTGCACAGGAAAAATAAGTCATTTCTATTTTTAGTTTCAAGTGCTTTTACTGTCTGTATGAAAACCACAAATGTCATTTTTAATAACATTTTTAATCCTGTTTTCTGAAACAACACTTAATTCTCAGAAGTGCTGTGGGTTGTGACATGACAGTAGCATATGGTCACTGCTACAAATTTCTGTTATGTATTGGTAGAAAGGCCATCTCACATAATATGAAGTAACTAATAATGAAGCAAAAATTTCCACGCATGATTTATTACATACTAAACTTTAGGAATAGTAAGATCTTTTGGCTGAAACATCAGACTTGTTCACACTAGAAGCAAGCACTCACGTGGTTGACATCGTTTCTTTAGCTGTTGCCAGTAAAGATTTCCAAATTATCGGAATATTGAAGGGTGCGTCCGAATTGCAAAAGTTTTTGCAAATTACAAGAGTTTCTCAATAAAAACTCATGACAGTTTTACAATTTAAAACAGCATTGTAATGCCAATGCATACGGTTTGATGTAAAATGGAGCAGGCCTTGGCGCCCCTTAATTTTAAACCAAGATTTGAAATTTTCAAAGCATTTCAGTGATTCTGACAAAATTATCTTTAAACCTATCAGCATTTTGAAACATTAAAGCTAAGCCACCCTTTTGAATTTTTCGGTTTTCTGACTTTTTTCTAGGTATAGAGGTGGTTGAAAAATTCAAGCAGACAATGTTTCAAAGCACTGTTTTTTGTTGTTATTGTTGGTTTTTGTGCATTTGCAGGTATCCGGACTTTAAGACTTACCAGCATGCCGATTTTCGGATCTGTAGGTCATTTATAGGTGGTCAAACAATTCGCGAAAAAAATTCAAGCAGACAATGTTCCAAAGCCGACTTTTTTTTTTTTTTTTTTTGGTTTTCGCACTTTTTTAGTTATATGGACCTTAAGACCTAAGTTATATGCATATATGCATGCCAGTTTTCAGATCTGTTGGTCATTTAGAAGTGGCCAAACAATTTGCAAAAATTTCAAGCAGACAATATTCCAAAGTTACCATTTTGATTTGTTTTGTTTTGTTTTGTTTTCATACTTTTCTAGGTATACGGACCTTAAGACCTATCAGCATGCCAATTTTCAGATCTCTAGGTCATTTAAAAGTGGTCAAATAATTTGCGAACGAACACACATTTTTACTCTTTGCTTTTTATGTACGAGGTGAAAGCCTGTATTTACGTAGGTATTCACTTATGGCTACGGAAAATGCCAAACTTTAAAAGCGTCGCTACGTCATTACCAGTTTGACTGTAGCCTGTCCTTTCACCCAATGAGAAGAGAGTGCTAAAGATAGCTGCATCACCATGACAGCAAGTCACGGGACCAGGACTTTCTTATGTGGTTAACACTGAAGGCAGAGTAAGCTGCTTGTTTCTTTCTTTGCATCTTTAAAAAATGCTTAAAAATCAGAAAATGACTTTTTCTTAAAATTTTTTTTTTTTTTAAAGAGGGATGATAGTTGTGAGTTTATTCTGTAAAACTTGCAGTGCATTATAATTTATAGTTTGCCATATATCCGTTTTTTTAAATGGATCCCATCACAAAAGAGGGAAGTTTGTGAAATTTAATTTCTCTTAAGCTAAATCGAAATTCAAAAACAGAGCGACGAGGTGCAAAACTTCGGCCATGGCCCTACATGCCTATAAAGCTTCGTGGTTCTGTTGCTGTTAGTGTGTCCGGAACACGAACTGATAACACTTTTTTACTTACCTTAACTTTGAAATACAATAGCTCTTGAAGTATCGCCAGAATCGAAAAACAGTTTATTTCAACGTGTTCTTCAAATCATTCTCTACAAACGATGTAAATTACATATTTTTGTGTTCAATACTTTTCGCACTGCGAGCTAGAAAAGCGCGAGTGTCGCGAAATTTCTGTTCTGAAACAGCAATGCCAGTTACTTTTATTTAGAATAGAGAGATTATTGGTTTTGCCGCCCCGGTGGCACTGGTCTAAGCGATGGCCTCTGATCATTCGTCCGTAAGGGGTCCGAGTTCGAATCCCGGTGAGGCATGGATGTCGTGTTTGTCTTACGGCACTGGCTCTCTCCCTTCCCTGGAACCAGTGACTCTAAATTAGGGACGGGCGACTGCTTATAGCCCATTGAGTTGCTCACGGTGGTCGTTAAAACTCTAATAAAAAAAAAAATTATTGGTTTCTGTTATGTATATTTGGCTTTTAAGTTATTGCTGACTGTGTATGAAGAAAATGTTCCCTCAACATTTCTCATTAATATTAAATTTAGTGACATAACACTATTTTTGACATAATTTGCTGTGTTTTAAAACTTTTGCTCCGTGCATCTTTGTAAAAAAAAAAAAAAAAAAAAAGTGGATGAGGCAAATCACGGGGGAGAAATGCAGGTGGTGTATCATCCTCTTGTTCTCAATAACTTTGCAGAAATAAGTGTATGTTTCAAAAAGGTTGGGAAAGTCATGGTTATTTAACTGCAAGTGATATCTTACATACAGATAAAGTTGTACTTACATTTACTGTTGCTGTTTGTTAAGCAGTTGCTTAGGGAAAAAAATTAGAGGTAATTGTCACATAGGAATAAGAGCCTCAAGGAGGACAAACTGCACTTTTTTTACGTAAGAACCTTGGCTCTTAGCCTGAAGATTACAGTAATTATAATTCAGAATATGTATGCAAATTACAAGTCATCAATGTTATCATATGCTTAAGTAGTTATTTTTAAACAACATGCACTTAATACATATCTCCTCGTTGTATAAAGTTATGTTAAAATTTAGAAGAACAATTTGATTCCAAGAAAGTGAAACCTGACTTCAAACAAAGCATTTTTGTAATGTTTAACTCACTAAAAGAAAAATAACCATTTGGTAATGTTTGAAGTTGTGGCTTATGGACCTACAAGGTATATCTGAAAACTTTTAGGACTACATTCATAAAGTAGTTGAAATTAAATAAAAAAATAAAATCCTGTTTGCACTAATATGCATAGACAACCAAAAAAAATAATTCCCTCCCGTTTCTCCAGAAATGACAAAGTCACAATTGCTTGCTCTGCGCCAACTTCATAGTTTTTTTCTTATGTCTCACATGCAGTTTTTTTCCAATTTACATCTTGTAGATCTCATATATTTTCTGACTTTGATTTTGAGTAGACCCTCATGGGACCTGGCCTATGCACATGATAGAAAACTATTGCAAGCATATATAATTAATAAAAAGTGCAAGTGTCCTTATGGTTCCAGTAAAAGAATAGATTTGCATCCAGGATGCCACATTGCACAATGGGTAGATGTTTTATTCATAGAAGTTATCCTTACTTAGAGACAGAAGAATTATTTAACTCTTGAAAAATTAAAACACAAACTGCCTTTCTTAAATCTGAGTTCTTTGTTAACATGCAAATGTTCCATACATACATACACTACCAAGTATAGACTAAAAAATAAAAAAAATTATTTAACAAGAACTAAAACAGTATAGAAAAACTTCAAAGCCCAACAGGCATGAGTAAACAATAAATAAAGAAATAGCAAAACTGAATGTAGAAAGTGTCTAGAATGCCTAGCCTTGGCTTTATCAAGGACCAGCAAAAACTCTGCATTTTCTCACTTCCACAAAGGCCTAGTTAGAAATGGGTTTCTGCAAAGCCATAGATGCAAGAATAAAGCCCACCAAATTTTTTTTTAATTAGCAAAACCTCCTCAGGGTTGCAGGTAGAACGACACTTTCTACATTCAGTTTTGCTATTTCTTTATTTATTGTTTACTCATGCCTGTTGGGCTTTGAATTTTTCTGTACTGTTTTAGTTCTTGTTAAATAATTTTTTATATTTTTTTACAGTCTATACTTGGTAGTGTGCAAGTTCTAAAAATTCATAACTGCTGCGTTGCACGTCATGATCTTCAGGTAGGTTTTTTTTTGCAAATTTAGTTAAAATTTTGTTAGTTGTTAAATTTAGTCTTTGACTCTGCTCCTTAGGTACATACATACATATCTATCACTAAGCTGTTCCCTGGGATTCAGAGGTTAGCTCCACAAAGAAAAAACAAACTACCAGATAATTTTTAACTGATTATTTACTGCTGTATCAAACTTCTCCATTTACAGCGATCTTGACATACAACTCGGGTTTCACTGACATCCATCACATGATGCACATAAGATCTCTTATACTTCATACTCTCGAACTTTTTCTCATGCAGACACTCCTGAATCTGATCCTCTCATGACTTCCTTGGACTTCTTCTGCCTTTTCTTCCTGCCACTTGGGCTGAAAATTTTTTCTTAGTAAGCATCTCATCACTCATTCTTTCAACATGCCCAAACCACTGAAGCATATATGTCTCCACCTTGCTAGCAACATTTTGTTTCACATTACACAACTGCAACACATCTTCATTCCTCACACGATCAGAACAAGTCTTGCCACTCCCCCCCCCCCCCGCATAAGTAATGCATTTCTCCAGCACACAAACAACTCCTATGTTTCTTCTGTAGTACCCAGGTTTCACTGCCATACATCAGAGTAGGAACAATTAACAATTAACACTTTCATACACAACCATGCGGGACTCTCTTGAGAACCCATCATTCCTGTGAAAACCTCCCAAGGCAGATATCAATTTCAGTGAAAAATTCACTCGCCTACTAATTTCACCCTCCAATTTGTTCTCTTTGTCAAACGTGCTTCCTAAATACACAAACTCAATCACCTGGTCAATCACTGTGCCATTTAGACTTATATTACATTCAGTACTACCCAGGGGTTGCTCTGGCTTTTCTAAAGTTTTTGGCAATTTAGTCGCCGAATTCAATTTGTTTTCGCCAAAGTTTTATGACACTATAAAAACGTAATCACCAAAGCGTTTTTTCCATCGCCAAAACGATTTCTTTTTTGCAAATTGCGAAGATGGCGATTGGCCGTGCGACCCCTGGTACTACCAGTTCCTTACTCAAAAACCATAGCTTTGGTTTTTCCTTTATTTATACTCAGTTTGAATTTCATGCAAACTTCGTACATCCGGGATAACATACTCTGCAACTCACTTTTGCTTTCTACCAACAGGACAGTGTCATCAGCACAGAGCAATCTGCACACACGCATATTACCAAGACAGAAACCAGTATTATCCATTTTGGCATCATGCATGCATCCATAAATATATTAAACAGCCATGGTGACATGTTCCAGACCCCGAGTAACATTCAGGATCTGTTATCAATGCTTTCATATACTTGTTTTCATTGATAACAGACTCTGGCTATCATCTAGGTGTCCTAAGTGTTTTCGTATTAATGAAGAACTCAAGAGTTTTTTGTTTTTTCCAGGTTTAAATTCCTTATATTAAGTAATGCTTTACTATAACCAACATGTGTCTCTAGTCCAGAATGTTTTTTATTTTCTCTAGTAGTGCATGCCTTGACAATTTTGCAAAATGTACACTGCTGAACGTAAAAAAGCCAAACTAGCAAGTACTGTTGAAGCGCCATGTAAATTATTGAGTATGTGTCGGCAGTTAGGTTACGTAAATTATTGCAGTTGCGAACCAATCATGTGATTAGTGAGGGAGATAAAAGAGCAAAATGGCTCAGCATAGATAAGTTTGATCATCCTCACCAGGGTGTATGGACCACTTCATCAGCATGATCTCCGTGTCGGAAGCACGTGTAAAGAATCGGTATGCCTGAGCAACTGAATTGGGAATCCTACCATTACACGGACTCCTTTACCAGATGCTTCATCATAGGACTAGGTACAGCTAGTTTGTCCCTGCGTCACATCAAGATGCAACAGCTGTTGGTCAAATGTGGCGACAGTGGTTAAATGAAGGTAGGTAACGTGCATTGTTGTAAGGGGACATCTGGAAGCTTTTATTGCTGCATTCAATGGCAAACCGCAGCAACCCCCACAATCCACAGCAGATGACATTTGAAAAAGGTGTACAGGAATCATTGAGCATTCCTATATTGACATGGATTGTGAATCACCGATCAGCTGAGGCAGGTTTGCACTCTCATTAGCCATTGCAACAACTGCCACTAACCACAGCACATTGCTGCCCTTGTGGTGCAGTGGTCTAAGCGATGGTTTCTGATCATTCGTCCGGAAGGGGCTGGGTTCGAATCCTGGTGAGGCATGGATGTTGTGTTTGTCTTATGGCACTGGCTCTGTCCTTTCCCCTGAACCAGTGGCCCTAAATTAAGGACGGGCGACTGCTTATAGCCCATTGAGTTGCTCACAGTAGTTATTAAACCTCCAATCAAAAAAAGAAAGAAACCACAAAACATTGCAGTGGTGCTGTATCACACATGTGGCGAGACAAATGGAACTATGTCATATTCAGTTACAAGTCTTGCTTTTGTCTCACCACCAACAATTACCGGTTGAGATTTTGGAGACGACTTGGTCACTGGGCTGATCTTGCTGCCCTCTATGAGCATCATACCACTCCTCAGCCTGTTGTCATGGTTTGGGGAGAAATAAGTTTCAACAGCTGTGTTCACAGCTTGTACGCATTGTGGGTACAATGACAGCATGATATATTGATGAGGTACTGCAGCTCCTTTTGTTGCAGTATCCCCAATGCCCAGTTTCAACAAGATAATGCCCACCCACACACTGTCGAGATCAGCAGACACTGCCTACAAGGTGTCCAGGTGTTGCTCTGGCCAGCTTGATTCTCATACTTCTCTCCAATAGAGAAAGTGTGGGCTGTCATTGGCAGACAACTTAACACTTATGCACAACCTTTTTTTAATGTCGATAAATTGCTGGTCAACAGCACATGGCCAGCGATAGCTCAGAACACCATCTGGGAACTTTCCCACTTGATACCATGCCATGCCATGTTGCTGAATCTATAGCTCAGTGTGGCAGTCATATGACATATATACTTGCTCATGCCACATTACACTGTCTCCTTGTCCATTGCATTCACGTAATCCCTCAGAAAATAAATCGCTTCTTTCCATCTACTTTCCTAGATGTGTGGTATGTTTTGTCTCATTTCATGCATTCCTCATGGTCTAATATGTGAAGCAGTGTATGTGTAAACTTTTCTTTACCCATAATATGTTGAAAACGAAGCATGGTACATTCTAGGAAGATAAAAGGGCATAGCGCAGACTTTGGTAAAAAAAGAAAAGGCACTTTTTAACTCAAAAAAGTAGTCATTTTCCTTTTAATTAATGTAAACAGAATAAAGTTACATATAATGTGTAAGCATGTGGTGCAGTTTCAAAGCTGTTAGGTTGGCATTTTTTAAAACTTAAATGCTGATAGAGATCTTAATTTCAACACGAGAGCAGACAAGGTAGATTTTTGAAATCCAAGGGTGAGCAGAGTACACTTGCATGCAAAAATGTGTACAATGAGCTGGGATGAACATTGGATCATTCTCTGTTACATTCAACTCATCGTGAACCACACGGAGATTTGTTGTTTCAGAATTGATCTTATTCATGAATGGTAAATGAAGAGAGAAAAGTAAATTTCACCATATGTTAATCCCTTAGGCAGATACAGTATATTACAATGGGGGCTCTTAAAGTTTCTCATAGAAACCATTTACAACACTGTTTATCTCCCATGCCATTCAGCTGTTATCACTGTGCCTATGTACTTTAGTTCAAGCAAGGATCTGTATTATGTTATTTGGATAGCTTAGTATGTGCCAGACCAGTTAGTGAGGTATTACTCTTTAGTCTGTGTGTTCTAACAGAGAGATGTTACTATGTACTGTGAAAAGTGGAAGTTAGGGAGGTTGGCTACTACATGATACACCTGCTCAGTTCTACACATCTTCCCACAAATTCAGGTAAATCTCCTGGTTTGAGTATCCATCAACCTTAATGTGATTTTGTCGTGTGCATTGCCTGTCATGTATTTCCTGTTTTTTGAAGATATGGCTCATTGTTCAAAAATTATTTTAAGTGCATGAGAATTGATACTTTGTTAGCAGATGTGCTGCACTGTCAACATCCTGTTTGCTATACCCAAGCATTGTTATTATTTCCCTAATTCATTATGTGATACACATTTATAATGCCATCTGGTGTGTTTAAGCACATGTGAATTTTCCTGTATCTCGTATCAGCAGATGTCTGTACATGTGGCTTTTCCCCATGTTCTAACATATAAGGTGACATTCATCAGCATATGGCATTGATAAATTATTTTGCCATACAAAAAAGAAAAAAATACAATTGGACTTCCATCTATCAAAGCCAGTAGTTCCATAAAAAAATGCATTATATGGAAACAATTATTTTTATACATATGTATTGTGTAGTATATTGTATGTAGAAACACATTTCCTAATCAATACACTCTTTCTTATAAATAACAAGTGAATATGAATCACATTATGTACAAGTTATGTTTTTTATTTTTATTTTTTTTATTGGAGGTTTAGCAACCACCGTGAGAAACTCAGTGGGCTATTATAAGTAGTCACCCATCCCTAATTTAGGGCCACTGGTTCCAGGGAAGTGAGAGAGCCAGTGCCGTAAGACAAACACAATATTCATGCCTCCCTGGGATTCGAACCTGGACCCTTCTCGAACGAATTGTTAGAAGCCATCGCTTAGACCACTGGGTCGGCCAAATTATGTTCATATAGATTATTGAAAACAAGAATTAACAAGAAAAAAATGTGTTGAACATACCTTGAAAATGCATATGTATTTAAGTAGTATTCATATGCATTTACATTTGTATAAAAACTTTCTCATGACTTGCTGCACAACAAATTTTGATGATGATTCATCATAAAAGGGTTCACACTTATCAAGTCTGTGAAATGCATCGTTAGGAACTTATTTGACAAATTGAAGGCCACAACGTATTTTATCGAATGCTGCCAACATTTCTTTTTCAGAAGGCTTAGGGGTTCTTCTGCATAATAACCCCCTAAGCCTTCTGAAAAAGAAATTCTCTTCAGCCACTTTGATATCAGTCTGTTCTGTCTAAAGTCAGCTTACTATATCCTTGCCCGTCGGGTCTGAAACAATAACATCTTCTTTGATGCCAAGGAACTCGTCATGGAAAATTCCTTCCCTGATGAGACCTTTGGTCTGCAAGTCCTTCCAACATTGCTCAACTTGTGGCAACACATTTTCTTCTTTGATTCATGAGGTGATTCCATTTTTTACTGTTGATTCTAAAACATTTTGCCATACTTTCGCTAGTTCTGCTATTCAAATCCTGAGATCAATCACCTTATCTATAGATTGCTTATTTTCTAAGGCTCCAGTAAGTCTTTTGAGAATGCATTTCCAATAATAAATTTTCAGATTTTTTATAACTCCCTGGTCCATTGACTGCAATTTTAAAGTTGCATTTGGGGGGCAGAAAATCAAATTCACATTAGATAGTTTTGATGCTATATTAGGATGGGCCAGGTAGTTATCTACAAAGAGAGCAATTTTTGTTTTGTGGCTAAACATTTTTTTATTGAAATTTAAAATCCACTCCTCAAAAAATGTCATCTGTCATCCATGCCTTTCTATTATAATGGTAGTCCATCTTTAAAGACTTCGTGCCTCTGAAGCATCTAGGTTGCTTACTTTTTCTTTCGCCAATAATCTCAGTTTTTCTTTGCCGTTCATGTTGACACCCACCAAAACTGTTATCCTCTCATTGCTGTTTTTACCTCCATGACAATCAATGTCTTTAAAAGTAAGAATCTTGTTTGGCAAACATTTAAAGGAAAGTCCTGTTTCATCGAAATTAAAAAAGTTATCAGGAGTACACTCTTCTGAAATCTTCAAAACAGTGTTTTTCCATTGGTAGCAGTCATGGTCACGCACGCTTCCACTTTTCCCTGGGGCAATCCTTTCTTGTATGCCATGTAGCTTCTTAAATTTATCCAACCAACAGGAACTAGCTTGGAAATCCACTTGCCCCCAAACGAATTGCAAACCCAATAATGTATTTTCTTTTATAAGAGGACCTGAGATTGATAAGTTTTTGCAATGAACAATTTTAATACATTTTAAAACAGCATTGTCCACTTTTCCAAAATGGAACGTTTCGTGTCAGGTCCAACATCGTCAAAGGTTTTTATAATTCTTGGTTTTTTATAATTGTTGACAGTGTATGTGGGGAACGTGAAATTAAACTGCAATATATTTTTTGCACATTCCACTGTCCATGTTCTTCAGCAACTCCATCTTTTTCGCAACACTGAGAGATTTTCTTTTTGACATCGCGAATGCACACTGTCAATTGGAGAGATTGAAGCAAACTGAACCTGTTTCACAGAAGAGGGAGGTTACTTGAGGAAAGGATGATGGGAGTGTGAAGAGTATCCCCACTCCCACCACCCGCTAGGTGACCCATCAGCATTGCAGTGACCTTGATCACCCTTTCATTTTTCCTCGCTGCATCTCTGTTCTATTATTGTCACTTGTTTTTCTTATAAAATCGTCATTTCGGGGTTGGGGTGAAATCCCGATTTGTCTTGAAAAACATTTGATATACAAATTTTTTTTTCGATATATAGAGATAGTTTTTCTACTTAGTTATCACAGGAATTCACAAAACTTTGCTTTATAGAGAATTTCAATTTTCGGAAGTTCAAAATATGGAGGTCTAGCTGTAGTATACAGTGATAAATATTCAGAGAGAAAGAAACGTACCTTGTGCAGTATCCTTAAATCTCTCAAGAGTAAACCCTGTTTACACATTATGCAGGGTTATCATGGTAAATGTGGAAAATTTATGTATACAATAAAAACATTTATTGAAACATGAATATGTGTTTTATTGAAGCAAATTCTTTTACAATAGTTGTTGCACAAACACACTTTCTAATTATTCAATGAACCCACCATTGACAGCTATGACTACCTCCACATTTGAGCATAATCAGTTGTAGGCTTTGGCAACCTTGGCCTTGTTCATGTGGATTGAATGCCTTGTTCATATTCATCCAAAGTATTCAAGTTGGGGAAACTGGGGGAGGGGCAAATATCGGGAGACCAGTAGTAGGGCCAAACTTCTGGAGGCCATTGGTAGGGCACGTTTTCTTCAAACCATTCTGAGACACTTTGACATTGTGGTCTGGGACAGAGTCCTGTTGGAAGATTTGGCGCTCTCCTTTGGGGTTCTTCCGGCACTGAGAGCTGACACAAGGATGATCTTTTCATTACTTCTGTGACAGTGATGTCCATGACAATGTCATTGATGATTTACATGGAAAGATAATAAACTGATCTTTCAAGTGACAGTTTCTTAAGTTTTCCAGGTTAAATATTCTTTAAGATATGGGTATCTTAAATCATTCCTCATTTACCTTGATAACCCTGTATACTCTCTGCACTCTCCAAGTGAGAATTTTGTGCTGCCTCTATTCTCCAAACACATTTTCTCCAGTATAGATAAAAATCTGTTTCCCATTCTGCAAATGAGTATGTATTGGGGAAAAGTTAAAAGATTTGGCTTTAATTATTAATATCTTTGGAAATAAAGTGCTACTTTTCTTTTCAGACTGGAAATAATTGCTGGAGTGCGTACCAACAGCTTCCATATAATTCCAGATGCTTTAAGTATAACCGCTCAACCGCTCAGAACATGTTCTGCCTGGTACCAGAAAATTGGGGGGCAATGGGAAAACATCCTACCTAACCCTTTCACGAACAGTGTCCAAAAATCTTGGGCACAAATATTTCTATTCCATTTCCTTCCCTTCTGAAGACCCAACAAAATGAGGATTACTCTCAGATGTCCCTGTGGAGAGTGACACCTAATCCCAAGTAATGCTTCCTATAATTTGAGCTACCTGTTTCTTGAGGGAAATCTTTTCACTTCCTGAGGGAGAAGGTTGAGTATGTGTGGGGAATGAGTGCGGGCGTTGCTTCAGGAACGAAAGACCTCCTAAGGCACACAGGCTGAATCGCTCACATCCAAGCGCCGATCGGTTATCTTTTTCTCCCATCTTTGCGACTCGGGGGTTGTCGGGGCGTGTCCAAAGCTAGTGGCTCTTTTGAAGCAGTCAGACATTTGTTTTCTTTTAAAGAGGACACGCAGCTTTGGAGTCTTATCAGCACAATCAACTACGTATGACCTTCCCAATGTCTCAAGGGGTAAAGAAATGCCACAGCTGTTTGATTGAAGGGCTGTGTTGGCCGTTTATGGACTGTACATAAAAAAAAAAAAAAAGAAAATGCAGAAAAATGACAAAGAATGTGCTAAATTGCAAATATCCTTCCAAAAGAATTCTGGAAAAGGCTGCAAAATGCCTAAGAATGCATTAAAGAGGCAAAAAACATCAAAGCCCGGCCCTTGTCATTACTGAATGCTTTAAAACTAATCAAAAGCTCAAAATTACTCACACTAGCAAACTGTGACGAATGATTAATTCTCCTTGTCCTTTCCAAACTTTCCTCAAAATAGCACCCCTCCCCCAGAAATTAATATGATTAACTGAAAAATATGGTAGTGATCCTTGTGAAGTTGTCCTCCACCCTCCTTCCTTGTACCTTTCGGCTGGTAAATTATGCATCTGTTTTCTTAGGGCGAAACACTTAATAGAAGCTGGAGACTCTTGAAGGGCAGACAAATTAATAGACACATTTCTTTTTATGTTAAAATCAAAGTTGAAATAATTCAACTCAATTTTAGGAGTTTTTCTTAATGTAAATAATTTCTTTTGTTTTAAATTCTTCTAACTTCATGGTTGTTATTAAGTTGTAGTTATGTAACCAGATGGTTCCGTATATTATCAGAATAAAAAAGTAGTAATTGTGTTTATATAAGTACATGAGTTGCTACATAACATCAAAGATGTTAAAGCTGCCCCCGTGGTGCAGTGGTTTAAGTGCTGGCTTCTGATCATTCATTTGAGATGGGTCCAGGTTCGAATCCTGGTGAGGCATGGATGTTGTGTTTGTCTTACGGCACTGGATCTCTCCCTTCCCTGGAGCCAGTGGCCCTAAATTAGGGACAGGTGACTGCTTTTAGCCCATTGAGTTGCTCATGGTGGTTGTTAAACCCACAATTAAAAAAAAAAGATATTTAAAAAATTATTTTAAAGTTTTAAGAAGGTAATTTTTGCAACTTGTATCTGAAGTACTGAGAAATATTGTAATAAAACTTGAATGGAAGAAAAACCTACTTCAATGAATTATGTTCAGTATATGTCATATGTCATATATGAAATATTGGGTAAGTCTTCATTTAGTGAATTTTTTTTTTTTTTTGTTTTTAACCTAGAATGCATACCAGCCGAGTTTTGCAGTTTGCCTATAAAGTTTGCGGAAATTCTACTTGTTTCACAGTTATTTTACAGAATTCCTTTTTTCTTTTCCCCCAGCTAGGTTAGGCATCACCTAAAAAGTTTTCATGGCAGAATAAGTAGCCCACGCAACCACCACCCTTGTATGTTCTTATTTTCCTGATCTCAACTCCACCTGCTTCTGCTTCCCAACCCTCTCTGCTCACAGTCTGGTGGGGAAGTCAGTGCAAATGCTGTAGGTTGGTGATAACTGCTAACAATGTGAGAGAGAGAAAAGAAAAATATCAGCCTTACATGAGACTTAAAATTGCATTTTTTATAGGTATTCTAATATGTTGGCACAAAAAATTATGGCCAAAACCTCATTTCAGTAAAGAAAAAGTTACTGCATTATCACTATAATTTTGCAGTTACAAATAAAATTTTTATTTGTATTGTAGCCTAATGATACAGCTTACTATGAGGTAATTATGTATCAATTGCATTTTAATCGATATAAGCGTATCTGCCAAATATCTTAACTTTAGCATATGAAATCAATGAAATGGATTTGCATAACAAAGCAGCATATTGTCAATATATTCGATGCATTTAATCAAGATGTTCAATGCATCAGTCAATCGAAGGTATCAATTAAATGTTCAGTGAAATTTTTTGTGGATTTGAAATCTTAAAAGTTTGCAAGTCTGAAAATGTTTTTTTATTATTCCTTCAGGCATTTTCTGGACTCTTGTGCTTGAAACACAACAGTTCTGAATTATTAAAATCTATATATATTAATTCTATAAGGTTTTTTACTGTGAGTCCTATTTTGAGAGAACAGCTGAATGTAAAGATATGGTTGAGGTATCAAAATAAAGGTCTTACCATGTAGATGTGCCAGTTGAAAAAAAACAACTGAGATTGGGCAACAGTTCAGGCGTTGTGGGGCGGCAAAGTTCTCGTGTAAAGTCTATGGGAGAAGCGTACGGTTGACTCACACGCTGTTGAAGGCAGAATTATGTAAAGATGCAAATAAACATTCCAATTTGATCCAGTTTATTCACATAGGTAAGACGTTTCCCATTATATAAAGATGTAAATAAACATTCCGTTGACCATTGTTAGTGAAAATATTTAGAATGTACATATTGAGTTGCTCCATCTATATCTTCATTCTATAAGGTTTTTTACAGTGAGACCTATTTTGATAGAACAGCTGAACATAAAAATATGGTTCAGGTATCAAAATAAAGGTCTTACCATGTAAATGCGTCAGTCGAAGAGAAAACTGAGATTGGAGCAAAGGTTCGGGCGTGGCAGGGCGGCAAAGTTTCCATGATGTAAAGTCTATGGGAGAAGCATGCGGCCCTTATCTACATCAGGCGCTCAGTTCAGTGTCAGACTTGGTGTGTGCGTGGTGTTCTATGATCAGTCTTAAAGTAAATACTTTATTGCATACTTAACCTTAACAGAATGTCTCTTCCACAGAAAAGAAAAAAGAAAATGTAAGAACCTTCCTGGAAGGCGTGAGCGATCAATGGGCCGCAATTATATGTCTCAGACAAGAGAGAATGAAGAGTATTCGCAACGCGAATCTCATTCCAACAACATTTACAAACACAGTTGTGACTGAAGATGAGAGTGAAAGAGTGCACTATCCAGTTGAATTTTTGCACACGATCGAGATGAGTGGACTTCCGCCTCACATTTTACGACTGAAAAAGGGTGCAGTCGTGATGCTCATCGTGAACCTTGGCCGCCCCGGTGGCACAGCAGTTTTATTTTCATTATTACAGCGCTGGCGTACGATAATTCGTTCGTGAAGGGCTCGGGTTCGAATCCCAGTGAGGCATGGATGTTGTGTTTGTCTTACGGCACTGGCTCTCCCCCTTCCCTGGAACCAGTGACCCTAAATTAGGGATGGGCAACTGCTTATACCCCATTGAGTTGCTCACAGTGGTCGTTGAACCTTCAGTCAAAGAAAATAAAAATCATGAACCTGCACTATTGTCTTTACTGAAGTGGTTGAATGAATTTGTCAATCAAGTAAAGTTTACATTTGTTGTTTCATATGAGTTTATTGTTTTCAAAAGAAAAGAAAAACACTAACCGTCGATTCCAACGGATTGCGTCTAGTCATTATGATAAAGGTAGGGATTTAATTTCTAGTTGATATTATAAATTAAACATTTGAAATTAACCACATAAGAACATAAAGCCTTCCTGTGCTGGAGACTACCACTTTCCTTAAATTATACATATGTTTCAAATTAACCAGGTCTTAGTGTATTAGGTGTTAGTAATTTTCATCCAGTATAAATTAAGTAGTAGTAAAGTATTAAAAAATTATTGTGCATTGGAATGATTGATTTTTTATGTTTTAAGAATTTTAAATCAGTATGGTATTATTGTCATTTTTCAGCTATTATCTCTAATGGTGGTGTAGTACCAAACATCATACCTGCTCGCTCTGAAATGGATTTTTACTATCGAGCTGCATCGTCAGGTGACCTTGAAGAATTAAGGAAAAGACTGGAACACTGCTGTACAAGTGCTGCTGAAGCTACTGGGTGCAAGGTGTCCTTTAAATGGGACACTTCTGGTGCATATGAAGCCCTGATAACAAATAGAATTCTTGCTGAACTGTATAAAAGCGGAGCCAGTCAATGGGTATATGTTTTTTTTATTTCTTTAGGCAATATTTTTTTTAATTGTTCATTGCCAAGCAGAGTCATTGTTGAGTTAAACAGGTTTAAAAAATGAGTTATCAATGCTACGTGAGCTGTGACAGTATGTGAAGTCAACAGAGATAAAAATCTTTTGGTGAATAGTGAATAAATGAAAAGGAAATGCGAGTAGCATAGAGGAAGTATACATTGTGTCCCCAAAAGGTCTAGTCAAACTTTGTAAATATGTTTTACTGCACATTGTGATGTTGTGTAGTGTTGTAAGCAATGGCTCTTTGCCATTTGCCCAACTGGGCCCGCGTTCAAGTCCAGAATGAGGCATAGATAGGGTGTTCGTCTTACAGCACTGGCTCTCTCCCTTCCCTAGAACTATAAACCCTAAAGTAGGGATAGTGACTACTTATAGCCCTTAGTTTCTCATGATTCTTTTGTGTGTTTTGAAAAAGTTTCTGTAAACATCAGGCCAGAAATGTTTTTCTTCTATGTTATAGCACATTTTGATAATGCAAGTAAGAAAACCTACAAAGTTAATTAGTTTTTATTTTTATTACAGCACATTGTAAGTGATAAATGAGAACAGTTATGTAAGTAATCATCAGAGAAAGTGTTCAAAATGATCACCACATGCAATAACACGTGCCTCACAGCATTGGTCACCAGCTGTCCAAACATATTCGAAAAAGTCCCGGGGTGTTACGAATTCCTTTGATCCATTCATGAAGAGCTTGTGCGTGAAGAACTGGGACAGCACAAACATCAGCCTTAATTGTGTACCCATAAGAAGAGATCCAGTGGGTTCAAATTTAAAATGCATGCAGGCCATGTAGTTGGTCTTTTTCTAGCAATCCAAAGGGCAGCATACATGTGGTTGGGATGTTCTTGATGTTCTTCATTGGGGCAAAGTGTTCTAGCCCCGATGTATCTCAATTAAGTGGAAACTACGCACGCGTGTATGCTCGCCGTGGTGTTGTGAATTCCTTTAATCCATTCATGAAGAGCTTGTGCATGAGGAACTGGGATAGTACAAACATCAACCTTAAATTTTATTAGTGTACTGTTTCTTCTAAAAGCTCTCCAACCAAGTTTTATACGCCGATTAATTTCTTCATCAATGTGACCCTCACTTGATATTTGCTGCTCAAGGTAAATGTAGGTACCAGTTATCTCCTGCTTTTCTTCATCAGTCGATTAATTTTCATTTCTTGTAAAAGCATTGTACATCAATGTTGTCTTCTGAAAGTTGATTTTTAATCCCATTTCTTTACTCTTCTCAGGAAGTTTTTCGATCATACTCTGTAGCTCTGAAACTTTAGCCGCAGAAATGACTATATCATCAGCAAAATGAAGGTGAGTTAATAATATTCATTAATCTTTATTCCTTAGGTTTTCTGGTTCAGTGATTGAAAGACAATTTGCAATGTGGCATTGAAGAGTTTGGGAGATATGGTGTCACCTTGTCTCACTCCCTTTCCAATTTTTATTGGTGCTGTATCCTCGATTAACCGAACCTTTGCACTTGCATTTTCATTGATGCTACTAATAATACTAATGTATGCATCTTCTATACCACAGGATTTCAAAGCCCCTTGTAACTGCTGATGGTTTCATGAAATCAAAGGCCTTTTCATAATTGATAAAAGCCATATGTAATGGGAGTTCATATTCCCTAGTTTTTTCAGGTAATTCTCTCAGTACATGAATATGATCTATAGTGCTGTAACCACTCCTGAATCCAGCTTGTTCTCTCAGTTGAGCCATACCCAGTGTTACCTTCAAGTGATGTGAAAAAACCTTAGTAAAGATTTTATAAACTAGTAATAGGAGATTGATGGGCCTGTAGTTCCTGAGATCATCAGTGTCACCTTTTTTTATGTAGCAGGATCATTGTAGCATTGTTCCAATCCTCAGGAATCTTCCCTTCATTGAGACATCTAGTAAACACTTTGGCGAGTGTAGTTTCAGTTTCTCCATTTGCTTCTTGTATGATGTCCACAGTAATTTCATCTTCTCCTGGAACTCTTCCCCTTTTCATGTTCTAATTGCATGTGTAACTTCTGCTGGGAGGATTGGAGGGACTTTGGTACTGGTACCTTTCATGTCTGGAATAGATATATCATCCCTTTCATATATTTTGAGTGGTGTTTGATTTACTTTTTTTCCATTGCATAGCAGTAGTGCTATGCATAAGTTTTCTTGTGCAGCAGTTTTTTTAATATTGTGTAGCACTGGCATATATGCAATATATCATGGGGTAATGGAATTGTGATGGCATTGTAGATAGTTTGTAGATATATTTTATTCCACATTTCTACATATTAATGACAGATGAATATGTAGAATAAAATATTACATTAAACTTTACTGCTACTTACAAAACCAAAGCAAAAGTAAACATTAGATTTGAATTACCTTTGTTGATGTTGCACTTTCATTTAAATTTTAGTTTCCAGTCCACCCAACAAATAATCAGTCAGAATCCCTCTTTCTTTTGCCGTACGGTAAAGTGTTGGGCTATCGGGGAGCTTGGAAGAAAATCTTTCGAGCCTCTTCCGGTGAAAAGGCTTCAATAGCAGGGCCCTCAATACTAACACGAGCCAAGTTTTTCAATACCTCTTCTTGCAGTTTATTGCGATTTGCAGTCTTTATCCTTCCCATGTAGGAAAATCCTCTTTCTACAACAGCATTTGAGACAGGAAAGACCAAGAGTATCTCAAATAGGTGAGCCAGGTAGGAAATTTTTCTCTATTTGTTTTCAAAACAAAAGTCCATAAATCCTGCCGACTGAAGTCTGAGGCTTTGGTTCCAAAACACTTTCAGCTCCTGCCACTCTTCCTCTATTTGCAAAAAGGCAACATTATTCCCTAAAAGAAGTGATTCAAAATGTTTTTTTACCAGTTCAATTTAATTTTGTCCATAGATCATTAGTGTCCATTTCATTAGGCCACAGTAACATCCAGAATTTTCACACATTGAAATAAATTGCCTTTGATGTCCAAAAGCCTTTGTCTGATGCATTCCTGAAGTTTGGTACCATATTTTGTTACCCCATTTGCATCCGTATCCAATGAGCATCCTGTTAAAGATATTCTGGCAAATGGCTCGCCTTTTACAACTGCAAAAATGTTAGATGCTGTATCGTCATTGTTAGCAGTTAAATTTTGAAGGGCATGCTCTAGTTTATATAGGCAAGTGGTGGCATCTATAAGGTCGCAACTATCTTTCTGTAAAGCTAGGCATAATTTCGAGATAATACTATATATTTTTACCATCGAAAGCAGAAGGTACATGAACTACCTTGATTTAAAAAATTTTAAATAGCCTTTTATTTTTGCCACATCACCACTAGTTTCCAAAGCTGTATTTTCCAAATGAGCAATGGTGAGGGCATATGACTTCACAAGTGCTATGGCTACTCTTTTTTGTGGTCAATTCAACGTGTGCCCTGAACATTTTTTGGGTTATATGTTTCCGTATTTTCTTGTTTGTCCAATATATCGGCTAATTCCTGCAGTTCCCTTCGTCTTTTTGGACTATGTTTATTATATGAATAAAGGTTCACCATCATATTTATAGCAGTTTCAAAATATGTATATTTTTAATGAAATCTTTAACAGCCAGTTCAACACGATGATTGAGGCAATTCATTATTACAAGCCACGGACAATCTTCTTTTAGTTTTGTAGCCAGTCTTTGCCTAATACCTAGGCTGACACTTGCACCATCTGAACAAAATGCAACAAGCTTCTTTTTCAAGTTAATTCCGTAGTCTTCCAATATACGTAATAAAGATATTTTTAAATCTGCTGCAGTTCCTGAAGTAACATTACGCAGAGCAACAAATTTAGTCTGCATATTTCCACTAAAGTCCATGTATTTTACATACACAAGAATTTTCTCACAGGTACTCATGTCTGTCGATTCATCCAACAAAACCGATATGTAATTGGAGTTCTCCAGTTCAGTGCATAATTCTTTAGTCAAGGTTTTGGCAATACAGTCAATAAATTCAGCACATTTTTTTCAATTAAGATAAGTATCAGTAAGCTGAACACCATGCAGTTTTTCCAATTCAGCAATTCTGTAGAATGCTACAAAGTAGGCTATATCAATAAGCTTACCTATTCTACCATTTCCTTTATCTTTGATTCAGTTCAAACTCCTTCGAATTGGAGTCTGCATCATTTGAATAGTACTTGGCTTTAGGTCAAAATTTACAGCTGATATATGCATATCAGATTTCATATGCTTCACAACATTGTCCTTCTTGAGTTTAGAAACCGCTGATTCCAGTAATAAACGCTGAACTGAAGTTTCTTTTGTACTTCAGTCGATCCTCATATCGTTTACACAAAGTGCAGCATACCTTAAACACAAGATTTTTTTCATTTAGTTCATAATCTAAACAACTTTTATTTGTATCAAGAACATTAATCCAGTTTCTTATTGTTTGAAACTGCACAGCCATGGCTAAACGTGATTTTCTCAAAAATGATGAGTTCCACCACTTGTCAATACGTTGACAAAGACTTCTGTTCCAGTATTTCAGGGCTCTTTGCATTTGCGCATGAAATCTCCCTTTCTAGATGACTTTTAGCATTAGGAAACCATTCGAGCTTCTCATTGGTTAGTGCAGAAGTTCAAACATGGCTCTCGGCCTGCACGCAGTCCACATGTGTGATTCTGGAGTGAGTGACGAGTGAACTGTAGTGATGGGCATAATCGAGTAGAAATAATAGATTCATTCGATTATGGAAATCTCTCGAAACGTTCGATTACGCCAAATTCATTCGAATGAAAAAAACTCTCGATTGCTCTTACGCTGTCTCCTTCGAACGAGTGCATTCGAAAGGTGAAATCGCTCATCCACCCGAAAGCATCTTGCATGGTACCAAGATCCGAGAAGTTCGGAAGTATACTCACTTTTCGCGTGATCGAATTATCTCGCACAGGAAGGATCACTTGGGTTCATTCTAAGTTCTTGAGACAGGTTATGCTATTCGAAACAATTTAGACGTCGTTAGAGTCATTCCATCTAGCGAAAGATAGCTCAGAGCGTATAGCACCAATTAGAAATCACTCAAATGAATATCTCGATTTGTCAAACGCAGATGGCAGCTCTGAGTGTATCGCCCCATCTACCGGTAAATTCTAAATTTAAAAATCATTCGAATTAATATCTCAATTTGTCAGATCTCTCGGTTACAACCTTTCGATTCTTAAATTCAATCGATTATGCCCAACACTAGAGTGAAGGACATTATTTCCCTTTTTACGCTAATTCGTTCACCCGTAGCTGATGCTTCCTCGGGAGCAACCCAAGTGCAATGTTCGAGCTCCCGAAACATCGAGAGAGGGAAGCGGTCTTTCTTCCCCTACTAACGTCGCCAATGGTACATTCCCCGTCACATAAATCAACAAAACAGCGAAAGCAAGTGATCACAACCAGTTTGACAGCTTTTGGCTCTTTGTCAACATGGGGAAGGAGCAAAGGAAGTGGTTTCCGCATTGGAACATGCCGCCGCCTGTCTGATTTTTCCCCAAAAAACTTTGTTCCGTGTATTTGGTGTCGAGTCCGTGTGAGATTCCAACGGAACTGCGGACAAATCGGGGGGGGGTGCGTCTTATGAATTAGATTTGTTGCAAGTACTGCGATGCAAAAATGATTTCATTTAGCATTGATCTATTTATGCATCGCAAACTGCAATGCGATACTGCTTAATTTCTACACTGGTTTTGAGTAAAAATCTTTCACGGTTGTCAAAATTTTTATTTCTTGTTACAGTGCCATCTTCTTTTCTCAGTGCTATAATCTGTTTTGTTCCCTTACTGAAATGTGCCTTTGCTCTCTTCAGGTTTTGATTGTTTTCGATTGCTTTTCTCACTAGTTCACTATTGAATTTTCATACTTCTTCAGTGATCATCATCATCAACCATTATCAATCCACTGCTGGATGAAGGTCTCCCCAAGTTTCTTCCAAAACAGTCTTTTTTGTGTCACTCCCACATGTTTTCGAATTCCATCCACTCATACCCCATGTGGTCTTCTTCTGGGTCTTTTCCTGTGCCTTGGTTTCCAGTCTTGAATATCAGTTGACCATCAGTGGTCTATTCTTCTGGCAACATGTCCAGCCCATTGCCATTTCAGGGATTTTATTTAGATCATGATGTCTTCCACTCTTGTCATTTTCCTTATCCAAGAATTCCTCTTCTTATCTCTCCTGGTTACACCAAGCATGAATCTCTCCATTCTTCTTTCAGTTATCTGCAGTCTTTGTATTTTTTTTTTTTTTCTTTAGTTAAGGTCCATGTCTTTGCTCTGTGCATAAGCACTAGAACGATGCATTGATTAAACACTTTTCTTTTATCGCTCTTGAAAATTGAACAGTTTCTTCCAAAAGCTCCCAAAGCAAGTTTTTATGTGTTGATTAATTTATTCTTTTTGGTTGGTTTGGCCATAGCTCACCACGCTGGCCAAGCGGGTTTGTGAGTTTGAAATAGCATTTCCTCTAATCCTGATAGTATGCTTATACTGCCATTTGTCTGTTGTCAGAGCCTCTTTAGTGGGGACAGGATGCACCATGAGAAGACTGGATTAGCATTTGTCAAGGAGAGACTGCATGTTGCACATCAGCTGACCTTGCCTGTTGTGCATCACCTGACGTGTTCAGTGATACTTTTATGTATATACAGTCGTGGCCAGAAGTCCTGCACCAGTAGACCGAAAGTCAATTCTTGATGTTTGAAGTCTACTGATACAGCGTAATGGTAAAGTCAGGAATACATATTATGCATCATTTTAAAGAAAATGTTATGCTGAATTCAAAATTTTACAGAATGTTATTACCTGTAATAGAAGTGAAGTTACAAGCAAAAATGTACAAGTGAGGAAACACAAATCCAGTTCTGAAAAAGCATTCATGACCCTCTAATCCACTATAGCTTTCTCCAGTGTTCGCTAGTGAGATATAAAAGGATGTAGAATCATCTGCCGACTTAGAACACAGCTGCTTGTAGTCAGTTGACAGAAGTTTATGCAGAATTCCTGGTGATATTTGAATTTCGGAATGTCAAGGACCCAAAAATTTGTACTGCCTCTTCAAACCAAGGCAAAAATTATTACTTTGCATGAACTTGGATTCAGTAGTCGAAAAATTGCTGTTAAATTTCGCTGTGATCGTTCCACTGTCTTGCACACCATTAAAAGAGTTGCAGAAACTGGATGTATGGGAAACAGAAAAAGAACAGGTCGACCAAGGCTGTGTACTGAACGTGATGATAGCATGTTGATTCATCGTTCCTTAAAATCAAGGTTTAAAACAGCCACTGATTTAAGAAATGAGTGGGAGAATGAAGTAGGCATTATTGCATCTGCAGATACAGTTTGTTGTAGGCTACAAGAAAATGGACTGACTGCACGAAAAACTGCACAAAAACTTTTCCTTACTGAACAACAACAGCTCAAAAGAATTGCTTGGGCCAAGGCACACAAGAATTGGACTGTTGATAAATGAAAAAATGTTATTTTCAGTGATGAAACAACTGTTACTATTTCTGCTCATAATAGAAATAATTATGTATGTCATCGGGCTGGTGAATGATATAAGCATACTGCACCCAGCCAACAATCAAGCACTCGCATTCGGTGATGTTATGGTCCTGTATTTTAGCCAGTGGTGTTGGCCATCTGCACATTGTTGATGGCACCTTGAATGGATCGAAATATGTGGATATTTTAGAGTCCAAAATGCTACCTCCTGTACAAGACATGGGTTTGTGGAATTTTATATTTCAGAATGATAACGCGCCTGTCGCACCATGTCATCGGTCAAAGTTGGTTGACAAGTGGTTTAATTGAAAAGTTATAAAAAAACTTCAGTGGCTGGCACAGTCACCGGATCTTAATCCCATAGAGAATCTGTGTGTGAGATTGAAGCAAAAAGATCCGTCAACGAGGACCCACATCTAAAACAGCATTGAGCCTGTAATGGCTGTATGGCTCCATGTAATCAGCAATGGACAACTAGAGAAGCTAATTAGTTCCATGCCAAGAAGGTGCACTTTGCCGCCCCGGTGGCGCAGTGGTCTAAGCGATGGCCTCTGATCATTCGTCCGAACGGGGTCCGGGTTCGAATCCCGGTGAGGCATGGATGTTGTGTTTGTCTTACGGCACTGGCTCTCTCCCTTCCCTGGATCCAGTGACCCTAAATTAGGGACGGGCGACTGCTTATAGCCCATTGAGTTGCTCACGGTGGTCGTTAAACCTCCAATCAAAAAAAAAGAAGGTGCACTTTGTTACTAAGAAACTGTTGTTATCTAATTAAATATTAAAGCGTATTTTGCTTGTTTTTAAGTTATTTCAAGTGTCCTGCAAGTTTCAATAATGTACTGTACAGTAATTTTATGTTAAATGCACTGTACACTAATTTCACAAATTCCACTATTTTTTGCTTTTTATGACTAGATGCTGTACTTTTTAACTTCACTTCTATTACTGGTAATAACATTCAGTAAAAATATTTGAATTCAGCATAAAATTTCCTTTAAAATGATGTGTAATATGTATTCCTGACTTTATCATTACACTGTATGTATAAATTGACTTCAAACATCAAAAATTGACTTTCGGTCTACTGGTGCAGGACTTTTGGCCACGACTGTATATATAAAATCAATGAAATAGTAATGGGCTGGTCATATTGCCAGGAAAACAGACCACCTATGGAGAGCCAATATCTTAGAGTGGATTCCAAGGAACAGGAAAAGACCCAAAAAATAAACCATGTAGGAGATGGGTGGATGGAATTTTAAAGCATGCGGGAGGCACATGAAGGAGACTGGCCCAAGACAGACCATTGTGGAAGAAACTTGGGGAGACCTTCATCCAGCAGTGCATTGATGATGATGATATACTGTATACATATATTATATAATTTTTGATTGAGAATAAAATTTATTGCTGAACATCAGAAGATATATTTACTGTGATAAGATATTAAATTTGTTTAGTAGTGCTCACAGATCATTGTGATGTTACTTAAACACCTATATGATGCAAATAGCCAAAAACTTAAGACAGAATTATTGTCAGTTTTGGAAGAATCAGTTTCTTTAATACAGGTACATTTTATTTCTGCTGATAGTAGGGTTGTGTTATCATATAAAGAATTGCTATGAATGTGTTCAGCTGTTTTGCAAAATAATTTTCTGTGTCTATCTGGCTTTTTTTTTTTTTTATCCTAGATAATCTAATTGCCTTTGAAGATCAATTTTAAATGTACTTTGTACAGTCACTTATGAAAAATCATACACCGAAGTAGCCAATTGTTAGGAACACCCAATAGCAATCAAAGACATGCCATCCTCACTTATGTATGCAACTATGATTTTGATATGTCTTTATAAACAGCTCACTGAAAAGAACTCAGACATGTATGAAGTGTAGACAGTGGCAACATGGAAAAGATTCATGATTTAAGCAACTTTGAAAGAGGCGTGTTAGTGGGCTCTTGGTGGACAGGTTCAAGGATCTCGGAAAGGGCAAATTTTCTCTACTATGCAAGAACAACTGCATCGAGGATATGCTAGGAGTAGTGCACAAACAGCAAAACAAGCAGTCAGCAGTCTTCCTGTAGGCAAAAACGACTGGTCGATCGATGCTTGAGCACTATGGCAGATGGATAGGATTGCATCAGGTAACAAACTCCATTTTAAGAAATAACTGCGCAGGACAACAGCTTTATCAAGAGGACAATTTGAGTGCACACAGCCTGCAGCACATTGGCATTAATGGGATATAACAACAGATGTCCCCTTTGTGTACCACTTATACGTATCTGCTAAATATGAGGGTTGTACTGAAAGTAATGCAAAAGTGGGCATAACTGTTTTATTTACTGACAGAGGTTGTTCAAATTGTACATTTTGATAGAGTAACTCTTTCTCTATGAAAAGGTACTACTCAACATAGTCTCCATCACAAGTGATGCATTTGCACCATCGTTGAACCCAACTCTCGAATCCTCTTTGAAAAAATTCAGGTGTGGTCTGTTGTACCCACTTCTTCACAGCCACTTTCACCTCCTCTGTGTCATCAAATCGTTGTCCCCAGAGACTGTCCTTCATTGGACCGAACAGGTGGAAGTCAGAGGAGACCAGATCTGGGCTGTACAGTGGATGGGGACCACCGACCAACCTAATTTGCTTATCGCCTGATTTGTTGCCAAAGATGTGTGTAGTCTTGCATTGTCATGGTGAATGTAGATCCTTTTTCAGATTCTTGTTTGGTCCCTTCCTCCTTACAGCTTCTCTAAGCTTCTTGAGTGTCTCAGTATACCACTTGCTAGTCATGGTACGGCCACGTTCCAGAAAATCAAGGAGAATGGCACCCCTGTCATCCCAAAGGACGGTCACCATGACTTTCTGTACTGATCACTGCCTCTTGAACTTCTTTAGTCTTGGTGAAGTGTAACACCATTCCATGGATTGATTCTTTGTTTCTGGATCGTAAAGATATGCCCACGTTTCATCCCCTGTCACCAGATTGAAAAAAACATGACTTCAAACACTTCCAGCAGATCAGAACAGACTTCCACTCTTCTCTCCTTCAAATTGGGTGTCAACTGCCAAAGTACCCCTTTGCACACACTTTCCAATACCCTAAGTCTTCCACCATCTTCTGTATGGCATTGTGACCACAGTCCAGTTGTGCAGCAAGCTCGTGGATTGTGACTCATCTTTCTGCATGAATCAATTCGTCCACTCGCTGACTATTTGTGTCAGTGGTCGCAGGTGATGGTCTGCCACTGCGTGGTTTGTCTTCAATGCTGGTTTTCTCCTTCTTTAACCTTCTTCATCCATCTGTGCACATTGTTTTTGTCAATGGTGTCATCTCCATAAACATTCTGTTGACTTGTGTAGATGTCGGACTGCCTGCACCATCCCTTCCTCAAGAACTCAATGACGGCATGTTGCTTCTGCTTGGAATCCGTTATTTACCTGCAATGAAGAAGAAGGGTTACTATAGAGGAAGAGTTACTCTACCAATATATGCAATTTGAACGACCTCTGTCTGTTAATAAAAAAGTTATGCCCACTTTTGCATTACTTTCAGTACAATCCTCTTATGAACAAATTGATCTGCAGTGTGGGCACAGAAGCACCAAAACTGGACTCCTGGGGACTGAAAAAAGGTCACCTGGTACAATGAATCATGTTTTCAGTTAATGCACACTGATGGATGAGCCAGAGTGTGGCACCAACAGCACAAATCGATGGATCCCACCTGCCTTGTGTTAACTGTACAAGCTGGTGGAGGTAGTGAAAACATGTTCTCATGGCAGGTGTTAGGTTCCTTAATATGAAATGTATCTGAGCATCAATGCAGACCAGGTGATCCCATACATATGCACAGTGTTTCCTGATGGAGAGGGCTGCTTCCAGTAGGATAATGCGTCGTGCTGCAATACCCAGACTGTCACACAGTGGTCCCAGGAGCACATCAGTGACTTCAAAGTGCTAAAATGCGCATGCAAGCACCCCCACGCACGCACACAGATTACAACCCAATTGAACACCTGTGGGATGAAATTGAGATAGCCTTTTGTAACAGAGATCCTCCTCCTGCAGACATTCGGCAAGTGACGGACACCATCACATTGGCATGGGTGAACACACCTGTAAAATGATACGAGCATGTCGTGGAATCTATGCCACAAGGCTGTTTTGAAGGCCAAGATCAGCCCAATACATTGTTAGGTAGATTTTCCTAATAATTTGCTGCTTCAGCATACCTAATATACTACACTAAATTTCAATTTATGCTTTCTGCTTTATCAATCATTCTTTTAGTGTGTGTGTTCTTCTGCCTGTGAGAAATACTAATTAATATTTATGACATCCATTTGCATAAAATGTAATTGATTTCCTAGTGTAGATTGGTCATCTCATTACTATACTTTTTAGCACGTCTTTTGTAAAAAAAAAAAAAAGTATGTGCATATAGTATTACTTTGTCTATCTGTGGACACCATACCTCTGCAGCTATCAGTCCGATTTAAAAAATTCTTTTTGCATTGGAAAGCTTGAAATGTGAAAATGATAATCCTTTCTTTGCACCCCCCACCCCACCCGGATACATAACTTCGCCACTAGAGAGCATAAATGAAGATGCTATTGAATTCAAAATACATTCTACAGAGAATTTTCGGAGTGAAATGTTCTGCATATAATTAATTTAATTTTTTTCTTAATGCACAAGTGTGCCATTAGAGGTCATTAGGTCACGTTTCCGTTTGCTGCTACATCTGCGAGACTAAAAACCCGATTGAAAAAATTCTTTTTCAGTGAGATGCTACTGACTATGAAAATATTTTATGTGCATTTCCTTCCAAAAATAATGCACAATTTCACCAAATATTTAATGTTTTTCTTGGTATACCTGATTTTAGATGTCCAAGTTTTAAAATTCTTTTAACACCGGATATCATTTATCTTGTGGAACACTTTAGGTTTGTGCTTGCTGAGTTTTTTGTAATTCACAGTTCTGTCACTAGGTGGTGTTTGTGTACTTCTAAAGACCCTATTTATTTTATTTTTTTCTTACTGTATGCGATTCGCTACAATAAAGATCGGGAGTATTGTCCATTTTAAATAATATACAGCTTTGCCACTAAGGGCGTAAAAGTCAAAACCTTTTTCTCGCTATCTCTGCTTCTAGGAGACATTTGAAAAATTATTTTTCCTTCGCATAACTTTTGCTATGAAGAACACTTTTCTCATATTTTTTACTTGCCAGCAAAAACACAAGTGTTGGGAAACAGCTGGCCACCAGCTGGCAATGATGGGTCACTGCTGGCTGAAATCTGCCACTCACAGTATGATAGCGATCTGTTGGTGGCAGCACCATCAGTTGGAAGCCATTGATGGCCTTGCAGCATCGCCGTGAATTATTGGTCTCTAAGCAAGCTACACTAGTGGCCCGTAGCTGGCAACTGAAGCAACCCCAACATGAGGTGGAAACAGCAGGACAGTGCATGTGCAGAAGCAACACGTGCAGTCTCTCGTGGTACCAGTTAGTTGAAAACAACGCCATCACCATCGTGTTATTTTAGTGGAAGTTAAGAAAACAAAGCCATATGTAGAGAGATGAATTAATTTCCAAATGAAATGCCGCGTCAGCGCAGATTACCGTCGGATGAAAATTATATATCTCCTCTCTACATTCCGATGATCTGGAGATCAATTCTAAGTTTTGGCAACAAAAATAGGAAAAATTCAAATGTAGAATCTGGCAACAATCTTAGTCCTCCATTGGCGTGATGAAGACCTAAGATAAGGTCGAAAGCTTCCAACTTACGAACTTTTTTGTAAAAGTTTTCATTTAACGTAGCTAGCGTGATCAAGTTACTTTTATTTGTTAATATTGTTTTGTGTTTAGCCCATCATCGTCATATATGAATAATTAATGAACTGTAAGAAATAGTCAGTTACTCTCATGTATTTATAGAAACTCATTCCATAGCAAGATTCCTGCAGTAACACACGAAGAATCGAGAATATAAACTTCCATGAAACACACCCACTCCATTCCCATGAATTACAAGACATTCCGGACTTCAAACAGAAGTCTCGGAAAGACATTGAAAAATCGTTATGTTAGAAAAAATAAGAATTATACACTTGCAAAATGGGTATTTTCATTACAAAATGATCAAGTATTTGAAAAAAAAAAAAAAAGCAATGCTATGTTAATATAATGTATTCATCCTTCATCCATGGTTAAAATACACAAGATTGGAAGAATTCGCTGCTAAAAATAACTGGAAGTAAAATAAAATATTTTTTCTGTTTAAAACAAATGTAGTTTCGGACTGTTGAAAAAAAGATACAATGTTAAAAATGTAACAGAATGTGACATGAATGGGTAAATGGTAAATACACTGTATTGACAAGTCACCAGACACCTAGAAGAGAAACACAACATAGCATTTATTGACACACATTAGTACGGTGTTGGTCCACCTTTTGCCTTAATGCATCACTGACTCTTCAAGACATGCTATCAACAAGGTTTTGGAACACAGCGATAGGTATGCACTTCTATTCAGTACATAATGCTGCTACTAACTGTTGCTTAGTAGTAGGCCTTCGTTCCAAACTTCTTATGCAGCGCTCTAATTCATCCCATAGGTGCTCTGTGGGATTAAGATCAGGGCTCTGTGCTAGCCAGTCACCACACAATACGGAATTATCATCAAACCATGCCATTACAGTCCTTGCTTTATGGCTCGGTGCATTATCCTGCTGGTATCAACAAGGCTAAGTTCCATAATATTGCCACAGTTGGAAGGGCATAATTGTCCAGAATAGCAAGGTAGACTTCCTGGTTAACAGGTTTGTCCATGATAACCAATGGGCCAGGATCATACCACGAAAAACACCCCCACACGAGTACACTGCCAGCTCCAAACTTGACTGTAGGAACAGTACACTGTGGTAAATAGCATTCCCCCGGCTGCCACCATACCCACACATGGCCATCAGACTAATGGATCCTGTATCCAGATTCATCAGTCCATAGGACCCGTTTCCATTGATCTACGACAAATGTTCTTTACACCATGTTAAACGACGAGTAGCATTCTTGTGGAGATAAGAGGCTTATGAGCAGTCGCATGACCACGGTAACCCATGGAATGAAGTTCTCTGCGAATGGTATGTGTACATACCGAAGTTCCAGCATTTGTACTCACCTGTACACTGAGGTCTTGTGCAGTGTACTCCGTCGATTAGCTGTAACGACTCTCCTGAGGCTTTGACGTCATCTATCACTGATTTTCTTTGGTTTTGCTGCTTCAGGCATGCCATGCGTCTTCCACTTACTCAGTACATCCAAAACAGTTGACTTGGGTATGTTTAAACACCTCTCGGTTTCTCTTATGGACAACCTCCTAATATAACACTCAATAATCTTTCCTTTCTCAAAGTCAGTTCTCTCCCGCTGCGACATTTTCACTCAACCTCACAGTGCGATATGATCGCGGTCGGCTGCAGGGTTGTTTTTATACCGTTTGCAGCTGCACCACACATCTTAACAACGGAGCGGATCCGTTCATTTATTTTTGAAGGGGTGTCCGGCGACTTTTGTCAGTATAGTGCATATTAATTAAACAGTCGCCTTTCAAGACCTCAAGGGCAGCATGAAACTTTAGAAAATGTCTTTAAGTTGGTGTGCGCGTTGACAGTGAGTGAAGTTCAAAAAATCATTGTTAAAAAAATGAATTATATGAAATGGACGTCTATGAAAACTGACTCGCAATACTGTGAAATTAAAAAGAGAACCCTTCGTTTCAGATCTCGCAGAAAGAGGCTCACCTTCAAGCAAGCATTCACTCATGGCAAACTAGTGTAGTGGCTAAATCGTCTACTTCACAAACAAGATGTCGTTAGTTCGATGCCAGCCTGAACTACCGGGCATTTTTCCAGACTTGTTAGGAAATTACCCCAGCTCCATGACGTCATGCAGATAAGTTTTGTTGGGAAAGAAAGAGTTGTTGTGCCTTTGGGGAATTGTGAATATCTTTCATATTTGACTACCACTGGGAAATTGGCAGACAAGATTCGGCAAGCTGTCAGTTACGTCAAGTGATTGCCGGCCTCCACTGACAGAAAACTGGCAGACCACATTAGGCTAGTCATCATTTATGGCACGTGCTTGCAGAACCGCTTAAGGGCCACTTGTGGCAGCCACTGCCAGGGATGGATAACTGATGGCCGAGCTCTGGCATATGACAATTGATGGGGGTGCTGACTGTTCACCAGCTGCTCGCCTGAACTGCTGGCCCATGTGGTGGCCCATGTGGTGGCCGCCAGGACATTTTATCAACGTTTGTGCAGCGGCAACGTAGTGCTGCACCAGTACTGACTCAGCATGACTGTTTTTGCTGGGTTTCCATTATGCAAAATTCTTCTGGATAGAATATTATCATGTTTCGTTCTATATTTCTTTTTTTTTTTCTAACTGTTCGATTTGAAAATCTCTCTCTGATATTTCCTTCTGCTGTGAGAAACATTTTGTACACCACTTGTTATTTTGATAACGTATGTAGTTTTTAGCTGCTGGTGGTAGTAAGTAGCTGTTTCTGGATATTTTATTTTGAACTCAGTGATTTTTTTTTTTTTACTAACTGGTTCCATTGACTATGAATAACAGAAAAATGTTATTCTCTTTGGAAAGGATGCAAAAGCCGTGTTCATTACAACCGAGAATTTGGTGTCATCTTTCTTGCTTTTCTTCATGTTTTCATTATAACATTTACCCTGAATAATTTTAATTTTTTTAATGAAAGTAAAAAGGTTAAAAAAATTGGATTACTTTGCTTGTTGCATTTTTTCATGATACATTTTTTTCTTGCTGCACGTTTCAAAATTCCTTGTTTTAGTAATATTCCATTTCATTTCAATAACAATTTGTAGGCTTTAGATTGTAAGTTGTAAGTTTTTTTGTTTTTTTTTTCCACTTAGGTACGGTGTTCCATGATGGGAACCCTCGAGTGATCCCCTTCATGGCGTCTAGCGACATGGGCAATGTATCGCATGTTGTTCCCAGCATACATGCCACCTACACAATAGGGACTAATGAGCCCAACCATTCTATAGGTTTCACAGATGCATCTGGTGCACAAGAGGCTCAAGCTCCTACAATTGTTGCTGCAAAATCAATGGCACTAGTAGCTTTAGAGGTTATGTGCAATCCAGAGCTTCTGAAAAATGTTAAGCAGCAGTTTCAGGAAGATTTAATTGCTGATGCATTATGAAGTTATGTTTAATTTGCCATGCTAAATTTGATATGCTTTGTTTACTTACAGACCACCCAATTCTGTTTTGTGGTACAACTTTTATTGTTAATTTTGCAGTATTACCAAAAGTGCAATATACTTTTGTACAAAAAAAAAAAAAGTCTTTTATTTTTGTACAAAGAAATAACCCATATATTTTTATTAATGTGGTGTGGATATTTAATTTTAAAATCACACTGTCACAAAAAAGGACAAGTTTTTTAATACTCCTGTACAAAAAGCTAATTAGCAAATTTTAAATGGCAACACTGGTCTATTTGTTTGCACTGTGATCTTTGCTTTTGGTCTAGGTGTGATATTTTGTATTTTGGTTATTGGACATCTTTGGTAGTGGCAGCTCAACTTTCATATGCAGAGTTCACTGGTCTGTTTGTTGTTTAGGGAATAGTGTTTCACAGCCTGATATCTGTGCTCCTGTTCTTTGTTATTTCACTCCTCTGTTCTTCTGTGTTTTACACTGTTACCACATGTGGTCCTTGCATCATTAACAGTCAGTAAATATTTTAATAAGCTGCAGATGGTCTAGTGATCAATATTCATGACTGCCACGGAGAAGCCTCAGGATAGATCCCAGCAGGTGCAAACATCCAATCCTCTAAAAATCCACTGTGCATAGGGTACTGCTCCCATTATAAGTAAGAGCATCTTTCTACCTCGTTTACATGCGACTTGACTGCCAGGCCCTCAAGCCCAAATCTCCTTCCTAGCTTCGTACTTCTAAGGGTCGTTTAAGACTTGGAGTGAAGCACTACATTCCTAAAAAGAGCTTTATGCTAGTCCATTCTTGACCCACTAACCTAAAATTTGTTCATTTAAATCAAAATGGTCTTTGTATTTTTATTGATACAGTAGCCTGTAATTCTCCTTATCCTAATTCCATTGTTTGCAACGGTACATTAATTACTGGATGAGACAAATCATCCTGCATAAAATAATATCCTATTTAGTTTCATAATTGCAAGCTAGTGTGCCATATAGTATGTCAACACCAGAACATGGTTCTGTATAGTACTGAGAATTTTATATTCATACAAACTTGAATGTAATTTGAATTTAAAAATTGATGTTACTCAACAAATCGTTTCTTGAGCTCTAGTGAATCTACAAATGTGTAACCATAAGCTTTTACAGTGCTACTTTTTTCCATGCACACCTTAAAGATAATGTGAGTTTGTCTAATTAATTTTGTTTTATATAACCAGTGTTGCCATTATCGATCAATTGATGTATATTCATGTTATTTCTGTATACAGTTTACATTATCATGATGTTATTATTATGGATGGATGGATGTCTAGTTTTAATATCATTTGACAAATGTAAGTCATAACTAAAAAATAAAAATATTTTAATATGTTCAAAGAATAAAATTTATGTACTTATTTCTGCAGCACGTTGAATCAATATAATAATATTGGTATAGTTTATTTATCTGTTCATCAGCAATAGTGTTTCAAGAGTAGTAGGTTTGTTTATGAGGAGTGTCCCAAAAGTTCTCAACCTCAGCACAGGTAATAAATGCACTGGTGTTTCACTAAATTAAGGGAAAAGACAGAAAAATAGTTATAATTTGGGAAAGTTGGAAATGCACGAAACTTGGGTGTTTGATGTGAAATGTAATGTTGAGTCAGGGTATGGTAAGCAAATGAGTGGTGACGGCTTTGGTTTCTACAAATGAGCCGCAGCATATAAGGAGTTGTTGCAGCTGTGTGGGTCACATCATTTGCAAGGTGTAAAGAAAGGATTTTGAGATGGCATATTTGTTGTAATGGCAGCAAAACATCATTTAACAGATGAACTGAGGTGGAGAGTGATCGGAAGATTAGAGGCAGACCAAAGTCAGATAGAAGTTGCAAGATAGCTTCATGCGAGTCCTTCTGTGGTCCACAGACTGTGGAGCAGATTTGTTGTAATGGCTGCAAGACATCTTTTAACAGATGAATTGAGGTAGAGAGTGATCGGAACACTAGAGGGAGGCCAAAGTCAGGTGGCAGAATGGCTGCGTGCGAGTCCTTCTGTGGTTCACAGACTGTGGAACAGATTTGTTGTAATGGCTCCGAGTCATCATTTAACAGATGAACTGGGCTGGAGAGCGATTGAAAGATTAGAGGCAGACCAAAGGCAAGTGGAAGTTGCAAGATGGATGAATGCTAGTGCTTCTGTTGCCTTCAAACTGTGGAACTTGCTTCAAAATATGCAATCAGCTTCCTGAAGGTTCAGCAAAGAAAGGCCTAGGACTACAACTTCCATGGATGTCCAATATTTCTGATATCAAATTGTGCGGAGGAACAGGATGGCTACTCTGGCACATCTGCGATCTGCCCTTGCTTCTTCTACAGGAACAGTGGTATCTACTTCCATTTGCTCTGAAAGCTTCACGAAGGAGGTCTTTGTGCTAGGTCACCAGTTCTTTGTGTGCCCTATCATAGGGAGAAATGTTTGAAATGGGCAAGACTTCATATCAATTGGACTAAAACCCAATGGAGATTAGTACTCTTTACAGATGAGTCCAGATTTGCTTTCCAGAACAATACCAGGCATGCCTTTGATCTGGAGAGAATGAAGGACACTTTCTTATCCCTCTGTGACCCATGAAAGGTGCACTTATGTTGGTGATAGCATGCTTGTGGTGGTATCTAGTTAGCTAGACACACAGACTTCTGTGTGCTTTCAAGAGGAGCCATGAATGCTCAACACTAGCGATGATGTCCTGGTCCCTATATTCGCCTTTGTGCAGGTGCCATAGGAGACACATTTCTCCTACAAAACGATAACACTTTTTCCCACCACGCTTGGCTGGCAGAACAGTAACTTCAGGAGGAGACTATTGTCCGTATGGATTGGCCAACTAGGTCTCCCAACTATAATCCGATTGAGTATGTCTGGGATACTCTATGGAGACATGTTGCTGTTCTCAACCCCCTCCATAGTACCTGGAAGGGCTTAGACAAACTTTGTATGAACAATGGTCATTGTCATCTACTGAGCTCTTAGACACCATCATCAACAGCATCAAACATAGCCAACAGCATCAAACATAGCTGTCAGGGGTGTCCACACTTCCTGTTGAGGTACTTTAGCTATTCATTTTGACACCATATTTTTCACCTTATTCTGTATACGATCATTTTTGTTGGAATGAAGTGTTTCTTACAAAATGTTTTAGGCTCTTTCTCTAACATACGATATGATACAGGTTTTCACCAAATTTTGTAACATTTCATCATGTATTTTTTGAGTTATCACGATTTTTCTGGGGGTTGTTTCTCCTTAATTTAAAGAAACCAGTGTAGCTGCAGAAGAACGTGGCAGCCCTATTTTTGTATATAATCCTCCCTTGAAGATCCACATATTTTTTTCATTGGTGCTCCAGAGCTATTATTATGTCCTTCCAAATAAAATGATTTCTCAAGGCTGTAAAAATAGGCTTCCACGGCATCAAAAATGCCTTTATTCATTCCAAAATGCGCACCAGACAAATGCTGTTTTAGATTCAAGAGCAGATGGTAGTCAGGGGGACTGGGTCAGGTGAGTCGGGAAGGTGCGGTAGTAGTTCAAACTAACATTCATGGATGATAGCCATGGCAACTGGTGGTTTGGAACTTTATCCTGATGAAACAAAACTCCTTCGTTCAGCTTTTCTCGGCATTTATTCTTCAAGTGCTGTCTAAGTTTCTTTGGTAGGTTAATATTGTAATCTCCAGTGATGGTTTGTCCCTCTGCAAGGTAATCTACCATCCCCTCCACATCCCACAAATAAATTAGGATGAATATATCTGTTGTACAATTAAGCTTGAATCTTTTAAACAAGAACACACTTTTAGGTATTTGAAATATGAATTTTTTCTCATAAACTCCAAATTAAATAATTGTTAATGTTCACAGTTTTATGTTTGCAGAATTTCAGTTGATTAAAGTATTCCATGGATTACTTCCGAACAAAAAAATTAACAACTGAAGTTGAACTTTACCTGGGTATTCCACTTTTCTTAAATTTCCTACATTACAAATTTGTATTTCCTCACCCAGTAGTTCCAAGGTCCAGTGCCTCCTTTATTTACTTCAGTGTGCTCTGCTTGGGCCTACACACACACACAAAAAAAAGATTACATGTATTCCTAAACACACACGCAAAAAAAAAAGATTACATGTATTCCTAAAAACACACACACACACACACACACACACACAAAAGATTACATGTATCCCTAAACACACACAAAAGATTACTCTGTGTATGTGTTTTGTGTGTGTTTTGTGTGTTTTTTGTCCCCCTAAAAAACACAAAAGATTATATGTCCCCCTAAACACACAAAAAAATACATGCCCCCCCTAAAAACACACACACAAAAGATTACATCTCCCTTCCCTAAACACACACACAAAATATTACATGTCCCCCCTAAAAACACACTAAAAAAAATTACGTTTTCTGAAACGCAGACAAAAAATTACATTCCCTCCTAAAAAAAACAAGGCCGCCCCGGTGGCGCCGTGGTCTAAGCGATGGCCTCTGATCATTCGTCCGAAAGGAGTCTGGGTTCGAATCCCGGTCAGGCATGGATGTTGTGTTTGTCTTACGGCACTGGCTCTCTCCTTTCCCTGGAACCAGTGACCCTAAATTAGGGACGGGCGACTGCTTATAGCCCATTGAGTTGCTCACGGTGGTCGTTAAACCTCCAATCAAAAAAAAAAAAAAAAAAAACTCGCATACACAAAAGATTACATGTCCCTTCCCTAAACACACACACAAAAGATTACATGTCCCTTCCCTAAACACACACACAAAAGATTACATGTCCCAAGCCGCCCCGGTGGCGCAGTGGTCTAAGCGATGGCCTCTGATCATTCGTCCGAACGGGGTCCGGGTTTGAATCCCGGTGTGGCATGGATGTTGTGTTTGTCTTACGGCACTGGCTCTCTCCCTTCCCTGGATCCAGTGACCCTAAATTAGGGACGGGCGACTGCTTATAGCCCATTGAGTTGCTCACGGCGGTCGTTAAACCTCCAATCAAAAAAAAAAAAAAAATCAAAAAAAAAAAAATACTTGTCCCTTCCCTAAACACACAGAAAAGATTATATGTCCCTTCCCTAAACACACAAGATTACAACTTCCCCTAAAAACACACATGTACAGGATTCTTTTCTAGTTTGCACACTGCTAATGAACAACTTGTTCTTTCTGCCTTTTTGTGTCACTGGTGTACCACATGTAAACCCACCTTTTACTCTGCTGTCTACACCATCACTTATCCAAAAAAAAAAAAAAAAAAAAAGACTGAGACAACCTTGACTCCCAACAGCCATTGAAGAGAATGGCTATAGCTTGCTTCTGCCGTGGAAGGATTTTAATTGCTTTTTCTTTTCTCGGCGTGGATGAAGGTGGGGAAATGTCATTACATACTACACCAATGCGGGAAACATTAAAAAATCGAATGCTACTTTGTAACAATATATATCACTAAGCTTTTCTCTGAGATTCGGAAGTCAGCATCTGTGCAGTCTTGAACGCATCTGCCCAAAACACTTTTTTTTTTTTTTTTTATCTTATTTAGTCTTAGCTAAGTCTCCATTAACAGACACCCCCGAACAATGGTAACCTCTAAACAATGGTAAGTTTTGGTTGATACAGAACAGCTGCCGTGAGATTAACAATAACCTCCTAACAATGAAACCTCAACAGCGGTTAGCAATATACACCTCGGGCAGTTCCGAAGGAAATCAGACGGACTCGTGGTTGCTTAGGATTTTATAAAGTTACTTCGGTGAGAGAGATAAGATAGAGACTAAGAATATTGCTAAAGGAACTGTGCCTCTGGCAGGATGATTTAGTTATGGAGGGTATAATGGTCTGCTTAGTGAAAAGAAAGGAGTTAAAGGTTTAGTTTTCTGTGAAGCGAGATCCAGCTGCTGTGTATGTCTCCCTTCATGGGCTGTTATGTTGGAATGTTTCTCGTTGGCAGCTGTATCTCTTGGTTTGGTACCTGTGGGTTCTGTCCCTGTGCGCTGCCAGTTAATTGTGCAGCTATACTTCATTGTCTAACAATTTTCTTTCCTGTAGCGTATTCTGACCCTAATCTCTTAGCTTGCTGTTTCTCTGGGCTGCTTAAAACCTGATGTATGACACTGCTTTCCTAAATTCTATACACAATGATTTATTATATTGAGTTTTATTCAGCACATAGAGAAAGCCCTGCAACCGTTTTTTTTTTTTTGTTTTTTTTTAACTCTTGGATCAGAAAAATGATGAGTGGAAGACATCATGATCAGAGTAAAATCCCTAAAGTGGCAATGGGCTGGACATGTCGCCAGAAGAACGGACAACTGAAATTCTTGACTGGATTCCAAAGGACACATGGGAGATGAGTGGATGAAATTCGAAAGCTTGCAGGAGTGACGTGGAGGAGACTAGCTCAAGACAGACTGTTCTGGAAGAAACTGGGGAAGGTCATCCAGCAGTGGATTGATAAATGGTTGATGATATATACTGTGTGTATATACACTGAAGAGTAATTGAATTAGAGACAGCTGTCGTTATTCAAATGTGGCGCTGTGGGCTGCCCTGTAAGCGGAAACGACATGACGTATGCAGCGATCTGACAATATGAGGAGTGATGCGACGGGAATCAGTAAGAGTCGGACGCAGTATGGGTAAGACTAAGGATCTAAGCGCATTTGATCGTGGGCAAATTGTCGGGGCCCAACGAATGGGTCACTCCATCTCGGAAGTGCCGCCCCGGTGGCGCAGTGGTCTAAGCGATGGCCTCTGATCATTCGTCCGAAAGGGGTCCGGGTTCGAATCCCGGTGAGGCATGGTGGTTGTGTTTGTCTTACGGCACTGGCTCTCTCCCTTCCCTGGAACCAGTGGCCCAAAATTAGGGACGGGCGACTGCTTATAGCCCATTGAGTTGCTCACGGTTGTCGTTAAACCTCCAAACAAAAAAAACTCGGAAGTCGTGCAGGCCCTGGGATTTTTACGGGCTACTGTGTCACGGGTGCACCGTGAGTACATCAAATCCGGTAAAACTATCCCAGCAAGGGCCAACTTCTGTGGACAACAACGTGTGGATGAGAAACTACTCAGGGTAAGAAAGTTGCTGTTAATGCACGATGTTCAAACTTGCTGAATGGTTCCAGTTATAGGCAAACTTCAATAACTAATTAAAGTTTTGATGTGCTCTTAGCGAGCACGAAAGTACTCGTGTTATTTTAACCATGTAAATATATTTTAACTTGCATGTGCTTTTAGTTATTAAAGTTTGCCTATAACTGTATCCATTCAGCAAGTTTGAACATCGTGCATTAACAGCAACTTTCTTACCCTGAGTAGCGGGGTCATCGTCGGCTAACTCGCATTTTAACAGCGGATAGACTGACCACAGTGCAAGAAATCACTCGGCAATTTAACGCTGGTGCACAAAAACGTGTAAGCAGCCACACCATCCAGATCCATTTCGCTATGGGGTACAGAAGCCATCGTCCCACGAGGGTACCGCTGCTGACCGCACATCACAGGGTGCAAAGATTAACATGGGCGCGGGAACATCGTCACTGGACCCTAGACATGTGGGAAAATGTTGCCTGGACTGATGAGTCGAGATTCACTTTGGTACATCGGATGGCAGGATACGATGAATCCTTCTTGCCAGTAGGGTACTCTTCAAGCTGGTGGGGGTGGCATTCTTGTCTGGGGACTGTTTGCGTGGACTAAAATGGGACCCCTGGTACGTGTGACATCACACCTCACAGGTCAACGTTACCGGGATATCCTGGACGACCATTTGCTCCCGTTTGTGCGTCTTCAACATCCCACTGGGGACCTCATCCTGCAACAAGATAATGCACCGTGCCATCGCTCCCGAATGGTTGGATGAACACTCCACCGACGTGACCTCGCTTCCTTGACCAGCTAGGTCACCTTACCTCAGTCCCATCGAGCACATCTGGGAAGCCATCGAGAGCGATGTTCGAGGCTCTGACCCCCTCCATCAAAGCTTCGTGAACTGTGAGAGCTTGTTCAGGGGTCGTGGATCCGTGTAGCTTCCCAACGCTTTCGGTGTCTTGTCGAGTCCATGCCGAGACGAATCGCCGCCGTCATCAGGGCGAAAGGTGGTGCTACACGTTACTAGACAGGTATCTCTCATTCAATTGCTCTTCAGTGTACACTGAAGTGCCAGAAAAACTGGTACAGACGAGCTTATGCAAAATACATAGCAACGTCACCTATGCGCGTACTCGGTTGCTTCCGCCAGTGCGTATATAAAGCGATAGACATCCTTGCCAGCTGTTTTCGGCATGAGAATGACAAGTAATAACGATTTAAGCGATTTTCAACGCGGTGTCATGTTGGCGTTCGTGAGATGGGCCATAGTATTTCGGAGGTGAAACGAAGTTCGGATTTTCACTGACGACCATTGCAAGAGTGTACCGTGACTACAAGAATTTCGGCAAAACCTCCAACCTACGATACCAGTGTGGCCGTAAAAAGGCATTGGGTGAACGTGACTATCGTCAGCTGTCAAGAATCGGTTCAAGCGATACGCGTGCAACACTCTCGCAGGTATCGAAATTCAATGCTGGATCCTCAACAAGCATCAGCGTCCAAACTGTGAAACGTACCCTGCACGATATGGGCTTTCGGAGCCGACGCCCAACTCGAGCCCCCTCGATAGTTGCACGACACAGCTATGCGCCTTGCTTGGGCACGGCAACATCGCCACTGGGCACTTGATGACTAGAAACAATTAGCCTGGTCTGACGAGCCGCGTTTCCAACTGTATCGGGCAGATGGATGGATTTGTGTGTGGCGCAAACCCCATAAAGCTATGGATCCCGCATGTCAATAGGGAACTGTATCGGCCGATGGGAGGCCTGTAATGGTATAGGGGAGGGGGTTTAGCTGGATTTCACTGGGACCCATGGTACGTCTGTGACCGGCCAACGCTATGCGTGCGTCCTTTCTGACGTGGTACACCCGTTCATGTCCTGCATTCATGCTGATGGATTGGACCTGTTCCAACAGGACAATGCACCTCCACATAAGTGTCGGGACTCCACGTTATGGTTAGAGTTTGGGGTGTTGCCATTCCCACCCAAGTCCCCAGATTTGAACGTGATAGAACACATTTGAGATGCCATGCAATGCGCTATCGGATACAGGAATCCGAGACCTCGTAATACACCCGAATTGTGGAACGCTCTACAGGAAGTATGGTGTGCATTGCCTACAGCATATTTCCAGAAGCTAGTGGAGTCCATGTCCCGCCGTATTTCTGCAGTTCTGCGCTCTCGTGGGGGACCTACCAAGTATTAGACTGGTGTACCAGTTTTTCTGGCACTTCAGTTTATATACACTGGCGGATGAAAAAAGAACACCAAGACGGAGACGTCTGATACCAACGAAATTTATACAGCATAATAACGGAATACGGAGGATAACGTGATCAAAACATTATGGTAAAATACAGCTGTATTTGCTGGTAAACTGAAAAATAACATTTCCATGTAACATGGTTAGTATGAGATTGAACCGCCATGAACTGCGTCACACTGTGCAATTCTGGCATGGAGTCTGTCGTACAGATGTTGGATGTAAGTTTGGGGTATTGAGTTCCAAGCATCCTCAACCTGGACGCGTAAATCGGGGATCGTCGTGGCTGGCCGTGGAGACCGGGTAAGCCGTTGTCCCATAAAATCCCACACGTGCTCAATGAGGGACAAATCCGGTGAACGTGAAGGCCATGGAAGTTGTCTCACACCCTGAAGTGCATGTTGCGTTGCACGTGCCGTGTGTGGTCGTGCGTTATCTTGCTGGAAAACCACGATGGACCGACCTTACAAATGGCACAACAACGGGCTGAATGATGTTGATGTAGCAGGTGCTGTTTAACGTACCCGGTACAAACACTAGTTGTGTACAGGAGTGATAGCTGATCGCTCCCCACACCAGGAGACCAGGTGTAGGCCCTGTGTGTCGCTGGCGGATGCAAGAAGGGTGGAGACGCTTCCCTGTGCGTCTGCTAACACGCATACGGCCATCGGAGGCTCCCAAGCAGAATCTGCTTTCATCGCTGAACACGACAGATCGCCATTGCGTTCTACAGTGCAGACGTTGGCGACACCACTGCAGCCGTTCCTGACGGTGGGCTGGAGTCAGAGGCACACGTGCACGTAGTCCAGCATCCAGTAGATTGTTGCGGATTGTTCGCACAGTCACCTCAGGTGCAACGGCAGTTCGGATTTGCGTCGCAGTGGATGTTCTGATGCTTGACAACGCCGCTCTTCTTATGCGTCGATCGGTCCGCTCATCAGTCCGTCTGTGACTCCCAGTTCCACGTCTTCTCGTGTGGGAATGTTCCTCGGACCATCTACGCCACCATCGTACCACCACCGATACTTCCCGTCCAATTCGCTCCGCAATACGACGATAACGACCACCCGGCCTCGCGGAGTCCGACTAGACGACCTCGCTCAAAGTACGATAACTGCTGAAATCGTACACGTCTTCCATGTCCAGCATTGCAGCTTCTTCAGGATCTTCGCATGTGTCCGTACGCCGACGACTGATTACATTCACTTCGCCGTACTCCTTAAATACCACTGACGATAATTTGCATATTATGCCGTGCTGTGGCGTAAACGCTCACTGGTTGGTCCCGAAATTAACATCACACCTACGTAAACTCGACCCCATTAACATATGTAAATTTCATGATCGTCCGCCAATTCCTTCTTGGTGTTCTTTTTTCACTTTCCGACAGTGTATATAAATAAAGGTAGAGAGAGATAGGATCAGGCACGTTAAACCGTCGGACCCCGAGTACTGGCCCCCAGGTAATAAATAAGGGCGTCTTCCGTGTCACCTTCCTATCGAGCACTCTAGCCCAAATCTCCAAGCTTCCTGTTTCTAAGGGTTGTTTAAACCTCGGGTCAGACACTTCCTAAAAGCCTCCACGTGCGATCTGATCTGAGATAGGATCATCTCTCCCTGGATACGCCTCTGTTTCCTGCTGGAGTTGACCTTTGCAAGCAGAAATCCTGGCTGCGCTACTGCATACAGCCAGATCATTTGCCAAATTCAAGTTACTGATGATGTGAGATTATACACTCTTTGCCCAAAAAACGAAGTACCCCGAGAAAATCGTTCAATCCTGATGAAACTTCCCATGCCAGTACCTCAGGGCCAAATATGCAAATGATTAAAAAATAACGAGCAATGACGAAATAGTGATCGCCACATCTCATGGGAACCGCTCATCGAGAAGGGCATATCAAAAACAAAGCTCTCCGCAGGGACAATAGTAACGGCGGATTGACGTTGCGTTTACCTCCACAGATTCGACGTCGGATCCGTACATAATACAAGCAGTTGAGCGAGTTTGGGGGATGACATATAAATGATCTGAGAGAGAGGCCGGTTGGTCAAGTCGTCGTATCGCCAAGCATTTGGGTCAGAGCGACGCGGCAATCGGGCGATTTTGGCGCGAAGCAAGAACATAACGATGTCGGCCGTGAGCAACGACAGGACGCAACGATCGAGCGATTGTAAGAGCCGCACGAACAGAACGGAATTCGTCGCTCTCGATCATCTGGGGCCATGTTGCATCGTCTACAGTTACGGAAGTGGACATCCGGACCTTTGCCAGACGACTTGTGGCACACGGGGACTACATTCGAGGAGTCCACTCCGCCGCCTATCACTGACCAGCGAACATCGCCGGCACCGGTTGCAGTGGTGTCGGGCCCGATTAACGTGGGACAGTGTCCAGTGGCCTCGTGTTGTCTTCAGTGATTAATTACGGTTTGCGCCGATGACCAGTTCATACGTGTCTAGCAGAGCTGAGACGGGCCCGAATCGGGCTCGGGCTATAGAATATTTACTGCGGTTCGCGCTCTTAGAGAGAGCGAGATAATTTTTTTATATATATAAATGTGATTGTATATGATTTAGCAAATGAGACACTTTATAGTTGGTAAAGGGAATTCTTCGACAACTGGTTCTGGTTAGGGAGCTGGCATTCGACATGGCTATTTATTCCGGGCTTGGGTAGAAAATGCAATAGGCCGCGCACTAGTGTATTTCTGTAGAGAGGGAAAAGCTTTTTCAAGAAGTATAGATATTCGATAGTTGATATCATGCCGACGATAATTCACCCCCTACCTCCACGCAGTAGCTCCCTGCTAATTCTGCTTAGCAACGTACATATTGCAGGACATTATGGCGCGATAATATTAGCATTATTTGAGCACCATACAATTGCAGCACTGCCCGATCATTTTGGATTCCGGTTTCCCGAAGCACTTCAGGTGGAAACAAACTGTCAAAGAAAATCGTACCCTTACACTATAAAAATAGATAGAGATCCCTTGCCCACTTCCCATTTGAGAAATACATTGGTTAATTGCAGGAGGACGCGAGAGTGGAAAAGGATATTTTTTTGTTAATGGTTGAACAGGTTAGCCAGTGTTCGGGCCCGGGCTCTGTCTTGCAATATAAAATTTGGGCTCGCTCTAATATACCACGCACCACGGACTCCGACAATTGAGCCCGAACTCAGCTCTGGTGTCTAGAGCCGAGCCGGGCAGCTCACGGATCCTTTACCTTGGAACGACACACGGCTCACACAGCGGTAGTGACCGTCTGTGGAGCCATTTTATACGATAAATGGACACCCTTGGTAGTCCTCCGTACCACATTCGCGGTTCAACCTAGTTGAAGTCAGAAGATGAGTCTTCTTTTTTTTTTTGATTGGAGGTTTAACGACCACCGTGAGCAACTCAATGGGCTATAAGCAGTCGCCCGTCCCTAATTTAGGGTCACTGGTTCCAGGGAAGGGAGAGAGCCAGTGCCGTAAGACAAACACAACATCCATGCCTCACCGGGATTCGAACCCAGGCCCCTTACGGACGAATGATCAGAAGCCATCGCTTAGACCACTGCGCCACCGGGGCGGCAGATGAGTCTTCATATGGGAATTAAAAGGTGAACTTCCTACTCATAAGATGTTATCTGAATTTACCTGTCTTATTCCAACTGTACGAGTTAGACAACTAAAGGTAATCAATGTCGCAAAGAAAACATGGAAGCATTAAAATGATGTACGCAGTGGCGTAGCCAGAAATTTCTGAAGGGGCGGGGAGATCCATGGATTTGGTTCATTGGTGAAAACGTTATATATAGATATACATACACTGAAAGGACAAATTAGTACGTACACCCAGGTGAAAATATGCAAAGCAGCAGGACAGCAGCATATCCCGGTGTGCAGGAAAACCGGTTAGGGATATAAATAGAATGGATCGGTACTCATAGGAATACATTCCGTCAAGTGCCAGCATAGATCGAGGACAATCCGTGGGAGCCAGGAAGGCCGGATGTTCAATCAGCGCAACGGCGAAAATGTTAAGAATTCCGCGACAAACCGTAGCAAGTGTGTATCAGGAGTACGTGAAATTTGGCAAAACTGCTAACAGTCGGATGAAATGTGGCAATAAAAGTGCATAGATGATCGAGGGCGCTGACGATTGGCCCGCATCGTACAGACGAATCGGAAGGCTTGTTTGCAGCAAAGCACGTCACAATTTAATGAAGGAGCATCCACAAGACTATCCGTCTGTCGACGGATTTTTTTTTTGCCCAACTAGGCTGGGGCAGTTTACAACCACATCGTGTCCCGATGTTAACGGCACAGCATCGCATAATTCGGCTGCAGTTTGCGAAAGCTCGTCGAAACTGGATCATGGGTGATTAGAAACGCGTCACATGTTCTGACGAATCCCGTTTCACACTATATCGTGCCGATGGCAGGCAGCGTGTGTGGCGTAAACCACACGAAGTTATGGACCCCGCATGCCAAGTTGGGGTACTACAGGCCAGTGAAAACTGTTTGGACAGCTTTCACGTGGTCCGGCCTGGCTCCCTTGGAACCTCTTGAGTCTTCCGTCACTGGTCAGCTCCTGGCCGACCGTCTCCACCCTTTCATTACGTGTCTCTGTCCGAACCAATTTCCGACCTTTCAACAGGACAACGCTCCACCCCATCAGTTCCCGGCTAGCGACCGACTAGGTCCAGGAGCATAGCAGTGAGCATACCACACTCGCATGGCTTCCTCGCTCACCGGACATCAATCCCATGAGAATTTATGGGACATATTGGAACGAACTGTTCGTGATTAACCATCCCACATACATCTCTGCCTGCTCAACGCCAAGCACTCTTAGATTGTTAGTCAGCGTTACCTGAGTCTGTGTTTCGGAACCTCATTGCGTCCGTACCACGACGTTTCGATGCTGTTCTGCGTGCAAAAGGTGGTACCACACGCTATTAGGTGCGTGTGCATAATAATTTGTCCTTTTAGTGAACATCGCCTTAAATTCGTGCTCAGTATCCCCTCAAGGGGGGGGGAGGAGTTTGACCGAAGATTCCCCCTTGGTTACGCCTATGGATGTACGTAAGTACATCAAGACCGTGTTTTTATGTTAGAAGGTACTGTAGTTTTGGAAATCAGGTACACTCTGGCAAAGAAAAAAATAAGTAGTTTTTTATAAGATCATAGGACTATGCATTTTATTCCCTACACAGCCGTACACCAGCGCTCTGATTGTTCTTGAACTGCTACGATTTCCGGTTTCTAAGGCGAACTTTTGTCCATACAATTATGTTTCATCCATCAAAAATTGCAAGTGTTTAAAGTGAAAAAAAAATTATACATAGCCTTTCTCAGTGTTGTCAGAGTAACATAAAATTTGGCAAAGTTATCAATATAATCTTTATTGCAACTTCTAAATTTTTAGGAAACAATAAGCACACAAATATTATTTTTTACTTTAGCGGACAGAATGTTAGTAGATACCAAGCTTCTAAGGTTTGCATTGATTTACATCATGGTACTGAAACCATATAACAGCCTAATTGGTTTGCAAGTGTTATATCGCAAACTCACCGCACGCTTGTTCACCCCTAGTATCAGTATGACAACATATTCTTTCATTTTAGTCAGCAATAAAAAAACAATTCGATGTAAATAAATAAATACATCGCTCTTTCCACGTTCCAGAAACACATAGCAACCGAAAAATTGTTTTCAGCCGCCGCCGTGGAATTGAACCAATTCCACGGCGGCGGCTGAAAGCAATTTTTCGGTTGCTATGTGTTTCTGGAACGTGGAAAGAGCGATATATTTATTTATTTACTGACGCCACGTATTTGGAGGATTTTCACAATTCGATGTACCGTTATTTTTCCCTTCTTTTCTTTTCAGTTGTGTGGTATATCTGTTTCATAGATGCAGTTTCAGCCTATGAAGTAGTGATCAACTGTATATTATCGAAGCATAAGGTCCGTTTGTTGAATCAGATGAGTGAGAGATCAACTTTCATTGAATGACTGATTTCTCATGGATGGTCACTCATGTTCTGTTCAGCCACTGCATTCGTCCTAGCCGGAATATCGAGCAGCAAGGCCGACGATGAGTGGAGCAGCTTTCTGGACATCCTGGTCATTGTGAAAGGGCACTTTAGCGTCGCCGAGTCGCACGTTATCGTTAAGATAAAAGAAATCCCGAGCACTGGAGCAGGGAACTGCTTCTTCTGGATATGCGCAGGTGAAGGAAAATTGGTTGAACACTGTTTGGTTGCCGCAAAGGAAACTCCACTGTTGGGTCACTGTAGTTCCATCGGGAGACGTGACCGGATGGCAAATGTGGAATATGTTGCAGTTGTTGTCTACGTCAGCAAAATAACCGAAAGCGTCTTGAGGGCACGCGAAGCTTGTCTTTATACTTCCGACAAGAATTTCTGCTCCATCCGGCAATTCGTAAGCTTGACGTTTCGTCTAAACAAAAAAAAGAAGAACACAATAAAGTTACATGTGACAAGTTTCTCTTACTGATGCATGTAAATAAGTTACAAACGTAAGGAAGTAGAGTCACGGAATAATGAAATGTTTTCCGCTATGAATGCGGGTCAATTAGTAATTTTATTTTCTGTAGAAGCTCATTATTTTTATGAATGGGTTTATAAAAATTTTATTTTTACTGTAACAGGATTTTTGACTCGTGATTATTTACGTATGATAAATTAATAATACTATTTTTTTTCAAAGGCATATTGAAAGTCATTTGTGAAATATAAGCAGAAACAGGTTGCTTTTCCTATCTGCCGTACAAGGCAAACAAAAGCTAAAATCAAAGCGAATAAAAAAATCACTGAAAGTACAAATTCTTACGTAAACCCACCTAATAGCTCGTGGCATCAATCATCTTTTGCACGCAGGACAGCATCCAAACGTCGTGGTGCGGACGCAATGAGATTCCGAAACACAGATTCAGATATCGCTGACCAACAATCTAAGAGTGCTTGGCGTAGAACAGGCGGGACTGAGGTACCAAGGGAGCCAGGCCCAAACAGTTGCACAGTTTTCAACGGCCTGTAGTACCCCACCCCCACTTGGCATGCGGAGTCTATAACTTCGTGTGGTTTACGCCACGCACGCTGCCTGCCGACGGCGCGATACAGTGTGAAACGGGATTCGTCAGAACATGTGACGAGTTTCAGATCATTTATGCTCCAGTTTCGACTGGCCTTCACAAACTGCAGCCGAAACATGAAATGCTGTGCCGTTAGCATCGGGACACGATGTGGTTGTCAACTGCCCCAGCCGAGTTGGGCCATGTGTCGACGGATTGTCTTTGAGCATAGTGTGGATGCTCCATTAAATTCTGACGTGCTTTGCTGCAAACAAGCTTTCCGATTCGTCTGTACGATGCGTGCCAATCGTCGGCGGCCTCGATCATCCAATGCACTTATATTGCCACATTTCATCCGACTGTTAGCAGTTTTGCCGAATTTCACGTACTCCTGGTACACACTTGCTACGGTTTGTCGCGGAATTCTTAACATTTCCGCCGTTGCGCTGATTGAACATCCGGCCTTCCTGGCTCCCACGAATTGACCTCGATCAAACTCACTTAAGTCTCGTCCTCTTGTGGCACTTGGCGGAATGTATTCCTGTGCAAGTATTGCGTCATTTTCTTATAGGACTTCCGTCCACAGTGGGTGGATTTTAGGTCTCAGCCACCTACAGCGAGTTCGCCTTTTGGGCAGGACACAGAAACGGAAGGAATGAGAGCAAGTCTATATAGCGACTTTGACAGAACAGTTTGTAGTGAGATTAGAGTATAGTAGATGGCGCCACCGTACAAGTACGATGTTGCACATAGTGGGGTGAGAGAATTTCAGGGGGCATAGGAAAGGATATCCATTTAACCAGTGGGTCCAGCCTTGGGGACGTTACTTAACGTTCTCGTCCGATGCACGGCGAATATTCAGTGATTGTTAGCAAATCCCACCACCTCCGCAAGATCAGCTCAGGATCGAACCTGAGGACCGTGCATTGGTAGTCTGAATTGCTAAACACTCAGCCATTCGCGGCGGTATGTATTCCTGTGCGTACCGTCCCACTCTATTTATAGCCCCAACCGGTTTTTCTGCACACCGGGATTTGCTGCTGTCCTGCTGCTTTGCGTATTTTCACCGGGGTGTACGTAATAATTTTTCCTTTCAGTGTATGTAAATATATATCTGTATATGAGGTTTTCACCAATGAACCAAATCCATGGATCCCCCTGCCCCTTAAGAATTTTCTGGCTACTCCACCGCGTACGTCATTTTAATGTTTCGATGTTTTCTTTGCGACATTGATTACCTTTGTTGAAATCTGTTCAGCACACGTTATCCAGGTGTTCTTCATACCCCCAGCATTGTCAGTGTCATCAGTATTATTGTTACTTCCAAAATTTGTGACATTTACTTCGTTATCACTTTCTTCATTTTGTCAGCTTAAATTTCTTGGCTTAAAACTATCTCCACATCTTACCCCATCTACCAATGGTTGGTGCACTTGTAGTCACATATTTCGTGGATGACTTGCCACGCCCTCACCAATCATCATTCGCTAACGTGAGCTGGTTTCGAAGTGTCTCTATTAGCGGTGATTCAAACTTAACATTTATTGTTCCATAACTAACGTCTTGTATTTTTTTCACTTTACTTGTTTTTCCGCCATTACTGATTATTTTTCGTGTACCCTGAACAGCCCAGGACGTACCCCTTGGGGTACGCGTACCACCAGTTGGGAACCGATGATCTAATCTAAGGAAATGCGTTATTACGTCAAACTGAACAAAAACTGCGTGTTCGCTTTATTTATTTATTTATTTATTTATTTATTTATTTATTTATTTTATTAACATTATTATTTTTATTTTTTTAAGAAAATCAGTAAGTAAAAGTTTTCTCAGTTTTGGATAATTGTTTTTATAAAAGTACTAAGCGCGCTGTTTCCTACATATCAACACGCGTGATGGCGAATTTATAAACTAGCTTGGAATTTTATGAATGATGACTCATACGAGGTGTGATTAAAAAACATCCAGACTGGTTGCACAACGACATTTCACGAATGTCGTTGTGTTTCACATTTCGCGAATGTCGTTGTGTTTCAAAGCACGACAGAACCGCAGGAATGTCAATACGATGCACAGTTTTTTTGTTTTTTTTCAGTGTGGGTTTATTGGTATGACTCCGAAACTATGACCCAGTCTTCACAGTGGGAGAAAACTCTCCCAGACCCCCCCCCCCCCAAGCATGACAGAGCCGCAGCAATATCAAGACGACGGACTGCTTGTTTTCAATCATGAGAAAAGTGTGTATCGTGAATAGGTTCCATCAGGCCAGGCAATCAACAAAGAGTAGCCTACTAATGTCAAGTTTTGCGGTGTTTGAGGGATGCAGTTCGTCGTAAAAGGCCGGCGTTGCAGGAGAGTGGCGAGTGGTAACACCACCATGACAACGTCATCGCGCGTGCATCGCAACTTATGCAACAGTATCTTAATAAGCGCCGATTTGCACAGGTCCGACAGCCATCATATTAGCCAGATTTCGCCCCCTGCGACTTTTTTATCTTCCCAAGAATCAAATACCACTTGAAAGGAACAAGATTTCAAGATATCGAGGCGATACAACAGAATGCGACGAAGCAGCTGTTCGCTGTTTCAGAAGATGACTTCAAAACATGCTTCGAGCAGTGGAAACAGCGCTGGACGAAATGTGTCGCTTCGGACGGGGACTACTTCGAAGGCGATTAAGTTTTCAAATCTGTAAGTCTTGTACTTTTTTTAGCCAATCCGGTTTGGACACTTTTTGATGACACCTCGTATTTGTAGTAAATGTACCAGACCCATGTTAAGAACGCTTTCTGCTGTTGATGTCTCTTGTAGTCCATTTTACAGGTTATGGATATTACATCGCACTTCACTGTACACAACATGCTCTTGAAGAACAATTTATTTTGAGACTATGATCCAGATTTCTGATGAAATATCTCTAGTCCAAAAAGAAAAGAAAAAGAAAGAAACTGAAAGTAATTTTCATGCGGCGTGGACTTCAAGAGAGAGAATCGGTTTACTATTTGATTATGCTAAATTCATGATATCACGTAGCCTAAGTATCATCGCTTCAATTAGCAACTCAAAAATGGTTGTATGAACCAAGAAGTAACATATATGGGTATCAAATAATCATATGATGTCATACGAGTATGTAAATAATTTTATATATTTATTAGGAGTAGGCAAAAGTTTCCGCCGTTTTAAGGAAAAAGGAGACAGGAACTATCAGGAAACCAGTACACATTTATTCAACGAAATGTTGGCCGTTAGCATCAATGACCTTTTGCCAGTTTTCAGGCAACAAATGAATACCCCTGTGATTGAAGGACTCGGGTTTTGAGCTGAAGAACGCAGTGACGAAATTTTTCACCTGTGGAACTGTGGTGAACCGCTGTTGGGCTAGGGCATGTTGCATAGAGCGGAACAAATAAAAGTCTGAGGGTGCAATATCCGGAGAGTAAGCAGGGTGCGGTAAAACCTACCAGTGTAACTGTTCAAAGGTTAATTTCGTGTTGGCACCGACATATGGTCTGGCATTATCATGTAACAGGATGATTGGGCGGCGTCCTTTACCTGTCCATGGGCATTTTTGCTCGGTTGTGGCGTTCAGTTTCATTAGCTGATCGCTATATCGCTGTGCAGTGATTGTTTCGCCTAGTTTCAACAGTTCGAAGTACAGCTCTCCATGCGTATCCCACCACACACACACAATAGCACCTTTCCCCCGTGAATATCCTGTTTTGCAGTGGATGTTGATGGCTGGCCTGGGTCGGCCCAGGATCGCTTGTGTAGTAGGTTGTCGCAATACGCCCATTTTTCATCCCTGGTGACAGCCTTTCACAAGAAATTCTTCCCTTGAAACCTCTTTAGCAACGACATGCAGATGCCCAATCATTCATCAATATTACGCTCCGTTAAAGTATGAGGAACCCACTTACCAATCTTTTGGATCTTTCCCAAGGCCTGTAGACGCCGTACGACTGTCGATTGAGCCACTTTCAAACGTTTCGCTAGTTGCGTGGTCGATTGTATGGCAACAGCGATTCCAGCTCCTTGCCTGCGAGTTCCTGCGGTTTACCTGCAGGTGCCTTCTCTTCCAAGCTTAGATCACCTTTCTTAAACCTGGCAAACCATTCTCGACATGTCCACTCACCCATAGCCGTTTCGCCATACGCCTGACATATTGAACCGTATGCTTCACTCGCACTTTTCCCTAAATTAAACATGAATAGCAAACAGTGCCGCAAATGAACTTTATCGACCACAATGCTTGGCTTCATGTACGAACTAACATCCTGGGTCGCTGGCCGGTTAAACCCCTACAGCGCCCGCTAGCGGGGGCGTCGGAAACTTTTGCATACCCCTAATAATTAGTGCACTACCTCGGTTGGACCCTCCCTGTAACTACGGTTTCCTGAATTTCCGTTGTACACTGGTGTGCAAAAATTAAGACGAAGAGGAGAAATTAGCATAACAGCGGAACGAGCAGGCATAACGGACCGAAAGACCACTCAGAAGATAGACTAGGGTCCAGTACGGTAGTGCATGCGCATATATGCAGCATGACGTAGGGGGAGGGAGTGTCGGAAGGGTATAAAGCACGCGGGCGGTGTACGCTCAGCAATTCGGTGAAAGCTATTGAACGGTGTACATCGATTTGAACGACGTCGAGTTGCTGCCACCGTGTGATATGGCCAACAGTCAATCAAGTAGACAACATCTGGATGTCTTTACCCGAGGTCGCGTTATTGGGAAGTTGGAAGAAGGTCGGAGTGTGACTAGTATGGCCGAGGAGTTCGGAATCGCTCACAGCATCGTTTCACGAGCTTGGAGAGCATTTCAAACGACAGGAACAGCTGTCCGAGAGTTTAGCAGTGGTCGTCCACGAGCAACCACGGCGGTGGATGACCGGTATATTGTCCTACAGGCGAGAAGAGACAGACCGTACACTGGACGTCCGTTATCGCGTTTTACCGTGGCCAGGAGGCTGCACAAAGGTGGTCTATTTGCACGACGACCAATACGGTGTGTGCCATTAACGCCTGCTCATCGGATACGGCGGTTTCTGTGGTGCCAGGAACACAAAAACTGGACACATCAGCAGTGGGGTCAAGCTGTCTTTACGGATGAGAGCCGATTTTGTCTGACGAGCGATTCTGGACGTATACACATCTGGAGAGAGCAGGGAACACGCAATCACACCTCCAACGTCATTGAAAGGGACTGATTTGGAGGTGGCGGAGTTCTCGTTTGGAGCGGTATCATGCTTGGTAGCCGTACTGACCTCCACGCCTTCCAAGGAGGTTCAGTTACTGGTGTTCGCTATTGTACCGAGGTTCTCCTGCTTCATATGCGTCTGTTTATAGGTGCTGTGGGTCCTGAGTTCCTCTTCATGGACAACAACGATACACCTTATCGTACAGTGTCTGTCGCAGAGCTGTTGGAGAGTGAAGATATTCAACGCTTGGATTGGCCGGCAAGGTCCTCGGACCTAAATCCAATCGAACACATGTGGGACCTTCTTGGGAGACGCTTGGCAGCACGTCACCAGCCGCCAGCAACGATTCCGCAGCTGCGATTGGCGCTACAAGAGGAATGGGCCGCCATGCCTTAACAGCTGCTTGACAACCTCGTCCTCAGCATGGACAGACGTTGTAAATCCTGCGACGCAGTCAGGAGTGATCATGTCCCTTACTAAAGAGTGGATTTTTCTTGGCAGCCACCTGTCACATGGACGTTTCTGTCTTCTGTCCAGTTGTGCTCGAAGCTACTTTTTCAATAAAGTGCCTTTGTATCCTTTATATTCCTTGTTTGGACGGTTTTGCTCACTTGTCCCATATTATTACATCTTGGGAATCTTATGGTATGATTTAAGTCGACGTGGAGCACTTCTGCACGACGTTACATTCGAAAAACTGTCTCGTCCTTAATTTTTACACGCCAGTATATTACGAGGGCTGTTCAATAAAGGATGGTAATAAATTTTTCACTAGCAAACTTTGTACATTTTAACCGTATTTACGGATCAGAAAGTAAGGTGGCACATACAGTATGAAAAGACGCACGTCGCCTGGCAAACAACACATATAAGCATGAACAGTAGAATCAGCCATACGGCAGAGCTGAGTGACTTTCAACGTGGCACGGTCATAGGATGTCATCTTAACAAAAGATAGCATCCTATGAGGACAGAAGTTCGCGAAATTTCTGTCCTGCTATTGCTGCACTGATCAACTGTAAGCGGTGCTTTTGTGAAATGGAAGCCACTAAGAGCAACAACAGATCCTAGGCGCTTCCACTTCAGTAGGCCATGTAAAATGACAGAGCGGAACCGCCCAGTGCTGAAGCGGGCAGTGCGACAAAAAATCGCCTATCATCGGCTGCAACATCCATCACTGCGTTCCAAAATGCCTCCGGAATCAACTCCAGCACGAGCCTAACATCAGCAAGATCAACGCCAAGTATCGGTTGGAGTGGTGTACAGTTCGACAACAGTGAGCTCTCTCTCTCTCTCTCTCTCTCTCTCTCTCTCTCTCTCTGGAACAGTGGAAACGCATTCCCTTGAGTGATTAATCACGCTTTCCCATCTGGCAGTCCGACGAACGACTATGGATGTGGAGGACCCCAGAACGCAATCTGTCCGACTGTGTTTTGCTAATTGTGAAGTTTGTTCGAATAGGCAGAGGCTCTGGGGCTGTTTTTCATAGTTTGGGCTGGGCCCCCCTAACGCAGGAATTTTAACGCTGCGGCCTATAATGACATTTTCGATAATTCTATGCTGCAAATATTGTTGCAACAGTTCAGTAAAATCCCTTTCCTTTATCAACAGAACATGTCCCCGTCCACAAAGCGAATGTTCGTAGTTTGATGAGAGGGGTTTGGAAGAACTTGACTGGCCTGCACAAAGCCCCGATCTCAACCCCGTGGGATACCTTTGGGACGATTTGGAACGCCAACTGCTAGCCGGTTGGACTTCTTGACATCAGTGACTGACCTCACTAATGCTCTTGTGGCAGAATGGTAGGCAATTACGGTAGCAACGTATCAAAATCTAGTGGAAAGTTTTTGCAGAAGAGTGGAGGTTGTGATAGCAGCAAAGGTGGGACCAACTCGGTATTAATTAGTTTCTTATTACAAGGTGTTTGTGGATCGGCAAGTGTCTGGATGCTTTTCATCAGATAGTGTACTTTTTCATTTAAATAATACCACAGAAAGATAGGTGGAGAAAAAACGCAAAAATATAAATTGTAATAAGGTGAGTCGAAAGTTTTGCAATATTTGCATAAACGCATGTGCTGCGGCAGGTATGTCAAATGTTTAAACAAGTTCAAGTCGCGCACTGCAGTCAGTCGAAAGGGATATAAAGTTGGTAGTCGTTGCTGTGAACAGCATTGCATGTCGTCGTTCTGTTTGTGGTTGGGCCGCCTAAAAGACGAACAGCCACAACCGGCTAATTAGAGAACATTTGCTTTACGATTTTGAACTCGGCAATAACGCTGCTCAAGCAACACAAAACATTTCTGATGCGAAAGGGGAAGGTTCCGTGAACCACAGCACTGCAACCAGATGGTTCAAGAAATTTCGCTCAGATGACAGAAACCTCGACGATCAGTCAAGGTCAGGAAGGCCGCGAATCGTAGATTCGGTGGCCGTGCGCCAAGCCGTAGAGCCAAACCCGACAACTAGCATTCGGCGATTATCAGGCGAGCTGGGCATATCACAGACCACCGTGGTTAGTCACTTTCAGGACCTCGGCAAGGTCTACAGGAGCTGCCGCATTTTCCCTCACGAACTGACGCCAGCTAAAGCAAACCACCGAGTGGAATTGTGAACGAAACTCCTAGAAAATCCACGCGATGTACGTTTCATCAAGATAATTGTTGCGTGCGATGAAAAGTGGGTCTATTTCCGCAATCCTAACACACAGCGGCAGTGGTTGAGCCCGGGCCAGCTTCCTGAACCTGTTACCAAACGTGGGCGCTTAGAGCACAAAGTGATGCTCTGCATCTGGTGGAATTTTGAGGGGATAATCCATTAGGAATTTGTTCCTGACGGTCGGACCATCAACGCCAACCTCTACTCTGAACAGCTGTAACGGATGTTGCCGTTTTGAAGGAGAAGTACTCGGCACTGGTAAACAGAAAGCGCGCTCTCCTACAGCAAGGCAATACTCGGTCTCATACCGCGCGAACGCCCCTGGCGAAACTTCAGGAACTTGAGGGAATCGAACTGATAGCACACCAGGCATATAATCCGGACCCCGTCGGATTGTTACTTGTTTCAGTCCATGGCCCACTTCCTTCGCGGGCGGCACTTCAACAATCAGGAGGAGGTGGCAGCTGAGGTGAAGGAGTTCTTCGCCTCGAAGAACAAGAACTGCTACCGCTGCGGAATCAAAGAACTGGCAGACAGATGGCTAAAGACGGTGCAACACGATGGCCTATACTTTGAATGCTAGTCAGCTTTCGTCGTAAAGGTACGTATGAAGACATAAAGTGATCCAAATATTGCGCAACTTTCAACTCACTCTCTGTATGTTACCAAAACGTTGTACATGGCCGACAACAACTGCCCCGGATCGTTTGTGTATCTCCCGTTCAGAGAGCTGTCGTCTTCGTTTGCATCGATCACCATCTCTTAGTCATGAGTCTAACTGCTTCGTAATTAAAACTGAGCTGATAGAAAACATGCATGGCGTACTTACGACCAATATGCTGGATAAAAAAACCCTCTGCAATCGTTCTGTGTTTAAAAAATTGAGCAAAATCGTACAGCAACGAAAAATATCACGTTTCTGTTTATAACACATTCAGCGGAATCCTATTTTGCACGTAATCGGATATGGAATTCGGGGAGGGGGGGGTGGGTGGGTAAACTATGAATTCAGCAATTTTTGTGATAGTACTCTTATCTCCTTTTTCAAAGGTTACTTATTTTATAAATAAAATCACTTACCCGAGGCAGTGCACTGAGGCCGGCAAAACAAATAAACCCTGAAAGAGAGAGATAGAGAGAAAAAATAATGTTAAAAAATGATGGAGACGATGTGTGAAATACAACATAGAAAGTGTAGAAAACTTATTCAGAATAACTTTTGTTTTTCTAATAGCGCCAAGGAAAAGAGAAATAACATTAATAAAAATAGTGCGATATTAATTCTGTTTATCATTGAATTGCCACAGAAAACGTACTATTTACACGAACACAAATTTATTTTGCGGTAGACAAGCGCAAATATTGTTCTCCCAATATCTGCACATTGTACATCATTAATTCTAAATACTTTCATTCAACAATATTGGCAAACAGGAAAATGACAATTCGTGCCACGCATATGAGAGAAACGGAATTATTTGGTAGCAGCTCTTTATTAACCAATGAGCAGGTGAAAGTAAGCACGAATTATGTCTTCATTGCAAAGGTTATTTATATAAATTTGGTTGAAACAAATAAGAATCCACGTTCTTTTTCTTAGCCCATCGATTTGTTCACAGTGACTAACGACTACTGTGAACAAATCGATGGGCTAATTTAAGGCCACTGATTCCAGAGCCAGTGCATTAAAACAAGCACAACATCCATGCCTCACCGGGATTTGGACGAACGGTTACAAGACAGCGCTTAAGCTGGTTCCACCTAAAATCTCTGCCTTATGTTTCCAATGGTAAAACTTCTTTACATATTTTTTTCGCAATTAATGTATTCCCAATGATGAAAGTTTGCACACCGATAAAACTAACTTTAAGTTGTAACATGGGATACTTACTACTTGCTAAAAACATAACCATAATTATTAAAAAACTAGTAAAATCATGCAATGCATTGATTATGATACGTTTTCCAACATACCAGAAATCATTACTCAAGTTATGAAGATAATGGCTGTAGAATAAATCTTGCTCGTATGCCCTGACCTTTGACCCTATTTCGATGATATTCAACAGAAGCGGTTAAGTATACTTCCAGAATAACATGATAAAGTTTTGTCGCAATCGAAGCATGTTTACGTAAGTTATGATGAAGAAGGGCAATGGAATTGATCCCGCTCCTATGTCCTGACCTTTGACTCCATTTCACCCATTTTCAATAGGGTTCGTCCCCAGGTGGTCCCCTACGACATACTAAAATTTCATCGAAATTGAATCATTTTTACGCAAGTTATGACGCACAAGAGCAATCGAATGAACCGCCCTTTGATCCCATTGACCCGATTGAATTGACCTTTGACCCCATTTCGCCCATTTTCAATAGGGTTCATCCCCAGGTGGTCCCCTACCACATACTAAAATTTCATCGAAATCGAACAATTTTTACGCGAGTTATCGTGCGGACAGACAGACGGACAAAGCTGGAGCATATACGCTTCTTCAACCTACATTTGGAAAGCGTAAAATATCAATCATTCTTCTTTGAGTAATGTTCAGACCTCTTAATAGACGCCGCGACCTGTACATTCATGACGTCAGTAGACAAACAAATGTTGTATTGCTTAGTTATGGTTATGTTTTAGCAAGTATTAAGTATCCCATGCTATAACTTAAAGTGAGTTTTAACGATGTGCAAATTTTCATCCTTGGGAATTCATTAATTGCGAAGAAAATATGTAAAGAAGTTTTACCATTGGAAACATAAGGCAGAGATTTTAGGTGGAATCTTAAACCACTGCGGGCTGCGGGCAATCTTTGTTAAACAGAATTGGTTTGGCCTTTGGCATTCAGCCCATACATAGAGAATATTTGTTTTAAATAATCTGACCTTACTTAATAATGCTTGAAGATATACCAGTTTGTTTTGGCTGTGAACTTTTGACCTCCTTTTGTATTTTTATTTTTTTTTTTTTTTGATTGGAGGTTTAACGACCACCGTGAGCAACTCAATGGGCTATAAGCAGTCGCCCGTCCCTAATTTTGGGTCACTGGTTCCAGGGAAGGGAGAGAGCCAGTGCCGTAAGACAAACACAACATCCATGCCTCACCGGGATTCGAACCCGGACCCCTTACGGACGAATGATCAGAGGCCAACGCCTTAGACCACTGCGCCACCGGGGCGGCCCTTTTGTATTTTGTGTCAGATTATTATCTGCTTAAGAGCGTTTATTGAATTTTATCAGACAAATTGAAATATTTAGTTCAGTGGACCACTGAATTACCTCGGGGACATGAAATCCGGGGAAAAGTGAAAAAATTCACTAAAAGACTTATGAATAGATATGACGTCATACTGAGGATTAATTTTATTAAAAATATCTGTGCCTGAAACAATTCCATCTCTCTGTAATTACCAAGTCGCTGTCAGAATGATCAGTTCAATCTATCATTACAAACGACAGCCGTTTTCATTCCGCTGCTGGTGAAGGTCCACCGGCCGCCCCGGTGGCACAGTGGTCTAAGCGATGGCCTCTGATCATTCGTCCAACGGGGTCCGGGTTCGAATCCCGGTGAGGCATGGATGTTGTGTTTGTCTTACGGCACTGGCTTTCTCCCTTCCTTTGTACCAGTGACCCTAAATTAGGGACGGGCGACTGCTTATAGCCCATTGAGTTGCTCACGGTGGTCGTTAAAAATCCAATCAAAAAAAAAAAAAAAAAAAAGGTCTCCCGAAGTTTCTTCCACAACTATCTGTCGCGAGTAACTTTATTCCATGTCCCTCCGGCATGCTTTCACATTCCATCCATCCATCTCCCACGTGTTCTTGTGGGTATTTTCATGTCCCTTGGTATCCAGTCTCCACGGTGAGTCAAAAGTCGCAGGACACACTTGTATTTCAAAAACGGGAGGAAAAATGAAATATCTGAATACCCCAGCAAACAATCGGGGGGGGGGGGGCTATCTTTTAGGCTATTTCCGGAACATGGCCGCCATCTTGAAATCCGCCATATTGGATCAAGGTCAGAATTTTCAAATGGTAAGGGGGTCATATTTTATATCAAACAAGACCAGAATTGACATACACTGAAGTGCCAGAAAAACTGGTACACCAGTCTAATACTTGGTATGTCCCCCACGGGAGCGCAGGACTGCAGAAATACGACGGGGCATGGACTCCACTAGCTTCTGAAAATATGCTGTAGGCAATGCACACCATACTTCCTGCAGAGCGTTCCACAATTTGGGTGTATTCCGAGGTCTCGGATTCCTGTGTTCGATAGCGCATTGCATGGCATCTCAAATGGGTTCTATCACGTTCAGATATGGGGACTTGGGTGGGAATGGCAACACCCCAAACTCAGATGAATGCTCCTCTAACCATAATGTGGCGTCCCGACACTTGTGTGGAGGTGCATTGTTCTGTTTGAACAGGCCCAACCCATCAGCATGAATGTAGGACATGAACAGGTGTACCTCGTCAGAAAGGATGCGCACATAGCGTTGGCCAGTCACAGACGTTTATAGACGTACCAGGGGTCCCAGTGAAGTCCAGCTAAACACACCCCCATACCATTACGGACCCCCACTAGCCGGTACAGTTCCCTGTTGACAGGCGGGATCCACGGCTTCATGGGGGTTTGCGCCACACAAGAATCCCTCCGCACTGCCCGATACAGTTGGAAACGCGACTCGTCAGACCAGGCTACTTGTTTCCAGTCAACAAGTGTCCAGTGGCGGTGTTGCCGTGCCCAAGCGAGGCGCATAGCTCTGTGTCGTATACCCATCAAGAGGACACGAGTTGGGCGTCGGCTCCCAAAGCCCATATTGTGCAGGATACGTTACACAGTCCTGACGCTGATATTTTTTTGAGGCTCCAGTATTGAATTCCGATGATACCTGCGAGAGTGTTGCACGCCTATCGCGTGAAACGTTTTTTGACAGCCGACGATGGTCAAGTTCACCCAATGTCTTTTTACGGCTACCCTGGTATCGTAGGTAGGAGGTTTTGCCGGAATTCTTGTAGTCACCGTACACCCTTGCAATGGTCGTCCGTGAAAATCCGAACTTCGTTTCTACCTCCGAAATACTATGGCCCATCTCACGAGTGCCAACTATGACACCGCTTTGAAAATCGCTTAAATTGTTATTACTTGTAATTCTCATGCCGAAAACAGCTCTGACAGCTGGCAAGGATGTCTATCGCTTTATATACGCACTGGCGGACGCAACCAAGTACGCGCATAGGTGACGTTGCTATGTATTTTGCATAAGCTCGACTGTACCAGTCTTTCTGGCACTTCAGTGTATGTGTTTTGGTTCACAAGTTATCAACACAGAAAATTGAAATAAGCATTGTTTGTTGCAGGTAACTGAAGATGGCATTGACGAAAGGGCAGAGGATTGAGGTGATCCTAATGTCTGGGTAACGCAGCTGCCGTATCATAGCCGCAGACTTCAACAACCGACACCCAGAAAGACCACCAATTTCACACAGCACTGTCGTATACCTGATACCCAAATTCCGAGAAACTGGGACTGTGGACGACAAGCCATGTAGTGGTAGGCCGAAAACTGCTACTGACGAGGAAACCTCACCAATGGTTTTGGCATCCTTTGCAAAGAGTCCACAACGTAGCACACGACGTCTCGTAGCAGAATGTGGTATTAGCCAGTCAGCCATTGTACGGATTCTTCACACCGCTCACTGGCATCCGTCCAAGATTCAGATGCAGCAGCAACTATCAGAGGATGACCCTGATAGTCGTATCGAGATCTACACCTGGGCTTTAGACCGACATCAATGGGATCCCTCATTCGCACAGGGTATTTTGTTCAGTGACGAGGCCAATTTTTATGCCAGTGGTGAGGTTGACCGTCAGAACCACAGGTACTGGAGTGACAGGAACCCTCACTGGACGGAACCATTAAACGTCGTTGGTAATGTAAAGGTTATGGTGTGGTGTGGAATATGGGGCACCCGTGTAATCGGACCCATTTTCATCGACAATAACCTAAATGCCCAGCACTACCTGGAAAAGCTACAGGAAATAGTGTTTCCTTCCCTTCTGAATGAAGATGGTAGTTTCCCCTGTTATTTACAACACGATGAAACTCCACCACACTACGAGGAAACTGTTCGTCAATGGCTAGATGTTCTATTCCCTGTTTATTAGATTGGCAGGCGTGATTCTGTGGAATGGCCACCCAGATCCCCCGATCTCACATCCCTCGACTTGTATCTGTGGGGTCATCTAAAACACCTGGTGTATGCTGAGAAAATCCGCGACAAACACCACCTTCAGCAACGCGTCCCGGAGGCCTGTAATCGCATTTCTCCCGATATTCTCGTGTTGGTGCATAACGACTGGATCAAGCGCCTTTAGCTCTGTGTTCACCAACAGGAACAACTCATTGAACACATCAAATAGCTGCGCATTACAGGGTACTTTAGAGGTTGTTATTTCAACTTCCTGTGTTGATAACTTATAAACCAAAACACGTGTGTCAAATCTGATTGCGGCAATCAATTTTTGAGAAAATTCTGGTCTTGTTAAACATGCAAAATGACCCCCTTACTATTTGAAAAATTTGATTTTGATCCAATAAGGCGGATTTCAAGATGGCGGCCATGTTTCGGAAATGGCCTAAAAGATAGGTGCCCCACCGATTTTTTGCTGGGGTATTCAGATATTTCAGTTTCCCTCCCGTTTCTGAAATACAAGTGTGCGCCCAGCGACTTTTGACTCACCCTATACATATTTTAGTTGTCCAATGGTGGTCGGTTCTGGGAATAAATCCATTCCATTCCCATTTGAGGGTCTTTTCTTTGATTATGATGTCATCCATCAACTCTTACCATTTTCCTGATCCATAAGTTCCATTTCTTATCTTTCTTGATTACACCAAGCGTGCATCTCTCCATGCTTCTTTCTGTTGCCGTAGCCTCTGAATGTCTTTTTTAGTTAAAGTACATATCTCTGACTCATAAGTGAGAAGTGAAAAAATGTATCGATTAAACAGTTTTCTTTTAAAACATAATGGCAAATTGCTCTTTCCAATTGTACTGTTTCTTCCAAATGCTCTCCCGGTAAGTTTTATACGCCTCTTTATTTCTTCTTCTGCTTGGCTTTAGGGTAATTATGGGCATCGCTTACTCCATATTTGATCCATCAGCCTCTGATTCTTCAGTTCTTGTAAAAGCATTGTACATCATTTTAGTTGTGAAATCATTTGGGGGATTGGCCATAACTCATAGCACTGGTCATTCGGGTTGGTGAGTGGGAAACAGCATTTGCTGTACTACCGGTAGTGTAGTTATGCCGTTATTTGTCGGTCGGCAGAACCCGTTCAGAAAGAACAGGAGTCACTGTTCCCTCCTTTGTCCGAGTCCAATTCGTCCAGTTCATTTCGTCTACAGTTCACTTTGTCCACAGTTCACTTTGTCCACTGTTCATTTCGTCCACCATTCACTTTGTCCGCCGTTCACTTTGTCCACATTCATTTCGTCCTCGATGGATAGAATACCGTGGAAATTTTCTGTTTTGTTGGCATTTTTGTTGCTAGGAAGAAAAAAGAAAGATGACACGAATTTTCGGATGTAATGAGCACGTCTTTTGAATCCGTTCTGACAAGAATTTAATTTATCAAAGCTTTTCAAAGTCAGTGGAGCCGGTATGGAAAACAATAGTATCTGACCGAAGAAAGAAGTTCTTCAATCGGGTTTTTAATTCCGCAGATACTGCTGTCAGCGGAATCGTGAACTTACGCCCTCTGGTTGCAGACTTATGAGTTACGAAATATTTGGATTTATATGAGAAACATTTCTCAGTGGAAACGCTCTCCAACAAAGAAAGAATTTTTCAAATCGGACTCTCAGAAGCAGAGATATGGACAAATATAAGACATGAATCTACGACTCCTAGCGGGAAAACCATGCATTATTTAAGAAGAAAGTATTCTCAAAAGGTTTTTTGATGTGAGAGGTATCGGTCCAAGAAAAAAATTTGTGGAGTTATCAGGAGCTCAGATTTTGCTGCAAATACACCAGAAGCAGAAATTAACAGGTATGCCCCCTGGTGGCCAAACCATTCTTTACCAAATATTAGGAATTATATAAAAAACATTTCCCATCAGGAGCTGTATGCAATACAAGAAGAATTTTTTTTCAAATCGGAGTTTTAGAAGCAGAAATATCGGGGGGGGGGGGGAGAAACGCAGTTTACCTTTGCGCCCCCTAGCGGAAAGTCTAGGATTTACTTGAAAATTTTTGAATTTATATGAAAAACATTTCGCATCGGAAACACTATCCAACAAAGAAATAATTTTTTAAAATCGGACTCCTAGAAGTAGAGATATTTGCAAAAACAAAATATACATCTACGCCCCCTGGCGTAGAAACCATTCATTATTTTAAGAAGAAAATATTCCTAAAAGGTTTGTCGACGTCAGTAGTATCGCTTCACAAACGAATTTTTTCAAACGAGATTTTAGACGCTCAGATTTTGCTGCAAGTACATCAGGAGCGGAAATTAAGGCTTACGCCTTGTGGTGGCCAAACCATTTTTTACCAAAAATTAGAAATTATATGCAAAGAATTTCCCATGAGGAGCTGTGTTCGGTGCAGAAAGAATTTTTCAAATCGGAATTTTAGAAGCAGAGATATCGGGAACAACGCAATTTACCCTCGCGTCCCCTAGCGGAAAGTCTATGATTTACATGAAAATTTTGAAATTATATGGGAAACATGTCACACCTGGAGCTCTATCCAATAAAAAAAGAATTTTTCAAATCGGACCATTAGAAGCAGAGATATTGACAAAAATAAGATATACATCAACGCCCTGGCGGAGAAACCATGCAATATTTTAAGAAGAAAGCTTTCCGAAAAGGTTTGTCGACGTGAGTGGTATCGGCGCAAGAACGAATTTTCTCATTCGAGATTTTAGAAGCTCAGATGTTTTGGCAAATACACCAGAAGCAAAAATTAACACTTACGCCCCCTGGTGGTCAAAGTATTCTTTACCAAAAATTAGATATTATATGCAAAAGAGTTTGCATCAAGAGCTGCATCCGCTGAAAAAAAAAATTCAAATCGGAGTTTTAGGAGAAGAGATATCGAGGAAAACGTAATTTACTTTTACGCCCCCTAGCGGAAAATCTATGCGTAACTCTGAAAAGTAACTGTACCTAAAATATTCTTCGACATAAATGCAATCGAAAGATAAAAGATTTTTTCAATCGGATGCTTAGAAGCAGATATGTGGAATAAAATGTATTTTGAATTCGACATCATCTGCACTTACGCCCTCTAGCGGCGAAATTATAAATCGTAAAAAAAAAAAACGAAATAAGGGATCATCATTCGCACGTTTCGAGCTTCCCAATGCAGAAAGAATTTTTCTAATCAGACTAATAGTTGCAGAGATATGGTGTCTACAGACGGATGGACGGACAAGCAAACCGATAACATAAGCACGATCTTTTTTTACAAAAGACGTGTTTGAAATGGTTAGAGGGTTTCGCTTTACATGCGATTTTTTTTTTTTTTTTCCTGTTTAAGTTTTTCGATTCTAATGTAACGATTTTAAATGTTGTTTAAAGTAAAACGAAGAATTGAACTTTGAAGAGCTTTGAAACTCTATTGTGTGGTACGATGTCAGTCACTATGACATAAATCAAAATTTATTCCAATGGCCATAAATTTCTTGGACTGAAAAAGAAAATTTTAGACCCGCTTCCTCCTTTATGTGAAAAGCCTCTACTTTCAAATTAATAAGGAGGAACTGTCAGTGGCGTACCTGAAAAACTCGGGGTCTCCCCGCAAAAAAGTCTTTGAGGCCATTTTGCAAAAATCTATTTGCTTCCAATTACTGAAAATTTTTAAATTCCATAGTACACTGGATTTTACGGGCGTTTCGTAATTCAAATTCTTTGGAACCTATAGGTATTTTCATAAAAACAAAAGTGTTACTCTTTATTGCGTGTAAGACAAATGCACACGTTGTAATTAAAACGATTGTCCTAGTTTTATACAGATACAAAGTATTACGAAACATTTACGCTAAAATTCATCATACGCGAATTTTATTCTTTTAGAGAACTAAGGCCAGACTCGTTGAAATGCCTCATGATTGCACATACAAAACATGTAACGGCGGCATGACAATGTCTAATGACCTTCTCCGATTAATACGAAAATACAGAACCTAAGTAAGCAAATTAAGATGTAACAATTAGGAATTGTGGCACAAAAAGAGTAAAATTAATGAAATTATTTACTTTTGAATATATAAAAAAAAACTTAACATAACGTTACAATGATTTGCACATAGTAAGTTTTTTCTTTTGTCTCTGTTTTTTAAAAAAAGACACAAATCTATGTTTTTTCATTCTCGCGAAGAACACCTTTTAACTCATCATATTCTGAAGGATGCGTAGTTATGTTAGCACAAGTCACAAGTGTAATATATAATACCTTATCTTCATTGATATAGAGATGGCATTTGTTCAACTGTTATTTCATTCACATTCTTTTGTTAAGGTGAACATCTAGTGATTTTGCTTTCTATACTTCCAATGGGGAAACTTCTGTACACATTTTCTTCATAATTAATGCATTCCCAAGGATGAAAATTTGAACATCGATTAAAATAACTTCATATTATAACTTGGAATACTTAATATTTTCTAAAATATAACCATAATTATATTAAAAATCAATAACTTTTTCTTTGGTGGTGTCGAGACCAAAGAAAGGATGGCGCGACCTGTACATTGATGACGTCAGTAGACAAACAAATGTTGGATTGTTTAATTATGGTTATATTTTTAAAAATATTAAGTATTCCAAGTTATAATATGAAATTATTTTAATCGATGTTCAAATTTTCATCCTTGGGAACGCATTAATTGGGAAGAAATTGTGTACACAAGTTTGCCCATTGGAAGTATAGGAAGCACAATCACTAGACGTACACGTTAATATACATGCATAGGAACTATGGCTATGCCTGTGAAAAGGGGTTTCAAGTCCTCTGGAATAACGGCTTTCTCCTCACCCAGTTTTTATAAATCAAAGCAAAAAAACATTTCTTAAAGATTTTACTTATTTACTGAAGGAAAAAAATATAAAAAATCCGAAAATTGCTTTTCTTTTTAATACATCATTCAAAGCTGCCGTCAAAAATTCCTGGCTATTTCTTTAACCAGTTTCATACGACGTTCCCGCAAAAATTTTAAATAATCCTTCTGCTGAAGTAAGAGGCCCTCTTAGCCCTGACCCCCCCCCCGGCGCACTACAGGGGTTGCGGGGGCTATCAGTACGCCCATGGGTACTGTACATCAATTATGTAGAAAATAGTAAAAATATACTAGTAATCCGATTAATTGGATAGAAATGAATATAGAAAAAGCCATCTGGTTGATGTGCGAGAGCTTGGAAACGCTTATTTATATATTCCAACGCCAATAAATCGGATTACTAGTATAGTTTTACTGGCCTCTACTTTCTTTCTCTCATACAGAGAATTCACAGTAAATATCAATCTAAACTTTTTTACACCATTTTATTTTTTATGTATTTTTTTCTCGTGTTAAACAGCTATGACACGTATAGAGAGCATTGTATTTCATTCGTATGAAAATTAGTAATACGGAAATTATAAACAATTAAAAATCAAAATATAAAATAAATATATTGAAAAGTTAAGGATTATATGAAATCAGTATAAAAGGTGTATTTTAAAACATTAAAAGAGTTTTTTAAAACTTTGATTTATGTCATAGAGATTGACATTGTACCACACGAAAGAGTTAGAAAGCTCTTCAAAGTTCACTTCTTCATTTTACTTTAACTGACATTTAAAATCGTTGTATTTTAATCGAAAAACTAAACATGAAAATTATCGCATGTAAATAATGCCCGCTGAAAGTTTTTTTTTTCTTCCTACTAACAAAAATTCCATCAAAACACGAAATTTCCACGGTGTTCTATCCATTCTGAGGCAGAAATAAATGTGGACAAAATGAACAGTGGACTAAATGAACAGTGGACAAAGTAAACAGTGGACGAACGAAATGAACTGGATCGAGTGAACGTGGACGAAATGGACACACGGACAAAGCGATCCGTCACCGGACACACCACATGAAGGGGGGGGGGCGGAGAGATTTTGTTTCACATCAATGAACCTTGTATCCCCATATGATGACAAAAGTTGCAAAAATTTTCGTATTAGAGATTTTGCAGGTGTTTATATGCAGCATTTAGAGTGTGCCACAGAAAAGTTTCTTTCTTCCCTAATTTTGTAACACGCGTAAGGTATAAGGAAACTGTTTAGATGCAATCGCAGTGATGCAGAACAAAATATAGTTGCAAAACTACTTGACATCACATATATCTGTTGAGGAGTAAGGAATCAGTCTGAAACTTCAAGACATAAAATGTAAGAACACAATCCTTAATTGTCTGTTTATTATGTGACCGGCAAAGATAGAGTTTCCGCTAAACAAAATTGAAAGTTACTGGGTTTTAAGACAATATTTTTGTAAATATATTCTGTGCGTTGCAAATCAGATTTCCACAGTAACAGCACTATACATGATCCAACAGCAAATAAATACATAAACTGAATCCGGGGGAAAAAGTCTCATAAATGAGAGCAATAACGAGAAAAATGAAAAATGAGAATAGGAAAAAAATAAATGGTGTTTATATAACTATTTTGCTGGAAAGCTTTTGGAAGAAACAGTGCAATTTTCAAGAGCAATATGCCATTATGTCTTAAAAGAAAAGTGTTTGATCAATGCATCCTTCCAATGCTTACGTATGGTGCAGAGACGTGGACATTAATTGAAAAAGACATACAAAGACTGCAGACAACTCAAAGAACCATGGAGAGATGCATACTTGGCGTAACCAGGAAAAATAAGATGAGAAACTCGTAGATAAGTAAAATGACAAGAGTGGAAGACATCATGATCAGAGAAAAATCCCTGAAATGGCAATGAGCTGAGCATGTTGCCAGAAGAACGGTCACAACCGGAATTTTAGACTGGATACCAAGAGACAGAAAAAGACTCAGAAGAAGAACACTTGGGAGGTGGATAGATGAAATTAGAAAACATGTCGGAATAACATAGAGGAGAGTGGCTCAAGATAGACAGTTTTGGAGGAAACTAGGGGGGATCTTCATTCAGCAATGGATTGATAATGGTTGACAATGATGATGATGATGATGTAACTTCTTAAAAAATGTCTCAGGAAAAAATTCTCCCTGCACCTTTAAGAGTTCGTAATAGTTTAATATTTTCTAACAAAACCAATGATTTGCCGGTAATCGAAAGTATATGTGATTTACAGTTCATTGACAAACAAAAAAGACTTACGTTATTTGAAACATGAATTTAATTAGTTTTAACTCAGCTTCCAGATGTGTTATCCTCGTGTCAGGCAAGCAATTGCATTTTATACCTTCAAGAGAATAAAGGTACATGTTCCCTTTAATTTATTCTTCACATTTACAATACATGTATTATAAAGCTGAGGACTTTTCCCGGAAACAGGTACCCATGTGAAATTACTGTGTAGCACATTCACAGTACAGTAGCATTTGAATAGAGAGAGAGAGACAGACAGACAGACAGAGAGGGAGGGGGGAGAGAGAGAAAGAGAGAGAAAAGAAGAGAGAAAGAGAGAGAGAGAGAGGAGAGAGTGGGAGGGGAGAAAGGGAGGAGAGAGAGAGAGGGAGGGGAGAGAGGGAGGGGAGAGAGGGAGGGGAGAGAGAGGGAGAGAGAGAAAGAGAGAAAGTTGGGAGAGAGAGAAGGTTTTGTGATATAGAAAGAAAGGGATTTTCCATATGAAAAGCTCCTGATCTCCACAAACGTTATTTAGCATTCCAATATTGCGTAGCTTATGTGAAAAACAAACGTAAGGCGATAATGTGCGAGATTTGTTCTAAATCCGATAGAACTCCCAGCTACGATAAAATACGTGAACGAAGAATCAGAAAACGTGAAGAAATCAGAAACGTGAAGGAAGAACTGATAGAAATGCAGTTCCTAACCTTTTATGTTTGACTCTTCGGTATCTTAAACTAAACACGCAACTTCGTTAATATTCTACTTTGTGCGTGCTCGTATCAGCCTACATGCAATTACAGAAAACTTCAGGAGTAGACATTATTCAGTAATACATGAGACAAAACCTGAGTTTACTTAAATCTCTCATCAGTGTGAAAATCTTCGAAATACGTGACGTCAGTGAATAAACAAAGACATCGCTCTTTCCACGTTTTGAGCCCATCTTACAGATTTATGATGTCAGAAGCTGCCAGAAAAACACACATAGCGCTGTTGATTGTTGGCCACCGTAGCGAAAGGCTAACGCGCTCGGCTAGATTTCGGATTCTTATCAGTGATAAGTATTTTGATCACCAGTATTATTTGTGTTTAACTAACATACATGCGAAATTTCCCATATTTCGATGAATATTTAATCTGCGATCGATATTACTGCAGCTTCCTGCAATTTTTATTTACGACATATCTGAAAAAGCATTTGTAAGTGTTTTAGAATGTGAACTCATTCTTAAGAATTAACGGAATTCGCGTTTATTCGGATTACCGTTTACCGTGAATATTTCGGAGTCATAATTTTAAAACCCGTGTCTTTCAAACACACGTATACATCATAGATAATGTTCCTGAAGAAATGAGCTCTCATTTTTAACATAGTAAAATAAAAGCGAAATCAATTAGTTTTTGCTCTGCTCCTCTTATTCATACTTACCTTGGGTCGTTTGAAAGAACTCGAGATCTCTCCATATGCGAAGGGCTAGATGCTGCTTTCACATGCCAAGGCCTTAGTTTTGATCAATGGTTAAAGGAAAATTTTAGTTCTTGCCCCTCTGATCTGATGTCTTCCCTTCAGTAAATCTTTTACCCTTAGTTTGAAGGTGAGGAACTCTTCCCATGCTGTTGACGCGCAAGAGGTCTGTGAAGCCAGAAGTGAATGAATAAATGAAGAAATAAATGAATTAGGTGAAGTGAAGTATATTTAAACCCGAAAAATTTCTTGTAAAATCTGAAAATATAGCGTATTTCTTTGCTTCATCGTATCTGCATAGATTTCACGTAGCGAGAGCGAAAGGAAACAAACTTCTTTAAGTGCACTTTTCTCTTTAAGAATTAAGTGTGGCTTACCTAAAAGGAGAAACGTTTTCATCTTGAATAGGAATCCAAGGACAGGAACTGGAAAGAATACGATGAAATTTAGTCATTACTCATTAATGTTAAAGAACTCATTACTAATTAAAGGTAACTTATACTGAAGAAAGCATTGAAACAATAACCTCTCTGGAACACAATTTTAGTGCTAACAACTAACGGAATAGCATAATGATATTAATCTGTTAATTTATAAAAACTGTTACGCTGAAAGCCAAGGTTGTGCCTGCTTAGTAATTTCGATTTTTGCGAAGCTAATAAAAACTTCTGGGATACGAAGTCTTTGAGCTGTAGAGAAGCAAATGCTGAATTTATCTCTTATTATTTACTTTTTTTTTTTTTCGTTCTTTCTTTCTTTTCCTTTTTTGATGCAGTTTAAACTCCATAAGTAGTTAAGAAGCATTTATAGGAGGTTTCTTTCAGAAATCATACACGAAATAAAGATACTTCACAACGAAGTTACGGTCGAATAACACGGAGTACTAATAACAAAAAAATTTTTTTTTTTTTTTTTAATAAAAGAGGTACAGATAGCTATCAATGCGAATTTTATCGAAACCGCTGTTCGGTCTTGAAATACGAGAAACCTGCCCTGTGGCTTGGTGTTCTATACGTCCAAGACGGTTATGGGTTCGAATATCTGTTGTGGGGCAAGAATGGTGTGCTTGTCTTATGACAATACTGGTTCACACCCTTCCCTGGAGCCAAGAACTCCAAATTTAGGAACGGGCGACTGCTTATAGCCTGCTCAGTTGCTCAAGGGAGTCGTTAATATCTCAGTAAAAGAAAAAATACGAAGCAATGATGAAAAGAGCTTTGTCTTTGTTGTCACTATTGTTATCAAAGATACGTTATTTCTGCAAAAATCTCATGCGTCCTTTTTTCTGGATCTGATTTGCCCAGAATCTCATAGTTAATTTCTCAGTCTGCAAAACTTTATGGATTCAATAATTTTTTCACGATAATTATTTTATTTCACGGTGTTTCTTCCAACACCAATATATCATGGTTTATTGCAGTTTTTTTTTTCCGTTAGTAACTGTTGGAAATGTGGCTTTTTGCACCCAAACACCCACATATATACGATGCACACTAAAATAAAAGAAAGTTCGTCAAACATTCATGTGTCATCAGTTCTGAGCAGGGACGCTGACTTCACCAAATTATTGGAGGGGGGGGGGGGGGCAGGCGTGAAGAGAGCAGATGTGGGAAGGCCACCTCTCTTCCATTGTCAGGAGGATGATCATAAATAAATAAATACATCGCTCTTAACCACGTTCTAGAAACACACAGCAGCCGAAAAATTGTTTTTCAGCCGCCGCTGTGGAATTGAACCAACAGAACTCTCGATATCTAGCCGAGTGCGTTACATATACGCACTCGGCTACTCTCGATATGTAGCCATATATGTAACGCACTCGACTAGATATCGAGAGTTCTGTTGGTTCAATTCCACAGCGGCGGCTGAAATACAATTTTTCGGTTGCTGTGTGTTTCTAGAACGTGGTTAAGAGCGATGTATTTATTTATTTACTTGTCGCCACGTATTTGGAGTATTTTCAGGATGATCATATGTAGAGGATTTTAGGAAGGGAGCGTCTGAACTCAGGTCTTAAACAACCCTTAAAAATACGAAGCTAGGAGATTTGTGCTAGAGTGCCCGATAGGAAAGTGACACGGAAGCGAAGCAGAAAGGGGGAGGAAGACGCCCTTATTTATTACCGGGGGGCCATCCGACGGCTTAACGTGCCCATCCGACGCACGGCGGGTATTTAGTGGATCGAGCGTTCGTACCTGCCTGGGATCGAACCTGAGGCCCTTCCCGTGGCAGTCACGAACGTTGCCCACTCAGCCACCCGCGGCGCAGAATTTCTGAGCGTACACCGCCTGTGTGCTTTATACCCTTCAGACCCCCGACCCCCACGTCATGCTGCATATATGCGCATGCCCTACCGTACCGGACCCTAGTCTATCTCCTGCGTGGTCTTTCGGTCAGCTCTGCCTGCTCGTTCCGCTGTTATGCTAATTTCTCCTCTTCGTCCTTAATTTTTGCGCACCAGTGTATATGTATTTTTTGAAATGTTTGCTAATAGTTAAGATTAGCCTCAATCTACTTCGTTGTCACTGTATACTTTCACCAGAACCATAGGGCACCTTCAATTTTCATTTCGTCTTGTAAATAAATATAGTTTTTGTTAACGATAATTCTAAATATATATTTTTTTTCATTTTTGTTGATATGTTCAGTTTTCGTAGCAACATTGAAAATTATTGATTAAAAGGTACCTGGTTCAAGAGAAATTGGCATGTTTGATTGGTACAACATGTGATTTAGCAATTCTCATTTTACCCGTATGAGGTGAAGAGAGTGAATACAGGAAAATCACTCTAATCATTTAGAGGAAAAAAGAAAATTGGGATTTCAGTAGGGAAGGAAATGCGTTTTTTTTTTTTTTTTTTTGGGGGGGGGGTTCATTTTCGAAGGACTTCGAATTATTTGTTTTAACCTAATTGCTAATGAAATCCAGATTGCTAATGTAATAAAAAGAGAAACTGAATACAAATGCGTATACTACAAAATTCAGGTAACTCCTCGATCCCTGTTTTTCTGTAGATACCTTCGTACATACAGTACTATCTTAATGGGTTGGTCTGGAGCCTTGCATTAATCAAGGGACTCCAATTTAATGTTTTAGTCGAAAAGGAAAAAGAAATTTCCTGGGAACTTTAAAGTGTAAAATCAGTATTTGGGAATTTCCCATGTAAGTCAGTTTGACAACCCCCCCCTAGCGGCTGTAAGAAGGAAACGTATCCCATCGTCATTTCTGATGCACATTCCACGGTCGCTTTTCAATATTTCATTTTTCTGTTGCCTGTTCTGAAAGTTTTTCGAAGTATTCCCATAGGGGTAGTATTTTTTCCTGGTGTGTATTCTTACAGGATTCTCCCTCGAAGTACAAACAGGCAATTTGTGCAGGTTTTCATTGAATTTTTGGAAGATAATTCAATAAATAATGCTATCACTATGTGGACTGCGTGCCTCAAGAAATGTGTGTGTGTGTGGGGGGGGGGGGGTATGTGTGTAACGAAACATCTTAATTTCATCTAAAGGCGGCCACACCCCTCCACCTTGCCCACGCGTGAACAATATCACGGGCCGTCCCTGCTGGTATTGATATTCAGATCGAAATCTGTGACTGAATTTTGGGGTATTATGGAGAAAGAGTCTCAGCGACAAAGCTCTGAAATTAATGGGAACTTTTTCGACCTCGTATTTATTGCGAGAAGAGCTTTTCAGCCGTTTCGGCAATCAAAACAAAGCACAGGAACATAATGGACATCAATACTACACTGCGCCTTGTAGAAACGACGCTGGAACCACGGCTGGAGAAGATAATTGCGAAGCAGCAGCAACAGACGTCGCACTGACCTCAGAAAAAATTATATTAATGGTAAGGAGAATATTGTGGTATATTGATCATGGATTGCACTTATTAATCGTTAAAAATATTAACAGATTAAATTATATTTTCTGTAAGTAGGGAACATGGAATAATCTGATATATAAATTATGGATTGTACTCAGTGATCATTATAATATAGAATATTGCGAGATTAAATGCTCAAAAATAGCCTAAAGGTTTTGTTTTGACATCACCGGTCAGCGAATGTTTCCCAAACTTTTTTTGTTTTCTGATTTAGGGTTCAACGACCACCGTGAGCAACTCAATGGGCTATAAGCAGTCGCTCGTCCCTAATATAGGACCACTGGCTCCAGGAAAGAGAGAGAGAGAGAGAGCCAGTACCGTAAGATAAACACAACATCCATGCCTCACCGGGATTCGAACCCGGACTCATCTCGGGTGAATGATCAGAAGCCATCGCTTGGACTACTGCGCCACCCAAATGTTTTGCCGGTCCGTTAATACAAAAAGGTTGGAAACCACTGGCTTATACCATACCACTGCGGCCCCCAAATGTTTTGCCGGTCCGTTAATACAAAACGTTTTTTTTTTTTTTTTGATTGAAGGTTTAACGACCACCGTGAGCAACTCAATGGGCTATAAGCAGTCGCCCGTCCCTAATTTAGGGTCACTGGCTCCGGCGAAGGGAGAGAGCCAGTGCCGTAAGACAAACACAACTTCCATGCCTCACCGGGATTCGAACCCGGACCCCTTTCGGACGAATGATCAGAGGCCATTGCTTAGACCACTGCGCCACCGAGGACAGAAAGGTCGGAAACCACTGGCTTATACCACTGCTCCACCGGGACGGCCCCCATATGTTTTGCCGGTCCGTTAATACAAAAAGGTTGGAAACCACTGGCTTAAACCACTGCGCCACCAGGGTGGCGCGAATGCTTAACGCAAACTTATTACTATTATTTATGAGCACGAAAATTCTGCCTTCCGTGCAGTGATGTTGTTCTAAGTGAAAAAGTGCCTTAGTGGCGAACTGATCGGACGAAAACAACCTGGAAAAGACTCTCCAAACTTTCAAAAGCTTCTTAAAGTTTGATTTCATTTTATGATTTAGCATTTTGAATTAAATTTTTATTAATTATTTTTATCAATTTCGATTAAAACTGCTTAATTAAGGCAATTCAAAACAAAAGAAAGAATATTACGTGGGAGTCATTCTAAACGATCTTAAATATTCAGTGTGAATAATACGAATTCGGTACATTGCATACATGCAACTTACAGGACACTTTTCCTGTGATTTTGTGGCGGAAGTAATGGATATCTTTTGTGTGAGATTACCTAACTCACCTTCGTTTTGCTGATGACGTAGGCATAACCGTTTTGCAACTACCCCGTCAGAGCTTCCGAGTATGATCCAGGAACTTGCTGACAAGAGTAAAGAAGTGGGATTAAAAATGAACTTTCAGAAGACAAAAGTGATGTACAATGCTTTTACAAGAAATGAAGATTTATCGATTGATGGAGAAAAGCTGGAGATAACAGATATCTTGGACAGCAGATTGATGGGAAAAAGCTGATTGATGGGAAAAAGCTGGAGATATACATTTACCTTGGACAGCAGATATCAAGTGAGGTTCACATTCATGAAGAAATTAATCGGCGTATAAAACTTGCCTGGAGAGCTTTTGGAAAAAACAGTATAATTTTTAAGAGCAATAGGCCCATTATGTCTTAAAAGAAAAGTGTTTGATCAATGTATCCTTCCAGTACTTACGTATGGTGTAGAGACGTGGACATTAACTAAAAAAGACATGCAAAGACTGCAGACAACTCAAAGAAGCATGGACAGGTGCATGTTTGGTGTAACCAGGAGAGATAAGAAGAGAAACTCGTGGATCAGAAAAATGTCATGAGTGGAAGACATCATGATCAGAGTAAAATCCCTGAAATGGCAATGGGCTGGACATATTTCCAGAAGGACTGACCATCGATGGACAACCAAAATTTTAGATTGGATTCCAAGGGACAGGAAAAGACCCAGAAGAAGACCACATGGGAGATGGGTGGATGAAATTCGAAAGTATGCAGGGGTGACATGGAGGAGACTGGCACAAGACAGACCGTTGTGGAGGAAACTTGGGGAGACCTTCGTCCAGCAGTGGATTGATAATGGTTGACAATGATGATGATGATGATGATGATATAAAAGAAATGAGGAACAAACCAAAACACACCAATATCCAAGATGAACAAATCAAAGAAAGTTTCCAAAACCAATTAAACGCTAACAAGAAACCCAAAGCAACATATAATCGGAATTCCAACCCTCAGGGAGATGAGAAGAAGGAGATGTAATCGTCAGGGGAACACCAGCTCGAAACATGGCCTTTCAATATACAGCAAAGGTAGGTAGAAATAACCAAATACCTCTGTGGTGTTCCCAAGGCCACGAGAAATAACAAAACAATCTAAATCCTATAATACAAAGCGAATTCATGACGAAACAGGAGAGCAATCCACACAAAAGAACACGAAAAAATATCCACTGCAACCATAAAGCAACCTGTCGGTCAGCCTACATGCCTATTTAATTTTACTGTGTCCATTTCCTCCTGTGGTTGAAGTAACATATGGAGAAGCCACCTTCTACAATGCCATTTTGAAAACTGCAGTCTTGACGAAGTAGTTACCATTCTCTTCACACTAGAACTCTTGTGATTCATGAAACGTTCTACTCTATGAACCGACTGTTTAGCCTCATCCTATAATACGAACATTCGATTAATATATGAATTAATATTTTTGCTCATAAAACATAGCATTCGCTACTTTTTCCCATAAGGTTATAAAAAGAAAGCTCGTTAGCCCTATTTCTCTTACCATGTAACCATGAAAAGTGCCTTAGCGACGCTAAGCCGCGCTAAGGCCCTTCTACATCATTGCTTCCATGATTAAAATGTCCAAAAAATTTTAATTTCCTACTCTAAAAACGCGTAGTTTGAAATGTATAAACCTGTCAGCAGTACAGAACTGATCAATGCTAGAGAATTCTCTAGCCCTGAGAACTGATGCTGTTTACTCACCTCGAGAACAGAAGAGCAGGATTATCGATGATGAAGATCCTGAAAGTGTGCTTATTTCACAAGAAACCATCTTTTTATATTCTCGCAGTTAAAAAAAAATGATAATGAAACTGTAGTGACCAGCATTCTTAAAAACGCATCAAGGATACATCATTTATTTTTCCAATCAGTCAAGAGTTGTTAAACTCATGTGGTCGTGATACTTTGTCCAATTTCGGGTTCTTGATTTGAATTAATGGGCAATGTTTGTTTATTACATATGCTTAGGAATCGAGATTTAACCTACGCGGATTTATAAATAAAACTTAGCATAACATGTTTTTCCTGAGTATGCAGGTTCATCTTCTTTCAATTTGCCAAGAGCACAGAGGGCAAGGTCTTACCCATCTTCGAAAAATTAAACCAGGACAGTTACAGAAGTGAAAATTAATGGAGTTAGGATCAGCATTTCTTCAATGTTAACCGTTTTTATTTTTTTTATTATTATTATTATTCTTTTTCCAATGGAATGCCTTGTTTGACATGAAATAGTGAAATTCTATGCCTAGATTTGAATGTGATATATTAAGTTCTTGCAAAGGAGGGAAGATTCAGATTAAATGCCAGAAGTTAACATTACTGCTTAATCGTGACCCGCGCACGAAATGAAAATTTTGAAGTGCCAATATACTCATATTTAGCCAAAAATCATCTGAAAAAAATACCTTCATCAGAAAATCTCCAAAACTGAAAAAGTAAAAAAAAATCCCTGAAATAAAAACTCCTTTGTTTGAAAATTAAATTGACAATTCCGTGGAACACTCAGTCAGAAACTATGGCGGTCGATTTCATAGTTGGATGGTTTGTGAAAACACAATTTTTCCGTGAAGGAAATGGAAACCGCCCCCTCATCCCCCACTCTGGAGTAAGTTGCTCTCCCAACTAAACTATACACGGGCGGAATGTATCGCTGCACATTTGTCGTCTTAACACGTTCTTTAGCTCTGTAGTTCGTCACATACTCTAGATCGTTTTTTTTTTTTTTTTGTTTGTTTTTATTTGAAGCGAAGTAGGAATTTTTTTTATTAATTCCAGACGATGTGTGGAACAAATATCACACATATTTTTCGAAGAACCCAAAGGCTAGGGCATCCATTTTTCCGTTCGGGCACTAATGTGAAAACACAAATTTGTCCGTGACGAAAATCAAACTCGCTCCCCCTCACTCCAGAGTAAGTTTCTCTCCCAGGTAAGCTACACGGACGGAATGTATTGCTGCATATTTGTCGTTTTGACACGTCCTTTTCCTCTGTAGTACGTCACAGGATCCAGCGATCACTACTTATGCTACACCGAGGACTGGGGTTAGACTTGTTTATAACGAGGAGTCTATACCCGGGACCAACGGATTAACGGGACTTCTTTTTTTTTTTTTATTGGAAGTTTAACGACCACCGGGAGTAACTCAATGGGCTATAAACAGTCGTCGTCCGTAATATAGGGCCACTGACTCCAGGGAAGGGAGTGAGCCAGTGCCGTAAAACAAACACAACATCCATACCTCACCGGGATTCAAACTAGAGACGAGCACGGGCTCTCTTTTAAGGCCCGGGCCCCTAATAACATTATGTATGGCTGGCCCGGGCTCGGCTTGGGTTTTAACATTTCTCTATGCGAAAAAGGAAAAAAATGAAGCATATCATTTTATTCCTATTTACATTTTCGTGATCAGATAACAATGTTAGTGCTTCCCGTTAATGCCGACCCCCAAGAAAGAGAGAAAGAATAATAATTATTAATATGTGCATCATATTCAGGTAATAAAATGCATTTCGTTTTGTTCCCCAAGTGTATCAAGTGAATTCGTTTACCTGATTCGTTTACCTGTATTTAATTTGTTTCATTCAGTGGCGTAACCATGTTTCAAAATCTGTAGAGGTCCGATCACACATACACACAGTATATATGAGAATCCCCGTTTCTGAAAATATGGGGGGGGCTCCTGACCCCCACCCCCCACCACCACCACCACCTCCTCCTAGTGGTTGCGCCTATGGTTTCATTCAGATTTCAATAAGAGTTTTTGACGCTTAAACTACATTAGAAAATTATTATAAAATGTACGTAATTTCTGCATGAAATGAGAATTGCGTATTCCTGTTTTGCTGACGGATTTGGCCCGATTTAGTATTGAGCAAGTGTACACTGCATATATAGGTTGTAAGGATTTTTAATGGAACTTTATAAAATTAGCTGTTTTCTGAAACACAAACTTTGTTTAATGCAAAAAATAAAACAAGAAGGAAGACACCGAACTTTCGAGTGTAATAAGCACGTCTTTTGAACCCGTTCTGACGCAAATTAAATTTATCAAACCTATACAAAGTCAATGGAACCGGTACGGAAAGCAATAGTATCTGACGGAAGAAAGAAGTTTTTCAATCGGGTTTTTAATCCCTCGGATATTGCTGTAAACGGAATTGTGAGCTTACGAACTCTTAGAAACAGAGACATCGACAAAAATAAGATGTGACTTTACGTCCCCTGGTGGGAAAACCATGCATTATTTTAGAAAGAAAGTATTCTCAAAAGGTGTATCCATATGAGCGGTATCGGTCCAAGAAAAAAATTAGGCGAGTTTCCAGGAACCCAAATTTTGCTGCAAATACATCAAAAGCAGAAATTAACACTTATGACCCCTGGTGGCCAAACCATTCTTTACCAAACATTAGAAATTATGTGAAAAATATTTTCCATCAGATCTTGTATGCGATACAAGAAGAATTTTTCAAATCGGAGTTTTAAGAGCAGAAATAACGCAGAAAATGCAATTTACCTTTGTGCCCCCTAGCGGAAAATCTATTATTTACGTGAGAATTTTGAATTTATAGGAAAAACATTTCGCATGGGAAACACTATCCAACAAAGAAGGCATTTTTCAAATCGGACTCTTAGAAGTAGATATATTAACAAAAATAAGATATACGTCTACGTCCCCTGGCGTAGAAACCATGCATTATTTCAAGAAGAAAATGTTCCTAAAAGGTTTGTCGACATGCAGGGGCGTATGCGGAAATTTTTTTCGAGGGGGGGGCGAAAAATTGGAGGTTTCTGAAATCCACCAGGATAAAATGGAAGTTAATAAAAAAAGAAAAAACAACATGTTATTAATAAAAAAAAGGCATTTCTTTTTAGTTTTTTAGGTATATAGCATACATATATACCTAAATTAAGCTATAATGAGTACATATTTAAAAAAAAGAGTGACAAAACAAATTTCTCCTTGAGAAATAATAAAATTGACTGGACTCACCTAATTCTTAAAAACTGAGATTTATTCTTTAGGCACATTTCCGGATTTGTCAATTATTTCTTCATCTTCAACTTAAATCTTTCTATGAATAGATAATAAAGCTAGCCCATTCAGTCTTGACTTTGATGTACTGTTTCTTAAGTAAGATTTGAATCGATGAAGACTGGAAAAGCTTCTTTCCACTGATGCTGTGCTTACAGGAAGAATTGCCAAGATGTGAAGCAAAATATAAATGTTGAGAAATAAGTTCTTATTGCATGATGCCAAACTTTCAACTGCGTTTTTGGGGCGCACGTCTGCTTTTTCCCTTTCCCATTTTTGACACCATAATTGATACTCGTTTTCTGTTACATCAGAATATCCTAAATCAGATTCATACATTTTCAGTGCGGATAATATTGGGGAATAATCATTCTTCACAGCAAAAACTGGTAGAATGTTTTGCAATGAAGTTAGTGTTTCTTTTTGTGATTGAAACCTTTCATTTAATGATTCAATTATATCATCCACAAAGGGTATAAATATACTTCTGCGGAAATATTCTTCTGGAGTTGAAATGGGACATTGCATCTATTTTTTTGTATACTGCATCTACGTGGAACTTCTGCTACTTTGAGGCCTACAGCCAATGTTTTTACAGCATTATAGATTAACCTGAAGGATTTTTCTGCTTCAGTTTTCATGCTGTTTAGCAGTGTTGTAACTTCTGATATTTTTTCTAATGCATCGACTAAGTCGATTTGCTTGTTTTGGAAGTTTTCAGATAGGTTGTATGTGATGGACAATATTTTACTAAGGACAAAAGTTGCCACTAGAAATGAAAACTGACAAAGTGTGTGCTTTGACAGATGATTCTGCTGACTCTTCTTGCTCAGTCACTTCTAAGGGTGATATAATAGGATGCAGACCTTCTTTAAACATAAGAACGGCATCATGCCTTTGGGTCCATCGAGTTTCACATAGAGTTTTCACCTTAACTTTCTTGCAATCAGGTAGCAGTGGCTGGATACTTTCTTTCAAAACACTGGTACGTTTAGCAGAAGCGTGGAAAAGCGAACATGTTTCTGATATAACTCCCATACAGTTCCTTATGCTAGGCATTTTGCTAGCATTCGACAAACATAAGTTCAAGGAATGGGACATGCCATGAGTATATATTGCTTTGGGATATTTTTTTCTAATAGAGGCCTGCACTCCACGAAACTGTCCTCGCATTGCTGCAGCCCCATAATACCCCTGCCCTCTCATATCGTTCAAATCAAAACCCAATTTCACTAAATTTTCCATTATTGTTGTTGCAAGGGAACAGCCTGTTAAATTTTTCACTGGTATAAAAGCCCGAATATCTTCTCTTAATTTCAGTTCTTCTTCATCAAAATACCTGACGCACAGTGAAAACTGTTCTATTTGACTAATGTCAGTTGTTTCATCTGCCAATACTGAAAAAAATTTTAAAGGCTTTACCTTTGCTACAATTTTCTGTTGAATAAGTTCCCCAAAGATGTTTATTATTTCATTCTGTATTACTGAACTTGCATACATGCTATTACCTCCACTAGTTTCTAAGTTTTCTTTTAAAATGGCATCTCCAGAATTTGCACGATGTCTTAATAAAGTGCAAAAATTGCCATCATTATTTGCTGGTTCCTCAAGCGAAATTCTTCCAGAATTAACTTTTCCCTTAAGAGGTATCTGCTGCCTTCTACATAATCTAATTGTTTGCACAAAAGGAATCAACATTTTCCTGTTGTCAATTATCTCTTGCTTTTCCTGTTTATTCATTTGTAAAATTACACTATCCTGTTTTTTATGAATTATTGATGCAATATTTTCAGCTGCCAATACAGCGTCTTTGTGATATTTATTCTTTTCATGCTTTTTTTTATATTTCCCTCGCATCTTTTAAATCGGTACTAGGCTTTGTAACGAAACTACCCAAAGTCTGATGTTTGCCTTTACCAGCAACATCTTTTTCGTAAAATAAAACAATATTTACAAAATTAACCTTGTTTCAGACGTGAATATAACAGCCACTTATACTCTTCTAGCCATTTAATTTGGAATGTTCTCATATGATTTTTATTGCGACTGGAACTGATTTTTTTAGGGAATCTATATTTCGCAGTAGGTTTCCATATGCTATATAACAAATCAACTTTTTTCTCGTCGCTCAAAGAATTAACAAGCTCATTGTTACCTGCATACAATCCTATGTCGTTCGAATCTGAACTGCTTTCAGACTTTTCATTACCATCTGCATCTCCGTCATTCGTCCTGCGTATTGGTTGAAGCTCATAATTTTCCGGATTACTCCCGCTATCAACGCATTGGTTTGGAACTTCAATATCAGTGGGTTCAGCTAGCGTTTCAGTTTTCACTGCTCTTTTTTTGTTACAGAAAGTCAACAGACTTTGTTGATGAAATCGTTTCATTTTTGAAATAACCTCAACAAACTGTTTTGAGCAGCTACAGGAAAGTGCGAATAAATACTGATTTGAATTACAAGGATATAGACAAAACAGAAGTTTCACTATCAAAACAGGTGACTGGGCAGTGAAGTGAGAAGTCGAGTGTCACTGCACGTGTCCTAGTAACGACCGGCGCCAGGGAGAGAGGAGCGGTGACACGTGACACCATCCCTGGTCTGGTCAATTAGGATTGGCGCCGCAAAAACCTACAGCTGTCTTCCTGATCACGGATATGAGCCACACTTCTTTCTCTGACATCTGTCTCCTTCGCGCAATGATCTTTCACTGAATCCGTACGTAGCAGTTGGATTTTTCCAGCAGTAAATATTCATGATTCAGAAACTTTTCTCATAACATAAATTTTGATTTAACATACATATATAAAAATTATATTGGAAAGCACAGTTTGATTATTTAACCTTATTTTGACAGATAACATAAAACATAAAACAGATTTCGGGGGCCCAAAGCTCCTTTGGGCCCCCCTCTAAATACGCCCCTGTTGACATGCGTAGTATCGGTCAACAAACGACTTTTTTCAATCGAGATTTTAAAAACTCATATTTTGCTGCAAATACATCAGAAGCGGAAATTAAGATTTACGCCCCTTGGTGGCCACCAAAGTATTCTTTACAAGAAATTTGATATTATATGCAAAATATTTTACATCAGGAGGTGTATCCGCTAAAGACATTTTTTTATCAAATCGGATATTTAGAAGCAGAGACATAGGGGAAACGCAATTTACCTTTACGACCCCTAGCGGAAAGTCTATGAATTACTTGAAAATTTGGAAATTATATGAAACACATGTCACACTGGAAACACTATCCAACAAAGAAGGAATTTTTTTAATCGGACTCCTAGAAGTAGAGATATTGACAAAAATAAGATATAGATCTACGCCTCCTGGCATAGAAACCATGCACTATTTTAAGAAGAAAATGTTTCTAAACCATTTTTGTCGACACGAGTAGTATCGGTCTACAAACGACATTTTTTTCAATCGATAGTTTAGAAGCTCATATTTTGCTGCAAATACATCAGAAGCTAATACTACGGTTTACGCCCCCTGGTGGCCAAACCATTTTTTACAAAAATTAGAAATTATGTGCAAAAGATTTTCCATCAGCAGCTATATCCGGTGCATAAAGAATTTTTCAAATCGGAGATTTAGAAGCAGAAATATAGGGGGAAACGCAATTTACCGCTACGCCCCCCAGCGGAAAAGTCTATGAATTACTTGAAAATTTTGAAATTATATGAAAAACATGTCACACGGAAAACACTATCCAACAAAGAAGGAATTTTTCAAATCGGACGCCTAGAAGTAGAAATATTGACAAAAATAAGATACACATCTATGCCCCCTGGCGGAGAAACTGTGGAATATTTTAAGAAGAAAATATTCGGAAAAGGTTTATCGATGTAAGTGGCATCAGTCCACGAAATATTTTTTTCAATCAATATTTTAGAAGCTCAGATTTTATGGCAAATACATCAGAAGCAAAAATTAACAGTTACGCCCCCTGGTGGCCAAAGTATTGTTTACCAAAAATTTGAAATTATATGCAAAAGACTTTCCATTAGGAGATGTATGCGCTGAAGAAAAAAATTTCAAATCGGAGTTTTAGAAGAAGAGTTATCGGAAAAAATGGTGATTTAATTTTACGCCCCCTAGCGGAAAATCTATGCGTAATTTGGAAATGTAACTATATCTAAAATACTCTTCGACATAAATGGAATCGAAAGATAAAAGAATTTTTTCAATCGGATGTTTAGAAGCAAATATGTGGAATAAAACGTATTTTTCAATTCGACATCATCTGCATTTACTCCCTCTAGCGGCGAAATTGTACATCGTAAAATAAACGAAATAAAGGATCATCATTCGCATATTTGAAGCTTCCCAATGCAAAAGGAATTTTTCAAATCGGATTAATAGTTGCAGAGATATCGTGGGCACAGACGGACGGACGGACGGACGGACAAACCGATAACATAAGCACGATCTTTTTTACGCTTTCCAACCGTGGGTTGAAGAAGCGTATATGCTCCAGCTTTTTCCGTCTGTCCGTCCGTCCGTCCGTCCGCACGATAACTGGCGTAAAAATGGTTCGATTTCGATGAAATTTTAGTATTTGGTAGGGGACCACCTGGGGACGAACCCTATTGAAAATGGGACAAATGGGGTCAAAGGTCACGACGTAGGAGCGAGATCCATTCCATTGACCTTATACGTCATAACTTGCGTAAATATTGTTCGATTTCAATGAAATTTTACTATGTGGTAGGGAACCCACTGGGGACGAATCCTATTTAAAATAGTGAAGTGGGGTCAAAGGTCAGGACATAAGAGCGGGATGCATTCCATTGCCCTTATACATCATAACGTGCGTAAAAATGGTTCGATTTCGATGAAATTTTAGTATGTGGTAGAGGACTACCTGGGGACGAACCCTATTGAAAATGGACGAAATAGGGTCAAAGGTCAGTACATAGGATTAAGATCCATTCCATCGCTCTTATCCCATATTATTAAGGTGGACGTGAAGTAATTTTGTTTCCTATACTTCCAATGGAAACACTTTTGTACACATTTCCTTCACAATTAATGTGTTCCCAAGGATGAAAATTTGAACATCGATTAAAATAACTTCATATTATAACTTGGAATACTTAATATTTTCTAAAACATAACCATAATTATTTTAAAAATCAATAACTTTTTCTTCGGTGGTGCTGATACCAGAAAAACGATGGCGCGAGACAAACAAATGTTGGATTGCATAATTATGGTTATGTTTTAAAAAATATTAAGTATTTCAAGTTATAAAATGAAGCTATTTTAATCGATGTTCAAATTTTCATCCTTGTGAACGCATTAATTGTCCAAAAAAGATGGCGCGACCTGTACTTTGATGACGTCAGTAGACAAACAAATGTTGGATTGCATAGTTATGGTTATGTTTTAGAAAATATTACGTATTCCAGGTTATAAAATGAAGCTATTTTAATCGATATTCAAATTTTCATCCTTGGGAACGCATTAATTGGGAAGAAAATGTGTACAGAAATTTTTCCATTCGAAGAAAAGGAAGCAAAATTACTTGACGTTCACCTTAAAGGAGCAATTCTTGTATGTATGTAAATTTTATTTTGAAAACAGCTCTAAGGATTTTTATGAAAGTCGTTAACCTACCGTTTTCTGGTACTAGAAATCGATTTAGCTTGATCTCGACTTCAGGAAAATTCGTTTAGTGGGTTAAATAACCACCCTGAATTGCCAAGTTTTTAGTGTCATGGCGTCGTCCCATTAATGTTATCCATGCTTAGAAATCTTATGACGTCATACTCTCGCAATCAAAGCCTTGCTCGCAATTCAGGTGTTGGTGCGCGGTCACGCCATCTGTCTCATTACGTCACGCGTTGTGTGTGGATCCTATTAAAGTTTTATGACGTCACACTCTTGCCAGCAGATGGTCGCGATTCCCATCTGCCTCATTACGTCGCGCGTTGTGTGCGTATGTTCGTCCGCACGATAACTCGCGTAAAAATCGTTCGATTTCGCTGAAATTTTAGTATGTGGTAGGGGAACACCTGGGAACGAACTCTATTGAAAGTGAACGAAATGGAGTCAAAGGTCAGGACATAGGAGCAGGATCCATTTCACTGCTCTTATGCGTCATAACAAACGTAAAAAAAGGTTCGATTTTTTTTATTGGAGGTTTAACGACCACCGTGAGCAACTCAATGGGCTATGAGCAGTCGCCCGTCCCTAATTTAGGGTCACTGGTTCCAGGGAAGGGAGAGAGCCAGTTCCGTAAGACAAACACAACATCCATGCCTCACCGGGATTCGAACCCGGACCCCTTTCGGACGAATTATCAGAGGCCATTGCCTTAGACCACTGCGCCACCGGGGCGGCAATTCGATTTCGATTAAATTTTAGTATGTGGTAGGGGACCACCTGGGGACAAACCCTATTGAAAATGGGCGAAATGGGGTCAAAGGTCAGGACATAGGAGTGGAATCACTTCCATCGCCATTATGCGTCATAACTTACGTAAAAATGTTTCGATTTGGATGAAATGTTAGTATGTTGCAGGGAGCTGCCTGAGGACGAATCCTATTGAAAATGGGAGAAATGGGGTCAAAGGTTAGGACACAGGAGCGGGATCTATTCCATAGCCCTTATGCATCATAACTTACGTAAAATTGCTTCGATTGCGACAAAACTTTATCATGTTATTTCGGAGGTATACTGAACCAGTTCTGTGGAATATCATCGAAATGGGATCAAAGGTCAGGGGACAAGAGCGAGATTTATTCCACAGCCATTATCCTCACAACTTGAGTAATGATTTCTGGTATGTTGGAAAGCGTATCATAATCAATGCATTGCATGATTTTACTAACTTGTTTTACAAAAGACGTGCTAGAAAATGATTATCATAAATAAAAACACAGAATCCGGGATTTCATTGAAATTCTATAATATGAAGCAATCTGAGACTATGCCCTCTTCATAATATCAAATTAAGGCCTTGTATTTACTGTATTTAAGCACCGATGCCGAACAATGATGAAGTAAAATTTCGTTTTCTCTTGATTGCGCATGATTACAATCGGTATTTTAATGGGAAAATCGTTGACGGTATATTCGGCTGTTTTTTTTTAGTTTTTTTTTTTCGTATCATCATCATCATCATCATTGTCAACCATTATCAATCCACTGCTGGACGAAGGTCTCCCCAAGTTTCCTCCACAACGGCCTGTCTTGTGCCAGTCTCCTCCATGTCACTCCATGTCGCTCCTGCATACTTTCGAAATTTCATCCACACATCTCCCATGTGGTCTTCTTCTGGGTCTTTTCCTGTCCCTTGGAATCCAATCTAAAATTTCGGCTGTCCATCGATGGTCTGTCCTTCTGGCAGTATGTCCAGTCCATTGCCATTTCAGGGATTTAACTCTGATCGTGATGTCTTCCACTCTTGTCATTTTTCGGATCCACGAGTTCCTCTTCTTATCTCTCCTGGTTACACCAAGCATGCATCTCTCCATGTTGCTTTGAGTAGTCTGCAGCCTTTGTATGTCTCTTTTAGTTAAGGTCCACGTATCTGCACCATACGTAAGCACTGGAAGGATGCATTGATCAAACACTTTTCTTTTAAGACATAATGGCATATCGCTCTTGAAAATTATGCTGTTTCTTCCAAAAGCTCTCCAGGCAAGTTTTGTACGCCGATTAATTTCTTCATCAATGTGACCGTCACTTGATATCTGCTGTCCAAGATAAACGTACGTATCTGTTATCTGCAGCTTTTCTCCATCAATCGATAAATCTTCATTTCTCGTAAAAGCGTTGAACATCACTTTTGTCTTCTGAAAGTTCATTTTTAATCCCACTTCTTTACTCTTGTCAGCAAGTTCCTGGATCATACTCTGCAGCTCTGATGGGGTAGTTGCAACAAGGACTACGTCATCAGCAAAACGAAGGTGGGTTAAATAATCTCCATTAATCTTTATCCCCTTGTTTTCCCAGCTCAGCGACTAAGAGACGCCCTCCAATGTGGCATTAAAGAGCTTCGGTGATATGGTGACACCTTGTCTCACTCCCTTTCCAATTTTTATGTGTGTTGTATTTTCAAACAGCCGAATCTTTGCACTTGCATTTTCATAGATGTTATTAATAATATTAATGTATGTATCTTCAATACCGCAGGATTTCAGAGCCATTGTAACTGCTGATGGTTTCACCGAATCAAAGCCTTTTTCATAATTGATAAAAGCCATGCATAATGGAAGTTCAAATTCCCTCGCTCTTTCAATTAGTTCTCTCAGTAAGTGGATATTATCTATTGTGCTGTAGCCACTCCTGAATCCAACTTGTTCTCTCGTTTGAGCCATGTCCAGTGTTAACCTCAAGCGGTGTGAAAGAACTTTAGTGAAGATTTTATAAACCACTGATAGGATGCTGATAGGTCTGTAGTTCCTGAGATCCGCAATGTCATATTTTTTATGTAGCAGGATCATTGTAGCGTTGTTCTAATCCTCAGGAATCTTCCCTTCATTAAGGCATCGAGTGAAAATTTGGGCGAGTACTGTTTCGATTTCTCCACTTGCTTCTTTGTATGATGTCTACAGTAATTCCATCTTCTCCTGGAGCTTTTCCCCGCTTCATGTTCTTGATTGCATGTGCAACTTCTGCTGGAAGGACTGGAAGAACTCTAGTACTGGTACCTTTCATGATGTCTGGAGTACATGTATCATCCCTTTCATATAATTTGGAGTAGAAATCTTTCACTCTTGTCAAAATTTCGCCTCTATATCTTGTTACAGAACCATCTTCTTTTCTCAGTGCCATAATCTGTTTTCTTCCCTTACTGAGATGTCCCTTTGCTACCTTTAGGCTTTGGTTGTTTTCAATTGCTTTCCTCACTAGTTCACAGTTGAATTTCCTTACGTCTTCAGTGATACTTTTTCGTACTGTCTTGCATAGCTCTATATATTCCACTTTGGAAGTCACATCTTCTTTAGTTGTCCTCATCTCTCTTCTTTTTTGCATCAACATTTTGGTTTTTCTTGATAATTTGTTCACGTGCAACTTGTTCTTAGACCCAGTTAATTTTGTTGCTGTTTCCATAAGAGCTTTGGTTACTTTTCTGTTAACTTCAGAAATATCCACTTCTTCCGATGTTAGGCCTTCTAAAGCAGAGAATCTGTTCTTCAGTTCCAATTTGAAGGTATTATGGTGTTTTTAAGGTTGGTTTTGTCAATACATTTTGTTTGTCTTATGAGCTTGCCACGTTCCTTTTTTTTTTTTTTTTATTGGAGGTTTAACGACCACCGTGAGCAACTCATTGGGCTATAAGCAGTCGCCCGTCCCTAATTTAGGGTCACTGGCTCCAGGGAAGGGAGAGAGCCAGTGCCGTAAGACAAACACAACATCCATGCCTGACCGGGATTCGAACCCAGACCCCTTACGGACGAATGATCAGAGGCCAACGCCTTAGACCACTGCGCCACCGGGGCGGCTCTTGCCACGTTCAAGTTTAGTGTTGAGGTGCATCTTACATCTCACCAATCTATGGTCACTACCTGTGTTGAACTTGTTTAGCACACTGCAGTCTTCTATGACGAATTTTTTGTTACACATAATAAAATCAATTTCACTTGTCGTCCCATTTGGATGTCTCCATGTCCATTTCCTGTGTGGCTTTTTCTTGAAAAATGAGTTCAGGATGAAAAACCCTTCTGCCTCTGCAAACTCAACGAGAGTATTTCCACGCTGGTTTCTGTTGCCGTGACCGAATTTACCTACTGAAGTTTCATTCTGTTGCCGTTGCCCTATTTTTGCATTGAAATCTCCCATAATTATCTTCAAATGCTGCTTACCTTTATTATTTAAATGACGAATTTCCTCATAAAATTCTTCAATTTCTTCTTCAGGATGACTTGTGGTGGGTGCATAAGTTTAAATAATCTGAGCTTGGTATCTTCTCGAGAGTTGGAAAACGAGTCGTGCAGCTCTCTCAGAGGAACTTTCAACTTCTACAACTTTATCCTTCAGTTTCTTGTTTATTATAAATCCAACACCACTAGTTCTACCAGTATCTGTCCCACGATAGTAGAAGAGATGTCCACTTTTCAGTTCAATGAGATCTTCTCCTTACCTTACTTAACCCGACGATGTACCACTTGATCCTTTGTAGTTCCTCTTCCAATTCAGGAAGCCTTGAATCAGAAGATAGGGAGCGTCCATTATACGTAGCCAAGGTCAGCATCAGATGGCAGCCTAGTTCGGTCCTCCGGGGATTCTTAGCACCCTCTGCCTTAATGTCGCACTGGCCGCTGCCTTGGCCAGGTACATTCCAGCTGCCGGAGACTGAGGGCCAAGATTTAAGTTGTGGAGTCATTTTAGAGGGGTTTGGCAATAACTCACCACGCTGGCCAAGTGGGTTGGTGAGTGTGGGATAGCATTTCTTCTAATCCCGATGGTATAGTTATACCGCTATTGGCGATCGTCAGAGCCCCTTTAGTGGGAACACGATGCACCACGAGAAGGCGGGGTTGACATTTGTCAAGGAGAGTCTGTGATGTTACGCATCACCTGACCTTACATTTTCTGTATATTCGTTTTTAATATCAGGAATATTTTATATCATGCCGCGTTGATTAGTATTGACGGCGATAAAAGACATGTATTTTTTTCTGAAAGCTATAGAACATCGATTATGTTACTTCTGTTTAATTGCTGAGAAACAAAAATTTTACAGTAATAAGAAAATAAACATTGATGCATCAAATATATAAGTGTTATTACCGAAGTAAAATTTCTTGTATTGTTCAAGGAAATAATTGTTCAAAAAACGCTCTTTCTTGTTTCGCTTTCAGCGTGTCTCCTATACTTATAGAACAAAAGCATCATTAGAGGATGGATGTCTTACCACGTAGTCTCTCGTAACTTCTCAGAAACAGAATTGCGTTCAAAGCTTAAGAACTTAATCTCGATCTTCTTTCTTCTAACACCCTGCCCGCTGCTTCCAGCTGGTATACACAATACACGTCTTGCAATACTGGCTAATTTGGGGAATTTTGAATTTGTCCACCAAGTCAGCAAGTCCTTAACTTCTATGTGATCGACTCCCACTTTCAAATCGATGTAGCTTCGTACTCAATCTTCTTGAGGAACATCTAAATTAAAGTCATCTTACAGTTCTTCAAACAAACCTGATGACGTATGCTTCGGCGTGGGAAGTTCCTGTAATGTCGATACTGAAGCCGATGTTTCCGCTTCGTTAGTTTCGTCGATCATAGAACGTATTTGCGAATGCACATGTTTTCTTTCATTTTCCGATAACATTTTTAACGATTTGAAGTTCGGATGTATAGAAAGGTTGCCATTTTATGTAAATCGTTAATATCTATTTTGCTGTGCAACCATTTTTCTGTTGTTGTTTTTTTCTTCAGTACTATCTGAATCTGTTTGGGAAACGGTGCAGTGCTTCATGAGCAAGTGATACCAGAGGAGTACCATATGTAAAGTGGGATGCAAATCTCCTTCAAGATGGCTAGTGGCTTCCTCAAACCGTTTTAGAAATTTTGTCAAAACAGACAAAATATTAGAATATAATCCTTCCATACAAAAGGCTACGTTTTTGATAGCCAAAGCATCCTTAATATCACTTAACTGGTCGTTTACAGATTCTAGCATAGCACACAAAATATTCCAGAGAGTTTCGACTTCTTGATAAACAGATTTTTTCAACTGCGACATAGTTCCTGATTTTTTTAAGTAAGTAAAAAGTGACTTACAGTTTTCTACACTTGTTTTCAACTCTGAGAGTGTTTCAGTTGCTTTTGTAAAACTGTGTTTCAGTATATACAGTGTTCAAGAGTTGGCTGGCACAAGTTAAACGACGAAAACATCTTAATGCCGAAACTATGGTTGCCACTCCATCACTTACAAATATAATGCTACTTTTATCGCAAGCATAGAGCAATCAAATCCCACATTTTCAAGGGCTTGTAAAGGTTCAAAAGTTCTGAATTTATGTTTTCCCCTGTGTGAAAACACAAGTTTGTCAGCGACGGACATCGAATCCGTATTCGCATAGGCGGCTGAAGGTGGGGGACTTTGGGGTCCGGACCCCTCTGGAATTTCATAGTCCTCCCTCACTGGTGGGTACATGAAATTCCAAACGCTGCAAGTGTACAATTTTGAAAAATTGTTTTTGCGCAAATAAATTGAAAAGCTAGCGCAACATCTTTGTTTTTTAAAAAAAGATCGTTAAAGAATTCTTTAAATTTCTGTAAAGCAATAACCAGGGCAGTTCTCTCTCTCTCTCTCTCTCTCTCTCTCTCTCTCTCTCTCTCTCTCTCTCTCTCTCTCTCTCTCTCTCTCTCTCTCTCTCTCTCTCTCTCTCTCTCTCTCTCTTTCTCTCACAGTTTCCTTTTCTCTTCTTTTTTTATCCAAGTCCGAATGTGTCCTGTTTGAGATCAGAAAACTCAATACACCTATGAAATAAATATCTGAACAACAAAGAACTCGAACCCAAATTAAGCGGTAAGAATACAGCTTGAAGCTACAGCTTGAAGTACCCTAACTTTCTTGGAGTTTTGTCACATAGAAGATAAACGAAGCTGGACGAATATGTGTGCTTTTTCTGTGAGAACAACAATTGTCGAAATACGGTCTACCATTTATCGTTTCCTACTAATTCGTTGATGCCCTACAAGTTTTTAATTGATATCTTTCACGTATCTCTCATGGTTTCCGAGATAAGAGTACTAACTTCCACATTTTGCCACTAGGGGCGCTGCAGTCAATCTCATCCGATAGCGCATGGTTGTTTTACTGTACCATACCTTACTTCCATAGCTCGAGATGTCTTTGTTCCCAAGTTATTGAGGCGACTTAGGACTTTGGGAATCACCCTGTATACACGAGCACACGCAAAGACATTCAAGAAGTTTGTGAAGTAAAATGTTTGGACTTAGGTCATTTCCATCAAAATGTATTCTTTCGAAACAACAGAAATGGAATTTATGGGCTTAATTTTCAGTTCTGATTTCTCAGATTTTATATTTTTCATTTTTTTAAAATGAACTGTTGGTCAAAGTTTTGGTCCAAAGCATTCGCTTGAGATGAACCGAAATAGATATAAATACATAGTCTTAATTTGCATTTTCACACATTTGATTGCATTTTTTACTCATTTAAAACAAAAGCGTTAGTGCGTTTTTTAGACTGAAGCATTAATTTCAATTGAATTTGTAAGTCTAAAAATTGAATAGATAAAATGAACTAAAACGTTAAGAGAGATCTACATATGAAGGTTATTTTTCTTTAGAATACATTTTTAAATAATTTTGTGTATGAGCACCAAAAATACGAGAGAGAATCAAAATGTGATACCGGTGACTGTGAGCAAATGAACATAACGGTTATATCACTTCTCCACAAAAAGCTTTTCCTCCCAATGAATGAAGAAGCCTGCAGGTCGTTGCACTTGTATCGTTCCACTAGCTTCTTCATTTTTTAGGAGGAGAAGCTTTTTGGCTGCTCCCGAATCCATGTCTGTACCGCTTTTTTTTTTTTTTTTTTTTTTTTTTTTTTTTGGAGGTTTAACGACCACCGTGAGCAACTCAATGGGCTATAAGCAGTCGTCCGTCCCTAATTTAGAGTCACTGGTTCCAGGGAAGGGAGAGAACCAGTGCCATAAGACAAACACAACATCCATGCCGGACCGGGATTCGAACCCGGACCCCTTACGGACGAATGATCAGAGGCCAGCGCCTTAGACCACTGTGCCACCGGGGCGGCACCGCTTCTTTAACCTCATCATCAGAGATGAACCTGCGACAGCGTAGCGCCTATTTAAGTGGGCCGAAGATCTGATGATCTCATGGCAGCAGATCAGGGTTGTAAGAAAGATGTGGAAGACGTTCAAACAGTAGTTAAGGCATTGCGTCCATCGTTGCGACCGCTACATGGGGATGTGCATTGCCATGGTGCAGAAGACTGTTTCTGACAGCATTCCTCTTCTTTTGCTGGAGATTGCAGGTCTCAGTTTGTCTCTAAGCATAGCACCATAGTACGTTGCTCTGGTCACTGTTTGTCCGTGTTTCTGATAATGCGCCAGAATAGGACTCTTCATGTTCCAAAAGAAGGTCAGCATGATTTTCTTTGAAGAGGCTGTCGTTTGAATTTCTTCCTTACTGGAGAAGACAGGTGTTCCCACTGTATGCTTTGTCTCTTGCTTTCCGATTCACAATGATGGACCCATGTCTCGTCGTCGGTGACAATCTTCCAAAATAATCCGATCTTCTTCATAACATTACATGAATTGGGTCGCAACTTCCACACACTGTTCACTGTGCAAATCAGTAAACTGTTTGCCTACCCATCTTGTGCAAACTTTACGGTACCCCAAGTCATCATGAACTATGGCATGTGCGAATGCATAGCTGATATCCAAATGTGCAGTACCAACGGGCAATGTAATCCGTTAGTCTTCTCTGATCAAGCCATTCGCCTTGTCGAATTGGGCTTGAGTACGTGCTGTTGATGGCAGACATGAGCGAGCTTCGTCGGTTTAACGTGTTCTTCCCGTTTTAAACCTTTCTACCGATTCATAAACTTTTCGTTGAGTCATGCTGTTTTTACTTCGGTACTGAACCAACACCCTGCGGTAAATTTTAGCAACTTTCACTCCTTCTGTCCTAAGAAATCTCACTACGGTGCTTTGTTCAACAGTGGTACAATCCCGCAGCGGAGCTTCCATGTTTCTTTGACCTTGGCTTCAACAACTAGACTAACGGCAGAGCACTGCGCTGTGCGTGTTCGAACTACCCATAAGCCATTGCAAACGTGTTATATTGTGTCAGCTTCTATCCGCTACGGTTACTGCATAATTTTCAAATAGCCTTTACTTTCTGATTTACATACGTATAAAGACTGAAATGAAATATGGATAGACTGATTGGGAATGAAACAAAAACTAAACAGTATAAAAGCTAAATGAACTGCTTTTACAGGTGTGTTCATTCTGACCAAAACTACGAACTGAGAAAAAAACTTCTGTATCTCTTAGTATTGTACAGCATTGTGCTATCGACACGGACACAGAAGTATGCGTTCTGGATAATGATTTTGAACCTTAAATTTAGTTTTACTGTTACATGCCAATAGGTACAGCAGTATGTGTCTTCATTTGGTTTTATATAGCACTGTCATGACGATTTTCACTGTCAAAATATTTTTAAAGCTATGTAGCTGTTTTTATTTTAGTTCAATTACTAGTTCTGTACTAAAATTTATATTGGGAATAATGATACCTTTTGCCACTGAGGAATGTTCCTGTGGTGGTGAACTTTTCTTAAATAAATACAGAAATCGTTTTAACGGTGTAAAAGAAATAAACATATAATATACAACCATACATCAAATTTTATTAAAATACTGAATTTGCGGTTCAACTTATTGTTCTCAACTTATTACAATTTTAGAAGCTTTCTAGACTGTTTCTTAAATTTTCTGCTAAAAAATAATCAAACTGCTTTTCCCTAAAACTTCAAATTTTCTGGGGAAGTGTTAAATTTTTATTTATTATTCACTGATATTTGTTGAAATATGTACACATTCGGTCAGCACGCACAGATATGTATTTATATACATAAACGAGCTTTTCCTCGTTTCATGCTCTTAATCGCATGAACAATTTTTTGCCGGAAGTCCCTCGAGTACTCTTGGTTGAAGCTTCCCATGTAATTAAGAAAATGAAACGGGGAAAACTCCAAGAGAATATGGAGTTACCATGGACATTGAACTAGGAGCCAGTGGAGAAACAGAAACTGCTCCCATCCAAATTTTCACTAGATGCCTCAGTGAAGGGAAGATGTCTGATAACTGGAACAACGCTGCTGTGATCTTGCTACGTAAGAAAGGGGACGTTTGGGACCTCAAGAACTTCAATCAACTTCTTATAATTTATTTTCGAAATCTTCAGTAAGGTGCTGTCGCATCGATTGAAAGAAACACTGGACTTGGCTTAATCAAGAGTACAAGATGGCTTCAGGAGTGACTACAACATTATAGATCATATCTGTGGACTATAATGCGTCGCCAAGGGGATGGGGCCCACCCTGAAATTTGTCTTGCCCACATTGTTCAAAATGTGCCGTTTTTTAGTATATTTGATTTTAAAATAAATTTAGAATTTTCTTATGTTTTATTTCATGTAGCCCCACGTATTTTCTTCTAGAAAGTGCGTTGTTTACGTCTCCCAAAAAAGGTTATCAAAATAGCATATCCGAAGGGCCATGAAAATTCACTTGTTCATAGTTTAAGCCCCTTCCATGTCTGTATGGCCAGGAGGCTAATGAGGAGGATAGATAGAAATTCATTGAGGGGGTCACTACTAATCGCTCTGTTTGTTTTCTTTACAAATTAGGTGTTACAACACGAAAAGTGGAGTCAAAAGCTACACACTAGCGGCCCGAGACAGCGAAAGTGCAGAAAGTGGCTGACGATTGCTTTGTAGGAAAGGAATGCAAAGCAAAGTCGCTGGCTGGAAGGAAGTTAAGGAGGGAGGGAGGTATTGTGTCTGCGTGGCACGACTTTAAAATTTGATTTAGATAAACAAAAACGGCTTTTTTTTTAATAAGTTTTTAAGCAGAGTACTATTTTCGTAAACAAAATGGAAAATTTTGAAAAGCAATTTAAAACAACTTATTCAGAGCAAGTAAAAAGTTGGAGGCGACATTCAACCAACACTTGTATCTTACGCCAGTGGCGTAGCTAGTCAGGTCCGTATATGTATGTGTGTCCATGTGGAGGGGTCATGATGCACGAATTCTTTTGTAGCTGGTAGTGAAAAGCATTAAAGCCGCCCCGGTGGAGCAGTGGTCTAAGTGTTGGCTTATGGCCACTCGTCCGAGATGAGTCCGGGTTCGAATCCCGGTGAGGCATAAATGTTGTGTTTGTTTTACGGCACGGGCTGTCTCTCTTCCCTGAAACCAGTGTCCTTAAATTAGGGATGGGCGACTGCTTATAGCACATTGAGTTGCTCACGCTGGTCGTTAAACCTTCAATAAAAAGAAAACATTAAAGATTTGTTCTTTCAGTGTTTCGTAAAAAAAAAAAAAGGTTGCTGTCAAGCTTGCCTCACCAATAATAATGCTCACGCACCCGTCGCCATCCACATTTTGAAGTCTAGCGATGTCCCTGTCTGTGTACTGAGAGAACTAACTGTAAGAAGAAATGAATATGAACTCCCATTACGTATGACTTTTATTGATTATAAAAAGGGTTTTCATTCCATGAAACCACCAGCATGTTTAGTTGTCTTTGAAATCTTGCAGTACTGAAGATGCATACATCAATATTATTAATAGCATCTATGAAAATACAAGAGCAAATATACAACTGTTCCATGACACAGCACGTACAAAAATCGCAAATTAAGGGAGACAGGGTGACATCGTAGCTTCCAAACTTTTCAATGCACATTGCAGAATATTTTTCAATCACTGAACTAGAAAGATAAAGCGATAAATATTAATGAAAATTATTTAACGATTTTCATTTTGCTGGTGGCAGTCATTTTTGCTAGTACCCCTGAGAGCTAGAGTTCATGATCCAGAAACTTGCTGACAAGGGCAAAGAAGCGGGTTTAAAAATGTACCTATAGAAGACAAAATTGAGGTAAAATGCGTTTACAAAAACTGAAGATTTGGAAGTTGATGGGGCAAATATAGAAGTAACTGATGCTTACGTTTACCTTGAACAACAGATACCAAGCGAGGGCTGCGCAGAAGAAGAAATAATTAGGAGTATAAAACTCAGTTGGAGGGCATTTGGGAGTACCAGTACAATTTTCAAGGGCAATTTACCATTATGTCTTAAAAGAAAAGTGTTTAATAAATGCATACTTTCAGTTCTTACTTATGGATCAGAGACATGGACAGAAACCAAAAACGACACACAGAGGATGCAGACAACTCAAAGAAGCATGCTTAGTATAACCAGGAAAGGTAGGAAGAGGAGCCATGGGTTAGAGGAATGACAAGAGTTGATGACTTCATGACAAAAGTGAAGACCCTCAAGTGGCAATGGGCTGAGCATATTGCTATATGAATTGACTGACCACCGTTGAACAACTGAAATATTTGATTGGATACCAAGGGGCAGTAAAAGACCCAGAAGATGCGTGTGTGATGGAGGATGAATTTTTTGGAAAACATAAGCTCAAGACAGAAAGTTGTGGAAGATACTTAGGGAGGCCTTCATCCATCAGTGGACTGATAATATCTGATGATGGTATGAGCAAGTATATAATACATATGCATATTTTACCCTTCTCGCACTTACCCCTTTATTATTTTTTTATTGTTTTAGCTCTCGGGGAAGTTGGACCCTGGACCCCCCCCCCCTGAAATTATTAGGTTCCGCCGCCCATGCATATCCTCTCACTCCGGAGTAAGTCGCTCTCCCAACTGACCTACGCAGACAGAATCTCTTGTTGCAGATTTGTCGTTTTAACACTCACAGACGTTTTGAAGTTTTGAAATGCACGCGAAATACGCAATTAACAATACCTGAGAATTCTAGGCAAAGAACAAATGAGAGACTAAAGCCGAACCATGCAGTTGTGCATTTCCCATTGCTTTAGTTAAGTCGGTTAGCAGTGTTAAATAAAATTAATTAGAAAAGTTAATGGAAGAACGGGCCCAGGTTTTAGTCAAAAATTTGATATGAGAGCCCGCCCTGGCTTTTTGTCATAGCCCAGACCGATGCTCATCTCTAATTCGAACCCAGATCCATCTCGGACGAATGGTCAGAAGCCATCGCTTAGACCACTGTGCCACCGCGGCGGCATGGGACCTCAGAACCTCGGCTAATCATTAGTGATTCAGCTGGACTTTAACCCAAAACTTTAAGGCCCCGAGCCGACAAAGCAGCCCCCTTCCAATGGGGACTTTCATGAAGTATAAAATCGGGCAAGTAGAATCTCTGCAATCAGAATGAATATTCAATCTGAATAGCAATCTCACCATTCTAAAAAAAAAAAAGTCCAAGAAGGGGGGAAAGTTTATATCTATTGCTGCAAAACTGAAATTTGTGTTTAATCTATTGTTCCCAATTCTTCATTCTGTGAAGAAGCTCTTCAAATTGAATATATTAGATTAATAATGTAATAAAAAATTACAGATATCTTTAATGGGATGATCTGGGGCTTGAGCAAGATGTGATCATGCGCTATGTGTAGCTTCATTTCCATCCTTTGAAGGATTAAACTTATAGCTCATGTGTAATTTCAACTTCAGGAAGTCGAAATTACCAGAGAAAAGAAATCATCGAAAAAGTAATCAGAAATTCAGCGAAGATTTTTTCATTTTCCATTTGGAAAACGGAGGCCCCTCCCTCTTTTTATCGCCTCAGAAATTTTCGTCCGTCAGATTAGCAAAAAAAAAAAAAAAAAAAGTAGAAAGTCCAAGAAAATTAAAATTCCGCTTTTTAAAATTCCATTCTATCTTCCTATTATCAGAACGTTTTGTAAGAAACGGTGCTAGTATAATTCCTTTGTCTGCCCGTGCACATCAAACTTTTTGTTTCTATAGATATTTCAAAAATTATTTTTGCGGCCAATAGGAAATCTAAGGATATTAAATTTGGCACTTTAAATACCGCTAAGGGCTGTCTAGTCGAAAATTCAAAAAATTAAAGTTCTGTTGTAAAGAAACTAATTAACTTAAAGGAAAATATTATTTTGGGCCTCTCAGATTAGGCTTAAATCTTCCTTCTCAAATATTTAAATTTTCCAATTAGTTCGTTAATTTCCTGCTAAAGGTGCTGAAGGCCAAAAAAATTGGCTCTCACAGATTTTTCAAAAATTATTTTTGCGAATGATCGGACAAAAAAATTCATTAAAATTTTCCCATTTTAAATTTCAAGGAGTTCTCAAAGTGGAAATTTCGTAAATTTTAGCTTTGCGCTATGAAGTGATTACTTCTGTTACAGCAAATGTTCTTTTTGAGTTTGATACGTTAGGCAAAACTGATTACTTTTAACACCTTTTCAGTTGCAAGTTTCTTGACAAATTTACCGCTCAGGGCGATGAAAATGAAATTTCGTACATCGCATGTAAATTGTCATAAAATTTCATAAAATTGGAGTGCATTTCAATTATAAAACGTGCTTTTTCCATTGCTTCAGCTTTGGAAAATCATCTTGTTAACACGTCTTTTGTAAAAATATCGTGCTTATGTTATCGGTTTGCCCGTCTGTAAACACGATATCTCTGCAACTATTAGTCCGATTTGAAAAATTCTTTTTGCATTGGGAAGATTGAAATATACGAATGATTATCCTTCATTTCGTTTTTTTTTAAGACGTACAATTCGCCGCTGGAGAGCGTAAATGCAGATGACGTCAAATTTAAAAATACGTTTTATTCCACATATTTGCTTCTTAACATCCGATCGAAAAAATTATTTCATCTTTCGATTCCATTTATGTCGAAGAGTATTTTAGGTATAGTTACTTTTTCAAATTACACATAGATTTTCCACTAGGGGGCGTAAAAGTATATTACGTTTTCCCCGATATCACTTCTTCTGAAACTCCGATTTGAAAAATGTTTTCTTTAGCGGATACAGCTCCTGATGAAAAATCCTTTGCATATAATTTCTAATTTTTGGTAAAGAATACTTTGGCCACCAGGGAGCGTAAGAATTAATTTTTGTTTCTGATGTATTTTCCATAAATCTGAGCTTCTAAAATATCGATTGAAAAAATTCTTAAGAGGACCGATGCCAGTCACGTCAATAAATCTTTTCGGAATATTTTCTTCTTAAAATATTGCATGGTTTCTCCGCCAGGGGCGTAGATGTATATCTTATTTTTGTCAATATCTCTGCTTCTAGGAGTCCGATTTGAAACATTCCTTCTTTGTTGGATAGCGCTTTCAGTGTGACATGTTTTTCATATAATTTCAAAATTTTCAAGTAATTCATAGACTTTCCGCTAGGGAGCGTAAAGGTAAATTGCGTTTCCCCTTATATATCTGCTTCTAAATCTCCGATTTGAAAAATTCTTTCTGCACCGGATACAGCTCCTGATGGGAAATCCTTTGCACATAATTTCGAATTTTTATTAAAAAAACGGTTTAGATACCAGGGGCGTAAGTCTTAACTTCCGCTTCTGATGTATTTGCAGCAAAATATGAGCTTCTAAATTCTCGATTGGAAAAATTTGCTTGTAGATCGATACTACTCACGTCGATATACCTTTTAGGAACATTTTCTTCTTAAAATAATGCATGGTTTCTACGCCAGGGGGCGTAGATGTATATCTTATTTTTGTCAATACTCTTACTTCTAGGAGTCCGATTTGAAAAAATCCTTCTTTGTTGGATAGTGTTTCCGATGTGAAATGTTTTTTTATATAAATTCTCAAGTAAATCACAGACTTTCCGCTAGGGACGCAAACGTAAATTGCGTTTTCTGCGTTATTTTTGCTTCTAAAACTCAGTTTTGAAAAATTCTTTCTATATCGCATACAACACCTGATGGAAAATCTTTTTCATATAATTTCTAATGTTTAGTAAAGAATGGTTTGGCCACCAGGGGGCATAAGTGTTAAATTCTGCTTATGTATTTGCCGCAAAATCTGAGCTCCTGAAAACTTGACTGAAAACATTCTTTCGTGGACCTATACTGCTCATAATCGAAAAATCTTTTGAGAATACGTTCTTCTTAAAGTAATGCATGTTTTTCCCGCCAGAGAGCGTTGATTCATATCTTATTTTTGTCGATATCTCTGTTTCTATGAGTCCGATTTGAAAAATTATTTCTGTGTTGGAGAGCGTTTTAGGTGCGAAATGTTTCTCACATGAATTCATATATTTCTTAACGCACAAGTCTGCAACCAGAGGGCGGAAGCTCACGATTTCGTTAACAACAATATCTGAGGGATTAAAAACCCAATTGAAAAACTTCTTTCTTCCGTCAGATACTATTGTTTTCCATACCGGTTCCATTTACTTTGAATAGCTATGATAAATTTAGTTTGCGTCAGAACGGATTCAAAAGACGTGCTTATTACACCCGGAAATTCGTGTAATCTTTCTTGTTTTTTTTACATTTTGAGCAAATTAGTAGGAAACAAGCATAGTATCAAGCAAAAACGAAATACTTGAAGACATTGGCAACCGGAAAACTCCTCCACATTAAAAATACGTGTAAAATGCAATTTATACACAGTGCTTCACTTGAAAAGAATGGATGACTTTTCGTGGAGGAGTTTTGGCATGGACGAATGCTATGGACCAATAAAGGTGTACAGAATTTCAGCAGTTACTGCAGGAAAGCAAGAATGTGGAGAAAGTTTCTCGAAAACATTTTTTCTTATTACTTTCGTCGGAAAATTTTGAACTTGGACCCTTCTCGGAAGAATGGTCATAAGCCAGCGCTTAGACCATTGCACCAACGGGCGGCCGTTTCGATTTGCGTGATTTGGGGTTGCAGAAATTATGCTAATATCAAACCGGAATGCATATACTTCATACACGAGTGAAGTTTTTTATTTTAACGTTATGTTTTGCTTTTAATTTGTGCTAACGTTTATGCAATTCAATTTAAAATAAAATTTGGAAAGGGTCTCAAAATAATTATGAATTTTATAAATCCAGCAGTTTCTCTCACATCAGCAGCAAGTTACGATGCAAAATTAGAAACATTTGCACCGCAAGAATCAAGAATGCGATTCTGCCAACACAAAATGCAGTGCAATAGTCTTGAAGACCAGCAGCTTTCCCATACTTTAACAGCCGTCACTCGCGGTTATAGGCTTCACACAAAGTGGTACTGCTCCATTAATTAGGGCATTTCCAGATATTTTATTCTAACCTCCTTGAGTTCTTTTTTTTTTTTTTTTTTTTTTTTTTGATTGGAGGTTTAACGACCACCGTGAGCAACTCAATGGGCTATAAGCAGTCGCCCGTCCCTAATTTAGGGTCACTGGTTCCAGGGAAGGGAGAGAACCAGTGCCGTAAGACAAACACAACATCCATGCCTGACCGGGATTCGAACCCGGACCCCTTACGGACGAATGATCAGAGGCCAGCGCCTTAGACCACTGCGCCACCGGGGCGGCCTCCTTGAGTTCTACAGTATTTTTCGAATCCTCAGACACTACTTCGCATTTTTAAGACTATGGTATAGCTATATATCCCATTTACTTGAATTTAACGCGTCCCCGAATGTAACGCGCACCCCCAACTCCAGGCAGCGTTTTAAGGATTAGAAAAAATATACACACATACTCAAGTAAAAAAGAAAATCTACAAAAAGTACTAACAAATAGGTATATTTACGTTATTTCCGATACATTCTAGATCCAATACACATGAGCCGCCCCGGTGGCGCAGTGGTCTAAGGCGTTGGCCTCTGATCATTCGTCCGTAAGGGGTCCGGGTTCGAATCCCGGTCAGGCATGGATGGTTTTTTTGTCTTACGGCACTGGCTCTCTCCCTTCCCTGGAACCAGTGACCCTAAATTAGGGACGGGCGACTGCTTATAGCCCATTGAGTTGCTCACGGTGGTCGTTAAACCTCCAATAAAAAAATCAATTCACATGACTGCAAAAAAAATATAAAAAATTCAGCCACTGTCACTGACAGGGCTTTCTACTTCCGATTGTTCACTGTACGAGCTCACGTCAAAAATGCGTCATCTTCTGTTCCGTCCAAAGAATTCGAAATTCTGCGCTTAAGAAAGGATTTCCGCACAAGTTCATTTGGAATGGATTCCCAAACAGAAATAATCCATTCGCACACAGTCGATTGAGGTGCTTTTTTAACGCGGCCAGTCCTTGTCAGTTCCGTTTCTCCTGGTGAAAGCAAGGTATTATAAACAAGGAGGTTAGAATAACCCTTCTGGAGATGCCCTGAGTCTCTTAACAGTGAAGCTGCAAACTGTGGGAAGTTAGCATTGTTTACGTGATACCTATGTAATTTCAACTGTGTGTATTTTGGAATAGCGTGGTTTTGGGTTGCAGAAACCGTGTTAGTGTCAAACCAGAATGAATCATACTTCTTATACGAGTGAAGTTTTCAATTTTAACGTTATGTTTGGTTCAGAATTCGCACTGACGTTCGTGTATTTCAATTTAAAATAAAAATAGGAAGGAGCCTCAAAATAATTAAGAAATTTATAAATCAGCATCTTCTCGCACATTGGCAGCAAGTTACTATGCGAAATTCGAAACATTTACAACGAAAGAAGGCGATTCGGCCATCGCAAAATGTATTGCGTCATCTTCTGTTCAGAAAACCACCAGCTTTCCCACACTTTGACGGCTGTCGCTAGCGGTTATAGACTTCATGCAAAGTGGTACTGCTTCATTAACAAGGGCATCTCCAGATATCTTATTCTAACCTCCTTAATTATAAAGTCGACAAATGGGCGGTTGATACAAACATCAAGAGGCTGGATTTGTAATATCATCCCTCCAGGAATAATAACGAGATCGCTGCAGTTTTCTTTAATTTTTTTTTCTTTATTGCATCTGCTACATGTCCTTTAAATGCGTCTAGTACTAGCAGGGATCGTAATTTCAGTAGATCTCTAAGTCGTCATAGCCAAATTTTACTTAGCCAGTCTAAAACAAAATTTGCAGACATCCAGCCATTTTCCTGCACTGCAACATAAATTCCTTCTTGGAAAAGTCGCTTTTTTGGGAAAAGTTTTTCTCTTGAAAACGACATAGGGTGGAAGTTTATTTCCATCTGCAGTAACACAGAGCATTACTATCATTCTGACTTTATCGCCACTCGTTGTCAGTAATTTCACTTGTTTTGCTCCAACATTATCTACTGTGAAGTTTGAAGGCATATTGAAATAGATCGGCGTCTTATCAGCATTGCCAATCTGCCCCAAGTCGTGTTGCCCTTGCTTTCGATCAGCCGACAGCTTTTGTTAGACGCATGTCCGCAGTCTAAGAGAAAATCCTTTTCTTTTCATGAACCGCGTTGTCCAACCACGGGATGCTGCAAACTTTCCATGTTGCTGTCGATGAATTTCTTTAGCTTTCACTTTAAGGATTTCTGTTGTTACTGGTAATCCACCTGCCCGCTGTTGTTTTGCGAACATGCTTAACTGTTCGTCAATTTCGGGAAATTTCCCCTTTTTAGGGCCAGTAAAAACTTGTCTGGTTGTCGAGCACATCTTTAAACGTTCTTTTTGTTTGCGCCACAAACGCACATTCGTTTCAGGAACTTCTTATTTCGATTTACATGCCGTTTGCTTTCTTCCGCGAAAGTGATGACTTTAAGTTTCAACTTTGCTGTGTAATGCTGCCTTTTTGAAGACATCTTTCTGTGAACGTTGACTCGTAAAGAATGACTGCTAAAGAGATCAAGATTCCCTTCTATTCTGAAGAGAAAAGAACGCATATCCTAAGCGCTGAGAGAAAGCGGGATTGGAACAGTGGGCGTACTGCAGCTGCCAGTTATAGTTTTATGAAAACATTCCAACAGGCACGATAATTAACCCAAAGATTCATATTTTGCTTTAAGACATATTTAGCTTTGCCTAAATGAGTGCTTAGTTTTACTTTTAAAACACTGAATGTCTTACAGATTGAAAGTGTTCGGCTCTTTGACTTCGGGTTGTAATACGATTGCTCTGCAATGGGTTGTAAATAATACGATCGCTCTCCAATCGCCTCTCTCTCTGCGCTGTTGAAGAAAAGCGCGAGGCCACAGTGGGATTCCCAGTATAGGATATGGGAAAACAGTCAGTTACCTAGAATTACGTGCACGACAGGCATCGATATTTATTCACAACAGCCGCAGATCTGCCATGTGTAAGAGGGTGATTTCTTCAAGTGATTTGTTTTAGTTTTGGCCAAGGCAATGACACGTATTGTCAAATCTATAACTTAAAAAGTTAAAACTACAGGGCTCGAGGTACCACCATTACTTTTGCAGACACTCTCCCTGACTTCCAACCCTCCCTCCCCCATCACCACACACACACTGCGAAAAATGCTTTTCTGTGCTTAGGGGTGCTGAAGTAAATCTTGCGGGGGAGGGCGCACGTTGTGCTAGTTACGCTACTGGGTTGAAAGCGGAGGGAGGAACAATGAGTGATTGATGTGCGCGTAGACTCAAGGTCATCCGCTCCTGCTCTTTCCGGTTTCCGCCCCCCACACACACCTGCCGCGACAGATTTGCGCTGCATACTTGGAGGAATGAAAAGGCGTGTCAATCTTACGCATTTGCAAATACTCGTACTCTATTCGAACGCGCACCTTGTTATAGCTTTTACCTAAGGTTACCAGACGTCCTCATTTTCTCGGGACAGTCACCAATTCCGTAAAAACTGATTGAAGACCTCAAATGTCAATTTCTTATTGTTTTGTCCTCATTTTTGAAATTTTCCAAAAGAATTTAAATAAGAAAAAAATGTGCTAAACAAAAGTCGTAGAACACAATTGAATTTACTAAATGCGACGAAATTTAGCATCAATTACTTATTTAATTCAAAAATAATGCAACGCAACTATTTTCTGAAGCGGGTCAATTGTTCCTTGAATTAAGTTATAAATCACACTATTAATGGGAGACATGCCGAAGCATCGAAAAAAGCCACCTCGATAACCGCGGTGTTATTCCGTTTTTATTTTAACTGTATTTAACTAAAATATTTATAGGATGGTAAATAAATCTCATCTTTTTCAGCATCCATTTTCTTGCAATGAAATAAGTAATTGATGCTAAATTTGGTTACATTTGATAGATTTCATTGATAGTTCTACGATTTTGTTCAGTAAATTTTTTCCTTCAATTGTTTCTTCAAGTAAAGTTATTGGACTTGGAATATTCCTTTCCATAGAGACAACATACAGATATTTTTTCTTGTACAAAAGCACAATGAAATTTCAGTACAAAATTAAACTGTAGCTTTGTTGGCATGTGCTTCTCCCTATGAGTAACATTTAAAATTAATCAGAAGCATATTCTGCACGATATTATTTTATTGCAATTTTATACTTGTTTCACAAGAAAATCATCCCTCAGATTCCCCTATGCTTTCCCACGAAATGGGACAATTTATGGTTCAAGCCATAACATTCTCCTCTGATCTAATGGTTCGAACGTTGTCCTCAATCATGTCCTCATTTTGGAAAAAATCCTCATTTTTGCATTGAAATTTTTTCTCAGTCGTACACCGTGGTCTCAGTTCAAGCTTGAACAGGAGTTTTTAAACGGGAACTATATTATGCAGTGGAAGTACACAAGGGCGCCCGGAGGGAGGGAGGGGGTCGAAACCCCAGCCGTTGGTATAGTCAAATTTTTGATAAATTTAAAGCACTTAAATAGAAGAAACCTTTTTTTAAAGCATTTTTTTAAATAATAAGATATTAATGATTGATTGTATCAATTTTTTTTGTTGTATTTTAGTATTTTACACATTTACTGAAATATTTGACAGCCTTGTCGAAGGAGGTAATGATTTTTCTTAGCCCACCCCCCTAAAAGTACTCATATGGGCGCCACTATAAGTACACACTCCATAGCTTTAACCACATAGTCAGGTTAGCTTTGCCCCGAGTATAGATATACCACTGTAGGGATATTCTTACAAATAAACAAACTCTTGTACATGTAGCATGAGAGCTGTGTTTTCCTTATGGTACTCCCCAAGTACTCCCTGGAGCCAGTGGCCCTAAATTTGAGACGAACGGTTTCTTTCGGCCTTTTAGAGTTAAAAATGGTGGTCGTTTAACTCCCAAATGCCGCCACGGTGGCCCAGTATTCTAAGCGCTGGCTTGTGACCATTCGTCCGAGAAGGGTTCGGGTTCGAATCCCGGTGAGGCATGAATGTTGTCTTAGGGCCCTGGCTTTCTCTCATCCCTGGAACCAGTGGCCCTAAATTAGGGGCGGACGACTGCTTATAGCCCATTGAGTTGCTTACGGTGGTCGTTAAACCTTTATTTAAAAAAAAACCAACAACAAAAAAAACTCCCAAATACAAAAAAAAAAAAAAAAAAAAAATAGAAATCTGGACTGCAATAATCTATCTTCATGAGCGCCTAAAATATAACCTCCTTGTCTAGACCTCAGATAACTCGTGATCTGACATCTCAGAAAGTGTGAAATGGCAACGTCGTGACGTCGTCTCTAGAGATATCAACATTGCATTTCGTAAGGCAAAGTTGCGGTCGCTACTGGAGGAGTAGAAATTGAAAATGAAAGTGGTCATCGATACCAGCTGGTAGATATTTTTGTTGGGCTTGCTCACAATCTAATGGACTGCCGATTCATTAGCTTGAAAATATGTCATCCAATTCACAGTATATTTATAACCTGAACTATAAGGCTCGTCGCCAACTCTGTCGAGTATTAGATGCTGACCACAGATGGGAAGAATTAGGTAATTAATAAGCAGCTGTTATGATCAATTTTTCGAGTATTTCAACGAAATGGCCTATGATTTTGACACGTTTTGAAAGATATGGGAGAGTTTGGCAAATGTTTTTTAGTGGCGATTATTGGCAAAGGCAGCATTCAGGAAGTTAGCTCCCGGAAACGGAGTTTGATACTTAGATGCCAATCCATAAAATCTGGATTTTTTTTTCAGTTTCATGGCCATCCTGATTTCATACATATCTTGTTTTAGCATAGTAATGCTTTTGGTGATGATCTGGATTTTGGTTAAAAACTTTTTTTATTTTAGAGAGAAATGTATACATCCATTACTCTGGGCTCTCTCTATCTTCCTCTCTTTTCTCTCTATCTTGCTCTCTTTTCTCCCCCTCCCCCTCTCTAGATACACACTCCTCCACTAAATTTTGTATTACTCTTACAACCTGATCTGGATTTTTGTAAAAACTTCTTTAAAGATTTAGAGAGAAATGTATACATTCATTATTCTGGGCTCTCTCTCTTCCTCCCCCCTTCCTCCTCTCTGGATACACACTCCTCTGCTAAAATGAGATAATTGTACAGATCTCTTACACAAAAAGTTTTTTTTTATGTCAGCTAATAATAATAAATAGCATCTTGGGATTGGACCAGCATTAGGTTTTACTGACAAGTTAGATTTGCTGGAAAGCATAGTATTAATTTGATTTGCCAACACAACATAAATTTCATCTTTTTGCTGTAAAATATTCCATTGCTGTGGGTCTTAAATGATGTAAAAATAAGCTTTATATATTGGGAGAACACTTTTCTAAGAGTTACTATCAGCAGGTATGAACATTTTCATGTATTAATAGTTCACATGTTTGTTTGTATTGCTCTGTCATGTTTACATACATAGGGCTTAAAAAATATCTGGAAAATATGTATGTAGCTGGCTGGGCTTGTACAGAAATTATTTACCTGCCCAGGTAGTAAAAGCTAAATGCCCAGGAATTTATCTTTAACAAATCAGAACCCTCATTTTTTTTAAGTTAAAAAATATGTATTTTTACATGTTTTGCATTTCTGTTTTAAAGACTTGTATTCAAAATGTTCAGTGCACAAAAGTGTGTATCTCCAGTTTTAAGATGATGATGCTGAAATTAATATTTGAAAAGTTTAGTGATTCTGTCTTGTTCCTTTCATTAAAGTTTTCGCCCTTTGTCGCTAAACACTGGAGGCATGCATCTCATCACCAACTATAAACATTTGGAGCAAAACTACATATGGTTCTAATTTCTGGACCTAGAGCATAATATAATTAAAGAAATGATATTCTTCTGTTTTTGGCACTTCATAAAAATACTACAAAGATTACCTGTTAATTGAAACACAACATGTGATAACTGTCTTTTTTCTTGTAGTGGAAAATTCTATTCCAAAGCTTTTTTAAAATGTAGTTGCCTGGACAAGTCAACTAGATTTTTTATTCACCTGCCCAGGTCAATAATTTACATGCCTTGGACATGGTATATCTCAAGCCTTATATAGCTAGCTCAATCCAACCATGAAGGGGCTAAGGAACTAGCCCTGCTGCTAAAGAAAGATGATAAAAACATGTAATTTACTGCTCTTCTGTACCATAAAAACACTCCTGAACTCTGAAAACCAAAGATGTTTACTTGCTGCATAGACACTGATATATAGTTTTGTGTGACCTGTCACTTATATTCTCAGCTGTTACCCCTTCTCTACTGGGGATGATGGATAGGGAAGAAATAGGATACTACGGATAAGTGGCACATATGATTAGTATGTGAAGTAAAATTATTGGTAAACTACAAAGTTTAATTATCTATATGTAAAATAGATGTATGTTCCCTGTGAATTTCTGAACGCTTCAACTGATCTGAACCATATTTTGCATAGTTCCTCTCAATGGCATACCAGAAAAACTTGCCCTCCCCTCCCCTTCTTGGAGGCCCTTTGCAAAAAATTTTTAGCTTTTAATTACTGAAATTTTTAAATTCCATTTTATGCTATACAAGTACTACAAAACACAACATTTACATCAAAGGTAATAGGTAATCATCTACAGATTTTATTCTTTTACAAAACTGAGGCTATCCTGTTTGAAATCCATTACGAGCACACACATAAAACACTTAACTGTCCTTAGTTGGAGTTTATTGGCGCTAAGGCCTCAATGAACCAAACCAAACTGTTTACGTGGTTGGAATTTATTGGTGCAAGGGCCTCATTGGGTCTAAGAGCGCCATACCAAAGTGCAAGGGCCTCATTGGGTCTAAGAGCGCCATACCAAATGATTTACGTGGTTGGAATTTAGTGGCGCAAGGGCCCCAATAAGCCAAAGAGGCCCATGTCAATCGGTTTATGTGGTTAAAATTTATTGGCGCAAGGGCTTCAGGTAAACCTTCCGAATGTGGCCCAGAAATAGTTTCTAAAGCGACGATAGATGGCGAAACGTTATCGCTACATCGAGAAGCGCAGCGTTATGTTGTGAAATTGGCAAAGGAAGTGAATAATATGGATGTACAATCACCTCATCGTAAGACAATCCTTTAACGAAACAATACGCCAGAATCGTCACTATATCCATAGGAATGTGAGCATAAAAAAAACATGTACCAAGTGTACGGAAAGAGTAGGCTACTCATCATTCCCAGAAACGTGCTTCTTCCGACACCTGAATTGTCCTAAACGATGAGACGCATCGACACACAGAGTCATGAGATGGCCCTCAGAACATATTTTGGAGGTGTAAAACAAACCCTGTTCTTCACTAGAGGTATCCTCATCTTTCCCAACTTCATTAAAGAACATTCTCCAGTTCAACATATCACAGGAGTAGCAGCAGAGATCGAAAAAACTTATGTAACACAGGAGCAGAGCGAGCAGAGATGGAGAACAAAGTGACATAAGTAGCTTGCTACCGTGGCGCCATCTATCGGAGCGGGCCACTTTCGGAAGGTTAGCCGGGCTTCAATGGGCCAAAGAGCGCTTTGCCAAACGGTTTACATCAGGAACAAATGCAACATCAAAACAATAAAAGGTAAGGTACGAAACATAAATATGACTAGAAGCGATGTGAATGGGTGACAATCAATCAACGGGCTACACAAAATGAAAAACACCACACGTAATTGACATGTGTCAGTGTCTAAGGACATTTTCTGATTTATATGAAAACACAGAACATAAGTAAGTAGCAATTAAAAACTGTAGCACAAAAAAAACTTCTTAAATTATTTAGTTTTGAATATAAAAAACATTTAATATCATGCCACATTTTGCACTTAGTAAAAGGTCCCTGCAAAGAACATCTTTTTGTTTGCTATATATTGAAGGATGTGTAGGTATGTGCAGAGTGGCAGAATGTAGATGTACACTGTACGCAGATAGTTTCCAAATTATTAGCAGTTTTTGCAGATAGTTTGTGCTTGTAGATTTAAAGAAATGCTATTTACTATAATTATAACATTTACTCAAGGCTTTACTCAGATTAATATCCTTAATTCTATTTTAACTTGAACGTTTCAATTATTTTTCACATCCTGTGAGTTCTAGTTCTTTTGTTTTTACAGACATTTCTAGCCTCCAGATTTTACCAAGGCCCGCTCTCAATATATAAGAACTCTATCAAAAGTTTCGTTTACACAGAAAGAATTTAAATTTCATTGTCAGGTTTCTCTTGCAGTTGCCAGTTATTAAATTAAAATCTTTTCCTTATGTATTTTGTAAGTCTACTATTTTTGAATTAAGTTGTTGAAAATGTTATTTACAATTTTTGAAGGTTCATTAATGGAACTGTTTTTCTGGATATAAAATTTTTCTTTAATTATTCTTTTGTTTTTATGAGGTTCATAGTCCAATATTTTAATATTTTGCCATAAAGATCCACTTCTTTTTTTTTTTTTTTTTTGGTTGGAGGTTTTAACGACCACCGTGAGCAACTCAATGGGCTATAAGCAGTCGCCCGTCCCTAATTTAGGGTCACTGGTTCCAGGGAAGGGAGAGAGCCAGTGCTGTAAGACAAACACAACATCCATGCCTCACCGGGATTCGAACCCGGACCCCGTTCGGACGAATGATCAAAGGCCATCGCTTAGACCACTGCGCCACCGGGGCGGCAAAGATCCACTTCATACACATTGCTTCACATTCAATTGTAATGTACTTATTTTGTCATCATTGGAATCTATAATGTTCTAATAATTATTTATTGTTTTATTAATTTTCCTTTAAATGATCTTATTCTATTTTTATGGCGCTTCGCGGGTTTGAGCAAGTTTTCTGTTTGAATGGTTGTGTACACAGATGCATTTTATTTTTATACAACTCTGGGTATATGCAAACTATTGTAGTACATAACTCCTTATCCTTATTGGTGTAAAAATTTCATTCATTGAACTGATGTTTCTTTCATATTTGCTGTAACTGTGAAAAGGGGCCTGAAGTCATCTGGAGTAGCTGCCTTTCTGTCATGCAGTTTTTATTAACTAAAATTGCAAAACTTATTTCTATTTTACTTTATTTACTGAAAAAAAAATGCTTTTCTTTTTAATACTTTTTTCAAAGCTACTGTCAAAATTCCCCACGATTTCCTTAACCAGCTTCATATGACATTTCTGCCAAAAATTTTGTGAAAAATATTTCTGCTGAGGCTAGAGGCCCTCTTAACCATGAGCCCCCCCCCCCCCAACACACACACAGTGCTTGGGTTGCGGCAGTGGCATAACCATGTTTCAAAATCTGGGGAGATCCGATCACACACACACACACACACACACACACACACACACACACACACACATATATATAAAAATCCCTGACTCTGAAAATCTGGGGGTCTTGACCCCCGACCCCCAGTGGTTACATCTATGAGTCGTGGGAGCTATCAGTACGTCCCTGGTTCCTCTCTAGGACCCTGTGGAAAAAATAGGCTACACGAAACCTGGACACACCACTTCCTCTGATTTCATCCCTTGACATTTGGTGCCTAAACCTTTTGACCTATCTGGACCATATTTTTGTTGGAAAGAGTGCTATGTGTCTGTTCAAAGTTCCACACAAACAAAAAACAATATAGAAGGCATTGCTGCATTAAGCAAACTTATTTGTAAATAATAAAGAAAAAACTCTCATTCCCACTCTAACGCAAGGAGGAGGAGTGAAGTGTTTGCCTGACCTTCAACCTGAGAAGAGAAAAACTGTTCCCGTGAGAACCGAAACCACAACGATGGAGTTATGTGTGAACGTACTGCTGCGTTTGTGATGTTGTTCCAAACCAAATATAAAATTGGATAGCTTCTGTTTTCAATCTAGTGTTCTTAGATGTTTAGTGATGTGTTGTGAATATATTCATTTGATTAAAGATAATGGATTATCTATTTAAAGGTGGTAAGTACTCTTTATGCTTTCAACCATTCGTTCTGTGAATTCAAGAATTCTCTTTCGTTTGTTGAATCCGTCATTTGAGATCAAGATGCAAACCTACTTAGAATTTCTAACAATGTTATTATGAGACTGAATATCTCATATGTGCGGCTATCAATAGACGGAAAGAACAGATGATTTTTCTGATTATAGTGAACATCATCATCATTGTCAACCATTATCAATCCACTGCTGGACGAAGGTCTCCCCAAGTTTACTCCACAACGGTCTGTCTTGTGCCAGTCTCCTCCACGTAGCAAATGAAAAGTAACTAACTTGTTAAGCTACTGAAGTAGAGTAAACTGAGTAATGGCGTAGTTCATTGGCAATAATGTAAGCATTGCAAAGCTGGATAATTATAATTATCACACATGGAAATTCAAAATACAAATGCTACTTATTAAAGATAACTTGTGGAAGATAGTTACAGAACCGATTCCCACTGAAAAAAGTGAGACGTGGATCAATCAAGATTCACAAGCACGAGCCACAATAACACTCTGTATCAATGACAATCAAATTATTCATGTGTTAGATAAACAAACAAGTAACGAAACATGGAACGCTTTAAAGGCAGTATATGAAAGAGGAAGTTTAAGTAATAAACTCCACTTGCTTAGAAAACTGTATAGTTTACGTTATCATGACGATGGAACTACAATGCAAGAACACATAAATATAATGATAGAAATAGTTCAGAAATTGTGCACACAAGGCGAGAAAATGCCAGACACCCACTTAGGTGCAATTTTTTTTAATAGTTTGCCAAATTCTTATGAGAACTTAATTGTTTCCCTTGAAGCTAGAGATCAAGACGATCTAAATTTTGAATTCATAAAATGTTAAGTACTTGAGGAGTACAATAGACGGAGAGAAAATTCACGAACAAGCACAAATAATTCAAATGCAAGTACAATAGTGTTAAAAACTAGTTTTGGAGGTAAAAACCGCAACATAAAACCAAGTAAGTTTTGTACATACTATAACAAAAGGAATCATATAATAAATGAATGTTGGCATTTTAAAAAGGGAAAATGATAAAAATAAGGGAAACATAGAGAAAAGATTTCACAAAGGGTAATCCACATCTAACCAATCTCACAACTTAGTGAAGACAGCAACAATAAAACCAGAAGAAAAGGAAATTGAAATAAAAAGGAAAATACAATTTTTTCTCTAGAAACAAAGTCATTACATAACGAAAACTCTGAAAATTGGACAATCAATAGTGGAGCCACAGTACACATGTCTAACACTATAGCATTGTTTAAAGAGCTTTCTAATGATAAATCACAATTGATCACTACAACTGATGGCACTCAAATAAAGTCAGAAGGAATAGGAAATATTTTCCTAAGTTGTAAAGCTGAAAAAGGTACAATTAAAAAATTAGAAATAAAGGATGTATTATATGTTCCTAAATTGGGAACGAATTTATTGTCAGTTAGAAAGATTACAGAAAAAGGATATGAAGTATCCTTTAAAGATAGACAGTGCATAATAAAATGTGGAGAAATTATTGTAGCAACAGGTATAGTAGACAACTCAAACAATTTGTATAAATTACAGGTTCTAAATGAAAAGGCTAATTTAGTTGCAAAATGTGAGGAGAAAAATTGCTCAAACTTATGGCATAGAAGATTAGGACATAGAGGTATACAGATAATAGAGTAAATGGAGAAAAGTGGATTAGCTAGAGGCATTGTTTTGCCAATTTGTAAAAAGGAAGAGAACTGTGAGATATGCATAAAGGGTAAGCTCACACAAAAAACATTCTCAAAACAGAACACTTACAAAACAAAGGGAATACTAGAATTTGTACATACAGATATATGTGGTCCAATGAGTAAAGCCAGTCCAAGTGGATACAAATATTTCATTACTTTTTTAGATGACTATTCTAGATACACACACACTTATTTGCTAAGAAATAAAGATGAAGCAGTGATAAAATTCCAGGAATATGTAGCCTCAGTTCAAAATAAATTTTTTAAGAAACCCAAAAGTATAAGAACAGATAATGGAGGAGAGTATTGCGGAACAAAATTTGAAAGAACAGGGAATAGAGCATAAAACCACTATCCCATATTCACCTCAAATGAATGGCATTGTGGAATGCAAAAATAGAAGCTTAATAGAAATGACAAAAGCTATGCTTTTAGATGCTGAAATAGATGATAAATATTGGGCAGAAGCTGTATCAACTGCTACATATATACAGAATAGAGTTCCTACAAAAGCAACGGGAAGTCACCCTTTGAAATGTGGAAAGGATACACTCCATATTTAGGTCACATCAAGGTGTTTGGGTCAAAGGCCTATGCATACATACCAAAACAAAAAAGGAGAAAACTGGGAAATAGAGCTAAAGAAGGAGTTCTAATGGGCTATGATGAAAGATTTCGAGGATATAGAGTCCTCATTCCAGAAACAAATGAGCTGGTCATAACCAGAACAGTAAAATTTGATGAAAGAAAAAGTGTAGAAACATTTTGTAGACAAAATGAGAAGAAAATTGAAAGTAATCAAGAAATTCTAATTGAAAATAGAATAAATTCATCAGGAAGTATAATTAATCGAGAAGAAAAAGATGAATCTGAAAAACAACCAAGGCGATCACCAAGAGAAAATAAAGGTAAACCACCAGAAAGACTTGCATATATAACAAAGACTCTATATAGAAAAGATCCACAAAATTTGGAAGAGATTCAAGAAATGGAAAATTCCGGAAAGGATAAATGGCTGAATTGAATAAATGAAGAATTAAGATCAATGAGAAAGAACGATACATGGACTTTGGTATATTTACCTGAAGGAAAAAGATCAATCAAGAACAAATGGATATTTAAAAGAAAATATAATGCTAATATAAAAACTTATAAGGCAAGATTAGTTGAAAAGGGATACACTCAACAACCAGAAATAGATTTTAAAGATACGTTTTCACCAGTACTTAAATGTACAACCTTTTAAGAACTCTTTTGACAGTTGCAGCAAACAAGAAGCTAAAAGTTCATGAGTTGGACTTACAGACAGCATTTCTTATTGGACAATTGGAAGAAGACTTATATATAGTTCAACCAGAAGGATTTGAAGAATCTGGGAAAGGAAACCAAGTGTGTAAACTGAAAAAGAGTATCTATGATTTAAAACAAAGTGCAAGAAATTGGAATAAAACAATTATAAAATTTTTATGCAACATAGGTTTTATTCAGAGTACAGCAGATCCATGCTTACTATCATTGAAGAATAAGGATAAACAAACTTTTTTGGCTATTTATGTAGATGACATATTAATAGCATCAAACAGCCAAGAAGAAATTGCAAGGATTGCAAAACTGCTGAAAAACCAGTACGAAATAAAGGATTTAGGCCGAGTTACATATTATCTTGGTATACAAGTAGAAAGAGAAGAAGACGGAAGTTTCCTTCTTAACCAAAGAAACAAGATCATGGAAATTATTCAGAATCATGATACTGAACCTAACAAAGAAAGTAAAACACCAATAAGCACTAACTACGGAAAAGACATACAAGAACAAGAATACATTAATGAAAATGGACGTTATAGAGAAATAGTGGGAGCGATCATGTACCTCTCAACTGTGACAAAACCAGATATTTCCAATGCTAAAAGAATATTGAGTAGAAAAGTAAAAAACCTAACATAGAAGATTGGAAAGCATTTCAAAAAAAGAAAAAATTAAGGATATCCCTAAGTCTCATAGTGCAGAACTGTTCCGGACAAGTAGGAGTTTGTTGGAAAGAGTGCTATGTGTCCGTTCAAAGTTCCAAACAAACAAAATTACAATATAGATGGCGTTGCTGCATTAAGTGAACTTATTTGTAAATAATAAAGGAAAAACTCTCATTCCCACTCTAACTCAAGGAATCAGTCGTGAAGTGTTTGTCTGACCTTCGACCTAAGAAGAGAAAAACTGAGAAAAACTGTTCCCGTGAGAACCGAAACCACAACGCTGATGGAGTTATGTGTGAACGTGCTGCGTTTGTGATGTTGTTCCAAACCAATATAAAATTGGATAGCTTGTGCTTTCAATCTAGTGTTCTTAGATGTTCGGTGTTTCAGTGATGAGTTGTGAATATATTCATTTGATTAAAGATAATGGATTATCTATTTAAAGGTGGTAAGTACTCTTTATGCTTTCAACCATTCGTTCTGTGAATTCAAGAATTCTCTTTCGTTTGTTGAATCCATCATTTGAGATCAACGCGTGAACCTACTTAGAATTTCTAACAATTTTGAATAGTTCTTCTCTAGGACCCTGTGAAAAATATAGGCTACCATGAAACCTGGACACCCCACTTCCTCTAATTTCAGCCCCTTGACACTTTGTGCCTAAACCCTTTGACCAATCTAGACCATATTTTGCATAGTTCCTCTCTAGGACCCTGCAGAAAATATAGGCTACCATGAAACCTGGACATCCCACTCTCCCCTCCTGATTTCATCCCCTTGATACTTTGTGCCTGTTAACTCTTTGACCAATCTGTACCATATTTTGCATAGTTCCCTGTGCAATATGTAGGCTACCACAAAACCTGGACACCTCACTTCCTCCCTCTGATTTCATCCCCTTGACACTTTGTGCCTAAACCCTTTGACCAATCTGCACCATATTTTGCATAGTTCCTCTCTAGGACCCTGTGAAAATGTAGGCTACCACAAAACCTGGACACCCCACTTCCTCCCCCTGATTTCATCCCCTTGACACTTTGTGCCTAAACCCTTCAACTGATTTGGACCATGTTTTGCATAATTCCTCTCTAGGACCCTGTGGAAAATTTAGGCTACCACAAAACCTGGACACTTCATTTCCTCTAATTTTGTCCCCTTGGCACTTTATGATAACTTATGTTTAGTGCATGAAGGCACCAGTTAATTTTAAAGAGTTATATTTTGCTTTAATTGCTGCAACAAAGGAACAAAAATGATTTCTCTATACCCCAAATGAATTGCAGTTAATTATTATAAACATCTATGCTTTTTATGTAGTTTTAATTTAAAGAAAAAATCTATGGGCAAATCCATTCAAAATCCAAGAGAGTGAAATTATTAAGAGAAGCTGAGACCCCTCAACAACATGAATTCCAGAATGTCTCCGAAAAAGTGCAAATCTATTAGACAAATCATTCCAAAATCCAAGAAAAATGTTCAGAAAGCACTGGCCCAGAAGCTGATTCATCATGTATTTCCTGTTAAATCTGGGCAATGCCGGGTACCTCTGCTAGTATATATTATCGTCATCATCATCATCATTGTCAACCATTATCAATCCACTGCTGGAAGAAGGTCTCCCCAAGTTTCTTGCACAACGGTCTGTCTTGTACCAGTCTCCTACATGTCACTCCCGCATACTTTCGAATTTCTCCCACCCATCTCCCATGTGGTCTTCTTCGGGGTCTTCTCCTGTTCCTTGGAATCCAATCTAAAATTTTGGCTGTCCATCGATGGTCTGTCCTTCTGGCAGTATGTCCAGCCCATTGCCATTTCAGGGATTTAACTCTGATGATCATGATGTCTTCCACTCTTGTAATTTTTCGGATCCACGAGTTCCTCTTCTTATCTCTCATGGTTACACCAAGCATGCACCTCTCCATGTTGCTTTGAGTTGTCTGCAGCCTTTGTATGTCTCTTTTAGTTAAGGTCCACGTCTCTGCACCATACGTAAGCACTGGAAGGATGCATTGATCAAACACTTTTCTTTTAAGACATAATGGCATATTGCTCTTGAAAATTATGCTGTTTCTTCCAAAAGCTCTCCAGGCAAGTTTTGTACGCCGATTAATTTCTTCATCAATGTAACCCTCACTTGATATCTGCTGTCCAAGATAAACGTACGTGTCTGTTATCTCCAGCTTTTCTCCTTCAATCAATAAATTTTCATTTCTTGTAAAAGCATTGAACATAAGTTTTGTCTTCTAAAAGTTCATTTTTAATCCCACTTCTTTACTCTTGTCAGCAAGTTCCTGGATCATACTCTGCAGTTTTGATGGGGTAGTTGCAAAAATGACTATGTCATTAACAAAACGAAGGTGGGTTAGATAATCTCCATTAATCTTTATCCCTTTGTTTTCCCAGTTCAGTGATTGAAAGACATTTTCTAATGTTGCATTAAAGAGCTTGGGAGATATGGTGTCACCTTGTCTCACTCCCTGTCCAATTTTTATGTGTGTTGTATTTTCAAACAGCCAAATCTTTGCACTTGCATTTTCATAGATGTTATTAATAATATTAATGTATGCATCTTCAATACCGCAGGATTTCAGAGCCATTATAACTGCTGATGGTTTCACCGAATCAAAGGCTTTTTCATAATCGATAAAAGCCATGCACAATGGAAGTTCATATTCCCTCGCTCTTTCAATTAATTCTCTCAGTACGTGGATATGATTTATTGTGCTGTAGCCACTCCTCAATCCAGCTTGTTCTCTCGGTTGAGTAAGTGAGCTGACAGAAAAAATGCTGATGTATTATTTTTTTATGTTTCTATGAATTTGCATGTAAACAAATCTAGGATCTCCTCCCGAAGTAGCTCCAAAATGGACGATTGGTGGCAGCACTTCAGACCTGACTCCTCTCCTCTGCTTTAACCCTTTCTCCTTCTCATCTCACACAAAATGTGTTAGCTCTGGTGTGTGATGTGGTTTTGCAGCAGGAACCCGTAAATAATTTCAGTATGCTTTCTGTTATTGTTTTTGCCCGTAACTTTTGGGGTTTAGAAAGTGACATAGTGTTAGCTACTGGCGTTTTTGTTAGATTTGGTGGCTTTTCGTTAGATTGGATTGGGTGGTTTAATTGCACAAGTATTTTTCATTGGATTGAATGATGTTATTGAGCAAGTATTTATATTGTTGGATCCCTTGTTACATCCTCAGCTCAAAATTAACAATTCGTAGTATAAATTACGACAGCCATGATCTCAAACACGTTGCTGTACACCGTTGAAGGTTTCATGTCGCTCCTTCAAAGTGCTTGAACGATTTGTTGGCTGAATACAGAAGTTTAACCAAAATTTGTGTTACTGCAGTGTTTAAATTAATTTTCGATAAAAATATTGTACTTCACGTAAAACTTATGTGGAAAATGGCCTTTATTGCGGGTGTGAGCTGGCTTTTTGAAACTTAGTGAAGCAATACACACAAACTTGGGAACAATGTGAAAATGTTCATAAATGGAAGTCTATCACTTTCCGTAAATAATTAGTTGGCAAGATATTGTACTATGTTGTTTATACTCATTCATCGTTACCATACTTTGAAGTGAACAGCCATACTGAAGTCTCGATAGGTCACTTGTAGTGTGAATTTAAAGAGATGAGGGTAGTTTTGGAGATTTTATGGGGTGTGGGCCTATTTATGCTACTAAAAACATGCAAATATATTTCATTGTGCAATCAAAAAGTGTGGAAACACTTAAGTGCTTTTAGGAATCCCTTGAATTTCTTGTACATCTTTGGCTTTAGAATGAAAACAGTATAATAGGACTTCAAAATGGCCACTTGCTTCAGAGTGCAATAAAGACAAAAGGTTCTAAATGTTATGGAACAATAGCCTGGTAACTAATTATTTGCTGAGAGAAACAATTTTTTGCAAAATGTTATAAATGTTTTAATGTTCACTGACAAAAAGTTTTATATTTTTCTACACTGCTATGACTGGTCTTACATTTGCATCTAGGCCAAGTGTTTCTTCAGAGGACGAAACACATAGAAATGTGTGGTCAGGTTCTAGATGGGATGATCCAACCACTCAGCTGCATTCGAGCGGCATGTGGTCTAGCATTATCATTTCACCTCTTCTCAGCAGCCTGTCTTTTGCTGTGAATGGCATGGCACAACATGTAAAGCTTCTGATATTATACTGGTGTGCAAAACTCAAGGACAAGCCAGGTTTTGACCTGTAGCACCTCACAGGAATGGCCTGGATATGTGAAATTCAAACCGTATGAAGCTCATTACTTACCGAAATGATGATGGAAACAGCACCAACACAACTGCTGATACTAATGGATATAGTGGGATTTTATTCAGAATTGGCTACATAGCACAGGGTGCCATGATACATATGCATCACCGTGAAAGTGGTACGAAGGAAAGAGGAGGTGCTCAGTTGGGGATATGATCAGCCCCAACGTTGATGCATGATTTGCACCATCTGTCTGGACTTTGCACTAGGTTGTTGATGAATTCTTGTGGTAACATTTCCCATTCCTCCTTCAACACCATCTTCAGTTATTGGATAGGTTCCAGTGTGTGTTGACATGCCAGAACTTGTCTCCCCAAAGCTTCCTACATGTGTTCTATGGGATTTAGGTTGGGAGAAGATGCTGGCCATTCTATCTGCTGAATGTCTTCACTTTCCAACAGCTCCTGAACAGCCACAGCACAATACAGTGATGTTATCATCCATTAACACAAACTGTGGGGTGACTGCTTATAACCCATTGAGTTGATCATGGTGGTCGGTAAACATTCAAATAAAACAAAAACAAAAAAAGCTGTGGGCCAATGGCACCTTGGAACAGACAGACATGGGGAATGATTACCTTGTTACAGTAACATGCACCAATTACAGCAGCACACACCAGTTACAGTGGCTCCTTCCAGTATATGGAGCTCCATACGTCCATCGATCAGAATGCCTCCCAATATGAGAATATCACCGCCACCATATCTAGATCCCTTTCATTGATGTTCTTGGGGTGATACCGAGTGCCAACCTCTCGCCAGATTAGCTGACATCCAGAATCACTAGAGAGCCTAAATCTACTTTCATCAGTGAAGAGTACTGTACTTCACTGTTCTGCTGTCTAGTCCTTATGTTCTCTGGACCACTGTAAATGTTGTCTGCAGTGAGCAGTTGTTAATGGAACACAACGTGCTGGTCGTTGGGCAAACAGTCCACCTTCATGTAGTCGCCTGGCCACTGTAAACCACGATATTGTGCTTCCTGTTATCATGTTCAATTGTTTTGCAAGATTACTTGCTGTCTAGTGTCGATCCCTCTTGGCCTTTAGGAGCAGATAGCAGTCCTCATTGGGACTGGTTTTGTCCCAATGGTGGACGACCACCACCTGCCTTTTGCACAGCTGTACCTTTAATCTTGAAGGCTGACCATGCACATTATACAATGCTATGGCGATACCGAACTCTTGGGCCAAATTCATCACAGTTCATTCCTGATCGAGCATCCCAATTAATTTGACCACTAGTATAAAATTATCATGACATTCTCAACTTGCCATTTCATCGCCTCTAGCACGCCATAAACGCAATTGAATGTCTGTGATACTTATGCCCACATTCCGGTGAATTCCATTTAACTGATGCTGTTGGATTGCTTGAATGCATTTTGTTCTCATGTCACGCAAACCACATATTATGCTCCATTATAATAATGTTATATTGCTCCTGTTTCCAGACATGGTCCTGAATTAATTTAAGTTTGGGTGCTGCTGCTATTTATGGCATTATTTTACTTTTTCCACTTTGTCCTTAAGTTTTGTACACCAGTGTATCATTCAGCTGTTATGCTTGCACTGCAATTCAGGAAATCGATCAGGAGCATACCCTGTCCATCTCAAAAGACAGTTACCATGATTTTATGGCTGGAATAGATGTCTTTATTTATTTATTTTTTTGGAAGGTGGGGATGACGGGTGCTTCCTCGTCATTGATGCTCATCTGGTGTCGACTGATGCAACCAGCTTCATCTCCCCTGATAATGCGCTGCAAGGAGTCCTCACCTTGCTGGTGAAAGCATTTTAATTGTGCGAGGGAGGCCCATTCATCTTGCCCTATGTTTTATGAGATTCATAGGCAACCACGTCATAAAAATTTTTTGTCATGCACATCACTGTGGACATTACCCACTGAAATCTTCAGTTTGCTGGTGAGTTCTCTCATTGTGATGCATCTGGTGTTACAGGTGAAAGCATCCATCTCAGCAATATCCTTTTGAATGGCATTCATTGGGCATTTATATCAATGTTTTCTCATCGTCTGTCAGATTATTTGTAAAGTCCTTGCACTATTTCCACAGCTGCCTCCATCACATTATTACCTTTGCTGTACACAGCAGCATAAAGTGACCTAAAATTTATCAAGGGCTAAATATTTTTTAAATTGCTCTCAACCTTCTTCCACACTGTGAAAGATAATTTCAGTAAGGTTTCCAAATGCCACCTGCTGAAATCATGCTTAACAATGTAGAATGAGGTAGAAACTTTTTTATATACACTGAAGTGCCAGAAAAACTGGTATAGATGAGCTTATGCAAAATACATAGCAATGTCACCTATGCGCGTACTCGGTTGCATCCACCTGTGCATATATAAAACGATAGACATCCTTACCAGCTGTCAGAGCTGTTTTCAGCATGAGAATGACAAGTAATAACGATTTAAGCGATTTTAAAAGTGGTGTCATAGTTGGCGCTCGTGAGATGGGTCATAGTATTTCGGAGGTAGAAACGAAGTTCGGATTTTCACGGACGACCTTTGCAAGGGTGTACCGTGACTACAAGAATGCCGGCAAAACCTCCAACCTACGATACCAGTGTAGCCGTAAAAAGACATTGGGTGAACGTGACCATCGTCGGCTGTCAAGAATCGTTTCACGCGATAGGCGTGCAACACTCTCGCAAGTATCATCGGAATTCAATGCTGGAGCCTCAACAAGCATCGGCGTCCGGAATGTGCAATGTACCCTGCACGATAAGGGCTTTGGGAGCCGACGCCCAACTCGAGTCTCCTTGATGGGTGCATGACACAGAGCTATGGGCCTCACTTGGGCACGGCAACACCGCCACTGGGAACTTGATGACTGGAAACAAGTAGCCTGGTCTGACGAGTCGCGTTTCCAACTGTATCGGGAAGATGGAAGGATTCGTGTGTGGCGCAAACTCCATGAAGCGATGGATCCCGCCTGTCAACAGTGAACTGTACCGGCTGACGGGGGTCTGTAATGGTATGGGGTGTGTTTAGCTGGACTTCACTGGGATCCCTGGTACATCTATAAACATCTGTAACTGGTCAACGCTATGTGCACATTCTTTTTGAGGAGGTACACCCGTTCATGTCCTGCATTCATGCTGATGGGTTGTGCCTGTTCCAACAGGATAATGCACCTCCACACAAGTGTCGGAATGCCACATTATGATTAGAGGAGCATTCATCTGAGTTTGGGGTGTTGCCGTTCCCACCCAATTCTCCAGATCTGAACGTGATAGAACACATTTGCCATGCAACACGCTATCGAACACAGGGATCCGAGACCTCGGAATACACCCGAATTATGGAACGCTCTGCAGGAAGTATGGTGTGCATTGCCTACAGCATATTTCCAGAAGCTAGTGGAGTCCATGCCCTGTCGTATTTTTTGCAGTCCTTTGCTTCTGTGGGGGACCTACCAAGTATTAGACTGGTGTACCAGTTTTTCTGGCACTTCAGTGTATATAAGGTGCTGTATAACATAACAACAACAACAACAACAAAAAAACAGTAGAAAAAGCAGTTGTAAACAGTAGAAACAAAAAAGTATGTTTGCTTTCATTTCCACTTAACCAGGATATATTGCTATACCACACCACATTAAAAGTTCTAGACTGATTCTTACATTTTTGCACATAGCAAATATTGGTTGATTTGGACCTACATCTATAACACTTTTTTTCTTCACCCTTAGTAAAATAAAAGGTTGTTCCAATAAAAAGTCCACAACTTTGTTCATTTTTACTTACAAATGCAAAACTTACATCTTAACTACACAAATTAAAATCAGCTGCTCACCGGCTGACAATGTGAAAGTGACCAGCCCCCGAAAGACAGTTTTATGTATGCGCAGTTCAGCATGCATGTGCTCATTCATTACGGTTCTTTGAAGCTTCGTCAAGGCAATGAGTTGATGAGAGTCACCTCTCTCACCCACATGGTATTCAGCGCACTCTAATCAACGGATATGGAAGGCTGCAATGTGTTACCCAGTTATTCAACCATTGTAGTGGCTCACATGGCATTCAGAAAATCTGGGCACTGGTTACTAACATGGATTTTCTTTTGGAGTTTTTCCAATAAAAAAAAAATAATCTGATTTTCATGTGAGGCTTAGCCCCGGATGCCCATAATGATCCAACACCACTAGCTGCACACTTACGATTTCCCCCTTTGCACGAAGGAAACAAATTACACTTTGCACTTCCTCGTATTACCATGTTGAAAGGAATGCAGCTATCTTTCAACAGCCATTCCTAGTAAAGAAATGGTCTCAGAGTTGAAATGATATTCCCAGGTATTTGGGTGATTGCACACACTTTATTTCTTGATTGGCTCATTGAAAATTATGATGCCAGATATCTTGTTAACTTATGCACTGAACGACCTTTGTAGAGTGTCAAATTGGGTACACTGAGCTGCTTAGAATTCATAGAAATCACTGCATCCTTTGTGTAAAAGGTTAGGAAGTTTAGAAGCAGTAAGTCTTAATAAATGTGGGGATTTGAGTTGAGGGTACTTCAAACCGAAAGACCTTGTATTTTTATTGTTATATTTTATGTGGAAAGTGCATTCTTTTGCTTATGTTTCAAAATGATTTTTTTCTTGGTAGGAGGTGAACACATGAGATTTGATGTTGTAACATTAACACTGATTGGCCAAGCAGTTCAGCGCGGCAAAAGTCCAACTGGTGAACTTCTAACAAAATGGGGTGAGAGAAATGGTACTATTTCTGAACTTTTTAAGATGTTAGCCAAAATGGATCATCAGTGGGCAATGTCAATTTTAAAGCCATATGGTAAGTACGTGTTAGTGTGTTCTCTTGTTTACTATTACCAGTTGATTAATGAGACATACTCTGCTGCAGAACAGTGTGCTGTAAATATCTTACGGTGTGTAATGTCAGTGCATTATGTATGGCAGTGTTGCAGATGACAGCAGTGGGGTAAAAAAAGAAAGAAAATTAAAATGTTGATCCTCTTATCCATGATGTAAACATTACATAAATAACAAACAGTAAAATGTTACATAAATAGCAAACAATAAGTATTATTGTCATCCAAGAAATAGTAGTTTGTGGCAGTATAAAGAGTTCACTCAGTGTATTTTATTAATTTCTGTATTGCTACTAGTTTGTGGAAGTGTAAAAGTTCACTCAGTGTATTTTATTAATTTCTGTATTGCCATAATTATGATTCCAGACCTGTAATCTGATTTCTGGGGTCAGTCTTTTAGAAATTGAATCCATTTGATTTTCAATAAATGAATATTAATTCATATAGTAATATAATACCAATGAATATACCATATATACTCACATATAAGCCAATCTTGTGTATGAGCCGACCTTCCTACTTAAAGAGCTAAAATTTTGGTAATTCTTCAGTTTACCTCAGACCTAGGTTTTGTACACTTTTTCCACGCTATATGGAATATTAGGCCCTATAGAACATGAAAGGGAAATCCTTATGTGGGGCTGAGGCATATTTTTTTTTTACAAATTTTTAAAGTTTGGACTACTTTTTGCTCCACGTAGTGCTTACCATCGCAAGTGATTCGGCATTTTCGTACTAGAGGTTTACCTCCGAGCTAGGTTTTGTAGACCATGCCACTGGGCAAAAGCAATTTCATTTTTTTCTTATATGCAGATGTCTTTGTTTATTAAAATATAAACATTGAAATAAATATAAACATTTTGTAATGTATATATACACTGAAGTGCCAGAAAAACTGGTACATCAGTCTAATACTTGGTAGGTCCCTCATGGGAGTGCAGGACTGCAGAAATACAATGGGGCATAGACTCCACTAGCTTCTGGAAATATGCTGAAAGCAATGCACACCATTCTTCCTGCAGAGCGTTCCACAATTCGGGTGTATTCCAAAGTCTCGGATTCCTGTGTTCGATAGTGCATTGCATGGCATCCCAAATGTGCTCTATCACGTTCAGATCTGGGGACTTGGGTGGGAATGGCAACACCCCAAACTCAGATGAATGCTCCTCTAACCATAATGTGGCATCCCGACACTTGTGTGGAGGTGCATTGCCCTGTTGAAACAGGCCCAACCCATCAGCATGAATACAGGACATGAACGGGTGTACCTCGTCAGAAAGGATGTGCACATAGCGTTGGCCGGTCACAGACATAGAGGTACCAGGAGTCCCAGTGAAGTCCAGCTAAGCCGCCCCGATGGCGCAGTGGTCTAAGCGATGGCCTCTGATCATTCGTCCGAAAGAGGTCCGGGTTCGAATCCCGGTGAAGCATGGATGATGTGTTTGTCTTACGGCACTGGCTCTCTCCCTTCCCTGGAACCAGTGACCCTAAATTAGGGATGAGCGACTGCTTATAGCCCATTGAGTTGCTCACGGTGGTCGTTAAACCTCCAATAAAAAAAAAAAAAAGAAGAAGTCCAGCTAAACACATCCCATACCATTATGGACCCCCCACCAGCTGGTACAGTTCCCTGTTGGCAGGCTGGATCCATAGCTTCATGGGGTTTGCGCCACATACGAATCCTTCCGTTTGCCCGATACAGTTGGAAACGCGACTTGTCAGACCAGGCTACTTGTTTCCAGTCATCAAGTGTCCAGTGGCAGTGTTGCCGTGCCCAAGCGAGGCGCATAGCTCTGTGTCATGCACCCATCAAGGAGACTCGAGTTGGGCGTCGGCTCCCAAATCCCATATCGTGCAGGGTGCGTTGCACAGTCCGGACGCTGATGCTTGTTGAGGCTCCAGCATTGAATTCTGATGATACCTGCGAGAGTGTTGCATGCCTGTCGTGTGAAACAATTCTTGACAGCCGACGATGGTTACGTTCACCCAATGCCTTTTTATGGCCACTCGGTTATCATAGGTTGGGGGTTTTGCCGGAATTCTTGTAGTCATGGTACACCCTTGCAATGGTCGTCCGTGAAAATCCGAACTTTGTTTCTACCTCCGAAATACTATGGCCCATCTCACGAGCGGCTACTATGATACCGCGTTGAAAAGCGCTTAAATCGTTATTACTTGTCGTTCTCATGCCGAAAACAGCTCTGAAAGCTGGCAAGGATGTCTATCGCTTAATATAAGCATTGACGAACACAACCGAGTATGCGCATAGGTGACGTTGCTATGTATTTTGTATAAGCTCGTCTGTACCAGCTTTTCTGGCACTTCAGTGTATATACACAGATGTTTTTATTTAATAAAAAATTGTTACAAGTTCCTTAGGGAATAGTGGGAGGGTACACCAATGCTACCATCTTCCAGAAATGGTGAATCTGTTCCTTTTCATCCTGGAATGTACACTTGAACTGGAACTCTGCTAAGTAACCTTGGTAATGAAGCTTCCTACTTCTGTAATGAGGAACACCACCTCGCACCTCTTGCCAAACTCGTTCAATGGTATTGGTGTGCATGCCAGTCTGCGGATTGACGAAATGAAGTGAGCGATTAACAGTGAAGTGTTGAAAACCTATGTAGTTGAGGTTATCGTACGCCCTCCAGCAGTCCGAAACCAGGGTGATCCCGGCCCAATCCATCGCTGAATCAATCCCTTGAGAGTCACCTGATTTCAAGATTCAACGGGCACAAGGAAAATGCGACTGCTTTCCCTTTCAATTTCCCAAAGATCCACTGTCTTCGAATTTGGCGACCTTGATTGTACTTCTGTTTTCCAAATTTTGCTTCATCGATATCAACGGTCTTTCCTGGGCCACCCAACTTCTCTGAAACATTAATTGCCCAATAAAAACAGATTTCTCTGCAGAACTGCGACCAATTGACAACAGTAGCCTGCGCAATGTTGAGCTGAGTGCGAGTAAACTAGTGTTGTGGATGACGCATGAGAAACCACAGCAAAACAAATTTCAAAATGGTGCTAACAGACAGGTGCAATCCTTCAAAGAAAGTTCCCTTCCTGGCCGAGAAGTAGAAAAGAACATTTCAATTTCTGCTTTTTCTTATAATTTGTCCCACGCATTCGGCGACATTTGAAATGCAAATTTTCCTCATCCAGAGAAATCTGTCAATTACAAGTAGAGCAGCACACTGTTGAAATCATACAACCATGCCGCTGGGCAAAAGCAATTGCAGCAGTTGACGAACAAGAAACCGTTTCGATGAACTCAAAAAGCGTGAACAAATAGCCAGCACAAAAATACGATGTTGACAAATTGGAAGAATTTCCTAGAGTTGACAAAGCTATGCTAAAAAATAAAGACAACCTCTTTTACAATTGGAATACACAATGTCAAACAAAGCACTACTCCAATGTTACATTACAATGCCGAGAACTTCTAGGAAGCTCTAAAACCTCTTGCACAAAAATGCCGAATGACTTGCGATGGTAAGCACTACGCGCAGCAAAATGTAGTCCAAACTTTAAAAATACATGACAAAAGAAATATGCCTCAGCCCACATAAGGACTTCACTTTCATGTTCCATAGGGCCTAATATTCTATAAAGCGTGGAAAAAATCTACAAAACCTAGGTCCGAGATAAACTGAAGTACAACCAAAATTAAAAAAAAAAGCATATAAACCAACATTAAATTTCAAGATTTTGGAAAATATATTTATTGAAATGAATTATGGAAATTTCTGAAATTCTGTCTCTGTAAGAAATCTTCAAAGTATGATTCACTGTAAAAAAACAAAAAAAAAAAAAAAAAAACAATCATTACTGAAAAAGCCAATCTCAATAAAAAAAATATTCTTTCCTTACCATTGATAACTGTGTTCCAGTTAAAGACTCACCTCTACTCTCAAGAATTCTGTTGAAGGATTGTCTAAGAAAACAACTTTACAAGCCTTTCCTTTCTTGGGGATTTATCTCCTCCCCTGTACTACAGGACTCCAAGACTTTTTCTGCAAATTAAACTTCACAAACAAGATAGTAGACAAGATAGAAAATGTATATACCACTAGTAGTAGAATATGCCTTTTTTTTCAGCTGAAAACCTGGAAAAGAAAACTGTTCAAAAATGCAAAACCCTTATTTCCAATCCTCCTCATACTGTAAATTCCTCCACAGATTTCATCAGTAAACTGCCATCCACCACCACATCTACTGAACAGTTTTTTACTCTGGATATTGAATCTGTTTTTTCTTCTGTCCCGGTTTTTGATTCTTATATGCTACTAGTGAAAATATGTATTCGAAAATTAAATCTTATGGACATCTTAATCAATCTTAATCTGTACAACTGTTTTCGTACACTTCAAGATCAGAACTGTTTTTATTTATGTTAAAACATGTTACAGACAAAAAAGTGGTCTTCCAATGGGATCACCTTTATTCCCCTTCTTGCTGAAATATATTTACAACACATCGAACAAACCATTGTTTTAAAGACCCTACCCAACCAGCTACTTGGCTTAGATATGTTGATGATATTTTTGTGATTTGGTCTCATCTCAAAGAATTATTACTACATTTGACCAACTCAATCATCAAAAAGTTTTCTACCATTAAATTCACTATGAGCAGTGAAGAGAACCAGTTTATCCATTTTTTTAACATCTCCCTCCAAAGAAACAAGAAATATACCACCTCAAGATCTGCCTATCATAAACCTACTGCAACCACCAATGTTATTCCTTTTAACTTATCCATGCCGCCCTGGTGGTGCAGTGTTCTAAGCGATGGCCGCTGATCATTCGTCCGAAAAGGGGTCCGGGTTCGAATCCCGGTAAGGCATGGATGTTGTGTTTGTCATACGGCATTGGTTCTCTCCCTTCCCAGGAACCAGGTGACTGCTTATAGCCCATTGAGTTGCTCATGGTGGTCGTTAAACCTCAAATTAAACAAACAACTTATCCATCTTTGAAAAGTACAAATTTGCTGGGCGCCCCGGTGGCGCAGTGGTCTAAGGCGCTGCCCTCTGATCATTCGTCCGTAAGGGGTCCGGGTTCGAATCCCGGTCAGGCATGGATGTTGTGTTTGTCTTACGGCACTGGCTCTCTCCCTTCCCTGGAACCAGTGACCCTAAATTAGGGACAGGCGACTGCTTATAGCCCATTGAGTTGCTCACGGTGGTCGTTAAACCTCCACTCAAAAAAAAAAAATTTGCTGACATAAACTTTTTTATTCATAGAGCCAATATGCATACATACTTACATATCATTAAACTGTTCTGAGATTCAGAGCTTAGCTCCTCAAAGAAAGACCATGTGCCAAGTACACCTTTAACTGATAGAACTAGAATTTACTTCAAATAAACTCTGAGGTAACTCACCTTTTCACCTAAAATCTTTCAGGAGGTTTTCATCTCGTAAACAAACATTTCTAACATGTAAGTTCATTGCTACAGCGTGGTTCGAAGCTGTAATGCATTCATTTAAAAACTTGTAAAACTCCTATTTTTTCTTGTAAGCATGTGCCAAATCATATGTACAGAAAGCTTCTTAAAAAACATGAACACAGATATCCAATTAAAATGCAACTCGTTTAAGACCTATAATACACAATTCCTTAAAAATCCTTTTACTTTAAAAAAACAAACACATGGTTCGTACACTCCTTGAAAACCTTGAAAAGTCCTTGAATAAAAAAGTTCATTTTCAAGTCCTTGAAAATGATTAAGCCTCCATAAATAGTACTTGTAATATTTTATTTTGTTTTGTTTTTTAAGTAATGATATGAAAGAGCATGTGCTAAATAATTGTTTATGTTAAAAAGATGTATAGGAAATTTCTGTTTAGTTCTGATAAAAACACCAAGCTGATCACATAGCACAGAACTTCGTTCAATCCAGGGAAGTGTGTGGACAGCTGATGCCTTGGCTGTCATATGTCTACAGAGTAAAGTGTCAGCTGTGTGAGTAAAATAAGTGGAATGGTGTATTCGCAAATTGTGATGGGCTTCTGTTTACTGAGGTTAGGGATGCGTTCTTGCTGGAGGGTGGAACTTCCAGGAATTGCTTGTGTTTCATGCGTGGATACTTCATGTCCTGGCTGCATCAAAAAATGCATCAAAAATAAAAAGAAAAAAAGTTAAAGCAAACCATAAAAGTCATACCAGCAGATGAATATCAAAATAATGTACTCTTTCAAAATATTCCACAAAATAATATGATTTTGGGAAACCCCAGACAGAGGGGCAATTCAAAGTTAATGAAATAAACCAACTGGAGTCAAGGGTTAATAGCTAGGTCATTGAATGTGTACCCTCCCCAGCTAAGATAAATGGTCTGAACTTACTGAAGTAACTATCTACTGACTGACTGACACTACACACACACACATGATAATTCAGGTTTAAAAAATCCTTGAAAAGTGCTTGAATTTGTTTTGCTTGGAAGAGTACAAACCTTGAAACACACTCAAACATCCTGTTAAAAGTTCTTAGCCGTAATTATTTACACAAGAAACTAATTAATTAATGAAAAAATTCCAAAAGAACCAACTCATCTGAAAATGAACAAAAATATGATCTGCCAGCATATCCAACCTCTCTCCACATGGCAACAACATTCTCTACGAGTACTTTCTGCCACCACAGAGGCTGTTATCAAGGAGTGCCCACAACAACCTACTGCTCTCATCTCCCTCCAACGCAGCGAATGTTCTAGTCGTCACGTGGTATTGTCCCATCTCGTTCCTCTCAGATCTGCCGCTGTGGCGCCATCTGTTGGATGATTCAGCTGCAACCATGCTTACAAGAAAAAATAGGGGAGTTTTTAAATTAATGCATTAAAGCCTCAAACCACGCCGTAGCAAACGAACTTACATTTTGGAAATGTTTGTTAACGAGATAAAAACCTCCTGAAAGATTTTAGGTGAAAAGGTGAGTAACCTCAGAGTTTACTTGAATCCTAAATAGCACGTTAATATTAGAAGTAGCTAAATGAATATAGACATTAGCAATGCTGTATTGATATATTAGAATTTACGTACTGTTGGTGTACCAAATGTCTCCATTTGCAACGATCTCGGCACACAGCTCGAGCTTCATTAACATCCATCACATACTGCATACAAGACCTTTTGTACTTCATACTCATAATCTTTTTCTCAAGCAGACACTCCTGAATCTGGTCCTCCCACGATTTCCTTGGCCTTCCTCTACCTTTCTTTCTAACCACTTGGGCTGAAAAAATTCTCTTAGTCAGCACCACATCACTCATTCTTTCAACATGGCCAAACCACCTAAGAATATTAGTCTTCACCTTACTAACAACATTTTGTCTCACATTACACATCTGCAACACATCTTCATTCCTCATATGATCAGCGCGTGTCTTACCAGAAACCCCCATAAGTAACGCATCTTCCCAGCACACAAACGACTCCTATGTCTTTTCTGCAGTACCAAGGTTTCACTGCCATACATTAGAATAGAAACAATTACACTTTCATACACAGCCATTCAGTACTTCCTTGAGAACCCATCATTCCTGTTGAATCCTTCTAATGCAGCTATGATTTTCAATGAAGAATTGACTCTCTTACTAATTTCAACATGTTATTTGTTCTCTCCATCAAACATGCTTCCTAAATACACAAACTCATTCACCTGGTCAATCACTGTGCCATTTAGACTTATGTTACATTCTGTACTGCTCGTTCCTTGCTCAAAAACCATAACTTTGGTTTTTCCTTTTTTTATACTCAGTTTGAATTTCATACAAACTTCGTACAACCGGGACAACATACTCTGCAACTCACTTTTGCTCTCTGCCAACAGGACTGTGTCATCAGCATAGAGGAATATGCACACATGCATATTATCAACACAGAAACCAATATTACCCATTTTGGCAGCATGCATGCTTGCATCCATAAATATATTAAACATCCAGGATGATATACCTTGTCTGACTCCTGCACCAATAGAAAACCATTTTGATAAAACAGCATTCACTCGTGCACATGCTCTACCACCAGCGTGCATGGCTTTCACACACTATTAAGTAGGTTCCCAATAATGCCATATTTATTCAGTACCTTCCACAGAAGTATCCTATTTACTCTGTCGTAAGCTTTCTCTAAATCTATGAAGACAGCTAAAACCTTCATACCAACATGCAAACACTTTTCAACCATCATGCGTAATGCAAAAATTTAGTTAGTGCAGCCTTTACCAGGCATAGAACTACTCTGTACATCCCACACTTTCTTTCATGAAAGACCTCAATATCTTATCACTAACAACCTCACCAAACTCTTTCCCTGGCACACTAAGTAAGCTGATACCACAATAGTTCTTGCATTCAGTCTGATCACCTTTTTCTTTGTACAAGGGAGCAATGATAGCATCCCTCCAATCCTGAGGGACCATTCCTAACTCCCAACTTAATTGGCAAATGTCAGTTAACCAGTCAGTCACAGAGTCAACACTATATTTTAGCATCTCAGCAGAAAAGCCATCTGCTCCGGAAGCCTTACCATTCTGAAGAGATTTTAGAGCTCTACACATCTCTACCCTTGAGATCCCACCAGTGCTTCCATCTCTCACTATGACCTCTGCTTCTGCCTCAGAATCACCTTTGCTTTCATGATCTAATAAATCACAGAAGTACTTACCCCATCTTTCACTTAGTTCATTGGGTTCCCATATCATTTCTCCGACCCCATTCTTTACACAACTTAGAATTTTATTTTTCCTAAGTCGTATGTACTTCCAGAATGTTTTTCTATCTTTTCAAAAAGCCAAATCTTGCCTTTCCTCCTTTTCTTCCCTATATTTCACCTTATTCTAGCAAACCAGCTTAGCTACCTCGTGCTTCTTACAGAGATATTCATCCTCAGAAATCCTCTAGAGCCAATATCATCTGCAATAATTGTTTATCTCTTGAAAGGAAAATGAGAAAATTTTGGAAATTGCCATTTTGCTTGGATACTTGCCTTCCATAATTAAAAACTTAATCATTTGTTATGAATTAAGGTAGAAGTACACTATACATGGACACAAAAATGTGACTCTGATTCACCTGAACAGCCCTAAAATTGTGCTTCAGGGTGTCAGGATCACATAAAAGTTTTTTTTTTTTTGTTAATTGGTCGAGATTTTTCAGGGGGTGTCAAGTAAAATAGTGAGTGCAACTGTGTTTTCTGTCTCGCATTTAAGATAAGTGTTTTTGCTGATAACTAGGATATTTTTTAAGATGTGATAATTTTGGTATTTTTTTCTTTGCCTAGGTTTTGGGGGTCTACCAATGCACAGGAGCACTCAAATCGAGCATAAACCATACTCGTGCACAATAATTCAACAATACAGCATATCTGAAAAGGTTTTTATTATACAAGGGTCATTCAATATATAAGTTTCCCTATAGAGTGAACTTTTTATTCGGTTAGATACACATGAAAACAATATATGTCTGGATAAGTACATTCATCACTACTTCACATAATTTCCACCTACGTGGAGGTATTTGTCCCAGTACTGCACCAATTTATTGAACCCCTCTGCACAAAAGTCCAGGCTCAGGCCCTTTAAAATCATCCTAACGGTAGCCTGGACCGCAGCATCAGTTTGAAAATGGCGACCTTGCAATTCCTTCTTCAGTGTTGGAAGCAGATGAAAGTCTGACGACACCAAATCAGGGCTGTAAGGCGGATGGGGCAGCTGTTCCCATCTCAATACTGCATACTGCAATTTTTTTGCCTGTGTTTGTGCAGCCGAGTGTGTGTGTGTGTGTGTGGGGGCGTTATCATTGAGCAGGATGATACCAGCTGAAAGGAGGTCAGGGCGCTTGCGTTGAATTACCGCTTTCAGTTTCTCCAAGATTTGACAATACCGAGTGACATTTATCATGTGCCCACGTTCCAGAAAGTAAATGAGCAGAATACCCTTGGCATCCCAGAACACTGTCACAAGCACCTTACCTGCCAATGGCATCACCTTGAATTTCTTTCGCACGGGAGATTCTGGATGTTTCCATTCCATCGATGTCCTCTTGAATTCGGGAGTGAAGTAATAAACGAAAGTCTTATCCGCTGTAACAGGGTGCACAAGGAAGGCATGCCCGTCTTTATGGTAGCACATTTGAACATTCAGCCTGCAGCTCATTTTCGTCTGCCGATGTTCCGGAGTGAGTTGACGGGGAACCCAACGTGCACAAACTTTGCTGTATCCCAAGTCCTCATGGATGATTTTGTTAGCTGTTCCAATGGAAATGTCCAACATTCATACCATATCACGAACCTAGATTCTCCTGTTTGCTTGGATCAGTTCATTCACTGCAGCAACAATTTCAGCACTACTGGCAGTAGAGTGATGACTGGATTATCGATCTTTGTCAAAAATGTACACTGTGCCTTCCGCGAACATGTTGCACCACCTTCTCACCATTTGCACAGACATTACGGAATCACCATACACAGCAACTAGTTTCCTGTAGATGTCATTGGGTGTACAGCCATTTGCCCGCTTGTACCACCATATCACGGCACGCACCTCTTCCTTACACCACATCTCCAACATATGTGCATCTGCCATGCTGCCTGGCTCCTAACGACGCGTGCCCAGTTTTTCCCCTGTTGCCCTCACAGCGCTGCACCTGCACATTCTTGTCTAAAGGAGCAATGAGGACGTTTACATGGCGGGGATGGATCGCGCCCAATAATCCTGTGCTTACTCTGCTTTTCATGTGTTTGTAACAACTGACGGCATTGGGAAACATATATTGAACAGCCTATGTATAACAAAGCCTTATGTCTATTCTTTTACCCCTGTAACATTACTTGTTTATATCGTTTTAAAAAGGCTACAAACAAACTATTAATTATGTTGCAGTTCTCTAGAATGACACACTGCATGGTAAGAATTATTCAGTAACATTACATAGTAAGAACTATTCTGGAACAACTTTGCAGATTTCAGAATTTTTTGGTATATACTGAATATCTCCAACATAGGGAAAGATCCCCAGGATTTTCCCAATGTTCTAAACACCCTGTTTAATATCTGCCATCTTAACATTTTCCCACACACATTCCAAGGTAACACTATCTTTTATCATTTTGATCCCAAATATCCACACGTATCTTCTTTATGAAATTGTAACCATTATCAGTTGTTAAAGGAACTTCAACAGTTTATCCTGTTGCAGTTATATTTTCACTAGTATCTGAACTTAAAATTCTCAAAACATCAGCATCAGTTGGGCATATCAGGAGTTAGAGATAAATTATCAGGAATTAGAGATAAATTGATAAATATTCATTGGTTGTTGTTACTGTCAAATTAATCAAGAACTCTATGGGCATTTGGTTCACTCTATATAAACTTAGCCTAGAACAGAGTTGTATAAAAATAAAATGTATCTGCGTACACAACCATTGAAACAGAAAACTTGCTGCAAACCTATGAAGCGCGAATCACAATAACAATAGAATAAGGTAATTTTTAAAAAAAATAATAAAACAATAAATAAGTATTAGAACATTAGAGATTACAGTGAGTACAAAATAAGTACATTACAACTGAATGTGCAGCAATATGTGTGAAATGCACCTTCATGGCAAAATATTAAAATATTGGACTATGAACCTCATAAAAACAAGAGACTAATTAAAGTTGCTTTTATATCCAGAAAAACAGTTCCATTAATGGACCTTCAAAATTTATAAATAGCATTTTCAAGAACTTAATTCAAGAATTGTAAACTTACAAAATACATAAGGAAAAGATTTTAATTTAATAACGTGTAACTGCAAGAGGAACCCGGCAATAAAATTCAAATTCCTTCTGTGCAAATGAAACTTTTGATACAGTTCTTATACATGGAAATAGGCCTTGATAAAATCTAGAGGCCAGAAATGTCTGTAAAAAAAAAGAAAAACAAACTCAGAAGATGTGAAAAATAATTGAAAGTTCTTCAAGCTAAAATTGAATTAAGTATACCAATCTGAGTAAAGCTTTCATTAAGTTTTATAATTGCTGTAAATATTTTTTTTAAATCTTCAAGCAAAAACTATTTGCAAAATCTGCTAATAATTTGGAAATGTCTACATTCTGATACTCTTAGAACAAACTCCCATGGAGAGGTGTTCTTCTGGAAGCAAACTTCAGTTCGAAGAATGTTTCAGATGTTTCTCATCATCACTTTGTTCTTCTATACAATTCTCTAATTCTTCAATAGTTGTGAAAGGTCCACCCCAGCTTTTACATTTGTGAAGAACGACGTTTCCATTCTCCACTGCTTTCTGACCACTTTTGATAGACTTTTATAGTATTTTTGTTGTTAAAGTATCTTATTTAGCCATCCATTTATTGTGCAATATTTGGTGTGGTTTTCATTATGAACTTAACTTCTGACTAAAGGTATTAGAGTTGATAATGTCATATCATCCCTAATACCTTTAGTAATGAACTTTCTGTTGGGGCATAAATCAAATTCTATTGCTAATTTATCAAGCTTGGCTAAATCTCATTCATAGTTAAGGTTATTTGTGTTGGTAGGCTTAAGCTCTGTGACTGATAGTTGAAGGTGTAGTACTAGTAGATGATATTCTGTGGCACAAAAATATTGTTCAAGATGGGAAAACAGATGTAAATAATTGTGGCATCCAATAAAATCTTCTGTATCTTTTAGCATATGCTCAATTTGAGTGATCCTGTATACTGGTAGACCCCCAAAACCTAGCAAAGGCACTAAAATCATCACACCATATCTTGAAAAATACCCAAGTTATCGGCAAAAATGCTATATACCTTAAGCATAAGACGCAAAACGCAATTTCACTCACTATTTTTTTTTATGCACCCAGAAATCTCAACATCTCAACTGATTTAAAAAAAAAAAGTTTTATGTGATCCTGATACCCTAATGCACAATTTAAGGGAGTATTCAGGTGAATCAGAGAATGTCACCTTTTATAGTGAACCTTTAATTAAGGTAAAAAGTCAGTAGCCTCTAGCAAAACCTCTTTGAAAATCTGCACTTCTGTGGATCTATCCCTTATGATAATAAGTTATTATCTTTTTCTTGCCTACAAGCTCAAACAAATTTTTAAGCAGTTTGGACATCATCTAGCCATCCGTTCCAACGCTTCTATCATCAAATTAATTTTGAATGAAAAAGACAAAATAATCCCCCTCATCTTCATGGAGTTTGTCTCATCCCGATCTCAACATCTTCTGGTGAAAATTATTACATTGGAAGCACCTACGCAACATCAACAGCCATTTATTGGAGCATAAAAATAATATCCATAAAGGAAATTCTGAGATTTCCCTGGCATCTGTAACTTTGGAGGACACATCTGATGAACCTCTTTGGATTGACATCGAACAAGTTGCTCCACTCGTTGGTCATTTTTGTTATGCTATCGCAAGTTCAGAAAATTTTTTCAGCCCCAAGAACTGCAATTCTGATTTTCCTTTTATCATTCCATTAATATGGAAATCAGTTTTGAAAAAGAAATAATGTATATGACTTTATGGAACAGGCAACCACTACCATTGTCATCTTCCATCCATCACAAGGCTGATGAAGACTGAAGTTAGCAATCAAAAACTTCCTTACATTAAACTTTTTATGTAAGTTAAGCAAAGTTTTAATATTTATTATTTAAGGTTATATGCTTATATCCAATAGAAGTATGTGTTGTGGTTGTGAAAAATTACAAGTTGTAGGGAAAATTATTCAATTTGGAAATTCCTTTATCTGAAGTTTTTTTTTTTTTTTTTTTTAAATCAAATAATTAGAAGCAGAGATATTGAAGAAAATTGATATAACATTATACCTCTAACAGGAAAACTGGTGTGTGTGTGTGTGTGTGTGTGTGTGTGTGTGTGTGTGTGTGTGTGTGTGTGTGTGAAAAATGGATACAAAATATTTTTCATTGTCAAGTATGAACTACCAAGAAATTATTTTTCATGGAGATGTTTAAAAAAGGAAATATTCATGCAAAGTAAAATGTGCACTGACACCCCTTGTGGCAGAACTGTAGAAAATATATGCAAAAAAGTTATATGTATGGGAGCTCTACAATTAAAAAGTAATTTTTCAAGTATATACCACCAGCACCTGAGGTGTAACTAAGATGGGACAGCTGCCCCAGGCATAGATCAAGAAATGGTGCAAAAGATACTCTTTGCAGTATGATTAAAATTGGAATTTAAACTTCTGCATCAATTTCTGGGACAGTTATTTTCTACCATACTTAGTCATTTGTCTATTTGCAGAGTTTGCTTATACTATATTTTGTCAATTTCAGCTTTGACTGCTTAAAATTTGCATTTCATCCTCAAAACATTCAGAGGATGTTAGTTGCTCACATCCAGAAATGAAGGTTCATTGTATGGTCCTACCAGCTAAAGAAGAACCATAACCCTTGTTCACAAAAATGGTGCTTGCTGTTGTTCCCTAATTCAATGGGCTATACATATGCACATCACAGGATAATGATATCATTCACATTGTTAAAGATTTACATGGGGCTATTTGATCATTAACTGTGGGCTGTGATTAGTAGCTGCTTTGGGTCCATTTGATATGGCACCTAAAGTCCAAAGTGTTGGAAAAAGTTGTACAGCTTTTTTACACAGTCCTTCAAAATCCACCCAACCAAGATTTGTCTGAACTCGGAATTCCCTGCACTTTACTGAAAAAATGTTTATGCAAAAGTTTTCATTTGTATGCATACAAAGTGCAGATTGCTCAAGTCTTGAAGGTGGAAGACCACTCACATCAATACCGCTTTTGCAACTGAGTTTTTACAACGTATTGGTGACAAAAACAACTAACTGCAGCATATGTTTTTTGGATGAGGCTACTTTTCACACCTGTGGTGAAGTAAATAGATGCAATGTGCGTATATAGGGGTTGGAAAATCCCCATGTTGTCTTTGAAAAACAGCGGGACATCCTGAAAGGGAATGTTTCGTGTGGTCTCGTGCACAACAGAGTCATCAGACTTTTTCCTTTTGTTTTTTTATAAACACACAATAACAACATATGTGAACTGGATATGATGGAGTTTTCTGTTGCACCTCAGTTAGACAAATGTCAACCATGGGTAATTTTGCAGTAGGATAGTGTCCCACCACATTGGGGATTAATTGTTCAAAAACTCCTCAATGCCACATTTCCCAACAGATGGATTAGGAGAGATGGTCCAACATCATGGCCACCACAGTCACCCGACATAACATCCCTAGACTTTTTTCTGTGGGGTTATGTCAAGGATAAAATCTATTCAGCAACATTGTCTGATATTGGAACTCTGCAGAGGGAGATAACAGATTCTATTGTCACAATTTCCAAAGAGATGTTAAGCAACATGGCAAGAAATTGAATGCCTACTAGATGTGCTCCAGCCCACAGACAGTGCTCATGTGGAGGTGTATTAACAATGTAGAAAACAACTTTATTAGTTTATTGGGTTTGTGCATATGTTCTACCCACTTTTGTAGGTTATAAAGAAAGGAGGAGAACACAACAAACAACATAACTAGGATTTCACATAATTGCCATCATTCTGTGTGACCTCTTGCCATCTGTCTATGAGTAGGTGAATCCCATGCCGGAAAAACTCCTAGTCAGAAAAGTCATGTAATGCCATTTTCACATCATCCACATCATCGAAGTTTTGGAGAGCGAAGGCGTTTTGTAACGATCGAAAAAGGTGATAGTCCGTAGGTTCCAGGTGAGTGGAATACACTGGGTGAAGTAACACTTTACAACCAGAGTCCAGTAATTTTTGCCGAGTGGTTAAAGCAGCATGAGGTCTGGCATTATCATGATGAAGGATCACGCCTTTGTGATTGACAAGTGCTGGCCACTTCGATGTCGGTTGTTCTCACAATCTGTCCAACTATTGACAGTAGAGGTCAGCATTCATTGTTCTGTTAGGTGCCAACACCTCCCAGTGGATTATTCCCTGGACATCCCATAAAACACTCAACAAAACCTTTTGCGACACAGTCCTCCTTTTGAGGTCAGTGGCACCACACCTTGGCACACAGTCCGTTGGACAATACATTACAGTACAGTACCCATTTCTCATCACCCGTTACAATTTGTCCCCCAAAACAGTTCATTTCTGTGACGAGAAAGCAAAGAAACACAGGTGTGGATTCTCTCCTCTTGTTGCTTTGCAGAAAGCTGGTGTGGAACCCAGTTATCGAACTTGATGATGAACTCAAGTGCATGCATCCATCTTTGGACTGTTGTTCTGTGTACCGACAACATTTCCGCTCATTCCTGAATGGTTGGATGTGGGTTATTTGTTATGGCTTGGTCCACATCTTTGTCAGAAACCACGGATGGACGTCCAGGACGTGGTTGATCTTTACAGCTTTTGTCTCCGTCCTGGAATTTCTAAAACCAATGGCGGCATATGCTATCATCAACTGCATCCTCCCCATACACTTGACGGATGTTCTAGCAAGCCACACCTGCAGTACTGCCTTTATCGAATTCGTACAGTAAACAATGTCTAATGTGCTCCGTATTGCATGCCATGTTACACCGTCTGCGATTTCTATTATGAATGACTTACTCGGACAAACTTAGTGCCTCTATATGCTCTACTGCTCCATGCTTTATTGGCCGAAAATTTGGCATCACAGCGTCATCTGTGACATAACTACTCTGATCGCAATTTGCATCTGTTACAAAAAGGGGTAGAACTTTTGCACACACCAAATACATGCATCATGCCATAAACTGCTTGTTTCTACCTATAATAGATTTTACATAAACATTTTCTTCATGAGGAAAAGACTTTGTCAATTTTATATATTATTTTGAGCAGTGTATAAAATGTTTTCCATAGTAAGTGCTATGTGACCACAAAAGAATGTTTTCTGCAGGTTTTTAGATGTGCAGATATGGTTGAAAATAAATTATAAATTGATATATGAACTTACACCTCTTAGTGGCAAAACTGTAAGTCTCAAAAAATTTTAAATTATATGCAAAATATTCAAATATTCTTATACATATATATATATATACCTTCGTTTTGCTGATGACATCGTCATTGTTGCAATTGCGGCCGTCTTCAGAGCTGCGAAGTACGATCCAGGAACTTGCTGACAAGAGTAAAGAAGTGGGATTAAAAATTAACTCTCGGAAGACAAAACTGATGTACAGTGCTTTTACAAGAAATGAAGATTTTGCAATTGATGGGGAAAAGCTGGAGATAACTGATACCTACATTTAGTTTGGACAGCAGATATCAAGCAAAGGTCACATTGAGGAAGAAATTAAGCTGCACATAAAACTTGGTTGGAGAGCTTTTGGAAGAAACAGTACAATTTTTAAGAGCAATATCCTGTTATATCTTAAGTGTTTAATTAATCCTTCCAGTTCTTACATATGGAGCAGAAGCATGGACCTTAACTAAAAAAGACGTACAAAGGCTGCAGATAACTGAAAGAAGCATGGAGAGATGTATAATTGGTGTAACCAGGAAAGATAAGAAGAGGAACTCGTAAATAAAGGAAATGATAAGAGTGGAAAACATCCTGATCAGAGTAAAATCCTGAAATGGCAAGGGTCTGGACATGTTGCCAGAAGAATGGACTACCGATGGACAACCAAAAATTTTAACTGGATTCCACGGGACAGGAAAAGACCCAAAAGAAGACCACATGGGAGATGGGTAGATGATATTCGAAAGCATGCAGGAGTGACATGGAGGAGATCTGCTCAAGACTGAATGTTGTGGAAGAAACTTGGAGAGACCTTCATCCAGCAGTGAATTGATGATGGTTGACAATGATGATGTACGGTATGTTATATAAGATATGCATTTACACCTCCAAAGAGGGAAAGTTTTATCTAGCTTTCTGCAGGAAATATGTGTGAAATCATTTCAGTGGTGAGTAGTATCTGACTAAAAAGAGAAGAATTTTTCACTCAGGGTTTAGAAGCAAATATAGGTACAAATGTAATGCTCACAGAATGTGTTCTTATGCCCCTTTAGTAAAAAATTGTGCATTATGATCAGCTAGAAATTATATGCAAAATATTCTTCAGCATGATCAATATCTGACATAAAAACAATTTTTTCAAATTGGACTTTTAGAAGCTGTGATGTTGGGAAAAATATAATAATGCACATTTGTGCTTTCTGGGTTAAAAATCCACATTATGTGAAAAAAAAACCTGTACACAAAGTGGTTTTCGTGGTAAAAGGCATTGAAAGAAAACAGAATTGTTTCCATCTGATTTTTAGAAGCAATGTATAGTGATGTGGATCCACAGATGGATAGACATTACTATGAACATGTTCTTTATTTAAAAACTAACCAAATTTGCTTGTACCACTGACTGGTCATCCATGTAACACTTCTCAGAAAATTTGAAAATTTCATTGCCCTGGAGCGGGAAATGAACCGCACATTTATGCTAAATTTTCAAGTTTTCTGAGAAGTGTTACATGGATAACCAGTAAGTGGTACAAGCAAATTCAGTTTGCTTTGAATTTTCTGTCGATTTTCCACGTATTATGAGGAATATTTCTTCCTTCATTGATGTTCTTTATTGTTTTCTGCTTAAAGTACTCCTAGTTCGTATTTCTTTAAAAATATGTTTTGATTCAATAAACAATAAAATCTGGTGCAATAAATAATAAAATCTGATGCAGTAAACAATAAAATCTGAAGTTAGGAATTAAACTTGCATAATTCCTGTCATAATGTCGATTTTTGTTCCACAGACCATTCCCCACCATAACGGTTTTTGCTTTACTTTTGTAGATTTACGTCTTCTATTGGTGAATCAAAAGTTAGATGTCAAAATTCTTAGTTACTATGCAAAATTACATCTGAACAGAATGTTGTTTGTGAATTAAAATTTTTTAATGACCTGAAGCTACAGAAGGATAATTAATGCATATCCTCCTTTTATTTCTTACTCTACATTTACATTTTCGTTTTTTTTATTGTCTCTAAAATTTCACTTTTTTTTTTTGTATAGAAAGATTGCAAAATTTCTAAATTCACATACAGCATTTCAGGGCTCGATTTCAACCAGTAGTTAGTACCAAATTGCTGCTAGCAAGCTGCTAGTGGATTTTGCATTTTGCTAGTGGAAAAATTTTGAATGTTTTAGTGTGAACTGTGAAGCATCACTGCATTGCGCGTGTGGAATATTTTAGACATACAAAAAGGAACAACTGCTTTCTCGAAACGAATGTTTCTTGAAAAGTACGAACATTATAAAAACATTTTGGCACTAGTAGAAATATCCAGTATATTTCCCTTATCTACTTCTGCATGTGAGGTTGGGTTCAGTTTCATGAAGAGAATCCAGAGTGACTGGAAGGGCAGTTTAAACTTACAAACATTGAATGCTCTCATGAGTATTGAGGTTGAAGGTTCATCCAAAAACAAGTTTAACCCCAGGACAGCTGTTTTAAAGTGGTATGATGAAAAGACCCGAAACCCAGATCGTAAACCATTCGGAAAATAACTCAAGAATTTAAGAATGTGAATAGTGTTCTTGAATTTTGTGAATAAAGTTAAATAAAAAATAATATTTTTTAAATATTTGCATTTGAATTAAATTGTTAGAATTAATCTGTCAGGTCATGAAAAGGTGAGTTATATCTAAAAAAATTTAATCTTTTCAGCATTACAATGTGACAATTATGGGGGTGAAATCAAAATTTGTCATGATTGACTAATGGAGAGAGACATGTTTAAGTTTCTTTTGTATAATGTTAATAAACTTTCGCTAGTAGATAATGCAATTTGCTAGTAAAAAATAAGGCCACTAGCAAGTGTTGTTACTGCTAAATAAAAACGAAATCAAGGCCTGCAGCATTTGCATTTTCATAACTAATTTTTATGAATGAAAAAACCATGAGGAATAACCACTCACCATAAAGATCATGGTAATTTCCAATGGACCAAACACTTAACACGTCAATTCATCGTGATACCAAGCTTTCCACAGGTTTACAGACTCTTGCTTACTTTATTTTCGGTGTGAAACATCGTTTTTTTCCTTTGCCTTATAGTATACGTTTGTCAATTGATAAAATCATACATACAACTCATATAATTCAAGTAAAAACTATGTACATAAACCTTACTCACAGGTGATTAAACCTTAGTCAACTAATTATGGAATCCTCCTCTGTTTCACAACCTCTGCTACTCCCACTGCAATTGTCACACCCATCTCAGCCCCGCATCCACCCTCTAGTATCGACAGATCCTCGTCATCTCAGGAGGCAGGTGTGTCTCATCGCCATCGCAGCTCAAGTGGTTCTGAGCCATCAATCTGGGCTCCCAGTCGCTATCTCTGAATCGTTGCTGCCTTTTCCTTACTTTTATCTACGCTGTTCAATTTTATTATGGTTTTCCATTGTTCGCTTAAGTTATTTGGCTCATTAATGTTGCATAATCTTGATCTGTTTTTTTCAATTAACACTGATTCTGCACCGCAATTCAGTTTTCGCTTTTTACAGCTCTTAATAATTTTAATATCTTCAAATTTGACATTTTTGATTTTTTCCATATATTGGGTCAATGCTGTCTTAGCCTCTTTTTGTTCCAATTATTAATATGCTGATTCAATCTATACTTTAATTTGTTCTGGTGCCTGCCTATATATGACACAGGTGGTTGCTGGTTTATTGGGATTTCATAAATTCCGTTCTTATCTAATTGGCTAATTTTTTCATTTTAATCACTAAATTTTTTACAGTAAGTACCTGATTTCTACTCTGTATGCCATACTTGCCACAAACTTTATTAATTTCTGCTGAAACATTTTCTATATATGGTATTGCTCCACATATTTTACATAGTTTTTATCATTCTTGACCTTATTGTAACCTTGAGTTACTTCCATAAATCCATTTTTTAATACTGTTTAGGGTATCCAAAAGCATATGCAATTTTTTCAATATATTCAATTTCTTCTTTTCTATACTGTTCAATTGATGAATGTGTTAAACTTCTTTTAATTAGTGTTTTAATACTATTTCTTTTATGTGTTAATGGATGTGATGACTGAAATGGGTACTGGGATATATGAAGATTTTCTATGCACTCTGAATTGTAAACTCTCCTCTGTTTTAATAATAAAACGCCCAAAAATGCCAGTATTGTCATGTTCTTGTTCTACTGTCAAGTTTATAGATGGATAAATTTCATACTTTTGTCAAGTCTCAAGTTCATCATTTTTCTGATAACAGAAAATGTCATCAACATATCTGCAGTATATCAGTGGTGGATCCTCGAAGTTTATTTATTATTTTTCCTCAATGTCACTCATTACTCAGCAAATAAAGTTGACAGTGGTGACCTCATAGGTCCACCATGATTTTGTTTGTACATCTTGTTGTTAAACTTAAAAAATGTTATTTTCATATATGTACAATAATTTCTCTAACTCCTCTATTTTGTATTGCACATTGTCTGTAGCACATACAATTTTTCAATAATTATTTCTATTGCCTGAGGTACTGGTGTTAGAAAGAGCTCTCACATCCATATTAGCCATATGATATTCACTTAAATCTTGTTTAATTACTTTAATTTTTCAATAAATTCGTATGTATTCTTCACAGTGAACCTTGTCTTCAATGAACACAGGTGCCAAAATTGTAGATATTCTTTTCTAGTTTTATTATGGGGAATTCTTTGATACAATCACTCTCATAGGTGTATCAGGCTTATGAGTTTTTATTTTTGCAATCATTTTGGTATTCCAGTACTCCATTGGTGGGTATGCTTTCTTTATTTTCATCAGGCAAGGTGCTGTGATTTCTTATTCTAGCTAAGTAATTTTACTTGAGATTCTGTTGTCTTTTGTCAGAATGCTGCAATTTAGTTCTTCTATAGTTTCCATTCATCTTTAGATCATATTCAGTTGTGTTTAATATTACAATTTTGCCCTGTTTTATCAGTTTTCACAGAATTTAATTGTTGTCATCTCTTAATTTAATCAGTTGTTCTTTCATACTGAATTTTATCTATATGATATTTCTTTTTCTTACTTTTTCATTAAATTCTTCAAAACAATTCTATACAGTTTACTTCGAAAATTTTCACGTTCTTCTGCTGGTCGAAGTAAACTGTATAGAATTGTTTTGAAGGAATTTAATGAAAAAGTAAGAAAGAAATATCATATAGATAAAATTCAGTATGAGAAAGAACAACTGATTAAATTAAGAGATGACCCAACAATTAAATTCTGTGAAGCTGATAAAACAGGGCAAATTGTAATATTAAACACAACTGAATATGATCTAAAGATGAATAGAGCTATAGAAGAACTAAATTGCAGCATTCTGACAAAAGACCCAACAGAATCTCAAGTAAGGTACTTAGCTAGAATAAGAAATCACAGCACCTTGCCTGATGAAATAAAGAAAGCATACCCACCAATGGGTACTGGAATACCAAAAATGATTGCAAAAATAAAAACTCATAAGCCTGATACACCTATGAGAGTGATTGTATCAAAAAGGAATTCCCACTAATAAAACTAGAAAAGAATATCTACAAATTTTTGGCACCTGTGTTCATGAAGACAAGGTTCACTGTGAAGAATACATACGAATTTATTGAGAAAATTAAAGTAATTAAACAAGATTTAAGTGAATATCATATGGCTAGTATGGATGTGAGAGCTCTTTTTCCTAGCACACCAGTACCTCAGGCAATAGAAATAATTATTGAAAAATTGTATGTGCTACAGACAATGAATGCAATACAAATAGAGGAGTTAAGAGAAATTTTATTGTACATATATGAAAATAACATTTTTAAGTTTAACAACAAGATGTACAAACAAAATCATGGTGGACCTATGGGGTCACCACTGTCAACTTTATTTGCTGAAATTATAATGAGTGACATTGAGGAAAAAATAATAAGTAAACTCGAGGATCCACCACTGATATACTGCAGATATGTTGATGACATTTTTCTGTTATCCAGGCTAAAAAATGATGAACTTGAGGACTTGACAAAAAAGTATAGTGAAATTTATCCATCTATAGAACTGACAGTAGAACAAGAACATGACAATACTTTGGCATTTTTGGACGTTTTGATTATTAAAACAGAGGAGAGTTTACAATTCAGAGTGCATAGAAAATCTTCATATATCCCAGTACTTATACCATTTCAGTCATCACATCCATTAACACATAAAAGAAATAGTATTAAAACACTAATTAAAAGAAGTTTAACACATTCATCAATTGAACAGTATAGAAAAGAAGAAATTGAATATATTGAAAAAATTGCATATGCTTTTGGATACCCTAAACAGGTATTAAAAAAATGGATTTATGAAGTAACTCAAGGTTACAATAAGGTCAAGAGTGATAAAAAACTTGTAAAATATGTGGGAGCAATACCATATATAGAAAATGTTTCAGCAGAAATTAATAAAGTTTGTGGCAAGTATGGCATACAGGTAGGAAATCAGGTACTTACTGTAAAAAATTTAGTGATTAAAAATGAAAAAATTAGCTAATTAGATAGAGCAGGAATTTATGAAATCCCAATAAACCAGCAACCACCTGTGTCATATATAGGCAGCACCAAGAACAAATTAAAGTATAGATTGAATCAGCATATTAATAATTGGAACAAAAAAGAGGCTAAGACAGCATTGACCCAATACTGTATGGAAAATCAAAAATGTCCAAGGTTTGAAGATATTAAAATTATTAAGAGCTGTAAAAACGGCAGTTAAGAATTGCAGAATCAGTGTTAATTGAAAAAAACAGATCAAGATTATGCAACATTAATGAGCCAAATAACTTAAACGAACAATGGAAAGCCATAATAAAAATTGAACAGCAGCGTAAAAAGAAAGAGAGAAAAAGAGCAGCAGGGACAATAGATGGCGCCAGAGACACAACGATTCAGAGATAGCGACTGGGGCCCAGACTCGATGGCTCTGCTCACTTGAGCTGCGGTGGGCGGATGAGACACACCTGCCTCCCTGAAGATGACAGGGATCTGTCGAAAGTACTAGAGGATTGGATGCGGGGCTGAATGGGTGTGACAATTGCAGTGGGAGTAGCAGAGGTTGTGAAACAGAAGGAGGAGTTCCATAATTAGAGTTGACTAAGGTTTAATCACCTGTGAATGTAAGGTTTATGTACATAGTTTTTACTTGAATTGTATGAATGAGTTGTATGTATGATTTTTATCGAATTGACAAGCATTATAGTAACATACTATAAGGCAAAGGAAAAAAACGATGTTTCACACCCGAAAATAAGAAGCGTAAGCAAGAGGTCTGTAAACCTGTGGAAGCCCAGTTACATCACGATGAATTGACGTGTTGGAAGTGTTTGGTCCATTGGAGGTTACCATGATCTTTATGGTGAGTGGTTATTCCTCATGGTTTTTTCATTTATGAATTGCACGTAAACTATGCGCACTTTGCAAGAGGTTAATACCTTAAAAGTGCAAATATAATAATTTTTATGAGTTTACAAACTGAAATTTTTAAGAACTAGAAAATATTTGCTTAAGTATGTTAATTGTAAAGCAGTGATTAAGATGCACGCCTTACATGCATTTATTGTGTATGCGCATATGTGTTGCATATTTCAAAAGCATAAAACACACTTAGCATCTTGTGTGGAATATTTTTCTGTCTTTATTTTTTAGTGGATCCTAAGTATCATAAATTGCTAAGAGAAGGAACTATGGTGACATCACAAGTAAAAAGTGCCAAGAATTTCGATCTTCCTAAACCAGATTTTTCCAGTTTTGTAAGTATAGTAGTGTGAAAGAAGTTACAGGATTTTATGAAATAAAAGTTTATTAGTGAATGTGCTTAGCAATTGCATTGCAAAGGACAACCTTTTTAAGTAGTCACTGCATTGTAAAAAGTTTCAGTTTGTATGGATTATTTTTAATGCTAATGCTCAAAATTATTTATTGTAGATGTCAAGCTTAAATATTTTTGTAGACATTTTACACCAGATTTAAGATATAAAGTGCATGTTTTGAAAAAAATGTAGTAGGAGTGGCAAAGTAACTTTCAGTTTTTTGAAATGTTTGTTGGCAGGATGACAGAATTACTTTCAGATATTCACAATATGGAATGAAGGTTGCTTTTAGAATGCCAAATCAGGAGTTAAAAAAAATTAGCCAATCGATTACCCAAGACTATTGCTTTTTGCATTTGGACTAATGCCAAAGCTTTTCTTTTAGCCAAGAACCCACTGATGATATATGAGAACTTCTTCCAGACAATATGGCTCCAATCTTGTGTAGATGCAATAATAAAGCGTTCATAATACTGCCCAATGGTGTAGAAGAGCCTTAGTGTGGCTTAGTGACACTAAGGCACTTTTTCTCTATGCTTAGCGGCGTTAAGTCACTTTTCATGATTAGTTGGGAAGAAAAGCAGAGCAAAGGAATTTTTATTAGATGATCATGTAAAAGGAAAACTGATTCATATGAAAGCATACCCATACCTTAACGGCACGTTTGTCTTGCAAGGACGAGACTAAACTGTAGGATCATGCAATAAGGCGTGATCGGAGTACTAGGAGGAAAAGCTACTCAGAGAAGAGTTTAACATGCATGTAGTCAGAGTGACAAGTGGTCATTATGATGATGTAGGCTTCTCATGTTCATTTGGGTGGGCCTGTATTTGAGTTCCAGGTGAGGCATGGGCAGTGTGTTTATCACAACACTATTTTCTTTCCCCCTACCCTGGAGCAATGACCCTAAATTAGGGATGAATGACTGCTTATAGCCTTTAGAATTTGTCATAGTAGTCATTAAAAACACACCCCTCCCCCAAAGGAAAAACATACAGGTGGGCCCAGTTCTGATTGAGCCATCAGTTTGGAACGTAAGACTATGACTTGCAGATTGGAGAGTTGAAATGAGCTAGTCGAGTATAGTTTCAAAGCGTTCATTTAATTTGTTATAACCAACACAGGTCTATGATACGAAAAGCTTACATAATTTTAAAAATAATGCTGGATACATTGTGAACATAAAGCAGATCATGAACTACCCAATGTGATGCTCTGTCTTCTTGGGTTTCTTACATTTCTCATCACTTGCTCGTAGAGCCTCTCATTTTGATTTTCTCCACTTTTGCTTGCATTCATTCTGCGAATTCCACGGCATTGTCAAAAATGTTAACCTGTTCACTCGCAAACAATTTTTTTAAATTTTAGTTTAAACCACTGTGATATGCTCTTTCTATATTTGAATAGATCTCATCAAGAGCTTTAAAACGATACCACACACAGTTGTTTTGTACTCACAGTTGTCCAGATAAACAAGGATATTGTCAAGAGTGTTCACCGGTTCGCAAGAAAACAATTTTATAAATGTTCAGTTCAAACCACTGCAAAATGTTCTGCAAATATTTGAATAAATCTCTTCAAGAGCTTTATAACAATACAACGCACAGTCATGTTGCACTCACGGTTGCCAAGATAGACTGAGTCGAACACGGGGCACACCCAGAAATATTACATCATCTCCCTCACGCACAAGGGGTGAGGGGAGTGTCACACGCACGATGTATTGCACAGTATGCGAATTGGACTCCATGCTGTTTACGAATATGCTAACACGATTAGTGTACGGCATGTATTTTTAACGCTATAATTACTTCAATTGGGACCTAATTTTGTCACAGGCAATTGGCTGTAAGTTGCCCCATACTATCCGCGGAGTTAGACATAGTCCTACGTCAAAAAGGATGACGAATGTTTCATGGTTGAGAGGGGTATTACAGCCAAACTTGCCACCGGTTCCAACAAAAGCAATCCCCTGAGCCCATTCTGTGATTCTTTATGAGTAAAGCAAAAGAACTCTCCGAGGTCCGAGTGGTCAGAGGCACTGGTTTCAGGCCAGTTGTTCGAGATCTAGACGAGGCATGAACAGTGTGCCTGCCCCATTGCGTTGGCCCTCCTGGAACCAAGGGTTACAAATCAGGGATGAGTGTTATGTGGAGATCAGGAAAGAGGCATTTTGTTTATCTTGGGGTTTAACAACCACCGGAAGAAACATTGATCAGAGATGCATGTTTTCCAGTATTGGTGAATTGGTAGAATGACTCATTGTGTCTCCAGTTGAAAGACGATGTTATACGGTTGCATACAGGAAGTTATGAGATATTCCATGTTTGGAAGGAAGAAATTTCACATTCTCAATTTGAAATGGAATTAGGGTTTTCCACTTATCATATTAGCTGCACCTATTCCTGTAGAAATACTACTTTGGGTGGAAAAATATTTCATAATTTTTTTATTTATTTTTTGGAAGTACTTTTGAAGAATACATGGAAGACTGTGGCCGCAAACGGATTTGTTTACGTTTTTGACACACGAAAAGCTGCAATCTAAAACATAAACAAATCCATCAGTGAATTCCATTAGAGAATTCACAAAAGTCCACCCCTATTTTTTACTGACCTGCATATAAGCTGGCCCCCAACTTTGAAAGCAGGATTTCTTCCAGAAACTTTCAGCTTATACTCGAGTATATACAGTAATTAAAATGTATAATTTTCCCATATGCTTGCTGTATTATCACTTGATCAGTTACTAGAAGTTGTGAATTGTAGCCGATTTTTTTTCAAATGACATTTGTGGGTGTAAATATGATTTTTGTGTAGGTGTATACACACTTCTGCCTTCCTTGTGCATTTGTCTAGAGTTAATCTTCAATATGCAGGAGAACTCCAATTATCCGGATTAACTCTGACTACGGCCCATCCGGATATTCAGAAAATCCAGATAATTGGGTTGTCTTTTTTCTGTAAGCCAAATACGTGTTTATTAATTGAAGTGAGGGAATTTAATTATTTGTTTATCATTTTTTATAATAACAAATGTTATACAGTTTAAGAAATAAATATCTACTGTACTGCATTATCATTCTGTATTATTTAAATGAACAACAAAAACTAAAAACACATAAATATAAAAAAAAATCTTAATTTTACTTGGCCTTGAAAGAAGAATAAGCAATCCTGATAATTGGAGTTCTCATGTATTTCAATCTTTGTTGCATTTTTCTAGTCAGTGGTAATATTTGCTGCACAATTTTTTGATATGGCATTTTCAGTGCAGTTGATAAATTTAAATCGAAGTTGTTCAGTATAATATGCACTTTTTATACAGGGTATACAGTTTCAATGCACTATAAAACAAGAACAATGTAAGATATTTTATGTTACCTGTAACAGAATTGTAGGGGAATGTTTCAAGTTTTGTTAGAGACAGTCACAGATGTTCTATGTGTGCACCCTTAGACACACGACACACATTGAGCCGGTAATCCATTACCGCCCTAACGCGAGGTAAGATATCTGAATCAAGTACAGTGATAGTGGCTGTGATATGCTCTTTCAGCTCCGCTAGATCAACAGGAAGGGAAGGGGTGAATACTTTGTCCGTTACGTACCCCCACAGGAAAAAGTCGCAAGGTGTTAAGTCAGGACTTCTGGGTAGCCATTGAGTCACTGGCATGTTGTAGTCCGCGGCTCGTCCAATCCATCAGTAAGGAAGATGTTCATCAAGATAATCTTGAATGTGACACGTGCACTATCGCTCACGTCACTTCCCTCAGTAGCAGGACACAAACTTTATGAGTACATCTACCTAACGGTTCACAGTTGTGGTCCGTGTCTTCAACTGTTCCTGTTTTACAGCATCTGGAAACTGTATACTTCTTTATGAATCACCCTGTATTACAATTTTTGTATGGAAGATCATTGGTTTTGTTTTCTTTTTAAGTTTTTTTTTCAGTGCTCATTTTGATACCACTTTTAAAAAATGTCTTTTCAGATGTCTTCTGGCATGTCAGGGACAGCAAATTTTAGTTCTAGGGCTCAGCATACTCACGAGAGAAATATATCTCCTTCAGGTCGAGGAGCTGGTGCAGCAAATCACACTATGGCGTCTAATAATTCAAATTTTGCTAATGAACTGGTGAACATCAATCAGAATATGAGTTCTTTGTCGTTTCAATCTAAACTTAACAGCCTCAATCCATCACCCCCTCATCGATCAAAAAATCATCATGTACCTGGGAATAAGTAAGTTTTTGAAAAGTTTGCTTTGTGTATTGACTTTACGTGTTGATTTTTTATTATTGTACAGGGTGGTCCGAATGTCTTGTTACCCCCCTATGGATATTACAGTGGAACTAATTAAATTTGTCCTCCACTTTCAGATGGCTGAAACAAACAACTATAGTGTGGAAGAACAGTTAGTAGCAAGTGTAAGGACACATTAACATCCACAGACCGGTAAAACAATAAGGAAAGCACAACATTACTTTACTACAAGATTTAGCAAAGAAGCCCCACCGAAACAGACATTATTGAGATGGGAACATAAGCTGTTCACAACTGGATCAATACAAGATAAGAAGAGGACTGGAAGACTGCAATCGAGGCAAGAAAAATGTGCAGCCGTGGCAGCATCAGTGCTGAAATCTCACAAAAAGTCTCCGAGGAAACGATTGGCAGAACTTGGAATCTCAAAGACCACCATGCTGCACGTGAAAACAAATCTGCGGTTGAAGTCATATCATCCTGTGTTTATCAACGAGCATACTGATGCTGATTTGGAGAAACGGAGTGCCACATGTGCAAGATTGTTGGAGAAGTTTGTGACACTCCCCCAATGTGGGGCAGTGTTCTTCAGTGATTAATGTGCGATCTACTGAAGTAGCCCTGCCAGGAATGTTTATTTTTGGAGCAAAGAAAACCCACATTAGTATGAGGAATTGGAGCACAATCCACCACATGTGATGATTTAGGCTGCACTGACCAATAAGCGCTTGATAGGCCCCTAGTTTTTCTATAGCTCGGTCAATCAGTATTCTTATCTTGCCATGCTGAGGTATTGATTTGTTTCCAATCTGCAAAGACATGGTCTTCTAGCAGAAAGCTGGTTCCAACAAGATGGCACTCCAGCTCACGATGCTACCCGTGTGTGGGAATATTTGGATGAAGTGTTTCCTGGTAGGTGGATTGTGAGAGGATCTGCTCACTTGCCTGCACCTCTCAAATGGCCTCCATGGAGTCTAGATCTTTTCTCTTGTGATAATTTCGTATGGGGTATTATTTAGGACTTCATGTCCAAGACAAGGTACCAAACAACTGACCAGTTTTGCATTTACACAAATTGATATTGCTTGTCTCTATAAAATCTCTCACAGGACATGGAGATGAATTATTTTGTGTCACAAAAATGGTGGAAGCCATACTGACCATGTGGATCGGTAACTTTGTAAGCTGTTCTGCATGGAGTAACCAACACATTTGGGCCACCGTGTACATCCACATATGATTTTAATATGGCTACCTACATGCATTACATACATATCACTAAGCGCTTCTCTGAGGAGGTTAGCTCCACAAAGAAATACAAACTACTAGATAAATTTCGGATTATTTACTTACTGTTGCCCTATCAAACTTCTCCATTTACAGTGATCTTGACACACAACTCATGCTTCACTGACCTCCATCACACGACATGCACAAGACCTTCTATGCTTCATGCTCATAATCTTTTTCTCATGCAGACACTACTGAATCTGATCCATGACTTCCTTGGCCTTCCTCTGCCTTTCCTTCCTGCCATTTGGGTTAAAAAAAAATCTTAGTAAGCATCTCATCACTCATTCTTTCAACATGGCCAGACAACTGAAGAATATTAGTCTTCACCATCCTAACAACATTTTGCTTCACTTACACAACTGCAACACATCTTCATTCCTCACACGATCAGAACATGTCTTGCCCCCCCCACCCGTAAGTAACGCATTTCTCCAGTGCACACAAACTCCTCTGTTTCTTCTGTACTACCAAGGTTTCACTGCCATACATCAGAGTTGGAACAATTACACTTTCGTACACAGACATGCGGGCCGCTCTTGAGAACCCATAATTCTTGTGAAAACCGCCTAAAGCAGCTATTACTTTCAATGAAGAATTGACTCGCCTACTAATTTCACCTTCTTATTTGTTCTCTCCGTCAAACATGCTTCCTAAATACATAATCACATTCACCTGCTCAATCACTGTGCCACTTAGACATATATTACATTCAGTGCTAACAGTTCCTCACACGAAAACCATAACTTTGGTTTTCCCCCTTATTTACACTCAGTTTGAATTTCATGCAAGCTTCGTACATCTGGGACAACATACTCTGCAACACACGTTTGCTCTCTGCCAACAGGACAGTGCCATCAGCATACAGTAATCTGCACACACAGATATTACCCAGGCATAAACCAGTATTGTCCATTTTGGCATCACATATGCACGGATCCATAAATACAGTATATTAAACAGTCATGGTGACATTACACAACCTTGTCTGACTCCTGCACCAGTAGAGTACCATTTTGATAAAACAGCATTCACTCGAACACAAGCTCTACTACCAGAATACATTGTCTTTACACTATTAAGTAGATTCCCAGTAACACCATGTTTATCCAGTACCTTCCACAAAAGTATCGTATTTACTCAGTCGTAAGCTTTCTCTAAATCTATGAAGACAGCAACATTTTTCTTGCTAACAGCCAGATACTTTTCAGTCATCATGCTAATGCAAAAACTTGGTTAGTGCAGCCTTTACCAGGCATAAAACAACTCTGAACATGTGACACTTTTTCTGATGTAAGACCTTGTACTTTTTCAATAATTATCTTACCAAACACTTTCCCTGGCACATCCAGTAGGTTAATACCATGATAGTTCTTGCAGTCAGTCTGATCACCTTTTCCCTTATAAAAGAGAACAATGATAACATCCTTCCAATCCCGAAGGACCATTCCTAACTCCCAGCACAACTGGCAAATTTCAGTTGACCAGTCAATTACAGAGTCACCACCATATTTCAATTTCTCAGCAGTTATGCCATCAAATCCCAGAGCCATACCATTCTGAAGAGATTTTAGAGCTTTGCACACCTCTTCTCTTAAGATCCCACCTGTGCTTCCATCCTTCACTGTGACATCCCCTGTTTCCACTAAAGAATCACCTTTGCTTTCCAATACTCCAGACCACACACTCCCCGTTCCATTCATTTTTCTTATCCCAATTTCCTTGTTTTTGGTTTCACTTACACACAACACATCCAATCTATACTTATTCATTCCTTCAATCACCTCATTCATCTTGCCATTTATACCTCTAGTATTCCATACACCAATCTTACATTCACTCAGCTGAGATCTCTTTCTCACAGGCTTTTTTCCATTTCCATATCGTTTTCATGGTGGACCATCCTTCTCAAGTGTGGTAGGTCCACCATATCCCTCACTAGAGTCCATTATAGTATCGCTTTGTGTCTTTTTAATCAGGATAATACACCAGTGTTGGGGATTAGCTCACTGCTTATGGTTCCACTTGGTCATTCAACCTAAAGATTCTGGAACAAAACCCAGTAAGTCGGGATCTTTTTGCCAATGTCACGTAGAACTAGCTGGTACCTCTTCAAGATTCACAGAGGCCCATGTTGCTGTTCTGTGTGCCATTGTTACCCATGGAGTTTCCCAAGGGGGCAAACCCATCTCTCACTAAAACTGCCCACAATATGGCTACCCAACATATCAATTTTTCAATTTCTGTTTTGAAAAAAATGGTGTCATGGAAATGTCACATTTTTATGTTGTGTTTTACAGAACAAATTGCTCTCTAAATATTTGTCACTACAACATTTTTTCAGATGTTTTCAAATGGTATATCACATCTCAGATTACAGTGTAAGAAAAGTACTGTTCACAAACCCCATCTGTCCGTTTTGACAGTCTACATTAGTATCTCTATAATATTCTGGTTTCCATGAATTACGGAACATACAGAAGAATGGCAGTTATTTGTGAAAGAAGAGTTGGAAATGCAGAAAACTTGGGTATATGACGTGAAATGTAATGCAGAGTCAGGGTATCATATGCAAATGAGTGGCAATGGCATCGGTTTATGCAAATGACCTCAGCATAAAAATTGCTGTTAAGGAAGTGCACGTCACATCTGTTGCGGAGTGTAAAGACAAAATTTTCAGAGAGCAAATTTGCTATAATGGCTGTGAGGCATCATTTAACAGATGAACTGAGGTCTAAAGTGATAGAAGACTAGAGGCAAGCCAAAGTCAGGTGGAAGTTGCAAGATGGCTGCATTTGACTCCTTCTGTGGTCCACAGACTGTGGAGCCAATTTCAAAATATGCATTCAGCTGAAGGTACAGCGAAGGGCTACAACATCTGTGGATGATGATATCTCCCATGAACTGCGTGGAAGAACAGGCTGGCTACCCCAACACAGCTGCGATCTACCCTTGCTGAGGCAATAGGAACTGTGGTATCTGTCTCCATTGTACGCAGACTTCACGAAAGAGGTCTTTGTGCTAGTCGATCAGCACTCTACGTGCCCCTTACCCCCGTCACGGGTGTACATTCGAATTGGGCAAGATTTCACGTCAATTGGACTGAAAACCAATGAATGCTGATACTCTTCATGGATGAGTCCAGAATTGCTTGGTGGAGTGACTTCATGCATGCTCTGATCTGGCAAGAATGGGATAATGCTATCATCCCTCTGTTGCTGTGAAAGATACACCTGGGGTGGTAGTAGCATGCTGGTTCGGGGTGGCATCTCTTTTGGTGGACGCACAGACATCTATGTGCTTCCAAGAGACTTCTTGGAAGCACATAGATGTCCATAGGGATCACGTCCTGGACTCCTATGTTTGCTTTTATGCAGGTTTCATAGGAGATACATTTCTCTTACAAAACGGTAACATTTTTTCCCACCAAACGAGGCTGGTAGAACAATATCTTCAAGAAGAGACCATTGTCTCTATGGATTGGCCAGCCAGGTCTTCCAACCCTAATGTGATTGAGCATGACTGAGATGCTCTGTGGAGATGTGTTGCTGCTCTCAGCCTCCTCCGCAAGACGTGGAGGAGCTTAGACAAGCTTTGTACAAACAATGGTCATTGCTATCTACTGAGCTCCTAGAGAACATTGTCAACAGCATAAAACATCACTGTGAGGGGTGACCACACACCCTATTGAAGTACTTTGTGTATTTCATTTTGACACCTTATTTTTAAATACACCAGAGTTGAATAATTATGAAATGCATTTTTGTGTCTATCATTCTCTGCATTTTTGTGTCTATCATTGCCTTGAAAAAGCCTCCCAGTGGAGTGCGAAAGCTTGGCGAATATTTGTGCTGACTACACCACGAAAATAAACGGATTTCATACGCTATATGCGTTTCGTAATTATTGACACCTTATTTTTCACCTGGTTCTGTTATGTGGTCATTTTTTATCAGAATGAAGTGTTTCTTACAAAATGTTTTAGAATCTTTCTCTAATGTACAGTATAATGCAGGTTTTCATCAAATTTCATAACATTTTATCCTGTACTTTTTGAGTTATGGCAATTTTTATCTTTTTTCCTTGATTTATGGAAACCAGTGTAGTAATGAGTTTTTGACCAGGTGAATGAGTTTGTGTATTTAGGAAGCATGTTTGACAGAGAGAACAAAATGGATGGTGAAATTAGTAGGTGAGTGAATTCTTCATTGAAAATCATAGCTGCTTTGGGAGGTTTTCACAGGAATGATGGGTTCTCAAGAAAGGCCCGCATGGTTGTTTATGAAAGTGTAATGGTTCCTACTCTGATGTATGGCAGTGAAACCTGGGTACTACAGAAAAAATAATAGGAGTCATTTGTGTGCTGGAGAAATACGTTACTTACAGGGGGTTTGTGGCAAGACACGTTCTGATGAGGAATGAAGATGTGTTGTAGTTGTGTAATGTGAAGCAAAATGTTGTTAGCAAGGTGGAGACTAATATGCTTTGGTGGTTTGGCCATGTTGAAAGAATGAGTGATGAGAAGCTTACTAAGAATTTTTTTCAGCCCAAGTGGCAGGAAGAAAAGGCAGAGGAAGACCAAGGAAGTCATGGGAGGATCAGGTTCAGGAGTGTCTGCATGAGAAAAAGATTAGAAGTATGAAGTATAGAAAGTCTTTTGTACATCGTGTGATAGATGTTAGTAAAGCCCGAGTTGTGTGTCAAGATTGCTGTAAATGGAGAAGTTTGATACAGCAACAGTAACTAAATAATCAGTTAAAAATTTATTTGATAGTTTGTGTTTCTTTGTGGAGCTAACCTCTGAATCTCGGAGAACAGCTTAGTGAGTGTAGTAATGAACATCTTGAATTTCTTTCATGAATTGCATCAGTAGCAGCATATGATGCTTAGACTTTGCTGATTTAACTCTTAATATTCTTTGAGAAAGTGATGCCTGATACTTCAAAAGTATTGAGTCAAGTGCTTTGATGGAGCCTCACTCACAAGGAGAAAGAACAGAGACATGCTAGCTGTAACAGCAAAGACTCAAATCTGAGATCCCTTACATTCATCATTTCAATCATCATTTTCACTTGGTTGTGAAAGCCACAAATGACATAGCCATCTTCAAGCAATGTTTTGACCAATGTTATATTCTTATACAACTTCCTTAATTGTCGTAAAATTGCAAATTTGTATGAACGGCAAGCACTTTTTCGTCTTACTTATGACCAAAGTTGTATATAAAAAAAAAATTTATCTGTGTACACTACCACTGAAACAGAAAACTTGCTGCAAACTCATGAAGTGCAAACTGTGATAACAGTAGAATATCATTTAAAGGAAAATTAATAAGACAGTAAATTATTAGAACATTACAGATTCCAATAAGGACAAAATAAGTACATTGCAATTGAATGTGCAGCAATGTGTGCAAAATGGACTTTTATGGCAAAATATTAAAATACTAGGCTATGAATCTCCCCAAAACAAGAGACTTATTAAGGACAATTTTTATATCCAGAAAAACGGTTCCATCAATGAACCTTCAAAAGTTATAAATAGCATTTTCAATGATTTAATTCAAAAATTGTAGATCTGTATAAAAACTGTTTATAAGGAAAAATTATAATTTAATAACTCGCAACTGCTAGAGAAACATGGCAACCAAATTTAAATTCTTTATGCATAAGCAAAACTTTTGATATGGTTCCTATACATTGAGAATAGGCCTTGATAACAATCTTGAGGCCAGAAACATCTGTAAAAACTAAAGAACTCAGAAGGAAGATGCAAAAAATAATTGAAAGTTCTTCAAGTCAAAATAGACTTAAAAGTATATTAATCTGAGTAAAGATGTGAGTAAGTGTTGTAATTTCTGTAAACAACATTTTTATTACTAATCAAAAACTTCTATTATGGGAATTCTTACTAGGAATTTTTTTATTTAAATTGCAAATTTTTGGAGAAAACTCTTCTCCTTCTTCAGGCTGACTTTTGTTGTCACTTATTCGTGTCACTATCACGGTTACGGTTATTTTTCATCAAATCCTGCTAGATGTTAGGCAGGAAAAATCCTCTGCAGTCATTGATGATGTTATTTTGATTTTTCTCAATCTCTATTCCTTCTTTTAGCTTTCTTTTTTGAAAATTGCTTTAGAAACTGATGATTTTAAGGGAATACCAATCCATGCTGTGACCAATTTCTCTCACATGCCTATCTAATCAGTCTTGTTGGATCAATTTTCCCTGCCTAACATCTGGCAGGATTTGATGAAAAATAACTGTGACCATCAAGATTAACTATAACCCCGATAGTGATGGGAATAAGTTACAACAAAAGTCAGCCTGAAGAAGGAGAAGAGTTTTCTCCGAATATTTGCAATTTAAATAAAAAAAAATCCTATTAAGAATTTCCATAATAGAAGTTTTTGATTAGTAATTGAATTAAGAAACTAGGAAGCCAATTCTCAACATGAGCTTTATTCAAAGAATTATAATATATATATTTTTTTAAATCTACAAGAAAAAACTGTCTGCAAAATCTGCTAATAATTTGGAAACTGTCTGCATACAGCGTACGCACGTACATCTGCATTCTGCAACTCTGCTTATGACCAGAAATTCAAATCAAACAAGATTGGTCCAGGCATTTAAATATGGCAAAAAATAATATATCAAATTTATGAAAATGTAATTGCAACTTTGAAACTTGTAGAGTATGGGAGTTTTAATAGCACCGATACAGCAAAAAGTACTGGTCTTTTGCAGGTCATTGAGAAATCTCAATGTCGATTTTGCTTGGTATTAATGAAATTGATTCTAGAATGATGACACCTGCTGACACACACATAAAAATCTTCAGTCTTCTGAAACAAGTTTGGAAAATCTTTTGACAGTTATCAAAGATGCAGTAGAAATAATTAAAAATGTCAAAAACCACGAAAATTTCACGAAATTCATCAAGAAAGCAAGAACTTTTCAGAAGAAAATAAAACAAAAATTGAGGTAACGTGCAAGGAACTGTCAAAAAAAAAAAAAAAAAAAAAACTCAGCACAGGCCATGAAGCTTTTATTGTCACAGAAAAAATGAGTAAACAATCACACAATCATCCATTTCTTGTGGTTTTTTATGAAACTGTCAGTATAACTCTGGATGAATTCAACTGAAGTTTTGAAAACAATGATGAACTATTAGAAGCAGTAACTGCAGCAGAAAGTTGTGTATTTAAAGAACTGGATTACCTCATGAAACTGAGAAAATTAGTGTTCCATCTGAAGAAGCACTTAGACATATCTTAAACTTGAAAATTCATTTTTTTTTTTTTTCAGCACAGACGTGCCTTTGTTTTGACTTTCTCATGTAGCTTCTCAGATATTCTGAAAATTGTGTTGTCCTGGAGCAGGAGTCAAACCCACACCTCCCAATTTCCATATAAGTGTGGTACCACTATACCTGCTACACTGGTGTGCAAAAATTAAGGACGAAGAGGAGAAATTAGCATAACATGCGCATATATGCAGCATGACGGGGGGGGGTCGGAAGGTTATAAAGCACACGGGCGGTGTACGCTCAGCAGTTCGGTGAAAGCTATTGCACGGTGTACATAGGTTTCAACAATGTCGAGTTGCTGCCACCATGTGATATGGTCAACAGGCAATCCAGTAGACAACATCTAGATGACTTTACCTGAGGTCGCGTCATTGGGAAGTTGGAAGAAGGTCGAAGTGTGGCTGAGGAGTTCGGGATCTCCTCAGTCTTCGTTTCACGGATCACTCACATCATTTCACAGATCGCTCACAGCATCGTTTCACGAGCTTGGAGAGCATTTCAAATGACAGGAACAGCTGTCTGAGAGTTTAGCAGTGGTCGTCCACGAGCGACCATGGCGGCGGACGACCGGTATATTGTCCTACAGGCGAGAACAGACTGACGGCAGACAGTGGGAGAAATCACAAGGCACATGCAACAGACAACTGGATGTCCGCTATCACGTTTTACCGTGGCCAGGTGGCTGCACAAAGGTGGTCTATTTGCACGACGACCAGTACGGTTTGTGCCATTAGCACCTGCTCATTGGAGACGGTGGTTTCTGTGGTGCCAGGAACACAAGAACTGGACACATCAGCAATGGGGTCGAGTTCTCTTCACGGATAAGAGCCGATTTAGTCTGATGAGCAATTCTGGATATATACACATCTGGAGAGAGCAAGGAACACGCAATCACACCTCCAACATCATCGAAAGGGACCGGTTTGGAGGTGGCGGAGTTCTCGTTTGGAGCGGTATCATGCTTGGTAGCTGTACTGACCTCCACATCTTCCAAGGAGGTACAGTCATTGGTGTCCGCTATTGTAACGAGGTTCTCCTGCCGCACGTGCATCTGTTTAGAGGTGCTGTGGGTCCTGAGTTCCTCTTCATGGACGACAACGCTACACCTCACCGTACAGTGGCTGTTGGAGAGTGAAGATATTCAACGTATGGATTGGCCCACAAGGTCCCTGGACCTAAATCCAATTAAACACATGTGGGACCTTCTCGGAAGACACTTGGCAGCACATCACCAGCCGCCAGCAACGATTCCGCAGCTGCGATTGGCGCTACAAGAGGAATGGGCAGCGATGCCTCAACAGCTCCTTGACAACCTCGTCCTCAGCATGGATAGATGTTGTAAATCCTGCAACACAGTCAGGGGTGATCATAATCCCCTACTAAAGACTGGATTTCTCTTGGCAGCTGCCTGCCACTTGGACGTTTCTGTCTTATGTCCAGTTGTGCTTGAAGCTACCTTTTCAATAAAGTGCCTTTGTATCCTTTAGATTCCTTGTTTGGACGGTTTTGATCACTTGTCCCATATTCTTACATCTTGGGGATCTTATGGTGTAATTTGAGTCGATGTGGAGCACTTCTGCACGACATTACATTCGAAAAACCGTCTCGTCCTTAATTTTTGCACGGCAGTGTAGAACAGCAAATTGCTAAGCATCTGAAACTAGGCAAATGTACCTTACTTAGGGAATCTAAACTACCTTTAAATTTTGCACTAGTCAAAGCATCTTGATGCATTTTTTCAAGTGGGGGAAGAAAAACAAAATTACCATCTGCATAGCTTATACACTATATTGACAAAAGTCACCGGACGCCTAAAAGAGAAACACAACATAGCATTTATTGACATACATTAGTATGGTGTCTGTCCACCTTTGGCCTTAATGCATGTACTGACCCTTCGAGACATGCTTTCGACAAGGTTTTGAAACACAGTGATAGGTATGCGCTTCCATTCAGTACATAATGCTGCCGTTAACTGTTGCTTAGTAGTAGGCCTTGGTTCCAAATTTCTTATGCGGCGATCTAATTCATCCCATAGGTGCTCTATGGGATTTTGATCAGGCTCTGTGCTGGCCAGTCCACACAAGATACAGAATTATCATCAAACCATGCCATAACAGTCCTTGCTTTATGGCTCAGTGCATTATCCTGCTAGTACCAACAAGGCTCAGTTCCATAGTATTGCCACAGATTTGGTAGGGCATCATTGTCCAGAATGTCGTGGGTGAACGTGCTGGTTAACAGGTTTGTCCATGATAACCAATGGGACGGGACCATACAACGAAAAACACCCCCACACGAGTACACTGCCAACAGCTCCAAACTTGACCATAGGAACAGTACACTGTAGTAAATAGCGTTCCCCCGGCTGCCGCCATACCCATACACGACCATCAGACTGATGGATCGTGTGTCTGGATTCATCAGTTCATAAGACCCGTTTCCATTGATCTACGGTCCACGATAAATGTTCTTTACACCATGCTAAACGACGAGTAGCATTCCGAGTGGAGATGAAAAGCTTATGAGCAGCCGCACGACCACGGTAACCCATGGAATGAAGTTCTCTGCAAATGGTATTTGTACATACCAAGGTTCCAGGATTTTTCTTCACCTGTATACTGAGATCTTGCGCAGTACTCCGTCGATTAGCTGTAACGAGTCTCCTGAGGTTTCAACGTCCTCTATCACTGATTTTCTTTGGTTTGCCAGTACGTTTTGCTGCTTCAGTCATGCCATGTGTCTTCCACTTATTCAGTACATCCAAAACTGTTGATTTAGGTATGTTTAAACGCCTCTCGGTTTCTCATGTGGACATCCCACTAATATAACACCCAACAATCTGTCCTTTCTGAAAGTCAGTTCTCTCTCACCACGACATTTTCACTGAACCTCACAGTGCGATCTGATCGAAGTCAGCTGCAGGCTTGTTTTTATATTGTTTGCAGCTGTACCGCGTGTCTTAACAACACAGCAGATCCGTTCATTTGCTTTTAAAGGGGTGTCCAGTGACTTTTGTCAATATAGTGTTTATGAAAACACCACAGTGTGCAGTTAGACACAGATGAGCATTGGACTTCCCTCCTTCTGCTTCTGAGACCTAGCTATGTATGTCTCTGAATCAAGTAAACTGAAGATTGAAATTCAAATTAATTAAGTACAGCATTTAGTGTACAGTATGGCAAAATGTAAAAGTTGTTGCTTAAAAAAGTGAGTGATTAAAGTTCGTTTTGTAGCTTTTCTTCTCTTCCTTGTGGTAATGTCGTACCAACTTCTCAATAACATGACATCACTAGCAGTTGCATTTCCTTGTTGCTCTACAAAAGACAGTGCCACCATGAATGCCTTGGCTCCTTTGTTATGACTCATTCGCTCCATTTTGTGTAGCCCCAAGTCCCATCTGAGTGTCATTATTTTCATCACCTTAATTGCCATCCTGATTCACCAGAGCTGTTATTTTGTGATTGGTCAGTTCGTTTTGCATTTCATTCCTTTATATTATCATCATTCACTTTCTCACAGTGTGGGATTTGTTGTAACAAAGGTAACAGGCTATTACAATTTTTTTGCAACATTTCATGCATATTTTTCTCTTCCAAAAGCAACTTTTACCACAACCTTGTTAAAGTTTGTGGTTCAATCTCTTCCCATGATTGTGCAATCTGATAAATAACTTGTAGGTTCACTTTAATACTTCAAGTGTACCCTGTTCCATAGGCTTACACAATTTTTAGGAAGAACATTTTTCTAGTGTGTCCACTGCTTATTTCATCATCCTCAGGCTGAAATGACACATAGCCTACATTACCTATAGCATGGATTGCTTTCTTTGGTAGGTTTAATGATTTCAAAAATTTTCTGCTGAAGTAACGTATTCATTGAAAAACCAGCCTTGTAAAATTTCTGAAGTCGTCTGTGCGTTTTTTTTATTCATATACAAAACTGGTAGAGTAGTAGGAGCTAGGTTTTTGAAAGCTTATGGTTTTTTGGCCTTTCAAATAAATGCTAGTTTGTGGTTATTAGTAGGATTACTTCAGGCTAGAAGATCGATGCTTCTTGGCATTAAATTGCAGTTTCCAGAATGAATGGTGTGTGTGGAAAATGACTTTTTCATTGTCAACCATAATGTTCAGTAATTTGAGAAGACTGGGTTATACAGCACAGTGGATACAGCACAGTGGATATATGAGTAGGGAATTACATTTCAATCTGGACAAATAAGAAAAGATTTTGATGAATTACCATATTTGCCGGCGTATATGACACACTTTTCCCCCGAAAAATACTGTCCGAAAATGGGGTGCATCTTATTCACCGGCAAATATATATAATATATTTTTATTTAGGAAATGCACCTTACATTTGATGTTCCTTCAAATAAAACGGTAGATTCCAAAGGTGCAAAAATTGTTACTGTCAAAGCATCTGGTCTCAAAAAAGTACATATACTGTTGTTTTATCATGCTGTGGTGCTGACGAAACAAAATAGCCACCTTTCTTGATATTTGAGAGGAGGATATTACCCTAGGAAGGAATACCAACAGCAGTTTTTGTTCATGCTCAACCCAAAAGTTGGAGGGATGAAGAAGGAATGAAATTGTGGATTAAAAAAAGTGTGGTCTAGGCGTCCTGGTGGACTGCTAAAAAAACCTTCCTTGTCCGTGTGGGATCAATTTCGATGTCACAAAACTGAAGATGTTAAGAAAAAACTCAGTGAGATGAAAACTCAGTTAGCTGTAATTCCAGGAGGTGTATTAAGCCAGCTTCAACCTTTAGATGTTTGTATTAACAAACCATTCACAAGGATTCAGGAGGGAGAAGTGGAATAGCTGGATGCAGTCTCCAGATTTTGATGTGACTCCGACAGGTAGAAGGAAGAAGCCCAGTATTTCAGAAGTGTGCAAATGGGTTAAAGCATCATGAAATGCAGTGAAACGAGAAACTGTCATCAAATCATTTAAGAAATGTGACATTAGTAGTTCTCTTGATGGTTCTGTGGATGATGAATTGTTTGTAGCTCAGTTTCTGAGATTTCAAGTGACAGATTGCCTAGTTCTGAAGAAAATGTCTCTGGTTCTGAGAGTGAAGATGATGATTAGTAAAATATTCAAAGGTAATCATATTGTTCCTTGTGTTTTATTATTATTATTATTTTTGTTGTTGTTGTTGTTTGTACTTGAATATTCTTTGTTTTTGTACCTAAATACATTTTACACACCAATTGTATGAAAATTACAGTACTTTATTTTTCAATAAAGTAGATTAGACATGTGCTAAAAAAATTGTTTATCAAAAAATGCCTTTGGAAAATGGGGAGCGTTTTATATGTGGGCAAATACGGTATTTAAAAGAAATTTACTAAAAAATTTTTTTTTTTTTTAAATGCCTTTGGAAAATGGGGAGCGTCTTATACACTGGTTCGTCTTATATTGGGCAAATACAGTATTTGAGAGCAACACTCACCCAGGAGCTGACCAACAAGGATTTGATAGAGCTCAAGTCATGCTGGTGAAGAATATAACAGAGGTAAAGAAAGCATAAGGTTAAGCAACCCAAAAGGTTCTTCAGCAGCAGATAGCTTGCCAGAAGTTTTAGCAGGAGGGAAAGACACCAGAGACATTTAAAAAAATAATAATTTTCAGCTTGTGAAAAATTCATATATCTTTACATTTGAGATATTGTCCATTCTCTTCTTGCATGTGTGCATTTCTTTTAATGTATTAGATCACAATTAAATGTTTTTTTTTTTTTCATAAATCCATATTTTCCCACTATCTATCATAAAACTCAAAATCTGAGGGTATTTTACTTCTGCAGTAATTAATACCACCACTTTTAAATCTGTAAAAATAGAAGTTATTCTGATTATGCCACATTGTACATTTTTCAAATTTCATCTGTGCCTTCCTTTCCTAATGCTCCTAAAGAAAACTTTGTAGTGTTTAGCTACAAGTTTAGCATTGCTACTTCTCACAAAACAGAAAATATTAGGAAGATTCATTTTGTTGCAGGACAAAGTTTCCAGTAACTCCTTCACAAATTCTTAATTTTTGACATACTTATGTACTACCTCATACTACCGTTTTTTTTTTTTTTCAGTAGCTTGTGTTCCTCACCATTTGACTTTATATGTTTTGTCATATTTCATAGCTGTGGTCATTATTGTACTTGAATATTGTTTGTGCTTTATGCTTTTTCTGTTTTTCTATATTTCAGTTTGTTTATTGGTTTTCTAGGTCTCCAGATCTTAAACAGTTGAAGAAGAACAATGCTGTTAATTATGATGATTCTATTACTGATAATTGTGCATGGGAAAAAATTAAAAACATTAAGAAATCTTCATTGCCTTGCCCACAGGACACTCCTGGGAAAAATTTGAAGCATGCATCCAACAAGATCCTATGTATGTATTCCTCCCCTTTCACTTTTTATCTGTTGTGATATCTCTGGTATTTCTATTGCATCACATAGTAGAATTTTTAGAATATTTCACAATATGTGCAAGTCAGACGTCAATAGGATAACGGTTTTTGTCACATGTCTAAATTGGTTTATATCTTTGTGAGTTAAAGTAATGCTTCATTATTTCTAAATTAATAGTATCAGAATTTTTTAACCCTATCTGAATTTTAAAAAAGATATTCACAGAGAAGAATTAAAAAGAATATTGGCAGAGAACAGTTACCCCTCCCCATATACTGTGTTAAGAAGTTATTTAGAAAAGTGCCAAAAAAGAAGCAGGAAATAAACAACTTCAAATTCACCAGCAAAATTATGTACCACAAGGGACTTTTCAAAAAAATGAAGAGGATCGGAGCAAAATATAATATCAGACTTGCTCCAGATCTAAATAACAAATTAAAGAAATTCCTGCCATCTCTAAAACAGAAAGAAACAGACATCCAATTGCAAGAAATAGTAGTATATTGCATAAACTGTAACTGCGGGCTCAGCTATATAGGAGAAACAGAAAGAAGTATTAAAGTCTGAATGAAAGAACACCAAGCAGCTATTAGGAACATTAGTAACAAAACAGGGCTAGACAGACATATACAAGCAAGTGGACACTCCATAAATTGGGACTCTTGGAACTCAGTAAGAATAATCGCCCACCAATCAAACTTAGTAAAGAGGAAACTAGATGAAGGGATGGAAATAGTGAGAAGAAGAAGTACCACAATTAACGATAATTGCGGTTGGACACTCGCAACAACTACTCCAGTGACGTAGTCCTGATGATGAACTAGGCTTTAGTTTGAAAATTTGACCACCTACTTTTTTGAATAATAACCTCTATAAGACCCGTAAAAAAGTTATTTCCACAGTAAAGCAAATTTATACATTTTAACCATGAAAACTAGTGATACACAAGTTTGGTACATGAGATTACCCAATAATGCACATTGACAAACCTTGCACAGAATGGGAGGATATTGCTGCTATTGAACTAAAATGTCAGTTATCAGAAATTTGTGTGAAGCCATAATTCAGAGCTCTAGGCACTTTCCAGGTTATTCTTCTGATACCATAATATAAATATTCTGTGAACATCATACATAAGTGGGAAACAAATTTCCCTGAAGAAATAATTCTTCATAAATACATGGAAGGCAATATAAATGTAATTGTTAGCACAAATGTGCTGTATTTTCACTGTTTTCATGTAGCCACTCCTTCAGAAAACTTGAAAATTACATTGCCCTGGAGCGGGAATCGAACCCACATCTCCTGATTTGCGTACGAGTATTCTATCCATTACACCACCCAGAACAAGGAAGTTCCAAGCAACTGAAGCTAAGCAGATGTAGTGTAGAAATCTGAGAACTATTCAGATTTCTGCTAGTCAAAGCAATTATGTGCTTCCTTGTAGTGTCAGTTCTCAAATTTCTAAGCTACATCTGCTTAGCATCAGTTGCTTGGAACTTCCTTATCCTGGTGGTGTAACAGATAGCATGTTTGAATGGAAATCGGGAGATGAGGGTTCGATTCCTGCTCTAAGGAAATGTGATTTTCAAGTTTTTTGAAGGAGTGGCTACATGGACAACAGTGAAAATACGGCACATTTGTGCCAATGATTACATAAATATTCTGCATAGTAATTGTTTGTTTGCCAGAAATTTTTATGCAAGTGCTATATTTTTGGCTATAGAGCACCAGGAACAAATAAAGTGGTCACCAGGTGCTTGTAGACTTATAAGTAGTAATGTTGGGGCCCTAATGTAGAATCATGCAGTAAGCCCCTGTTCTGTAGAAATACCGTACAGTTATATCAGGTATGCGTAGACATATCGCCACAAATCTCATTTTACATACAGCATTTTCTTACATACTATACCGGTAGCTCATCATGCAATTAGAAGTGCAGATTGCGAAATATAAGGTTGTCTACTTACCAGTATTCGGATCAACACTAAAGGAAGGATCTCTCCCTAGTTTTCTCAACACTGAATGATACACAATTACACAAATATTTGTTATCAATATGGCAGCCAGTAGCCCAGTGACTATGCAGCCACCAGTGGCGTCGCTTGCCCGTTTAGGTTGGTTGTGCACTATTACGGGAGAAAATGGAGAGGCATTGCTGAACTTAAATATCAATGACCCATTTAGGGCCACATTTTCCCCAGTGGCTGCCAGTTTTGATGCAGTGCTGGTACACACACACACGCGCGCACAAAGGTTGCTCATGGAAATCACAGACATTCTTGAAGCCACAGAGGTGGAATACCCCATCTCACTTGCACTTAACATCTGCCCGTGATCGAATTTGCTCAGGTTACTGTGTTTCCCGTTGTTATAATCAAAGGGATGCTGCTATACAGCAGGTAGGTATTGGGCCTTTTATACCCTGTAGGGTTTTTTTAGCTGGCTGCATTATTATGGAACGAAGGATAGGGCAGATTTTTAAATGAGTGTGGTGTACATTTTAAGTTGTGCTTTCAGTGTAATGCACACATACACACATGCATGAACTTATTTATTTATTTTTCTAATTTGCAGCAAAAGATCTTAGTACTCTTGAGGAAGCTATTCCTGATGTTATGAACATATCATACAATGACATTTTGAAGGCAACTGAGAACTTCAGCACTTCTCGAATACTGGGAAGAGGTGGCTTTGGTACTGTTTTTAGAGGAGACTGGAAGGGAACCTCAGTGGCCATTAAGCGTTTGGCTCCTGTAAGTTTGTCCGTCCATGACTGTTAGCCATCAGTGACTTTTAAATCATTGACTTAACTAGTTTCACTTTAGGCATTATAAATGAAGTGTATTTTACAACAAATAACATTTTATAAAAAAAAAAAAATTGTGTACTTGTGACTTGCTTTTTGAGTTGTTTGTGTTACATACACTGGTGTGCATAAATTAAGGAAGTAGCATGTAAATTCAAATATTTCAATGAAACTTTCTAGAATTTAATGAAACTCTGCATGCACATATATTTTGACATAACTTATCAAAATATAAAAATAATAAATGTTCAATTTTCCATGTTAGTGTTTCAGAGTCTTCTTGGGGTCAGTGAAGTTTACATTACCATGAACTGCTATACAGGCCTCACAGCGATCCCTCATGCTTCGTTCACGAGTTCAGTTGGGAGATGTTGCCATTTCTCTAGCAGAACAGTTTCAACTCACTGCATGTTTTTGGAGATGCAACTTGCTGTCCCAAAGCATTCTAACTATGCTTGGTAAGGTTAAGATGTGGGGACCTGGCTGGCCAATCCATTCATTGTATATCCTCGTTTCCCAGGTATTTGTTCACAAGCCTCTCCCTATTATGATGAGCATTATCATCCATGAAAACAAACTCTGTGCCAACAGCACCTTGAAAAATTTGTATATGTGGTTCTAGAATCTGTTCTTGACACTTGTGGCCAGTCAATGTTCCTCTATCCAAAACATGTAAAGATATATTACCAGCAATTGTGATATGTGCCTACAACATTAACTCTCCACCTTCAAAACTGTTACATAGCATTTTATTAGAAAGGTGATTTTTGGGTGCCTACTTCAATCCAGATGTCTGATGCCAAAGAATCTCTTGTCAGCAAAAATTTTGTCTCATCTAGGAAGAGTGCATGTCCCCTCTACTTAGCTGCCCAATTACAATGCTGCATATTCTATACTAGGCAAGCACTTTGGTGGCCACTATTAAGGGAGATACTGATTCTAGGTTTCCTGGCATGCAGTCCTCTTTCACAAAGACTTCTGGACACATTCCACCTTAATACTGGTCATCCTGCTGCAAGCTCCATGGAGAGTTGATGAGCTGTCATGCATCTCTTTATTATGCTTTGCAGTTACAGGTTCATACCTGTCATCCTCAACTGTCGTTGACCATGGTCAACCTTGGGATATCTATCTAATGTATGTTCCTGTATCTTGGAACTGTCCCTGTATTTTGTACAGAAAACTAGCGGATAATGCTTACCTTGGCATTCCTTTCTAGCGACGGGGACATTTCACGCACGTGTTTTCCGGTCTTTGTTGAGGTTATTGTCCTAAAGTCCGTTGTATGTGATGACTGGCTTTACTTCTCACACTTTTCGCTGGGTATACTCATTGGATCTTTGCTTTAGGATTCAAACATCAATTTTTACCGTTCTTTATACTCGAAATTTTCGCCCATACTCTGGGCATCTTCAGGAGCGTGGCGACTTTACCACCGATGTTCGTGGTTAACTTCGCGCTAATGGAGTCCGATACTCCTTGTTGCCATTCGTCGGAAAAACTTTCCTGGATATATTTCGTTATCAAGCCCGGCTGGCGCCATCTATGTTTCGTTAAGAACACTTTTTTTTTTCCGTATTTTTTTAAATATCGCACGTAAAAGAGAATAGTACAATAATTAGAGCTACTTAATAGTCAGAATTAGAACTACTAAGTGGAATTGTCCCTGTATTGTTGATCTGGAAGACACTTTAGAATACATTCATAAATATGGCCACCTCTGCATGACTTTGACACACTTTCATCCATCCAATGGTTCTCTAACTCCAATTGTCATTCGAATTGGTGTGGTGAAGACATTTGGAAAAAAAAATTGCGAGCAACAGCAATCGTAATGTTACTAAATCGGCAATGAAAAGCGGACACCTGTAGAGGTTCTTTTGGAATTGTCCCTAATGTTCATATTTGTAGCTGCATCAGAACATTTGCATAGGGTTGCATTACTCAGTGGATTACTACATATATGAATATTAATTGTGACTGAAAAATTGAATTTCGTTAAAAAAATTCACTAAAATCTGGAACTTCCTTAATTTATGTACCCCACTGTAATCAAAATGAAAAAAAAAACTGTGAATTGATGTACATATACACTGATGAGCCATTATATTTTGACAACCCCCAGCCTAGAGAAATGAGCATGATTGGAGACTGAACAGTGACGCAGGAGAAGTTCGCAGAGCAGTATGTATACAACCCAAGGATTGGCTTTCAGTTAGTAGAGTGTTCGGTGTCGGAATGGGAAAAACTGCCGATTGTTCGGAGTTTGATAAAGGACAAATTCTGATGGCCCAGTGCCTTGGAACTACAATCTCAGAAATGGCGTGGCTTGTGGGTTGTTCACGTGCTGCCGTAGTGAATAAGTATCAAAAGTGGTGCACCGATGGCCAAATGACGAACCATCGTCCAGCCGCGTATCGTCCGCAGCTCACTGATGCCAGAGAGGAGCGGAGACTGTCGCGCTTTGTTCGCAGCAACCATATGGCCTCGGTGCCACTAATCACCCACAGCTACAATAGTGGTGATCAGGGTAATGTGTCACAGCACACAGTTCATCGCAGTCTTCTGCGCATGGGCCTGCGTAGCCAAAGACCAGCCGGGTTCCCGTGCTCACTGCATGCCATTGCCAACAACACATGAAATGGGCCCAAGATCATCAAGATTGGACTGTGGATGATTGGAAGGAAGTGATCTTGTCTGTTGAATCAAGTTTCCTGGTGCATCACATAGACGGCTGAACGCAGATACACCGATTACCAACGGAGGCAATGGCACCTGGATGCACTGTTGGGCGGAAACAGGCCGGTGGTGGCGGTGTTGTGCTGTAGGTGATGCATTCTTGGAACACTTTAGGCCACATTATCCCAATAGCACAATCCCTGACAGCTATCAGGTATCTGAACATCATTACATACCAAGTTCACCCATTCATAGCAACTGTGTTTCCTGCTGGTGATGGCCATTACCAACAGGATAATGAGCCATACCACACTGCCAAATTCATCAAGGAGTGGTTCGAGGAACATGCTGGTGACTTTCGGTTAATGCCCTGGCCTCCAAATTCACCTGGCATGAACCAAATCGAGCATTTGCGGTTCAACTTGGAAAAACGGGTTTCGCACTAAATCACCACCACCCCAAAATGTACAGGAACTGGAGAACTTGCTGTTGACATTATGGTACTAGATACCCCAGGATACCTATCACCACCTCGTCAAATCGATGCCTCACCGAGTAGCCTCTGTTTTGCGGACTAAAGGGGCCCTACAGCTTATTAGGTAGGTGGTCATAATGTAATTGCTCATCGGTGTATAATATAATTTCTGAAGAAAAGTGAGGTCTTTGCATGATTACTAACGAATGGATGCTTTAGCTTACATGCATCTTGATTGTGGATTTATAATTAATTCTAAAGTGTGGACAGTTTTCATTCGCATGTTCAATATTACTGACATTTTTAATTCATGTGAAGTTTTGTTAGACATTTAAGAAGGCAAAATTTTAATCAGAAATGTAATAGATTTTCAGTCTTTATCAGCTATGGATTTGTTGGGAGTGAGAGATGAAGGTAAAATTTGTCATTGCTACCTTTTATTAACGATGTACACATCTTATTCCAAAAAAAACCAAAAAAAAACCAAGAAAGATGTCACCGAATTTTCGGGTGTAATAAGCACGTCTTTTGAATCCGTTCTGACGCAAATTAAATTTATCAAAGCTATTCAAAGTCAATGGAACCGGTATGGAAAACAATAGTATCTGACGAAAGAAAGAAGTTTTTCAATCGGGTCTTTAATCCCTCAGATATTGCTGTAAACGGAATCGTGAGCATGTCGGTCCAAGAAAAAAAATTTTAGTCGAGTTTTCAGGAGCCCAGATTTTGCTACAAATACATCAGAAATAGAAATTAACACTTATGACCCCTGGTGGCCAAACCATTCTTTACCAAACATTAGAAATTACGTGAAAAATATTTTCCCTCAGGTCTTGTATGCGATACAGGAAGAATTTTTCAAATCGGAGTTTTAGGAGCAGAAAACGAAATTTACCATTGTGCGTCCTAGCGGAAAGTCTATGATTTACTTGAAAATTTTGAATTTATAGGAAAAACATTTCACATCGGAAACATTATCCAGCAAAGAAGGAATTTTTCAAACCGGGCTTTTAGAAGTAGAGATATTGACAAAAAAAAAAAAAAAAAAAGATATACATCTACACCCCTGGCATAGAAACTATGCATTATTTCAAGAAGAAAATGTTCCTAAAATGTTTGTCGACATGAGTAGTATCGCTCCACAAAAGACTTTTTTTCAATCGAGATTTTAGAAGCTCATATTTTGCTGCAAATACATCACAAGCCGAAATTAAGACTTACGCCACCTGGTGGCCAAACAATTTTTTACAAAAATTTGAAATTATGTGCAAACGATTTCTCATCAGGAGCTGTATCCGGTGCAGAAAGAATTTTTCAGATCGGTGATTTAGAAGCAGAGATATAGGGGAAACGCAATTTACCTTTACGCTCCCTAGCGGAAAGTCTATGAATTACGTGAAAATCTTGAAATTATATGAAAAACATGCGACACGGAAAACAATATCCAACAAAGAAGGAATTTTTCAAATCGGACTCCTAGAAGTCGAGATATTGACAAAACTAAGATATACATCTATGCCCCCTGGCGTAGAAACCGTGCACTGTTATAAGAAGAAAATGTTTCTAAAAAGTTTGTCAGCATGAGTAGTATAGGTCTACAAACGACTTTTTTTTCAATCGAGATTTTAGAAGCTCATATTTTGCTGCAAATACATCAGAAGCGGAAATTAAGGTTTATGCCCCCTGGTGGCCAAACCATTTTTTTACAAAAATTAGAAATTATGTGCAAACGATTTCCCATCAGGAGCTGTATCCGGTGCAGAAAGAATTTTTCAGATCGGATAATTAGAAGCAGAGATATAGGGGAAAACACAATTTACCTTTACGCCCCCTAGCGGAAAGTCCATGAATTACTTGAAAATTTTGAAATTATATGAAAAACATGCGACACGGAAAACACTATCCAACAAAGAAGGAATTTTTTCAAATCGGACTCCTAGAAGTCGAGATATTGACAAAAATAAGATATACGTCTACGCCCCTTGGCGGAGAAACTGTGGAATATTTTAGGAAGAAAATATTCCAAAAAGGTTTATCGATGTGAGTGGCATCAATCCACAAAATAATTTTTTCAATCGATATTTTAGAAGCTCAGATTTTATGGCAAATACATCAGAAGCGAAAATTAACACTTATGCCCCCTGGTGGCCAAAGTATTCTTTACCAAAAATTCGAAATGATATGCAAAAGATTGGGCATCAGGAGATGTATCCGCTGAGAAAGAAAATTTTCAGATTGGAGTTTTAGAAGAAGAGTTATCGGAAAAAATGCAATTTACTTTTACGACCCCTAGCAGAAAATCTATGCGTAATTTGAAAAGGAAACTATATCCAAAATACTCTTCGACATAAATGGAATCGAAAGATAAAAGATTTTTTTCAATCGGATGTTTAGAAGCAAATATGTGGAATAAAACGTAATTTTGAATTCGACATCATTTGCATTTACGCCCTCTAGGGGTGAAATTGTACATCGTAAAAAAAAAACCGAAATGAAGGATCATCATTCGCATATTTCAAGCTTTCGAATGCAAAAAGAATATTTCAAATCGGACTAATAGTTGCAGAAATCTCGTGGGTACAGACGGACGGACAAACCGATAACATAAGCATGATCTTTTTTTACAAAAGACGTGCTAAAAAGAAGAAGATACATATGCAACCAACATGCCCATTGAATTAGTGTCTTACACTATTACCAAAACAAAGTAGTTGACAATGCTGTGTTCTGTCCAAAATAATTTTCAGTAAAACTTCATAAATTCAGAGTAAATTGGGGGTGTGGCTAGTCCAAAATAGTGAAAAGTTCGAATTATAGAAGATTTTTTTAAAACTTATATACACTAATGAAGAAAAATAATCCATCCCTATGATTTATTACATATTTAACATTAAATATTAGTAAGATCTTTTGGCTGAAACATCAGCCTTGTTCATACTATTCTTGTAATGGACTTCGTTTCTGTAACTGTTGCCAGTAGAGATTTCCAAATAATCAGAATGGTGAAAGCTTCTAGTGTGAATAAGGCTGATGTTTCAGCTAAATGATCTTACTAATCTTTAATGTTAAATATGTAATAAATCATAAGCATGACATTTTTTTCTTCATTATTGTATTCATTATATTATGGGAAATGCCCTTTAAGGTGCTACTATTTGTCTCTCGTGGAAGAATACATGCTGTGCTATCACAGCACATAAATGTTGTTCTCATTTTTGTGCAAATCTCATGTGCCAATTTTTAGTGCACAAATCATATTAGTTAAGGCTTTTGTTCATTCTTCAGTTGAAACATTTCCGAGTCATACAGATTGTTGTTTGTAGTTTTAGAACTACAGTAATTCTGAAAAAACTAGGATTTTTTTTTTTATCTTTGTTCATGTATTTTTAAAAAGCATAGATCTTAGGTCTTTCTTCATATCAAAAAAAAAAAAAAAAAAAAAAAGAGTTGAGGATTTTTGCCTACAGTTACATTCTTTAGTAAGATCAGTTTTTTTCTTCGACTTTTGGGTCGAAGAAAAAAATCTTATTAAATGATCATGTGAATCTTTTCTGTCAGAAATTATGATTCAGGATCAGCATCACAGGTGTGAATTGCACAGCAATTTATTTTTCTGAATTTCACAGTCTGAGGATTCTTTGCCACCATGAATTATACAAAGAATTTTTTTTTCTTAATTTCTAAGCCTGTGAATTATATGAAGAAAAATACCATACTATCTCTTTGCTCTGGGAATGTTCCTCAAATGTAGGGTGCCCCAGTTTAAAAGTAGGCTCCAGGTCCTGTCCTCTCCCACTCTTTTTTCTTAAGGGCTGTGCCATAAACCTGGATCCAAGGTTTATTAGCATTCACTGTATGCTGAACAATCTAATTAAAATTAGTAGTTGTGTCACTGCTTTATGAAATTGCATATTATGGCACACAAATATATCTGTATGTATCCTGTAATTTATTGGTTGCACAAATATTTCTGTGCAATTTAAAGCAGAATACTTGCATATTTGAAGTGGGAGGCATTATCTTGTCAATTTCTGGAATTGCCAAAAGGACTTTATAAGATACATAGATTATGAATGTAGCCTGAAATACAGCCCATACCAAACCCTTCACACAAACATGCTTTCTGGATTAGCAGTTTTTAATCAGAATAGCAAAGCTAGAGCAAATGGATTTTTTGATCTATCCACCAACTTACAGAAGGTAGGAGATGAAGGCAGTCCTTAATGTTATTCTGCAGTATTTTCTATTAGTCCCTCCATGCTTCCGCCTTCAACAGCATGTGCATCAACCGCAGGCGATCGAATGTCAACCGCACGCTTCTCCCATAGACTTTACATAGGAACTTTGCCACCCCACAACGGCCGAACCGTTGCCCCGATCTCATTTTTCTCTTTCATTGGCACATCTACATGGTAAGACCTTTATTTTTATACCTGAATCATATCTTTACGTTCATCCGTTCTCTCAAACTAGGACTCACAGTGAAAAACCTTATAGAATTAATATATAGATTTTCCTTGGTACTACATACACATCACTAAGCTGTTCTCTTGAGATTCAGAGATTAGCTCCTTGAATCATCATCATCATCATCTTGAACAACCATTATCAATCCACTGCTGGACGAAGGTCTCCCCAAGTTTCCTCCACAACGGTCTGTCTTGTGCCAGTCTCCTCCATGTCACTCCTGCATACTTTCGAATTTCATCCACCCATCTCCCATGTGGTCTTCTTCTGGGTCTTTTCCTGTCCCTTGGAATCCAATCTAAAATTTTGGCTGTCCATCGATGGTCTGTCCTTCTGGCAGTATGTCCAGCCCATTGCCATTTCAGGGATTTAACTCTGATCATGATGTCTTCCACTCTTGTCATTTTTCGGATCCACGAGTTCCTCTTCTTATCTCTCCTAGTTACACCAAGCATGCACCTCTCCATGCTACTTTGAGTTGTCTGCAGCCTTTGTATGTCTCTTTTAGTTAAGGTCCATGTCTCTGCACCATACGTAAGCACTGGAAGGATGCATTGATCAAACACTTTTCTTTTAAGACATAATGGCATATTGCTCTTGAAAATTATGCTGTTTCTTCCAAAAGCTCTCCAGGCAAGTTTTGTACGCCGATTAATTTCTTCATCAATGTGACCCTCACTTGATATCTGTTGTCCAAGATAAACGTACGTGTCTGTTATCTCCAGCTTTTCTCCATCAATTGTTAAATCTTCATTTCTTGAAAAAGCATTGAACATCACTTTTGTCTTCTGAAAGTTCATTTTTAATCCCACTTCTTTACTCTTGTCAGCAATTTCCTGGATCATATTCTGCAGCTCTGATGGGGTAGTTGCAAAAATGACTATGTCATCAGCAAAACGAAGGTGGGTTAGATAATCTCCATTAATCTTTATCCCTTTGTTTTCCAAGTTCAGTGATTGAAAGACATTTTCCAATGTGGCATTAAAAAGCTTCGGAGATATGGTGTCACCTTGTCTCACTCCCTTTCCAACTTTTATGTGCGCTGTATTCTCAAACAGCCGAATCTTTGCACTTGCATTTTCATAGATGTTATTAATAAAATATTAATGTATGCATCTTCAATACTGCAGGATTTCAGAGCCATTGTAACTGCTGATGGTTTCACCGAATCAAAGGCTTTTTCATAATTGATAAAAGCCATGCACAATGAAAGTTCATATTCCCTCGCTCTTTCAATTAGTTCTCTCAGTACGTGGATATGATCTATTGTGCTGTAGCCACTCCTGAATCCAGCTTGTTCTCTCGGTTGAGCCATGTCCAGTGTTACGTTCAAGCGGTGTGAAAGAACTTTAGTAAAGATTTTATAAACCACTGATAGGAGGCTGATAGGTCTGTAGTTCCTGAGATCCTCAATGTCACCTTTTTTATGAAGCAGGATCATTGTAGTGTTGTTCCAATCTTCAGAAATATTCCCTTCATTAAGGCATCGAGTGAAAATTTGAGCGAGTACTGTTTCGATTTCTCCACTTGCTTCTTGTATGATGTCTACAGTAATTCCATCTTCTCCTGGAGCTTTCCCCCGCTTCATGTTCTTGATTGCATGTGCAACTTCTGCTGGGAGGACTGGAAGAACTCAGGTACTGGTACCTTTCATGATGTCTGGAGTACATGTATCATCCCTTTCATATAATTTGGAGTAGAAATCTTTCACTCTTGTCAAAATTTCGCCTCTATTTCTTGTTACACAACCATCTTCTTTTCTCAGTGCCATAATCTGTTTTCTTCCCTTACTGAAATGTCCCTTTGCTATCTTTAGGCTTTGGTTGTTTTCAATTGCTTTCCTCACTAGTTCACAGTTGAATTTCCTATGTCTTCAGTGATACTTTTTCGTACTGTCTTGCATAGCTCTATATATTCCAGAATAATAGCTATATACTATATGCACTACTGTTTCACACGTTATATACGTTCCATGCGTTGTGTGCATATTTGCAGCAAAATCATCTTGGCATTTATATATCATATATGACTAGGAATATTACTACAAGTTTCAATTATTATATCATCAAAGACTCACCTTGTATCGGTATTCCAAATTAGTAAGCTTTATCCTGTATCTTGAAATAAAATGTGTATCTAGCGTGTCACCAGGTAGAATCATCGTATTGCAAATAGGCCCAATTGAAATTTGCGACCAGGATTTAAACTCAAATAAAACACAACTATATATATCATACAAAGAGAGTGTAAAAGAATTATATACGATGCAATTAAAAAACCATTTACCATCAACAGGTGTCGTCAATCTTTAAAAGAAGGAATGGACATAATCAATGACAAACCAAACAGACCTTAAATAAAATTTCGTCAATTATTGAACAGTGCCAGACAATCTCTGCAACACGCACACGACTCCACATAAACCACCGGACATGTTTCGGCACGACTGATTTTCGGCCATTATCAATGGTATGCATCCTGGATCAATGTTCAAAGTTGTTATATATATAGGTCACCTCGGCATCACCTCCGCTACAGTTGCTCCACGTCGACTTCTTCCGTCATCGTTACATATACGTGTATTCACGTGTGAGTCACATCCACGCCAGCTATTGGGTTAGTTCCGGAATTGCTGTCGCTGTTCTTATTTCGTAAGTATATGTTATTTCTTTTATTTTCCTTTTTATTGTTATATTTCATATTATTTTCTGGTTGTATTAGATATTTCCACGGATATGGGATATCTTTCGGAGTAGACGTATTGCAATTGGAGCTTTGGGTTTTCTCAATCGTTATAGCTTCAGACCACAAAATTTGATTATGTTTATTGTGGGTAGTTAAGATTTTACTATTTTCCCAATCGGGGTATCAACTCATTTATCATACAATGTTGTATAAGTGATGTTTTTTCTTCCTTTTAATCCAATTACTATAGTGCTCATTCAACCTCGTTTTAAACCTTCTTTTAGTACTACCAATGTAATATTTGTCTTGCTTATTTTCCTTTGGATCTATTGTAGGAATCATGTACACACCTGCCTTATTTAGTGGATTTTTATTGTAACCATTATTTGTCAGTAATTTAGAATTATCAGTAACTATTTCAGCAATTTCAATATTGTAATCCTGGCATTCTTTTCTTATGATATTGCTTAATGGAGGTAAATACGGGATACTTCCGTAAAATAACGTATTTCTTTTTGTTAATCCATTGTTGTGCTTCAGTATCCATTGTTGTGCTTTAACATATTTACGATATGTTGATGATGTATTGATCTTCTGGCCGCACTCGGAAAATGACATGGAGGCCTTCATAAACAACTTCAATAGTATGTACACAACTATTCAAGTAACGTATGAAAAAGAAATTGACAACAAACTTAACTTTCTTGACATTTCTTTATTTAAGCATCAAAATAAAATTGAATTCAGTGTATATCCAAAACCTACTTACATTCCTGCTATAATTCCCAAAGAATCCTGTCACCCATGGAGGTATAAAATTTCAGCGTTCAGATCATTCATAAATAGAGCTATAACACATTCATCAACTAAAATTGCACTTATAGAGGAAATAAAATGGATTAAAGACACTGCTAAACGTTTTGGATATCCTGTTGGCTTGATAGATTCATTATATCACAAAATAAGAAGAGCTGGTATACTGAAGCACAACAATGGATTAACAAAAAGAAATACGTTATTTTACGGAAGTATCCCGTATTTCCCTCCACTAAGCAATATTATAAGAAAAGAATGCCAGGATTACAATATTGAAATTGCTGAAATAGTTACTGATAATTCTAAATTACTGACAAATAATGGTTACAATAAAAATCCACTAAATAAGGCAGGTGTGTACATGATTCCTACAATAGATCCAAAGGAAAATAAGCAAGACAAATATTACATTGGTAGTACTAAAAGAAGGTTTAAAACGAGGTTGAATGAGCACTATAGTAATTGGATTAAAAAGGAAAAAAACATCACTTATACAACATTGTATGATAAATGAGTTAATACCCGATTGGGAAAATAGTAAAATCTTAACTTCCCACAATAAACATAATCAAATTTTGTGGTCTGAAGCTATAACAATTGAGAAAACCCAAAGCTCCAATTGCAATACGTCTAATCTGAAAGATATCCCATATCCGTGGAAATATCTAATACAACAAGAAAATAATACGAAATATAACAACAAAAAGGAAAATAAAAGAAATAACATATACTTACGAAATAAGAACAGCGACAGCAATTCCGGAATTAACCCAATAGATGGCGTGGATGTGACTCACACGTGAATACACGTATATGTAACGATGACGGAAGAAGTCGACGTGGAGCAACTGTAGCGGAGGTGATGCCGAGGTGACCTATATATATAACAACTTTGAACATTGATCCAGGATGCATACCGTTGATAATGGCCGAAAATCAGTCGTGCCGAAACATGTCCGGTGGTTTATTTGGAGTCGTGTGCGTGTTGCAGAGATTGTCTGGTATTATTCAATAATTGACGAAATTTTATTTAAGGTCTGTTTGGTTTGTCATTGATTATGTCCATTCCTTTTTTTAAAGATTGACGACACCTGTTGATGGTAAATGGTTTTTTAATTGCATCGTATATAATTCTTTCACACTCTCTTTGTATGATATCCATAGTCGTGTTTTATTTGAGTTTAAACCCTGGTCGCAAATTTCAATTGGGCCTATTTGCAATACGATGATTCTACCTGGTGACACGCTAGATACACATTTTATTTCAAGATACAGGATGAAACTTACTAATTTGGAATACCGATACAAGGTGAGTCCTTGATGATATAATAATTGAAACTTGTAGTAATATTCCTAGTCATATGTGATATATAAATGCCAAGATGATTTTGCTGCAAATATGCACACAACGCATGGAACATATATAACGTGTGAAACAGTAGTGCGTATAGTATATAGCTATTATTCTATTATATAATACCACATATTTTTATTTTTGGTTATTTTTACTAACCAAAATCAATTATTCTATATATTCCACTTTGGAAGTCACATCTTCTTTAGTTGTCCTCATCTCTCTTCTTTTTTGCATCAACATTTTGGTTTTTCCTGATAATTTGTTCATATGCAACTTGTTCTTAGACCCAGCTAATTTTGTTGCTGTTTCCATAAGAGCTTTGGTTACTTTTCTGATAACTTCAGAAATATCCACTTCTTCCGATGTTAGGCCTTCTAAAGCAGAGAATCTGTTCTTCAGTTCCAACTTGAAGGTATTATGGTGTTTTTTAAGGTTGGTTATGTTAATACATTTTGTTTGTCTTATGAGCTTGCCACGTTCAAGTTTGGTGTTGAGATGCATCTTACATCTCACCAATCTATGGTCACTACCTGTGTTGAACTTGTTTAGCACACTGCAGTCTTCTATGACGAATTTTTTGTTACACATAATAAAATCATTTCACTTGTTGTTCCATTTGGATGTCTCCATGTCCATTTCCTGTGTGGCTTTTTCTTGAAAAAGGAGTTCAAGATGAAAAACCCTTCTGCCTCTGCAAACTCAACGAGAGTATTTCCACGCTGGTTTCTGTTGCTGTGACCGAATTTACCTACTGAAGTTTCATTCTGTTGCCGTTGCCCTATTTTTGCATTGAAATCTCCCATAATTATCTTTAAGTGCTGCTTACCTTTATTATTCAGATGATGAATTTCCTCATAAAATTCTTCGATTTCTTCTTCAGGATGACTTGTGGTGGGTGCATAAGTTTGAATAATCTGAGTCTGGTATCTTCTCGAGAGTTGGATAACGAGTCGTGCAGCTCTGTCAGAGGAACTTTCAACTTCTACAACTTTATCCTTCAGTTTCTTGTTTATTATAAATCCAACACCACTAGTTCTGCCAGTACCTGTCCCACGATAGTAGAAGAGATGTCCACTTTTCAGTTCAATGAGATCTTCTCCTTTTCTCCTTACCTCACTTAGCCCGACGATGTCCCACTTGATCCTTTGTAGTTCCTCTTCCAATTCAAGAAGCCTTGAATCAGAAGATAGGGAGCGTCCATTATACGTAGCCAAGGTCAGCATCATATGGCAGCCTAGTCCGGTCCTCCGGGGATTCTTAGCACCCTCTGCCTTCATGTCGCACTGGCCGCTGCCTTGGCCAGGTACATTCCAGCTGCCGGAGACTGAGGGCCAAGATTTAAGTTATGGAGTCATTTTGGAGGGGTTTGGCCATAACTCACCACGCTGGCCAAGCGGGTTGGTGAGTGTGGGATAGCATTTCCTCTAATCCCGATGGTATAGTTATACCGCTATTGGCGGTCGTCAGAGCCCCTTTAGTCTGAACAGGATGCACCACGAGAAGGTGGGGTTGACATTTGTCAAGGAGAGGCTGTGATGTTACGCATCACCTGACCCTACATCCCAGCTCCTTGAATAACATGTGCTAAATGAATGTTACTGATGATGTTATTTTGTACTTACTGTTGATGTATCAGATGTCTTTAATTATTTTGATCTTGACACAACTTAAGCCTCACTGACATCTATCACATCTCATATAAAACATTTTGTGCTTTATGCTAGTTATCTTTTTCTTTCACAGACATTCATGAATCTGATTCTGTCATGATTTTGTTGGCTTTTCTGTACATCTCTTTCCTGCCACTTAAGCTGAATAAATTCTCTTAGAAGTTCATCACTCATTCTTTAAACATTGTCTTACCACCACCTCAGAATATTTATCTCCACATTGCTAACAACATTTTGCTTCAAAGTGCAAGTCTGCAACACAGGTTTGTTAAGCACATGATCAGAACATGCCTTGCTACAAACTCCCTACAAATGACACATCTTTCCTGCACACAAACAACTCATGTGTCTCTTCTGCAGTACCTAGGTTTCACCCTTACATCTGAGTAGGAATAATTACACTTTCATACACAGCCATTCATGACCTTTTCGAGAACCTGTCATCCTGCAAAACCCTCCTAAGGCAGCTGTGGCTCAAAGATGAATTTATTCGCCTATTAATTTCACCATCTAATTTGTTTTCTTGTATCCTAAATACACAAACTCATTCATCTGGCCCAACTCTGTACCATTTGTACTAATATTGCATTCAGTACTTATAGTTCCTCACTCAAAAACCATAAATTTTGTTTTCCCCTTATATTTATATTCAGTTTGAATTTCAAACAAACTTTGTATATCCAGGACACTATACTCTGTAATTCACTTTTGCTCTCTGCCAACAGGACTGTGTCATGAGTATACAGCAATGTGCACACACACACAGGAATTACTGAGACAGATATAAACCAGTACTGTGTATTTTGGCATCATGCATGCATCCATAAATTTATTGAACAGTCATGGTGACAATATGCAACCTTATCTGACTCAAGCACCAATAGAAAATGTTTTCAATAAAACTCCATTCACACGTACATACTGCCAGCATACATATAGCTTTCTCACATTCAAGCAAATTTCTGGTTAATTTACAATTATTATAAACCTTCCATGGAAGCAACCTGTGTTTATTCAGTCATAAATTTTTCTCAAATTTACAAAGGCAACAGAAATGTTCTTACCATCTTCCTTTCTACAACCAACATTCAGCTTAACTTGTGAAACTAACAGGTAATGATCTGATCCAAAAGCAGTTATTAATATTCCCTTAGAGTCTAAACCTAAAACTTCAAAGATAAGTTTTGAAAATTTAAATTATTACTGTAAACAAGGTTTAAATAATTTCCATGCAACTGGTCATCAAATAAAAATTATAACAATACTATGTGAATATGTAGGTTTTGGTGTTAATGAAAACTATCAGTTACATTTTGTGTTAAAGAAAACTATCATAGTTACATTTTGTGTTAAAGAAAACTATCATAGTTATGTTTTACATAAGAAAACTATCTTAGTTACATATTTATTTCTATTTACTAATATTGATTTTTTTTTAAATATTTATTTTCAGAGGGATGGACAAGCTAGTGCTTCAAGACATATGGTTAGCCTTAAGCAATCACTGAATGAGTTGAATGTGTTAAAATGGTATGCCATTCCTTATGGAAAATGTTTGTAGATTTTAACAGTAGTTCCATTTGCAACTTACATTTGACTGTGCATATGTAATTTACTGAACAACTGTTGCTCTGATACCAAAAGAAATACTATTTTTTCCAGTCATAAAAAACGGTACATTTAAGAACACCACAATGTGGAATTTGGGTTTTAATTATTCTTACGACTTAAACTTTGTAGAGAATTAAGCTCAGCAGTCTTTAAAACAACATTTTGGGTATGCTTTATTTGTGTGTGCATGTGTGTGTGTCTTTGTGTCAGTATCTTGTCTCTCTATGTATATACACCAATGAGCCATTACACAGGGTGCCCACGCGTCCTTGAAAACCTGGAAAGTCCTTGAATTTAAAAAAATTCAAGGCCTGGAATGTCCTTGAATTTAAAAAAAAATTCAAGGCCTGGAATGTCCTTGAATTTTAAAATCCCACAGCCGAAAAATTTCGATCGAAATTTTCGATCTTTTTTCTTTTGTTATTTTTCACTTTTTTCTGCAATCCCCCATTAACATCGGAAGTCAAAAAAGAGTAAACTTCAAAGCGGCTGCATCACTGGGAGAAAGGGTGCACTGCGGTTTTACGGGGTGTTAAGTAGGTCAAGATTGACCCCCCCATCTACTGTGAGAGGAGTTGAGTGTTTGCTACCGCAGAGCACTTGTTCTGCGACGGGGGGGGGGAAGTATCATATTGTTTCTTTCATTTTCCTTACAGCAAGGCGGGGATTTCCCCTTCTTGTTTCTTCTTTATCTGCTTGAAAGCGAGTTCATTTGATGCTGTTGATAGGTGCATTTCACCCCCCCCCCCACGGTCAAGCAGTTTTAGAAAGGGGTGACCTTGAACGTTCAAACCGCTTGGAGGGTTAATTTAAAGAAAATAGTGCGTAATTTGAAAACTTTTCATTGGATCCAAGCGAAATTTGCAGGGTAACCGTATAAGTCCAAGTTATGGTATCTGTCAAAAATTCAGCTCTGTTAAATGAAAATTTGGAAAATTATTATTTTTTTGCATTTTTATCGTTAGTTAGGAAACGAGGCAGTTCAACAGGTGGCCCACGGGACTGTGAATGAAATGGTAGCTGTGATTGACAAATTGTGCATGCCAACAGGTCCTGCTTGCTGCTGTTGTTCCAGGAGAACACAAAGTTTAAATTATTTGTTTGTGTTGGTTCATTTTCCGTATTTTGCATACATGAGATTCTTCCGCAGGTTTGTGGAATTCTGCTTTTTCTGTCATCATTTAGGTCATTTTCGAGATTGATGCAGAACTGAAAAGAAATTGGGGTTAGGGGGTAGGGAGGGGTCGTTTTCCGTCTGGGGATGGTATTTCATCTTTCAAGACTTTCGAAAATGGAAGTTAAACAGAGTGACGATTTTTCCTGTAATTGTAATTTCTTTTTTCTCACGATGTTGGCTGTTCCCAATATTGTTGTTAAATGTCATTATTTTGCATAAATGTTTGTATTTCAGCATGAAACTGTGGGCACCGATTTCCAAAAATGGAAGTTAAAACGGCGCGAAAATTTCTCCATAGTCTTCAGGCGAAGATTATTCCATGAATTCGAAGAATTCCGCCATTTCCGTTAACATTTTGAGCATTCTCGAGATCAATGCACAACCGAACAGAAATTTTGGAGAGTAATGGTGGGGTAGAGGGATTCGTTTTTTGTTTGACGACGGGATTCTGCCTTACGAAACTTTCGAAAGCAGAAGTTAGATGCAGTGAAGATTTCTCCTGTAATCTTTTTTTCCCTCGTGATGTTCCTTTTCCCCAGTATTGTTCCTAAGTAGCCTTTTATTCCACAAATACTGCATTTCACCCTTAAACTGGAGGAAGAAGTTTCTGAAAACGGATGTCGGTTGGAGCGAAGATTTTCCACAAAATCGCATTTTTTTCTTCCCGCGATGTTCTCACTATCCAGTGTTGTCTAAGTATTATCCCCCCCATAAATGTCTGCACTTAAGCTTGATAAGGGAAGGGAAATTTTCCAAAAAACGGAAGTGACGGAGTTTGAAAATTTGCTAGAATTGGTGCATGGTGTTCAAAAGTATTCATATTCTGAAAGTCACACCATTTATCTAAAGTAGCAAAAGCTTTGATATCATGCGTTTGTGGTCCTCAGGCTGAAAGTTCTTTCAGCATGATGGATAAATTGTTATTTGAGGGAATAAAAGGAGAGGAGGAAAGAAAAGTGGTGAAGAAATAGGAAGGGAATTATATCAACAGAAAGAAAAACTAAGCAAAGATTGCTGTGCAGCTGCAGAATCAACAAAAGACAAATATGGCTGTGGAACTTGCTGAGAAGAAAGCAACACAAGAGGAAAATTTAGCTGATGTTCTAGCAAGTACAAAAAAAAAAAAAAAAAGAGAGAGAGAGAGAGAGAGATGTGTTTGAAGCAGTGTCTTTTAAAATCACTTTATTTTGTTTTGAATTCAGTAATTTTATATTGTGAATACAGTGAACAATTCCATCTTGCTCGTACTGCTTTATATTCACACTTTCTTGTCGCATGTTCTGATTTTTTTCGCCCGATTAAAATAGTTCAGCTTTTTGTTCCTTGGTCAGTCTCATGTATGATTTTGGTTGCACTTTTTTTCTGGCCACAGAGTATTATATTACTCTTATGTATTTGGCAATTGCATAGGATTACACACAATGCTCATGGCATTACTGAGTAGGAATTCCTTACATTGCTTTTCCAGAAAGTTCTTTGCGATATGCGTGTAGTGACTGAAAAAAAAAAATCTTTGATTTTTGTTGGCTAAGTGTTTTGCTTTGAGATGTCTCTAGTTGTCATCTAATTGTTAGATATTGGAATTTTCTTGTTTTTGTGTTTAATAAATATGAGTCGTAAGTGCAATTTCAGTGATCTTTGGTTGCACAATCCCAAGTATTCCACGTGGGTTGGTAAGGATTGCAGCAATAATCATGTTGCAAGATGTTTGTTATGCTTAAAGAACATCGATATTTCGTCCATGGAAGAGTCTGCATTGTGAAGTCTCATGAAAAGTAAAAAGCATGGGACCCGTTTCGAAAACAAAAGTCAAAATTCCACCTTAGATGGACTGTTTGAAAAAACACCATCATCACCACAGCCATCATCATCGTCATCAGCAGGTTGTTTACCCAGAAAAGATCCTACAAAAGCCGAAATATTATGGGCTTTAAAAGTGGTAGAAAGCCATTATTCGTACAGATCATGTGCTGGAATTGATAAGTTGTTTCCATTGATGTTTCCAGACAGTGAAAAAGCTCTCAACTTTTCTTGTGGGCAAACAAAATGTTCATATATTTGCTGCTTTGGCTTAGCACCCCATTTTAAATCACTTTTGTTGCAACAGATTAATGAAAGCAAAGATTTTGTTGTTTTGTTTGATGAGAGTTTAAATAAATACTCTCAACAAAAACAAATGGACATCCATATAAGATTCTGAGACAAGAACAGAGTAACATCACAGTATCTGACTTCTGTGTTTTTAGGCCACGCAAGTGCAGACATTTTATTAGACAAACTTAAGCAATCTTTGAAGGATTTGCCTTTAAAAAATACAGTTCAGTTTTCTATGGATGAGCCAAATGTGAATTTAAAGCTTTTTTCTTTATTTCAAGATTTATCGGCCAATTTAAATGCATCTCTCTTAAACACCGGTACCTGTGGATTGCACATAGTGCATAATGCATTGAGACATGCTACTACTGTAAGTGATTTAGAAACATTTCTCTCAAGCCTATACAGGTTATTTAAAGATTCACTGGCACGGCAGGAGGATTATTCAAATGTGGATAATGCTATAAAAATGCCACTAAAATTCTGTTAACACAGGTGGGTTGAAAATTCTCCTGTGTGTACTATAGAAAGTTGGCCCTTTATTTTGAAGTATGAAACTTTGGTAGCCCAGAAAATTGTAAATAATCCTTGCACAATTTCCTTGAATATTGTCCAAAAATGGGTGAATTATCCATTGGCACTTGCCAAATTATATTTTTAATTCTATTGCACAGCAACTGAGTCCCTTTTTAAAAAAGTATCAGGCAGATAAGCCAATGCTGCCATTCATGACTGAAGACTTAGAGAAAATGTTAAGGAATCTGATTAGTTGCTTTGTTAAAATGGATGTATTAGAACAAACAAAGACCATTACGGCCCTTCTAAAAATTGATCCAACTGATAATAAAAATTGTTCCACTTATAGGATGATTGATATTGGATTCCAGGCCGAAAAGGAGGTGAAGACTTTGCCATCAAATGTAAGTGAAAAGCAGATAATGGAATTTCGTATGAAATGCAGATCAATTTTGCAAAACCTTGTCAAAAAAATAGCTCACTAAATGCCCACTGCAGTATGCTCTTGTGCGGTGCATGAAGTGTTTAGATCCTAAATTAATGAGTGCTGAAAAAGTTTCAAGATTATTCAAGAAATTCTCGTGGAAGCAAATCATCTGAAACCTGGTGTTGACACTATTATGCTGCAGTTAAAGGATTTTATAAGTAGTGTTGCAGCAGTAACTTCAGATTTTAAACTTTTTGATAACAATTATGAGGAATTGAGAATAGATGTGTTATTTTATGAACATTTATCCTCAAGTAAAAACTATGGTCGGTTGTGGGAAGTAACTAAAAAGCTGCTGTTGCTCTCGCATGGACAGGTATCAGTGGAGAGAGGATTCTCCAATAATAAAGAACTAATAATTGACAATATGAAAAATAATAATAATATATGACTCTAAGTAACATTGGTGGCATGGAAAATTTCAAGTTTTCAAAATTGCTTCTGAGTAATGTCAAATGTGCTAGGCAAAGATATGTAATAAATTTAGAAGAAAGAGCTTGGGACAAGGTTAATTCTGCTGTAGCCCAAAAGAGAAAACAAATACTGGATGAAATAGAAAGTATGAATAAAAGAAAAATGTGTGTAGAAAATGAAGTATTAGATTTATTAAAATCAGCTGATGACTTGGCAACAAAAGCAAAAGATACTCATAATTTTAACTGCATTATTAAATTAAATAGCTTTAGAAAAACATCAAGACGAACAATCATTGATAAAAGAAATAGATTTTGAACTCAAGAAAAAAATGGATTTAGTGAATAATTGTAAATAAATTATTCACCCATTTGCTTAATATTTTTTAATATATTTGTTAATTATATTTTAACAATGATAAATTTAATGTTGTGTTAAAAGTACTAACATTTGAGTAGAAAAAATTATAATTATTTAAAAATTGATTACAGTATTTTCATTTGTTAAATATTTTCACCTGAAGAAAGATTGTCATTCAGTAAAGAACTTTTGCAAAAGCATTGTTGCTAAAAAATTTTTTTATAATTGGCTACCAATTACAAATACTGTTAATGAGTATCATAATACAACACACATAATTCTTGATATATAATATAGTCATTGCGGTTTAGGACATTAAAAATTTCATCCTTGAATTTTTTTCCCTGAAGGTCCTTGAAAGTGCTTGAATGTCCTTGAATTTTTTCTCTGAAAAAGAGTGGGCACCCTGATTACATTATGACCACCTTCCTAATAAGCTGCAGGACCCCTTTTAACCTGCAAAACAGCGGCCACTCGGCAAGGCATCGATTCGACTAGGTGGAGATAGGTATCCTGGGGTATCTGGTACCGTAATGTCAACAGCAGGTCCTCCAGTTCCCGTACATTTCCGGGTGGTGGTGATTTAGCAGGAACCTGTTTTTCCAAGTTGAACTATAAATGTTCGATTGGGTTCATGTCAGGTGAATTTGGAGGCCAGGGCATTAACAGAGAGTCACCAGCATGTTCCTCGAACCACTCCTTGACGATTCTGGCACTGTGGCATGGTGCATTATCCTGTTGGTAATGGCCATACCCAGCAGGGAACACAATTGCCATGAATGGGTTAACTTGGTCCGCAGCGATGTTCAGATACCTGACAGCTGTCAGGGATTGTGCTATTGAGATAATGAGGCCTAAAGTGTCCCAAGAAAACATCGCCCACAGCATAACACTGCCACCACTGGCCTGTTTCCAACCAACAGTGCATCCAGGTGCCATAGCCTCAGTTGGTAATAGGCGTATCCGTGCTCGGCCGTCTACGTGATGCACCAGGAATCTTGATTTGTCAGACCAGGCCACTTTCTTCCAATCATCCACGGTCCAGTCTTGATGATCTTGGGCCCATTTCATGCGTTGTTGGCGATTACATGCAGTGAGCATGGGGACCCGGGTGGGTCTTCAGCTACGCAGGCCAATCAGCAGGAGGCTGCAATGAACTGTGTGCTGTGACACATTGCCCTGATCATCATTGTTGTAGCTGTGGGTGATTTGTCTCACTGTGGCCCTGCGGTCGCTGTAAACAATGCGCGACAGTCTCCGCTCCCCTCTGGCATCAGTGAGCTGTGGACAACACACAGCTAATCGATGGTTCATCGTTTGGCCATCTGTACACCAATTTTGATACATATTCACTACAGCGGCACGTGAACAACCCACAAGCCACGCCATTTATGAGATAGTAGTTCCAACGTGCCATACCGTCACAATTTGCCCTTTATCAAACTCTGATAAATCAGCAGCTTTTCCCATTCTGACTCCGAACCCTCTTCTAACCAAAAGCCAGTCTTTGGGTTGTATATATACTGCTCTATGAACTTCACCTGCACCACCATTCAGTCTGCAGGTGTGTTCATTTCTCAGGTCTGGGGGTGGTCATAATGGAATGGCTCGTTGGTGTACATGTATATGTAAATGCAAATTCAGAAGAAGCAATGCTTATGCTTTCAGTTTTCTGTGGAAGAAGAAGTGAGAAAGCTGTTTGTGGTACACGAAGTATGAAATTCTAATCTGGTTAAAATTTTCATTGCATGCAAAATGCAAATCAGAATAGTTGTTAATGTTTTGCTACCGTCCATTTGTAGAGTCACCTATAACACTCGGCTGCCAGCAGCTGAGTGTCAGCACACTGTCGGGTATGTTGATCGGAGAACAGTTCTATATGTGGTGTGATGCTGGTGCCATCTTCTGGAAGTTGTGGTATGTATTCCCAATTACTAAAATATGCTTATTTTATTTTGTTTTCTTTATATTTTTATTTTTGCCTTCTTTTTTTCCCCTCTCATATCTTGCCCCTAACTATAGTTAAAGAATACGTACCGCAACTTTTAACACATAGCAAACTATAGTTAGAGGCAAGACATAAGAGGGAAGGGAGGTGGGAGGGAAGAAGGCAAAAATAAAAATATAAAGAAAACAAAATAAAATAAATGCATTTTAGTAACTCGGGATACATACTGCAACTTCCAACAGATAGCACCAACATCGCACCACTTGTTGAACTGTACTTCGATCGACTTACCCGACAGCGTGCTGACACTCTGTTGCTGGAAGCCGATGTGTTAAGACCAGCTCTTTTCTGAAGATTCCCACAGCTGCTAGGTAAAAATATTCAATTCTCCTGTTTGGTTTGATGTGTCACACCTTTTATTAACGTTCCAGAATTGTACATTAGTGTTTTGGAGTTAACTAACGAAGTAGAGGTTAGGGTTTGGTTAGTTTTAGATTTGGAAAACAATTAAGTTACAGAGTTGAATTACTTGTTTTTATAGAGTTAAATGTTCTCTTAAGATTGGTTAATGTGCATAAGATAAGTATAGACTTAGCATTTATAATTACTGAACACATCTCACTACCAGGAAGTTAGTATTTGTCTACATGGGCTTGAAATGTGACAAAATGAATTTCAGCCACTTTGTGTATGCTAAAGGTAAGCTTATTATTAGTATAATATTGACCAATCAGTGGGTAAGCTGATGTGGCATATAAGTCGAAGCCTGGACTTCTGAAGAAAATATTATCATCTTATAAGCCGGAAAATTTGATAATTGCATGGAAATTTGATCAAGTGTCAAAAACTATCTGCTTTTGCTCTTATGTTTTGATAACAGAGCATATGTTGGTTAACTTTTCATTAGCATGGCAACCGAAAGGTCTTCACTTGAACCATTACTCACAGTTTTGTGATATTAAACTACTAGCGAGAAGTAGCTCATTTTTAACTTCTTTAGCACTGGCTTTCTGATGAGTTTTGGGACCATGAACCTAGTTACATTGTTGTGTTTGCTTTTGTTGATGTTGTTAGTTAATATATTACATTATTTTGTTGTCACTCCTAGCTGTTAGTTCATGAAAACATGTTTTATAAAAATAAAAGCTTATAAAGTTTTGAGAGCCATGTTTTTAGGAAAAACTTTATTGTGTGATGTAGGCAAGCATTAATCCCATTTGGCAGTAAACTGTACTAACTATTAACAGTTACAAACTTGTAAATTGGGATTATAATTTATTGGGTACCATTTCAGAACTGTAGCTGGATAAAATAGATCTAATCAGCACTTCTGAATTGTACATTTTGTTTTTTTCATTAAATATTGCATGTCATATCTACTTTTTTAATACCGAGTATGCCCAAACGACATTATGTGTATTTACACTGAAGAGCAATGGAATTAGAGATACCTGTCTAGTAACGTGTAGCACCACCTTTCACCCTGATGACGGCAGCGATTCGTCTCGGCTTGGACTCGACAAGACACCGGAAGCGTTGGGAAGCCATATGAATCCACGACCCCTGAACAAGCTCCCATAGTTCACGAAGATTTGATGGAGGGGTCAGAGCCTCGAACATCTCTCTCGATGGCATCCCAGGTGTTCTCGATGGGATTGAGGTCAGGTGACCTAGCTGGCCAAGGAAGCGAGGTCACATCGGTGGAGTGTTCATGCAACCATTCGGATACATTTCGGAAGCGATGGCACAGTGCATTGTCTTGTTGCAGGATGAGGTCCCCAGTGGGATGTTGAAGACGCACAAACGGGAGCAAATGGTCGTCCAGGATATCCTGGTAAAGTTGACCTATGAGAGACGATGTCACATGTACCAGGGGTCCCATTTCAGTTCACGTAAACAGTCCCCAGATGAGTATGCCACCACCACCAGCTTGAAGAGTACCCTGCTGGCAAGAAGGATCCATCGCTTCATGTGGTTTGCGCTGTACTCGCATCCTGCCATCCGCATGTACCAACGTCAATATCGACTCATCAGTCCAGGCAACATTTTTCCACATGTCTAGGGTCCAGTGGCGATGTTCCCGCACCCATGCTAATCTTTGCACTCTGTGATTTGCGATCAGCAGCGATACCCTCGTGGGACGATGGCTTCTGTACTCCATAGCGAGGAGATGGTTCTGGATGGTGTAGCTGCTTACACGTTTTTGTGCACCAGCATTAAATTGCCGAGTGATTTCTTGCGCTGTGATCTGCCTATCAGCTATTACAATGCGAGCTAGCCGATGATGACCCCACTCATCCACGCGCTGTTGTCCACGGCAGTTGGCCCTTGCAGGGATGGTTTTACCGGATTCGATGTGCTCACGCTGCACTCGTGACACAGTGGCTTGTGAAAATCCCAGTGCCTGCACGACTTCCGAGATGGAGTGACTCATTCGTCGGTCCCCGACAATTTGCCCACGATCAAATGCGCTTAGACCCTTCGTCTTACCCATACTGCGTCTGACTCTTACTGATTCCTGTCGCATCACTCCTTATATTGTCAGATCGCTGCATACGTAATGTCGTTTCCGTTTACAGGGCCGCCCACAGCGCCACATTTGCATAACGCCAGCTGTCTCTAATTCAATTGCTCTTCAGTGTATATTCATGCTGTTGAAGTCGTGTGATTCACAAAGAATTATTTGTATTCATATCTTTATGCTGTCAAAGTTATGTGGTTCACATCATCAACTTCTTAAAATAATTATTTCTTGTAGAATGGCTAATAAACAGTAAAGGTACCTTTATGAATTTTATCATCCTCCTTCGTTTTATGTATTTATTTCCTGATTTTTTAGTTAAACCTTTGATTTTTAAAGGCCTGTGTTCAGCATGGGGTTACCATGTTAAAAGCAAAGCGATACAAAAGAGATTCAGTAAAATTATAATGATTGGGTAAAATGGGTGGTTGCTATAATGTTAACAAGTTAGTAAAATCATGCAGTGCATTGATTATGATATGCTTTCCAACATAACAGAAATCATTATTCAAGTTATTACACAAGTTATGAGGATAATGGCTGTGGAATAAATCTTGTTCCTGTGCCCTGACCTTTGATCCCATTTTGATGATATTCAACAGAACCGGTTCCGTATATCTCCGGAATAACAAAGTTTTGTCGCAGTTGAAGCATTTTTACGTAAGTTATGATGCTTAAGGACGATGGAATGGATCCCACTCCTATGTCCTGATCTTTGACCCCATTTCTCCCATTTTCAACAGGGTTTATTGCCAGGTGGTCCCCTACCCCATACTAAAATTTCATTGAAATCGAACCATTTTTATGCAAGTTATGACGCATGAGGGCAATGGAATGAATCCCGCTCCTAGGTTCTGACCTTTGAACCCATTTCGTCCATTTTCAATAGGGTTCGTCCCCACGTGGTCCCCTACCAGATATTAAAATGTCATCGAAATCAAACTATTTTTACGCGAGTTATCGTGCCAACACACAGACAGACGGACAAAGCTGGAGCATATACGCTTCTTCAACGTACAGTTTTAAAGCATAAAAAGCATGATCCATACACTCTTCAAGCTGTCCCGTATGCATTACAGTCGGTCAGTTCCCAACTATCCTCAGCGGGCAACTAGGTGTTGACTACCTGTCAGAGTATCCTGCCTTGTCATGATGTTTTTGACTTTCAATGTCTCATCATTCCCATTATCTTTCTTTTACTATCGACATTGTTGCAGATGGATTCAGTTGCACCATCTTGGTCCATGTGTCTTGAAGACTTGTATCTTTTTTTTTCTTCGTTTTTTTGTCTTTCCTCTTTTTTTTTTTTTTTTTTTTTTTTGTTAATTCTATTGGAAAATTGTTGTTGCAATTAGAAACTTTTTGTTATCTCTATTATTATCATTCCTTAAATGATTTAACCTGATGTAGTATTCACCTTGTAAAAAGTTTAGAAATTCACCTTTGCAGTAACTCTTGCAAATGAGCCTCGCCGCCCCGGTGGCACAGTGGAATAAGCGATGGCCTCTGATCATTCATCCAAAAGGGGTCCGGGTTTGAATCCCAGTGAGGCATGGATGTTGTGTTTGTCTTATGGCACTGGCTCTCTCCCTTCCATGGAACCAGTGACCCTAAATTAGGGACGGGCGACTGCTTATAGCCTTTTGTTATCTCTATAAAAATGAGTCCCTCCGTATCATATCCTCATTATAGTCAAGAAATGGTTGCAGTCATTTTTCCTGTGTGGTACATAGTGGCATACCAGAAAAACTCTCCTGTTTTCCCCGAAAAAAATAACTTTGAGGCCCTTTTGTAAAAATCTGTGAGCCTTCAAATACTGAAGTTTTTAATTAAAAAAATTATTGGGCATTTTAGTTACAACGTGCGCACTCATTTTAATTACAACATGCACATTATGTGTAACAAAAATGTGCATGTTGTAACTAAAATTAATGTCTTTGTTTCTACCAATACAAAGTACTACAAAACATTTATAGCAAAGTTAATCATATCATACAAATTTCATCTTTTAGAGAACTAAGGCAGCCTCATTCAAATCCCTCACGATCATACATGCAAAGCATGTAACTTCTGTGTGAAAATGTTTAATGACCTTCTCCAATTCATTCAAAAACACAGAATGCAAGTAAGCAAATAATAACAATTAAGAATTTTGGCATGAGAAAAACATAACTACTTAGATTATTTACTCTTAAATATAAAAAAAGCTTAATATGATGCCACAATATTTTGCACATAGTAAAAAAATTCTCTTGAGTTTGTTATAAAAAAATTACACAGGTCTCTGTTTCTTCATGCACATAAAGAACACCTTTTTAGCACGTCTTTTGTAAAAAAAGATCGTGCTTATGTTATTGGTTTGTCCGTCCATCCATCCGTACCCACAATATCTCTGGAACTATTAGTCCGATTTGAAAAATTCTTTTTGCATTGGGAAGCTTGAAGTATGAGAATGATGATCCTTCATTTCGTTTTTTTTTTTTTTTACGATGTACAATTTCGCCGCTAGAGGGCGTAAATGTAGATGATGTCGGATTAAAAAATACGTTTTATTCTACATATTTGCTTCGAAACATCGGATTGAAAAAATTCTTTTATCTTTCGCTTCCATTTATGTCGAAGAGTATTTTAGAATAGTTACTTTTTCAAATTAGGCATTGATTTTCCGCAAGGGGGCGTAAAAGTAAATTACATTTTTCTCGATAACTCTTCTAAAATTTCAATTTGAAAATTTTTTTCTTCAGAAGATACACCTCCTGATAAAAATCTTTTGCATATAATTTCTAATTTTTGGTAATAAATACTTTGGCCACCAGGGGACATAAGTGTTAGTTTTTGCTTCTGATGTATTTGCCATAAAATCTGAGCTTCTAAAATATCGATTGAAAAAATTCTTTCATGGACTGATGCCACTCGCATCGATAAACGTTTTTGGAATATTTTCTTCCTAAAATATTCCACAGTTTCCCCGCCAGGGGGGCGTAAATGTATATCTTATTTTTGTCAATATCTCTACTTCTAGGAGTACGATTTGAAAAATTCCTTCTTTGTTGGATTGTGTTTTCAGTGTAACATGTTTTTTTATATAATTTCAAAATTTTCAAGTAATTCATAGACTTTCCGCTAGGGGCGTTGAGGTAAATTGCGTTTCCCCCTATATCTCTGCTTCTAAATCTCCAATTTGAAAAATTCTTTCTGAACAGGATACAGCTCCTGATGGGTAATTGTTTGCACATAATTTCTATTTTTTGTAAAAAATGCTTTGGCCACCATGGGGCGTAAATCTTAATTTCCGCTTCTGATGTCTTTGTTATAAAGCAAAATTGTTCTAATTTGAATCTCGGTCACTATGACCATGTGTTATACTGTAAATACACTTGTATAAAATAATGTGAAACAATATAGCACATGATGTATAGAAAAATAATTAGTGGTCGAACAAAAGAAAAATGTATGCACAAACAGTAAAATTTACGTTGTCGAAGTAACAATTAATTAAATCTTACCAGGCTCAGATCCTTGAACTCTGCCAAGTGCAGAGGTGATTTATGAGCTTGACAAAAAAAAAAAAAAAAAAAAAATTCATAAAATTTATCTATCAATACCTTGGATTCACTTAACACACATAAACAAGTAATAAAGGTGACTTAAAATTTTTAGGTGTAAAAATTGATTATCAGTTGTGTTTATTGTTGATCAGGCCGCCTGATCAGAATTTTGTTGAGATTTTTACAGATCTTTTTTATCTTTTGTTTTTCATTCACAAAGCACCCACGAATGCCAAAAATGTGTTTTAGAGTCCAATTTCAATTTTGTTGGGTGTATATTTCTAAATTAGTTATACAATTTTCAGATTTGTCTAAAATTCCAAATTTTTAACATTTCAATTTGTAAATTTTCAATTATTCAAAATTCAGCGTGATTCAATTATCACTCATTTAGAAAAAAATTATGTGATTTACACCTGATATTTCCCTTTTAGGTACATTTACAAAACATCATGCACAATACAAAAGAATAATACACTTTGGCCAAAAATAAAATGAGCACTGAGGTTTCTCAGCGTGTAATGCATTACACCTGCCTCTGAAGCTTTTTTTTTTTTCTTTTATATCATTTGTGTTACTTCAAAAATCAATTATATAACTCTTCCCCATTTTATAAGACCCGATAAATTTCATTTTTCACAACTATCACCCATGTTCTCCCGCATCATTACTCGATACATTAAGATTTTCTCGTACATTATACTAATTTCAAATAATCATAGACTTCAACAATAATTACATCCTTTTGACAACCCTGTTATCCTCTACCAATTTTTTTTTTTTTTTTTTTTTTTTTTGTTGAGAGGGAAAAAAAAAAAGAAAAGTCTGTTGAAACAGGAGGCCAAAAAGTGAATTTAGATCAGAAGGGTTACCTTTTTTTCCTCTAGGCAGTATTACCTCAAGGGAGAGTGGCGGACATCACCACTAATCTCTGGATATACCTGGTTAGGTTCTGGTTATATTTCTTTTAGGCGGTCTTGGCTCTATTGTCCTTAGGTGTGTGTGTGGGGGGGGGATCGTGAAGAGAGAACATCCGTTGAGGCTTCTTCCAGCCTTTCCTTTTCAGCAGCGGATAAAGGTGTCATCCAAGATGGCTCTTTCGTCGGTGAGAAGGTTACACCATGGTTTGTACAGGACTCCATTTTTCTTTTTTGACTCTGAACTCTGAGCAGGAATGAGTTGGCAGGAAGTGTCAGGCGTCTAGTCCCTCAGTTAGGCTCAGCTTGTAGAAACAGATAATCAAGTCTTTTCTCTTTTCCATATTTCAAAAAGAGGTCACTCCGGACATAGCAAAGAGTGGAACTGCTGTCAGCATACTCCAAGACGAGCTTGAGTGAAAAATTAACCTAAAAAACCCCAAGAGGTAAGTGTGCGCGGTAGGTGAAACCTCATATCACGGTCAACTGCAGAGTGAAAGAGTGAGTGATAAGCTCGCCCAACATCAACTTCTTTTCACGGGTCAGCGGGTGCTGACCTCAGTCCAACACGAAACAAGTGAGGTGTTACCCTCTGAAAAACTAAGGAGCAAGTGAGAGAGTGAAGAATGAAGAGAGAAAATCTCCTCTTTGCTCAAACTTTTACAAAACTGTAGCACGCAAGGTGTTTACGAGGGGTGTGGTAGGGGATGAACCTGCTGGTCATCCATGGCATCCTCTTGACCCTGACTTTGCAAAAATTCTTGAAATTCACCCTGCTATGCCCTGGGGATTTATTGAATTTAAGTTTTTCAAGGTGACTTTCCTAAGGAATTTCTGGGCTAACAGGAAACGAGATTCTTATCTCTGGGTTTGGCAACTTCCTGTCTAGTGAAAAAAAACTAAATGCTGCAAATTTCGGGGATCCAAATGTTCACATAAAATTTACATCAGGTACACATTTCTCAAAACTCTAGAATACAAAAATTTTCACATCCTTTTCTTTACAAATTGCTGAAGAAGAAATTTCAGAATTCAGGAGAGAGAAAAAAAGAATTAATTTCCTTTAAAAAAAATCATTCTACTGACATAATGCATGATTGTATACCAAATTTTGTTGGGTCTTGCTAACACACCTGAACGTCGCAAACTTTTGTACCAATAAATGCTTCTCACCACACACTATTTAATCTCAGTCATAATGTAAGCTTAATTTTATTTAATTAATTATGCACGAGTTCACTTTATGATTCCAATGTTCATGATTACTATATATATAAATATAAAATTTAGTTTTTAAAATGAAGTAAATAATTTAGTTTACACATGTTCTAGTTTCACACATACTAAAAGTAATTTTTAAGCCATTTACATATGTTCAAATTCTTTCTAGCTCTCATTCCAAAAACACATATACAGTACACATACAAAAACTATAAATACATAATTTCCACTGAAATCTTTGAACGAATGTTTAAGAAAGTGAAAAAAAAAATGTTTTTCCTGTCGTTCAGTTCGCCTCAAAAAATGAAAGTCAGAAAAAAATTAATGAGAGGATAAATTTGAGGAATCATTCTTGGAGACAAGAATGCGTGGATATGTGATTTTTTCGCATAGTCGAACCAAAGATTGGGTCCTAACCTTCGACACCACTAATAGAAAAATATCAACACATCGTATTCGCAGCAAAATATGAGCTTCTAAATTCTCGATTGAAAAAAACGTCGTTTGTAGACCGATACTACTCATGTCGATAAATCTTTTAGAAACATCTTCTTCGAAAATAATGCATGGTTTCTACGCCAGGGGGCGTAGATGTATATCTTATTTTTGTCAATATCTCTACTTCTAGGAGTCCGATTTGAAAAATTCCTTCTTAGTTGGATAGTGTTTCCAGTGTGACATGTTTTTCATATAGTTTCAAAATTTTCAAGTAATTCATAGACTTTCCGCTAGGGGGCCTAAAGGTAAATTGCTTTCCCCCTATATCTCTGTTTCTAAATCTCCGATTTGAAAAATTCTTTCTGCACCGGATACAGCTCTTGATGGGAAATCCTTTGCACATAATTTGTAATTTTTGTAAAAAATGGTTTGGCCACCAAATGGCGTAAGTCTCAATTTCCGCTTCTGATGTATTTGCAGCAAAATATGAGCTTTTAAAATCTCGATTGAAAAAAGTCGTTTGTTGACCGATACTACTCATGGCGACAAACCTTTTAGGAACATTTTCTTCTTGAAATAATGCATGGTTTCTACGCCAGGCAGCGTAGAGGGATATTTTATTTTTGTCAATATCTGTACTTCTAAGAGTCCGATTTGAAAAATTCATTCTTTGTTAGATAGTGTTTCCGATGCGAAATGTTTTTCTTATAAATTCAAAATTTTCAAGTAAATCATAGACTTTCTGCTAGGGGGCACAAAGGTAAATTGCGTTTTCTGCGTTATTTCTGCTCCTAAAACTCCGATTTGAAAAAATCTTCCTGTATCGCATACAAGACCTGATGGAAAATATTTTTCACATAATTTCTGATGTTTGGTAAAGAATGGTTTGGCCATCAGGGGGCATAAGTGTTAATTTCTGCTTCTGATGTATTTGTAGCAAAATCTCGGTTCCTGAAAACCTGAAAACTCCACTAAATTTTTTTCTTGGACCAATACCGCTCGTATGGATAAACCTTTTGAGAATACTTTCTTCCTAAAATAATGCATGGTTTTCCCTACCAGGGGACGTAAAGTCACATCTTATTTTTGTCGATATCTCTGTTTCTAAGAGTCCGATTTAAAAATTATTTCTGTGTTGGAGAGCATTTCCGGTGCGAAATGTTTCTCATATAAATTCATGTTTTTCTTAACACACAAGTCTGCAACCAGAGGGCGTAAGCTCAAGATTTCGTGTATAGCAATATCTGAGGGATTAAAAACCCTGATTGTAAAACTTCTTTCTTCCATCAGATACTATTGTTTTCCATACCAGTTCCATTGACTTTGAATAGCTTTGATAAATTTAATTTGCGTCAGAATGGATTCAAAAAACGTGCTTATTACACCCGAAAGTTTGGTGTCATCTTTCTTGTTGTTCATTGTATTTAGAAGGAAGTGTAGTTATGCTCAGACACTGTAACATGGTTTGTACGCTCCTTGAAAATCTTGAAAAGTCCTTGAAAATAAAGTTCATTTTCAAGTCCTTGAAAGTACTTGAAAATTTTTAAGACTCTGTAAGTAGTACTTGAACAAAAAAAATTCTTTTTTTTTTTTTTAAGTAATGATAGTGACGTGCCTGCCCCGCAGGATGCACCCAAGATAAAGGCAGATAGCAGCAAGACATTCTGTCCGCACAGCTCAGTTGGGAGAGCGACTTACTCCAGAGTGAGGGGACCCGGTTTGATGTCCGGCGCGGACAGACTTGTTCGTTATACTGGCGCCCGAACTTCCAGGATGACCAGGCTGTTAAGTTTCTCGCAATGATGTGATGTTCTTTCCACACGGCGAGACAGGAAAACTGAGAATCCCTTCTGCAGTGCTTCGAAAAATTAATCGGTGTGATGTTACATTCCACACACTAAGTTGTCTGGGATTTCTCAAATGCGCGTTCTTCATGGGATGACTGCCTGCAGCAACACATGGTCCTAGCTGACCCGTAGAGGGCTGGGGGACAAGTGGCGTGCCTCCTGCTCCGCCGGATGCACATCAGATAAAGGCAGATAGCAGTGAGAGCAGATGTCCGGGTAGCTCAGTTGGGAGTACGACTTACTCCAAAGTGAGGGGACTCACGTTCGATGCCTGGCACAGAGAAACTTGTACGTTATGTGATATGAAAGAGCGTGTGTAAAATAATTGCTTATGCTAAAAAGTTATATGAGATTTCTGTGTAAATTCACAAAGTCATCGCTCTTTCCCCATTTATCTTTAATTAACACACAGCAACCAAAATTTTTTTATCCGGACACCGCTGAGATCGAATCCCAGATCTCTCGATAACTAGCTGAGTGCGTTTGTTTTACGCTATGGTGGCCAACAATCCACGGCGCTATGTGTGTTTATCTGTCAGCATCTGACTTCACAAATCCGTAGAGATGGGCTCAGCAACTGAGACGTCTCAATCTGGTGGGGCTTAACGGCACAAGCTATTTAATTGTAGCTAATAAATTCAATGGGCGAGAGTAAATGGTGAAAATCTTCCAAGTACATGGAGACAATGTAAATAAACAAAGTTGTTGCTAAAAAGGAGGGTAGGTCATTGAAGGTGTGCTCATCCCAGCTGAGCTTAATGGTTTGAATTTGCTAAAATACCTACCTACTGACTGACCAACAGCGCACACATATGATAATTTAGTTTTAAAAAATCCTTGAAAAGGGCTTGAATTTATTTTGCTTAGAAGAGCACGAACCTTGTGTAATACATAACACCTTATTCTCATTGGAATAAAAATTTCATACATTGAACTGATATTTCTTTCACATTCTCTTCTTAATATGCATGTATATGACTGTGAAAAGGGGCCTCATGTCTTCTAAAGAGAGGAGCTGCTTTTCAGTCATAGTCTTTATAAACTAAACCTGCAAAAATGATTTCTCAATATTTGCTTATTTATTGCAAAAATAAATAAATATCAAAATTGCTTTTCTTTTTAATGCGTCATTCAAAGCTACCGTTAAAAATTGCTGGCTATTTTTTTTACCAGCTTCACATGAAGTTTCTGCGAACGTTTTTATAAAATCAATTTTGCTGAGGCTAAAGACCCTCTTAGCCGTAATCCCCACCTCCCCACTGTGGGAGTCACAGGAGCTATCGGCACACCCCTCCTAACATCAAGTTTGAAAATACTGCCCTGCCCACCCTCATGCTAAGATTGTACACTCTATGAGGTTTTCAAGTTTTGTGATGAAATATTACATGGTGAACAGCAAACTAAAAGCAACTATTATCACAATCTGGTTGCTAAGAATAATCTGTGAATTTCCCATGTATTTATGATGAATTGGCAGTCACTCGGGTTTTGCGAAAGTTTAGAAATTTACGTTTGCATTAACCCTTTGCAAATTGGACTCGCCATATCATATCCTCATTATTTGGAAATACCTTCTTAAATCTGACAATAACTAAATTAACACATGTTTACCACTTTGTGTTATCTTCATTTACTCTAAGGTTGATAAGAGTAGAATAGTTACTACAGAAATGATAAATATTCTTCCATTCAATGTTTGTTACGTAACTGTCTTGCATGGATTTCTGATACGTCATTAAAAATTCCTTTTACTTTTCACATTTTCTTTTTCTGTTACCTTGTTTTTATGGAGAAATATTTCTTCCTTAATTTCCATATCTGAGGTACTGGTGATTTGACCTATATCTGTTCCTAGATTTGAAAGAGTTATCAATGTGACAAGGAAGCATATAGAATTGCTTCGACTAGCAAACTCTGGAGATGCTTGGAACTTCACTGTCCTGAGAGATGCAATTGTAATATACTCAAATTGAAATCTGCAGATGCAGGTTTGGTTCCCACCCCAGGATAACATTATTTTCAAGTTTTCTGATGAGATGTTATGTGGTGAACATTAAGCTAAAACCAATTCAGTGTCACAATCTGATTGCTGAAAATAATCTTGTAACCATATATTTTTCTCCAGTTTACACCCTGCTCTTTTATAAGCCTAGAATGAACTCTGAATATGCTAGCTGGATGTAACTCCTAAATAACTTCTGGCATTCCTTAAATGATTTAGCCTGATATGATATTCACCGTGTAAAGAGTATTAGTTTCCAGTATGAATATTTTTATTGTGTTTATCTTACTGAGTATGTGACTTCTAGTTCAAGGATATATGCAGTACATCAGTCTATTATTACCAACTGCAGAGTATTGCCCAGTATTAGTTGATACATCATCAGCATCAACAATTGTGAATCCATATCCAAAGTTCTGTGTGAGAATTTGTGTTGCCATTTACAAATATATTAGGTTGTAATGCTGTCTGAAACACGATAAAACTTCATTAAAACCACAACACACTAGTTGCAAGATGAAGTGAAAGATTTACTACAATTAAAACCAGTATGTTACAGTTAAAATGATAAAATTACATGAGGCGAGATCTTTCGGGCCACCCCTTGGTGCCCATTGCCAAGCCAAGTGTGAATACATGTGGTGCGACGACAACTTATATGCATTATAATAGTCATGTGATGTCGTTATGGTAACAGTAATGTGCATGTGAATAAACATAAATTTCCAGGTTAACATTAAAATCATATTAACAATGGGTTCAAGTGAATGTATAAGATGTTGCCAGGTTAAAGGGAGGGCATAAGGGAGGTCATCGTTACAGCATAATTTGTTAAACCACACTATAAAAAGTGCTTCCTTAAACAAGGTGTCTTTCCTGTATTTGGTGTAGGCGAGATGAGAGACCTAAAAAACTTCACAAGGAAGGCTACCCAATTAGACCTTTGGTCTCCGGATTTAATAGTCCTACACGTCCATTAGAGAAAGCCATTTCTACTTTCCTTTCCCCCTACTTTTTGCCCTCAAAATTTTCCATCCAAAGTTCTCGTCAAGCACTTGATACTATTAAGGCTTTTAACCGGACTGATATTCCGTTTTTTATGGCAACCCTTGATGTTAATTCATTATTCCCCAGTGTACCTATTTCACTTGCCCATGAACTTATTGAACAGAAATTAATCTCTATGTCTAATATTTCACCGGTTGAAAATGAAGCTATCATGTCAGCCTTAAAACTTGTTGCAAAGAGGTCATACTTTAAATTTGATGACATCATCTACCAACAGCTTGATGGGACTCCAATGTGATCCCCCTATCACCTATCCTTGCCGAAGTTGTGTTACAGTTTTTAGAAGAATCTATCATTTCACAAACCCCATTCCCCCTTTACTTTATTTACGTTATGTAGATGATGATCTGATTTTTGGCCTCATTCACTGCAACTGTTTCAACAATTTGTTCACTCTCTCTCCTCATTCATTCCCACCATTAAATTTACCATAGGTACAGAAGAAAACTGTTCCCTTCCTTTTTTAGATTTTTGTCTTCATCGTCAACCCGGTACCAATCGACTATCTTATTCAGTTTTTCGTAAACCGACTTTTGTAACCATCACTTATCCCTTTCTCGTCATACCATCCGATTCAACATAAACTAGCAGGATTACGTTCATATATAGCAAGGGCTTTTACTCACTTGTCTTCAATTTGTCATTGTCGAACTGAACTTACATTTATTTCAAACTTAGCTAAGACCTTTGGTTACCCACTTTATGTAGTACCGACACTTATTTCTCGTTACCAGCGGACTGTCTCCACAAAACTACAAGTAGACAAACCAACTGTGAAATTTGTTGGCTCTGTAACTTTAACATCCCTATTGTCAACATGCTTAACAAATTTTGTAATAAACATAAATTACATTTCGGGATCCGAACCTTTAACATTTTTAAGAATTTACGTTCTGACCGAGACGTTTTATCAATAGGCGAAAAACATGGTGTTTATTGTATTCCTCTATGCCCCTAAACCCCTAATCAACCGAATTCGAGTTACATTGGCTCCACTTTACGAACAATTTCGGTTCGATCCCGTGAACACCAATATGACATATTTATAATGAGGAACAGTACACCAATTAAGTAGTAAATAGTAACGCTGTACTAGTGATACGATTTATTTCCTACGCCAATAAATCGGATCACTAGTACAGCGTTACTATTTTCTACCAATATGACATTTCCAGGGAAGCTACAACCACGTCTTTAGCTTGCACAGTAACCCGCAATCAATTTACTCTGTGTTGGAACGAAGTCTCTCATCTCACCTACACCAAATACAGGAAAGACACCTTGTTTACGAAAGCACTTTTTATAGTGTGGTTTAACAAATTATCCTGTAACGATGACCTCCCTTATGCCCTCCCTTTAACCTGGCAGCGTCTTATACGTTCACTTGAACCTCCATTGTTAATATGATTTTAATGTTAACTTGGAAATTTACGGGTCTTTTAGAGGTTATTTTTAATGAAAGTTGGTTGTCAAATTTTCGAACTAAAGCCTAGTTCGTCATCAGGACTATGTCACTGGAGTAGTTGCTGCCACTCAATTGGAAGAGACCATCCGCAATTATCGTTAATTGTGGTACTCCTGATGACGAACTAGGCTTTAGTTCGAAAATTTGACAACCAACTTTCATTAAACCTGATGACGAACTAGGCTTTAGTTCGAAAATTTGACAACCAACTTTCATTAAAAATAACCTCTAAAAGACCCGTAAAAAGTTATTCCACAATCACTATGAATAGAGGTGCCATAAATGCATTTACAACTTGGAAATTTATGTTTATTCACATGCACATTACTGTTACCATGGCGACATCACGTGACTATTATAAAGCATACAGGGTGTCCCAGAACTTCATGTACAAACTTGGAGGGGAGGTAGAGAACAGCGTTAGGAACCAGAATTAAATAGGAAAGCACGGGCGGAAATGTCACCCTCACGTGAGAAAGAGACACAAAGACACAGTAAGGCCACAATACAGAAAGCAGTGTAAAACGCTTTATTACACAACAAAAGAGTACAATGTGGGACTTACAAGCATCACAGGAGGTGTTCAAAACTGTGCCCATTGGCCTGGATGCACGCATGACACCTACGCGACATGGATTGGTGAACTTTGTCGAACATACCCGAGGTTTCGCGGATCGTAGCAGCAGCGATGGAGATTCGTGCCACCAGGTCCATTTCAGAATTTACTGGCGTGTCGTACACAATGCTCTTCATGGCACCCCAGAGATAAGAATCAAGAGGAGATAAATCAGGTGATCTGGAGGGCGATTGGACGGGACCGCCACACCCAATCCACTTGGTTCCAAATGTCCGGTCCAAATGGTCACGTACGCACCTTGAGTAATGAGATGGCGCCCCATCATGTTGCAACCACATTCCGCGTCGAACATGTGCGGGGACATCGTGCAGCATTTCCGGAAGAACCTCCTGAAGAAAGACGAGATTCTTGAAGTGTCCAGTCGAGGTGGTAAGATGTATGGCCCGACTAAACTGTCCGCCACAATACCCGCCCACACATTAACAGTGAAGCGTTGTTGTGCGGCTCGTGGTCGGGTTCCGTGTGGGTTGTCTACGGCCCACATGTGCACGTTGTGCGTATTGAACACCCCGTCACCTGAAAAGGTTGCTTCATCACTGAACATAACAGAACTGGGAAATTGCGGGTCGGCCACACTTTGGTGCAGAAACCACTGTGCAAACACGACACATCGTGGGTGATCATCCGGCTGCAGTAATTGAACTCTCTGAAGATGAAAGGGATGTAAGGCTTTGCCCTGCAGAACGCGCCAGACAGTTGATCGAGACGTTCCGGCGGCAGCGGCAAGCACCCGTACATAGGTCCCAGGGATTTCGGTCCACAGCATGCAACAGACGCTCATCCAATATGGGTGTTTGTGCTGTTCGTGGCCGCCCGGTATCCTGCATCGTTGCTGTGAAGGATCCATGTTCTGCAAGGTTCTGATGTACTCGAGCGAACATTTGATGATTTGGTTGGCGCCTCGTTGGATATCTTTCCCGATACAACCGACCAGCAGCGCGTCCATTTCCGTTGGTTAGGCCATAGACGAAGTGCATATCCGTCAACTCGGCGTGTGTGAAACAATTCATGTTGATCACACACAGTCCGCGTCTAAAATGAGGAAGCCACACGTGCCGACCTTGCGAGCTCGCATACAGCGCCGCCTATGGTTTCCGCCCATGCTTTCCTATTGAATTCTGGTTCCTAACGCTGCTCTCTACCTCCCCTCTAAGTTTGTACACGAAGTTCCGGGACACCCTGTATAAGTTGTCGCCGCACCACATGTCTTCACACTTGGCTTGACAATGGGCACCAAGGGGTGGCCCGAAAGATCTCGCCTCATGTAATTTTATCATTTTAACTGTAACATACTGGTTTTAATTGTAGTAAATCTTTCACTTCATCTTGCAACTAGTGTGTTGTGGTTTTAATGAAGTTTTATTGTGTTTTAGACAGCATTACAACCTAATATATTTGCATTGTGAATCCAATCTTTTCCACAGCTTTCTGTTCTGAGCCAGTCACTCTGGCATGCTTTTGAATTTCACTCACTCATTTTTGATATTTTCTTTTTCTAAGTCTTTTCCTGTCCTTTGGAATCCAGAATCCAGTGTAGGCCTAGTATTTCGTTTGTGCAATGGTGTTCAATTCTTCTAACAATATGTCTAGCCCATTGCCATTTCAGTGTTTTTCCCTTGATCTTTTTTTTTTTTATGACAATTTTTATGACCACCATCTACAACTCAATGGGCTATAAGCAGTCTTGCATCCCTAATTTTTGGCCACTGGTACCAGGGAAGGGAGAAAACCAGTGCCATGAGACAAATTAACATCCATGCTTCACCGGGATTCGTCCATAAGACAATCAACATCCATGCCTCACCGGGATTCGTCTCTGATGAATGGTTAGAAGCCAGCACTTAGACCACTGCTCCGCCAAGGCGGCTTCCTTGAACTTGATGTCATCAACTCTTGTCGTTTTCCTGATCCATGAGTTCCTATTTTTTTCTGGTTAAACTGAGCATGCACCTCTCCTTTCTTCTCTAAGTAGTCTGTAGCTTCTGAATGTCTTTTTTAGTTAAGGTCCATGTTTTTGATCCATACATAAAAACTGGAAGGATGCACCAATTAAACACTTTTCTTTTTAAGACAGAATGGCAAATTGCTCTTGAAGATTCTACTGTTTCTTCCAAATGCTCTCCAACCAAGATTCATGCACTTAATGCATTAAAAATGTTTATCAGTTTATCCTTCCAGTGTTTACTTATGGATCTAAGACATTTGCCTTAACTTGAAAAAAAAAAAAAAAAGAAAAAAAGCATACAGAGGCTGTGGACAATTCAACGAAGAACGGAGAGATGCATTCTTGGAGTTATCAGAAAAAAAAAGATAGAAAAAGAAACTCATGAATCAGGAGAATGACAAGATGGGATGAGATGACATTATTATCAAAGTAATGACTAAGTGACAATGAGCTGGTTATAACATCTGGAATACTAGACTGGATACCAAGGTATCAGAAAAGACCCCAAAGAAGACTTTGTTGGAGATGGGTGGACAAAATTCGAAAGCATACAAAAGTGGCATAGAAGCCAATTACTCAAGACAAAGAATTGTGCAAGAGTCTTTAGTTGACCTTCTCTTCATCCAGCAGTGGATTGAGTATGGTTATTATTGATATATATTTAATGCATTTGATTTCTTGTTAACTATTTGTGCTGTAGCATGTTTATAGCATGTTTTACCTTATAGCATGTTTTGCATTTTTCATTTATTTAAGTGTGCCTTTTTATTACATCAAAATATTTCTTTCAACTCTCTCTCTCTCTCTCTCTCTCTTTTGCATGAACAGCTGTCGCTTTGACCACATATTACCTCTGTATGCAGTTAGCTTAGATGGTTTGGAACCATGTCTAGTGTACCAACTGATGGTGAATGGGTCTTTAGAGGACAGACTGCTATGCAAGGTGAGAAATTAATTACAAAAGGGAGTATTGTGAGAAATTCATAAAATGTCAGTTGTTTGTTTTCATATAAATTTACTCTTTCCCTTGTTTTCAAATTAATATTTTACATTTTGAATGATTGATGCTTAAATCTGGAAAATACAGTTCTACCAGAAGTAGCTCCATTTGAATTCACTGGATTTTTCATATTCTCTTGCTCTTGAATTGAAGCATTGGCATGACTTTGGGGCAGTGCTAGAGGGACTACTTGTTCTAGGGGACTCGTTCTCCAGTATTTTTCACTAAATTTCTGTTACTTTTGAGTAATGCTTGTTTTGAAAACTTATTCTAGTGTCACAATATGTTTCATTGATTTACTGAAAGGGTTTAGTGGCATCAAGTCTATGTCCTCCAAACATACAGTAGTGTCATTTCCAAGGTTAGATGCAAAAGAGATCTGATGAACAGCAGTGGTCTCAATATATTATTTTGGCCTGTGGTGATTACCCAAGCAACTTTCAAGCAACATTTTTCTGCGTGAGCATTTGCATTATAGTCTCAACTTGTTGCTTTGTCCTCCCCAAGAATTGGCAAAAGGTTTGGTTTAAGATATTGGTGGTAGGTTAAATTTATAGAATTTTTTTTTAGGATTTTCATCTTCTGCAGCTGTGTTATTCCCCAAGCAATCTGTATATTAATTGTTGCCACCCCTGTGGCCAAGTGGTTTGGTGTTCTGGCTTCTAATCATTCATCCCAGATGATGTGTTTGTCTTACATCACTGGCTCTTTCCATTCCTTGAAACCAGTGCAGACCTGCCAGGTTTTACAATTTACCCATAAAATTTATGGAAATGTGACTTGTTTTACGGCTTTACAAGCAAGATGTTAATTTTATGAATTTAGCGTTTCACCCAGATTTTTTTCTCCTGGTGATTTTGCACCCTCACCATTAGAACTTTTTTTTTAACTTAATCCATTTCTTAGGAATGAACTTCTTTTCAGGTAATGTGCTTATGTGGAAAAAATTCGTCTGTACTTTTTCCACGTGTTTTAGGTTATCGTTTTGCGTCATTTCAGACACTACAGCTTGTGTCGCGCATAAACTCAACTGTCCCAGCTTTGGGCATGTCTATTAACTCTCACTATATTTATCCCCTTGTCCTTTTCAGATAATGCATTGTTTGTCTCCCAAGTTACCAACTTCTCAGTAGGTTGGCGCGGGGTATTCAGCAGCGGAGCACCGGTATTTATTTTTCCCAGTTTGAAAAGCTATCTTAAAACGTAGTTATCGTAGAAATAAAAATTCCAACAGATTTTTTATCTGTAGAATTTTTGAGCCCAAATCGATACCCCGACATGGCGAAATTTCGATATGCTGTTCAGGACGCGTAGTAGACCAATCCTATTGAAAATACTTATCAGCACTTATGGGGACAGTGCGCTCATGTGCGAGATTTGTTTGTCAGAATTTTCGCACAGTAACTTTCATGAAAATTGACTGATTTTGATGGAATTATAAATTATAAAACTGTGCATATGTGATAACTTTTTATTTTAGAAATTAATGCGCAAAAATAATGTTCTGTAGTAAAGCAACAATTAAAAATTAATACTTGATTTGTGTAACTAACGTATTGACTTTTAATCGATGTGTTTGCTATATTTAATCAGTATGCTAGATAAGTAATTTAATTGAAGATATTGAATACATTTTTCATAGAATATATCAATGATTTTTTTTTTTTTACGGATTTCACTTTCTGAAAGTTGGTAGGTGTGCCAGTGTCCTAAATTAGGGATGGGCAATTTAATTATGAGTTTCTTATAGTGGCCATTAAACCCAGAAACAAAAAAAGCAAACGAAAACCTAGTTTTATGCAGGTATTTTCTTTGCAATCTCTGTTTGATTACTTAAGCTAAGCTGTAGGAAATTTGGTTTGTACCATGGAAGCCTGTTAAATTTGTTTATTGTACAAAGATACAGCAGAACTTGGTTACATCATGAAAGAGATTGCGATATTTATAATGCTGTAACCAAGTGTCAGTTTAACATATTATAACGTAGAATGTAGCTTAGATCAATAACATATGAATAATACTTAAGATTAAAAAGTTTTATACTCAGCATACTATGTGCATCCAGATTAATGGTTAAGTTGTTATAGTTTTTTAAAGATAAATACATAAGTAAATAAAAGCTTACATACATGTACATATTTTTGCCTAAAATAATACAACACTTAAACTGTTTTTTTTTATTTTCAAATTTGTGGTGTAAAACATGTTGTTCTATAAACAGGCAAGAAATAAAGATGGACTTATTTTCAGAGATGACCACTCTTATGTTACATTACCAGTGTATAGATCCCATACATTTTTACTGTTTCCTATGTAGCCCTTCTTCAGAAAATTTGAAAATTACATCACCTTGGAGTGGGAATCGAACCCATATCTGCCGATTTACGTTCAAAGGTACTACTATTATACCAATGCTATAGTGAAGATGATAAGAAATATTCATCGATGCTATGATGAAACTGAAATTGTTTCAACTAGCACACACCTGGAAAGTTATTCAGATTACTAAGTTACATCTGCTTAGTTTCAGTTGCTTGGAATTTGGTTGTCCTGGGTAGTGTAACGGTAGCATGCTCAAACATAAATCGGGAGATGCAGGTTTGAATCCCTTTCCAGTGTGATGTAATTTTCAAGTTTTCTGAAGAATGGCCACATGGAGAAACAGTAAAAATTTATGGCATCTGTGTGTCAATAATGTTATTTATATGTCTTTCTAGTATTTATAAAGAATTTTTCTTCCTGGGATTCATTCCCATTTGTTTCTATTCTCATGTGTTACTGTATACTTAATTATTTAAGATGATAGCAAGAAATTCATAGCTTTAAAATGCTTTCCTTTTGAACACCAGTAGATGTGCTCACAGTTGTCTTTGGTATCAACAATTCTTTTCAGTGTTTTACAGTAATTTTCTGGTTAAATTATACCCCATACTTTTGACCCTGGAATTTGTGTCTGCTGGAGACAACACTAGATGTTGCAGAGAATGTTGCTTCAGCCAGTGATCTAAATTTCTTTGGTGCCTTGCAATTGTTCGGCTCATAAGATACAGTATTTCTAGTTCAGCTGCTGTTTTTCCTTTTTGGGGGCCATTCTGCTATCTGTTGATGTGCATGCGCCATGTGATACTTTAAAAGATTTTATCAAAAGGTTTGTGCCAGCAAAGTAATGTGTAATTACGTAGTGTGAGCAGCATGGATTACTTCATCTGAAAAGAAGATGTATTGCAGGCCATAATGTAAAACTAACCCTGGCTATAGATTAAGGCGATTTAGGTGCAGGAAGGACTCACACATCAGGGAAGGATAATGAGTCTGCTCACATTGCAGAAATATTCTTCAAGAATCTTAGATAAAGCAGTGATATTGCTTGCATTCTGCTTCACCAAGGCCACTAGCATCAAACAGACTATATGAAAATGTTCTGACAGGACTACTACCATATCACCTGCAACAGTCTATGAATGGCTTTATTACTTCAGAGAACAAGTAGTTTTTTCATGGTTCTGTTCCAGGATCCAGAAATGAAGATCGGTGGGCCACAGGCAGTTGTTGAGATTGATGAAGCCATGATAGGAAATAGAGAATGCAACTGTGACTGGCTAATAGGGAGCTTCGACATTGAGGATATGAACAAAAGAAGTACAAGGAAGTTCCAAGTGGAGGTGGACCTAGGGAATTTTTTGCCACCCTCATCCTTATCATTCAGAAGGATTTAGTTCCCCAGTCTATGATAATGATGGATCAATGGGCCATATATTATCTGCTGCAACAGAGGGGATACTGCCATCTGATAGTCAATCACTCCACCAATTTCATTGGTCCTAAAACCAGAGCTGACACCCAAGGCATTGAGGGAATGTGACATCCCTTTAAACCCCATTTCCTTACTGGAGGCTCAAAGAATTTAGGCGAACATCTGTTATGTTTCCTAAACACTCATGCCAAGCATTAGTTCACATTGTTCACCATTCCCTTACATGGTACATTCATTACCTAAAAGAGAAGTAATCATGTTGTATTCATAAAAAACAAAATGTGGATTTTTCTTCAGAACAAATACATCTTCACTCCTCCAAAACACAAAAGGTCCTTTTAAGGGCCATTAAAAAAAACGCCACTCAGGTATGCTCATCACATTCTATTGACATGTGGATGTGGTGATATATAGTGTTGTCTCCAGCAGACACCAGGTCCAGGGTCAGAAGTATAATTCAACCCATTTTCTCTGTTTCCATAGAATCATGGTGTTATCTTTTAAACGTATATTTTTCACTGGGGAGAGTTTTGTATTTACCTGTAAGCATTCAGAAAATGGGTGTTGAGGATTACTTTGTTGAAGCCAGTGGTGAATTTAGTACATGTGCTTCACAACCATTAATGCCTATTTAATTCTTGTCTTGATTTCCCCCCTAGTAGTTCAAACTTAGCCTAAAGAGAAGCCACTTGCCATAATTTGGTTTTGAGCACAGCCTTTTTGACAAAGGAGTTCTCATTTTCTTTACACTAAAACCCTTGTGATTCATGAGAAGCCTTGTTTCACAATCCGACTGCTTTAGTCTCACCCCTGCAATGCAAACATTTGGTGAAGAAATACATATGGTTTCATATAAATAAAAAACACAGTATTTTCCTATTTTTGCAAATATGATCATCTAAAAAAATTCCTTTGCTCTGTTTTTTTTGTCCCACTAACCACAACAGAAAATTGTCTTAGCAATATGAAACCTTGCAAAAAAATGCCTCAAGTTGCAAGGTATATTTTCTTTTATTTTATTGTAATATACCATTTCATGAAACACACACACACACACAAACAAAAAGTTCAGCTCAGCGTCCCCCTGAGCTTGCCAATCTGTTCTGTGGCCTTGCTTGCACCACCGTAAAGATGGCCCTGGACAATGGCAAGTGGTTCCCAGATTGTAATATTGTATTCATTGTTTTTCTTTTAAAATTGATTTCAATGTTAATGGAATACAAAATGGAGAATCAAAATCAGTTTTTTGAGGCAAAGAAAAATTATAAAGTTCCTTGATAATGAAGTGTAAAATGGTTGACAAGCAAGGTGCTTCATTTTGCACTTCATTATTGGGAAAGTTTAGAAAAAAAATTTCTCACCCAAAAGCTGCAATTCAGGTTCTCCATTTTGTATTGCATCAACATGGAAATTAATTTTAAAAGAAAAAACAATTAATGTGACGTTGTGGATCTGGCAACCACTTGCCGTTGTCTATCCTTTCTAAGATTAAAAAAGACTGAAGTTATATGGTGAACACTTCCTTAATAAGCATTTATTAATTTTTTTGTTCCTATTTTTAACAAGGTTTTTTTTTCTTTTTTTTGAAGTTTCAGTATTTATTGATTTATGCATATGTGCTGTTCAAATTTATCATTTTCATAGTTTCCATGTACTGTTGACAAAAAAATGTAAAATCTTAATTCAGGAAAATTTTAATGTTATTGCATATTATGTTACTTCTTGAGTGAATTGTTTAATAACAATAGTGTATTGCCGTATCTGCAGAATAAGTAGTGTTGGTGACTATGTAACAAGAAAATCAAACTCCTCTTTTTCACTATAAGAATGTATACTATTTTCACAATAAAAATCCAGTATTACTTTTTAAAAATGCATTATCTTTATTCTTAACTTGTTTAATTTTTACAAAAAGCAGCAGATTTTGCAATGAGTCTTATTTTTGCATATTTACTGAGCAATGCTTCAAAAGTAATGAAGCTGTGTTTTCTCTACTAACAATTTGTTAATGGTGTGATGCTGAGTCAGAACTCACAAGCTTCTTAGCAATTCTAACAATTCTGTTTTGGCTTGATGCCCTCAAATTCTTGAATTTCTGAAACACTTTGTAGAACACTAACATAAGACTGCACAGTTCTATCCTTGGAAAGGTGTAACAGGATGGAGGGGAGGCTAAGAACTTTCCATTAGAACAAGGTTCCCTTCTATGGAAGATGTGGACTGTAGAGTTTGTTTTGACATTCAACACAGTTCCTGTATCATAAAGGAGACATGACTTTAATTTTTTATACTGTAAAACTTGCCTGTTTGAGATGGAATCTACATAAAATGGCAACTCTACTTACTATAAAAAACTATAAAAAAATAGTAATAAAAAATGAAAAAATCAGCCAATTGGATAGAGCAGGAATATATGAAATTCCTATAAACCAGCAACCACCCTTGTCATATATAGGCAGCACCAAGAATAAATTAAAATATAGATTGAACCAGCATATAAGTAATTGGAATAAAAAGAAGCTAAGACTGCATTAACCCAATACTGTCTAGAAAATCACCAATGTCCAAGGTTTCAAGATATTAAAATTTTAAAATGAAGAGCTGTAAAAACGAAAGGCAGTTGAGAATTGCAGAATCAGTGTTAATTGAAAAAAACAGATCAAGATTATGCAACATTAATGAGCCTAGCAACTTAAACGAACAATGGAAGGCCTTAATAAAAATTGAACAACAGCTAAGAGGGAAAAAAAAACGAAAAAGAAAAGAGAGCAGAACTGACAATAGATGGCGCCATAGACACAGGGAAGGAGGAATTTGCAACTGGAGCCCGAACCTCAATACCTCTGCTCACTTGAGCTGTGGTGGGCGGGTGAGACACATCTGCCTCCTGATGATGACAGTAGCCTGTTGAAAGCGCTAGAGGATCGTGTATGACGGGCTGAATGAGGTTGACACTTGTAGTAGGGTTAGCACAGAGTTTGAAACGGATGGAGCACTTTTTTAGTCACAGTTAACAAAGGCTTAACTGCCTGGGAATGTAAATAGTGTAATTATGTACATAGTGTTTTTAACTGAATGTATGAATGAGTGATATGGTGTGTATGTTTGTGAGGTTTTAATGGAGATGACGAGCTATGGTTACGTCTCATATGGCAGAGGGAAACCTGCGTTTTTTATCCAGTTATTTTAATAATATATCATTAATGAATTGCACGTAAATATGCGCACGTTGCTGGTGTTTAATACCTTAAAAGCGCAAATATTATGATATTCAATAGTAATGTTCATGTCACCGATGTAAACTAATCCGTTTTAAACTTTCGGCTTTTCGAAGTTTATGAATTGTAGCCTCTAAAAAAAAGGTATTCCACATGGCTCTTAGTTTTTGTACTTATGGGAGGGAAATGGGGGGAGTCCTCTGAACGAATTTCTAAGAGAGCAGCAGAAACGCACCATTTTTGTAATTACAGTTTAAAACTATTTGAGAGAGAGAGATATTCCTTGTCAGGTTACACACTATAATTCATAAATAGCCGTATGAAAGAAGAAGAAGAAAAAAAGACCTAAGTAAGCTAAAATTTTGAAAAAATAGTAACTTGCCATAGAGATTCGTATCCATGGTTCCCATACTACATACACTGAATAAATACTGCGTACAGTATTCACTTGACAACTTTTTTTAAATTGCGGGTAATGTTATCAGCATCGGGTAAAATGCATATAAATGGAATTTTCCCCCAAAATTTCTGCTAAACACTTCAAACAAAATGTGTGCCTCCTCTCCCATCATGTTTAGCCCCCCCCCATGGCCCACCCAGTTCTGAGCGGCTGGCGTGGCCACTGTTCCTGCGTTTGTTAACTTATTTGCCATTATGGTATAACTCTTTCTGTTCACCACAGATGTATCTGTTCACCACAGATGTAGAACTGTTTATTTTTCTTAGAGACGATTTATTCTTTTATCCATGCTATGTCTGACATGCTTGCTTCTAGTTTTTTTTTTTTTTTTTTTTTTATAGACAGAATGGCCCCAGATCTTGAACTACTCCTTCAGATCCTAATTTACGACCTCTGGCAAAGTGAAAAAGCTCTGTAGTGTATTTCCTGAGATCTCTTTTATTCTCTTGCGATTTGAAAGTTGCTGCCTAGTTTTTCAGCGTCTTTGTGCATTGTGATTGCGGTGTAATGCATTGAAAAAAACAACAACACTTAATTAAATAGACAGCTAAAGTAACTTGTCAATATAAGGATGATAATTGTGTTGATACTGATAAAGAGAAGCAGAAGCACACAACACAAAATGGAGCAGACGAATTACAATCACTAAATAAAAACACGAGTTCCATACTTGTTTTACATATATTGGTAATCAATAATTGCGATACATTGGGTATTACATTAACGAAAACGTACTCATATGTTCGAGGTCTGTTAATGTTTCCCACTATTTCTAAATTTATTGGCATGATTAATAAAAAAAATAATAATAATAAAGGAAATAAATCCAATTACTACCACTCCGACACCGGGAAATGATTAGGAGGCATAAAAATTTTCATTCAGTGTAACCATCAAACTGTATTTTCCTATTTTAGGGCGACATCACTAATGGTTAAACTGTGTTTTCCTTATTTTAGAGTGCTGTGGTGCGTTTTGTTTTATATGAGATCTTGAGAGTTTCGTGAGCTTCCACCTGGTGCATAATCTTTAAATAAGCAACTGAAATGAATAAAATAAAAACAAAAAGCAAAAAATACAGGCAAGATGACAACTGTGAGACATACTCGTTCATTTAAATACCAGATCTACGAGAAAATAATCGATTAGATTTTCTCTAACTCCACACTTAGCCCTGCTAACGTCATCATCTGTGATCGTCAGGTATCTGACGTTAACTAAAATGCAGTATATATCATCTCAAACTGTATTTTCCTATTTTAGGGCAACATCACTAATGGTTAAACTGTGTTTTCCTTATTTTAGGGTGCTGTGGTGCGTTTTGTTTTATATGAGATCTTGAGAGTTTCGTGAGCTTCCACCTGGTGCATAATCTTTAAATAAGCAACTGAAATGAATAAAATAAAAACAAAAAGCAAAAAATACAGGCAAGATGACAACTGTGAGACATACTCGTTCATTTAAATACCAGATCTACGAGAAAATAATCAATTAGATTTTCTCTAACCCCACACTTAGCCCTGCTAACGTCATCATCTGTGATCGTCAGGTATCTGACGTTAACTAAAATGCAGTATATATCATCTCCTCTACCTCGCAAGAATAGGCACCAAGCTATATATCCCCAATTACTTTATTTCTCAAGCTGTCATTCCTTGATCATTTTCTCTTATGGCAGACGTTGACAACTAGACTATTAATTCCTGAAATAGAACTATTTCATGTCTAAACATTCTGTCGGATATTGATTGCGTGAGCTGTAGATATCGTTAATCAGTATTCCAAAAATTGGTATTCAACGTCAATTGCATAATTTATAAGCGTTTAGTACTGTATATTGGTAAGCTACCCATCAGAGCTGCAGAGTATGATCCAGGAACTTGCTGACAAGAGTAAAGAAGTGGGATTAAAAATGAACTTTCAGAAGACAAAAGTGATGTTCAATGCTTTTACAAGAAATGAAGATTTATCGATTGATGGAGAAAAGCTGGAGATAGCAGACACGTACGTTTATCTTGGACAGCAGATATCAAGTGAGGGTCACATTGATGAAGAAATTAATCGGCGTACAAAACTTGCCTGGAGAGCTTTTGGAAGAAACAGCATAATTTTCAAGAGCAATATGCCATTATGTCTTAAAAGAAAAGTGTTTGATCAATGCATCCTTCCAGTGCTTACGTATGGTGCAGAGACGTGGACCTTAACTAAAAGAGACATACAAAGGCTGCAGACAACTCAAAGAAGCATGGAGAGGTGCATGCTTGGTGTAACCAGGAGAGATAAAAGAGGAACTCGTGGATCCGAAAAATGACAAGAGTGGAAGACATCATGATCAGAGTTAAATCCCTGAAATGGCAATGGGCTGGACATACTGCCAGAAGGACAGATCATCGATGGACAGCCGAAATTTTAGATTGGATTCCAAGGGACAGGAAAAGACCCAGAAGAAGACCACATGGGAGATGGGTGGATGAAATTCGAAAGTATGCAGGGGTGACATGGAGGAGACTGGCACAAGACAGACCGTTGTGGAGGAAACTTGGGGAGACCTTCGTCCAGCAGTGGATTGATAATGGTTGACAATGATGATGATGATGATTGGTAAGCTACACGGGGAGAAAGAAGTTTATATTAATTCTTCTCATTATTGAATGGCTAAGAATACCAATGTATTTTTGACGTCCGTTGCATAATTTATATGTGTAATTTGTACGTAATCATTTTCATCGTATAGCTTATATTGGTAAGCTGTATGGAGAAAATAGTTTATATTAGTTTTCCTTGTCGTCAAATGGCTAAGAATGTGGTAGATAGTATCTGACGATTTGGCGTGAAATGACCCTTTAGTAATATTTTACAGTTATATTATTTGAAATGCCTTTAAACATAACATTAATTCACCGTCCTTCCTCCTTCAAGCATCACATCAAATGATCGTGCAATCTGACCAACGCATGCAATGTTATCTTAATGTGCCACCCGTCTGAAGGCCAACATCAACTCCTACTGCCGTTTGGCTGGCTGTACAACGCTATTCGCCACGCACGGTTTCACAGCGGCAAAATATGAGCCATGCACCATATTTAAAAATACTTTTCTCAGTGCGCATGCGAAAGCCCAAGGTTTTTTTTTTCTTCGTTTGTTAGACTAAACTTTTCTTTAAAAACGAAAATAATTGCTTGTTTCTAAGTGCTGTACTACATTGCTTTTTTTTTTTAATTTTGAAAAAAGGCTCTCCCATCGCATGTAACTCAAAAACTAAAGAAGATAGAAATTCGTGCATTGCACCAATTGATTCCTTTGGGGAAATTACGAAGGAATGGTGATTTTGGTACATCTTTTGATCCAAACAACAGAGATATTTGCGTTTTTACATGATTAAGGCCCGCCATGCACTAATATTAGAAAATTAATATCTCCTAATCTATGGGAAACAAAAAAAAAGTGAAACTTTCAGGATTTTCATACATTGGGATGATCTATTCATGGGAAAAAAAATCGTAAGAATCGGAGATGGTGTGGTGGATAGCATCTTACAATTTGGCGTGAAATGACCCCTGTAAGAGGGGAGAGGAAAAGATGTGAAATTGACGGAGAATGAAAAGAGTAGGAAGACGACCACGAAGCTCCAGTGCACCTCTTGCTCTAGAGGAAGGCTAAGGGAGTAATGAGGAGCAGTCCAAATTGGCAACCAAGTGGAGGTAGGGTGGGACGAAACAGGGGTGAGAAGAGTCTCAGAAAGAAGAGGATGATGGTAAAGGAGCTTCAAAGAGATTGAATGAATGAGGACGGGGCTGACTGCAGTGGAAAGGGCACAGAGGATTTGGTGGAGGGATACTGAAAGCTGATGAATAAGGCCATGGGGGAAAGCCTACATGGGGAAGATGCGACAAAGGTTGGAATGAAGGAGATCCAGGCAGGTAAGGCTTTTCTGAGATGGAAAAAAGAAGGGTATTGGGTTATTTTAATTTCAATAGTCCTCTGCATGTATTTTTTGTTTAAGTAATAGCCATACGTATTAGGCTATATGGGTATTTATGCCATAAATCTTAGCCATAAATATTTTACTTCATAAATCTTCACATAAACCAACCTATTACGGTATACAGTTTCTTACGAAAAATTGTTTCTCTGTTGTGAAATAAATGTGCAGCAATATTTTGTGAAGATTCGCCTTTTATTGTTAAAGACTTAATTAAGAAGCAAATTTTGTATTCTGCTTTCATTTTTTCTTTTTGAAAAATAAGTTTTACATAACATCAAATAAAAGCTGTTAAGTACAAAATAAAGTCAAATATATATGAAAATTGAACAGTCCATACAGTTCTTATTTGATGGTGCACAGTATATTTCAGTTCTGTTCCTCTAAGAAAAGAAATGTTACCCATAGACATTAAAGAAACTGATAAAATTTTAAAAGGGATTTATATACTACACTAGTAGTTCATACAGTAGCATTGCTTTTGAACTTCAAACATAAAGTATCATACTCCATGTTAGTTTCTAGAAGGCAGCCTTAAAGTAATATCATGAAATTTGTATTTCGTATTTCTATAGAATAATACACCTCCTTTGACGTGGTCTCAACGAAGCCGTATTGCTGAGTGTACCACAAAAGGATTAAACTATCTTCACACAGCTCCTGAGAAGCCTTTGGTTCATGGAGATGTCAAAAGGTAATTTCATGCATTCTCAGAATTCTAGATGAGTTTTTATTTGCCAAAGATTTTATGCTATGTATTGTCAAAATTTGTATTTGCATTTTGGTGCCTTAATGCATCATAAAGTGTTTTATTTTGTTCAAATTCTCTGCATTTTTATTTCTGATTTTGTAATTTATATATACTAGTTTTGAACGCATATCTAATGTGTCCCAATATAGCATGATCTTAGCTACAATAGGCAGGTGTTAACTTTTGCTCATGAATGTTCTCATAGAGAAATTCCCCATATATAATTAGTGTGCATCTCAGACATATCAAATAGGACATTTTCCTGACATTTAGTGGGAAACAATGTTGTGTTGCTGTGATTGATGTCAGTGTCCTGTGGTTATTTAGACATGCTGAGAGAGAGAATGAGAATATGCCAAAATTGTCATTTCTAACATAGAACTGATGTCATTAACTGTCATCCATGTGGCCAACGCCTGAAAGAAATCTTCAAAAGTTGAAGCATCTTGAAATGGTAATTGAAGTCATATACCTAGAATTTTCAGTTTCAGGTTTTCCAAGGAGTTGGTCAACTAGATGAAAGTTAGTGTTAATGTTTATGTGACAAAAAGTAATGATCCTTTGTGCCATCCATGTTCTCTGAATATTAATTCTGCTTTAATTTCTGTGATTTCTGTACTGGAAAAATACATAATGATTTCTGACAGAACTGAAAGTTTGTTTCAGTGGAAAAGATAAAAAAAATACTGATTTGACATGCCCATTTTGGATGTTCATTCAGATTCATACTTCAACTGTTTGGGAACATATTTCTCTTTATAAGCAATAATTCTCAAATTGTCTCATACAGTGGAACAGTAATCCCTCCCACCTTCCAGTGTGCCAGAGATTGAAGTGGGTTGCCAGTTTGGAGGTTAATAAGAACTTTGCACTAAAAAATTACATGCTTCAATATTAAAGTTTGTATGAAATTCAAGCATAGCATAGACGTGGGTAACAATAGAGGTGATGCTTGGTGCAATAGTGAGATTGAAGAGGCAGTAAAGAGAAAGAAAGAAGCCTATTTGGGGATATTGCAAGGTGGAGTTTCTGTGGATGAATATTCCTGGGTTTGCCAGAGTAAGGCAAAAGATAGGAAGAAGAAAGTGAAAAGGCATGAATTTTTTTTTTTTTTTTTTTTTTTTTTTGGAAAGATAGGAAGACTTTCTGGAAGTACATGAGACTCAAGAAAAATAGGGGAAACAAAGTTGTAAGTTCTGTGAATAATAGGATCAGGGAAATGATATAGGAGCCCATTGAGTTAATGAAAGATGGGGTGAATACTTCTGTGAGTTATTAGATCAAGAAAGCAAAGATGATTCTGAGGCAGAAGCAGATGCTGTCACAATAAAGGATGGAAACACAGGAGGGATCTCAAGAGAAGAGGTGTGTAAAGCTCTAAAATCTCCTCAGAATGGTAAGGCTCCGAGAGTTGATGGCATAACTGCCGGGATGTTGAAATATGGTGGTGACTCTGTAATTGACTGGTTAACTGAAATTTGCCAGTTGTGCTGGGAGTTAGGAATGGTCCCTCGGTATTGGAAGGATGCTATCATTGTTCCCTTGTATAAGGGAGAAGGTGATCAGACTGACTGCAAGAACTATTGTGGTATTAGCCTATTGAGTGTGCCAGGGAAAGTGTTTGGTAAGGTCATAATTGAAAAAGTACGGGGTCTTACATCAGAGAAAGTATGGGATGTTCAGAGTGGTTTTATGCCTGGTAAAGGCTGCATTAACCAAATTTTTGCATTACGCATGATGATTGAAAAGTATCTGGCTGTTGGTAAGAAAGTTTTTGCTGCCTTCATAGATTTAGAAAAAGCTTGCGACCAAGTAAATAGGACACTTTTGTGGGAGGTTTTGAATGAATATGGTGTTACTGGGAATCTACTTAATAGTGTAAAAGCCATGTATGCTGGCAGTAGAGCTTGTGTATGAGTGAATGGTGTGTTATCAAATTTTTCTGTTAGTGCTGGAGTCAGAAAAGGTTGTGTAATGTCACCATGGCTGATTACTATATTTATGGATGCGTGCATGCGTGATGCCAAAATAGATAATAATGGTTTATGTCTTGGTGATATCCATGTGTGCAGATTGCTGTATGCTGATGACACAGTCCTGTTGGCAAAAGTGAGTTGCGGAGTATGTTGTCCCGGATGTACGAAGTTTGCATGAAATTCAAACTGGGTATTAATAAGGGAAAAACCAAAGTTATGGTTTTTGAGTGGGGAACTGGTAGTACTGAATGTAGCATAAGTCTAAATGGTACCGTGATTGACCAGGTGAATGAGTTTGTGTATTTAGGAAGCATGTTTGACAGAGAGAACAAATTGGATGGTGAAATTAGTAGAAGAGTGAATTCTTCATTGAAAGTCATAGCTGCCTTGGGAGGTTTTCACAGGAATGATGGGTTCTCAAGGGAGTCCCGCATGGCTGTGCATGAGGGTGTAATTTTTCCTACTCTGATGTATGGCAGTGAAACCTGGGTACTGCAGAAGAAACATAGGAGTTGTTTGTGTGCTGGAGAAATGTGTTACTTATGTGGGGTTTGTTTCAAGACACATTCTGATTGTGTGAAGAATGAAGAGGTGTTGCAGTTGTGTAAAGTGAAGCAAAATGTTGTTAGCAAGGTGGAGACTAATATGCTTCAGTGGTTTGGCCATGTTGGAAGAATGAGTGATGAGATGCTTATTAAGAAAATCTTTTTGGCCCAAGTGGCAGGAAGGAAAGGCAGCGGAAGGCCAAGGAAGTCATGGGAGGATCAGATTTAGGAGTGTCTGCATGAGAAAAAGATTATGAGTATAAAGTATAGAAGGTCTTGTGTACGACATGTGATGGATATAAGTGAAGCCCGAGTTGTATGTCAAAATCGCTGTAAATGTTGAAGTTTGATACAGCAACAGTAAGAAAAAATTATCTGGTAGTTTGTATTTCTTTGTGGAGCTAACCTCTGAATCTCAGAGAATAGCTTAGTGATATGTATGTATGTATGTATAAATAAGGGGAAAAACAAAGTTGAGATTTTTGAGTGAGGAACTCGTAGTACTTAATGCAAGATCAGTCTAATTAGTTAGACTAGGTGAATGAATTTGTGTATTTAGGAAGTATGTTTGACAGAAAAAATAGATTAGATGGTAAATTGTTGATAAGTAAATTAATCTTGTGAAAGTCATAGCTGCCTTAGGAGGATTTCACAAGACATAGGTTCTCAAAAAGGTCCCAAATGGCTGTGTATGAAAGTGTAATTGTTCCTGCTCTTATTTGCAGTAGTGAAACCTGGGCACTTCAAAAGAGACACAGGAGTTATTTAGTGCTCGACAGATGCCTTACTTATGAAGGGTTTGGGGCAAGATGAGTTCTGATCATGGGAAGAATGAAGAGATGTGTTGTAGATGTGTTGTAGATGTGTAATGTGATGCAAAATGTTGTTAGTAAGTTGAAGAAAAATATTTTTATGTGGTTTTACAGTGTTGAAAGAATGAGTGATGATATGGTAACTGAGAGAATTTATTCAGCTGGTAAAAAGTAACAGGAAAGAAAGATAGAGGAAGGCCAAGAAAATCATGGAAGGACTAGGTTTGGGAATGCCTATAAGAGAAAAAGACAATGAGTGTGAAATAGAAAAGATCTTGTGTGAGACATGTGATGCCTGTTGGTTAAGCTCAAGTTGTATGCCAAGATTGTTGGTTAAGCTCAAGTTGTATGCCAAGATTGTTGTAAAAGCAGACGTTTGATACACTAACAGTAAGTAAAAATCTAACTCCACGAGTAACTATGATTTGGCTGATGTTCTTCTTTGGCTTCCTTCCAATTCTTTACTTTTTTTCTTGCTTCTTTCTAATTCTGCTTTGGAAAATTGGGTGAAAAGAACTTTTCTGTTGCCTCTGTTTTTAAACTTGATCCAGGGTTTCATTCCTTCTTTCTGATTGTATCCTAAAGGAGTCATAACATCAGGGAATCTTAGGGGCTTTTTATTTTACATAGACATTCCTTTCTCTCTCCCTTTTCTTATATAATAGTTTAAATATTTCATGTAAGGATGCAAAAAATAATATGAGGGAAAGTAGCATTCTTTTATTTTTCATTTTGCTGAATGGGAAGCTTTATCTTGCTGTCTGCAACTTAACAGAGCAGAGAGAGAGAGAGAGAGAGAGAGAGAGAGAGAGTGTGTGTGTGTGTGTGTGTGTGTGTAAGTAAGTAAGTAAGTAAGTAAGCAAGTAAGTGTTCTTGGTTCCTTCTTACCTGCTGCTCTAGAAATACAGCTGAAGTTATTTCATGGTCCGTAATTGAAAGAATCTATGCCTTGCAATATTAATTAGCCTTTTCTTTAACATGACTGATATGGCAGTATTTTGTCTGAAGCCATCCATTTTATGAATATTGAAAACTATCTAGTTGAACTTTTTGTGATAATTTAACAGTGATTTTTTTTTTCAGTATTTTTTTCTTATTCTTTTTTCTGAAGTGTGACAATGGAGGATATCATTATTTTCTTTCAAACTTAAGGAAAAAGTTTGTAATGTCTGATGACTTTCTAATGGAGATGGATCATCTCCAGGAGTTTCACTTACGTTTATATTTGTAATTCTATGAAAGCTCATCTCTAGTCAGCTTCTGTTGTTCAAACCAGAGCCTGGGCATAGTTTCTTATCTGAGAGGTCAAGAGTTGAAATCTCACCCCTTTGAGGTCAAAAGTCCCCATTTCCACTCAAATAGTATGCAGTTTTTACTTTCTTACACCTCCATTATAGGAAAGTATTATGATCCTTCAAAAGTTACTCTGTTCCAGTTTTTGACATAATTTTACAAAAAATGTAAAAGCTCGGTAAGTACACTAGAGCCAACATCTGTAAATATCAAGTAAAACAAGTTATGTGAATGCCAACAGCACAGAACACCGCAGAAATACAGAATGGAAAACAAACCAGCACAGAATTAGTAAGTATTAGCCAGTGAACCTAACAATAGGGAGGTGCTGTTGGGGTTCAATATTTTTTTTTATTTTTTTTTATTTTTTGTGGAAAAATAGCGTTCAAGGTTAAATGCTCAGAGGAACTTTCTGCAATAAGACACAGATAACCAATTAGATCTTCATCCTTGTGGCATGCACAGAAAGGTCATGAAGAATAGACGTATCTGCATATCTGCTGTTTTGCCTTCAAATACATGCCTTTATCTGCTGTTTTGAACAATTCCTTTCATGCATGTAAAAAAAGGGTTAACACCTTACGCATTAGGTTATTCTGTACCCTTGTTAGTTGTGCAGAATTCTGTACACATTTAACTAAAGTCTTTGAAAAAGAAAATACTGAAGTGGATAACTTTCTTTTTCAGTAAATTTACACACACGTTGTACATCTCTATTTTTTACACCCCCAGAACGTGAATTGATGCCCCTGGTATGGCCCTCCTAGTAGCTATGACCCTAATACAAATTGTATGTGTTAAGTCACTGTATAAACTTTCAAATTATGTTTTTATGTTATTAAGATAAGCTGTAGCTAGTACCAAGTGTTCTGGATGTTTCAAGTATTTGTACTGTTCCCCTCCCCATTAAATATGCAACATGCATGTAGTTTTCAGGGCGTAATTTCTGTTAGATTTTATTTTGTAAACATTTTGATTCTTACGATTTTGTTTTTGTAACAGTGCTAATATTCTTCTTGATGTCAACATGGAGGCTAAAATTGGTGACTTTGGTCTCACAAGGGAAGGGCCCGATTATGATGACACTCACGTAAAAGTTTCTAGTATCCATGGAACTCAGTTCTACTTACCTCCAGAATATCTGCGGCAAAGGCATTTATCTCCTTCTGTGGATGTGTATAGTTATGGAATAGTAAGTACTATATATATTTATCATTAAAAACAATGTGATGTACGTTATGCATACTTTCAACATGTTGTTGCAAAATTAATTATAATTAGTTAATGGTAAAAAGTTATAAAATGGGACTCACAAATTAACTGCCAAGAAATAAAAACATTGTGTAGCTGTAGAACCAAAGAACCTGTGAACATCAATTAAAAAAAACCCTGCAGATTCAAATAGGTAGACTGCTTTTGCAACCTAAAATAATTCTGAAGTAACGGTAATCAAAGAAAAGGGGTGTTTGCAGGGTTTGTACTCCTCCTGGAATATGAGAAATACAATTCACATGTAATAAATAAATGTACTAGGACCACCCAAAAAGTACAGTGGCGTGCAAAAGTATTGCATCACCTGCAAAAACCGTGAATTTTTAAGTTTAACTCTTTGGTTAGCTAACCAATTTCCATAGTTATTTCATCATTTATATGTCATTAGATGCAAAATTCAATGAAGATTTCAAAAATGCCTTAATTTTTCCTGTGGCTACTTCTGTTCTTAAGATGCATTACAAAAATCATGATGAAGTCAAAATTATTATGAAAATGATCGTTTATCCAATACTTAGGTTTACAGAAATATAATGAATCAAAATTATAAAATGTACCTAATATTTTGTTGCCCAGCCTTTAGCTTTAATCACAGCTTTGCATCTTGCTGGCATACTGTGAACAAGGTTTTGTAAAAGATTGGGCTGAACAATATGATTCCAAATTTGAATTACATCTTCAATGAGTTGAATTTTGGTTGTTGGCTTCTTTTTTATTGTTCATAAGGCACTTTGAACCGCAAATTTTCGATCGGGTTTAAGTCCGGTGACTGTGGAGGCCAATCAAAAGATGCTGAACATGTTTTTTTCTGAAACCACTTTTTCCTACTTTAGCACGATGACAGGGAGCATTGTCATCTTGAAAAATAAAATTGCCATCATAAAGTCTGCTAGATGATGGCAGTATCTTGTTTTCTAGTATCCAGATATATTTCTGGGCATTTACCTTACCATCGAAAATATAGAGGTTCCCAATGCCATGTGCATTGGATACTTAACAGTAGTCACTAAGCAACTTGGATGGAACTTTTCATGCTTAAATACTATTACATAGGCACTACCCTGATTCAGGTAATGCCATGTCAAATCGACCAGCAAAAATAGCATTTTCAACCCGACCATTTTTGATTTTCATGAAACTTGGTATATTTGTAGTGTTCATCAATATGAACAAACATGATTTTTTTTCAGAATTTTTAATGCATCCGTTTTGTAGTTATTGAATTTTAAAATTTCAAAAAACAACAACATGAAATTTCATCTGTTGAGCAAACTTGAACTGCCAATTACTCTGGTTCTAGTGGAGCTAGGCTCATGAATTATAGCTCATTTTAAAGATCTTAATTGGCTTTCATTTCATATGCCACATGACACTATAAAAATTTTTTAAAAATCAAGGTCATTCAAAAATTTTAAATATTAAAAAACAAGTGTCTTTAAAAAAATCTGAAAAAAATATATGTTTAACATACATTATTTTTCTACATACCCTAAATGTTTCATAATGGGATCACTATAAAAAAAAAACATAACATAGAACAATGCAACTGAAATGTGCCATCAGTGACTGAAGAACTGTTTATTTGGTTGGTCTAAAATGTTATCCCTGGTCTTACAAACTCTGTAAATGTTAATGAATTGTACTATAATTAGTTATAAAGTTAATATACAGTATATTCATAGGGTAATAAATTGTGTTTTTTTCAAGTTTTAAAGTACACTGCTGGCCACCCATCCGATTGGCCTGAAATTCGCAGCATGCATCGCCCGCAAGAGGACATGCAAACGATTAGCATTGCAGGGCATATGCAAATCATGTGCGCCCGGCACGCTACCGAGAAGCACTATAAGAAGGGTGCACAGAAGGCAGGGTGTAAGTAGTGGAAGTGTGTTGTGCTGCCAAACCTGTGCGTGGGAAGCTTCCTGATGCCTCGCTGCAGAATACGGCAGTCATTCCAGCACGTTTCGCAGTTCGGCTGAGGACAAATAGTGGCTTATCGCGACAGCGGTTTATCATACTGAGACATCCAGCCACAGTGAGGCGAGTATGGATTCGGTGGGTGCAGGAGGGACGGACGGACCGGCGTGAGCGATTGCTGCAGCCGCAACACACCACCGGACAAGAGGACCGGCATGTTGTGCGGTGGGCATTGACAGCTCACACCGCCACATCACGAACGTTAGCGCAGGAATTAGGGTGTGTTGCGCAACAACCGGTGTCAGCACGTACCATTCGACGTCGTCTGCAGGAACGGGGACTTGTCGCACGACGCCCATTGCTCCGATTACCATTGACATTACACCAGCGGCGAGTGCAGCGGCAGTGGGCCATTGAACGCCGCACCTGGACTACGGAATGGCACAACATTGTTTTCTCCAACGAATCCCGCTTCTGCCTGCAACACCACGATGGTCGGATCTGCGTGTGGCGGCACCGCGGCGAGAGACTGTATGACGCCAGCATTATGCATCGCCATACCTGTCCGTTGCCTGGCGTTATGGTTTGGGGCGCAATTGGATATGACACCCGCATCCCGCTGGTACGCATTGCCGGTACACTCAACAGCTACATCTCCGACGTTTTGGAGCCTGTAGTCCTCTCTTACCTGCAGGACCTGCCAGCGGCCACGTTTCAACAGGACAATGTGTGCCCGCATGTGGCACGTACCGTGTAACAATTCTTCACAGTCCACCAGGTGTCACTGCTGCCGTGGCCTGCCTGTTCTCCCGATATGTCACCCATCAAACACGTCTGGTCGCTGATCGGCAACTGAGTGGCCCGGCAAGCACCATCCGCGGCTACGCCTGATGAACTGTGGCAACGTGTGGAAGCAGCCTGAAGCGACATACCCCAAGCCCATATATCCAAAGCCTCCTTCGTTCGATGCAGCGGCATGTAGCGGCCGTTATTGCCAGCCATGGGGGACACACAAAATATTGATGTCTGTGTGTTCCGCAAGTTGCACAGAGCCTGTATGCTCAATCGTTTCATCTTTGTATCTGTTGTTATGTGTCCAGTAAATCTGGCTTTGCTATCTCGTGTCCTTCTTGGTGTTGCATTTTGGGTGGCCAGCAGTGTAGAAGCAAATTTAAAGATGGATGCCAGCAGACCAACCACATCAGACGTTTGCAGTGCGGTTTACTGCTGCAACTCCCCTGGGAAGCCAAACCATAAGCATTACAAAAGAAATCTGAGACCAGTTTCCAAAAATCTGTTGTTACAGAACTATATGCTCAAAACTGGAGACAAGATCTGTGACAGCTGTCGTAAAGCAATCCAGAAATTTAACTCTGAAGCTGCTGAACATTCCTCTTCACCTTCTGACAGTTCTAATTAGACAAGAAGCTGAAGCCCTAGCTTTTTCATCTGAAACCACTAGATTATCAACTCCTGAAAAAGTGCAGACTATAGAAGCACTTAACAGTTTACAATGTCTAGATAAAACACTAATCAAGAAAAAATGCCTGCAAGAAAAAAATATCCTGAACAAAAATATAAAAAAAATGCCCAAGAAGCATTTCATACCAAATTATTAAACTTCAGTCTTGCATTGGAACCAAAGAATATTCCATCTTCTGAACCAGAAATTATAAGTCAGTTGAAAGAAAAATTTTGTTCTGCAGAAAATAAAAGCATGGGAATGCAAATATTGACCACACTATCTAATTCTTGGTCAGTGAAATGAATTGAAATAAAATTCAGAGTTTCAAATTTCATGGCCAGAAAGGCTTTTTAAAAGCTAGTAAAAGAAAAAGGTGTGTCTTCTGATCCAAAGCCAGGAAAGACTTTAGACAAAGACACAACAAATTTAATACAAGAATTTTATGAGAGTGAAGATGTAAGCCACGAAATGCCAGGGAAAAAAAGACTTTGTTTCCATTAAAACAGAAAATAAGCATCAACAGGTACAAAAAAAGTTGCTTCTGAGTAATTTACGTGAATTGTATACTCAGCAACGATTTTTCATTAACTGCTGAACTTTGTTAATGTTGGAGTCCGTACTAGACTGGGAGGGCCAACCACTCTCCTCATGTCATCCTGAATATTCTCCCACCTTTTACAGAATTGTCCATAACAGCAAAAAATGTTGGATCATCATAGTGCTTCATTTCCATAAGCTGCATGCATCAGTGCAGATATTTCAGTTGCACTGTTTCTGGCTTTGAAACAAAATTTGATTGCCACTTTTTGCTCAGTGCTTGAATCCATGACAAAGTGATTTTACTGCACCAACTTAAGCACAACTTTCCAGTAGAATCTATTTGTGTACACTTCTGAAACATGGCACCAAGTCAGTTTTCATTTGATAGTGAATTATTCCAACCATAGCCAACAGATGGCACTAGTGGTATTGTTTAAACAAAATCAATCCTAAAACTCTTCAGACACACCTTGTATGTTCAAGATCTGTTGAATGAAACTCCAAGCTTTAGTGGGCAGATGACTAATGATGACAAAGATGTCAGTGATGAAGACAAGAAGGACGATATATTCTCATAGGCTATATGTTGCTATTTTGTTAGTGAAATGTAATAAATCTATGCGCTTCAATGAACTTAAAATTTGCTTAAACATAGTGAAACAGTTGGTACCCTTTAGTTGCATAGAATTATTAAGACAGTGTGGGAAACTGATTTCATTCTTGAGGACTAACAAAGGTCAGTCACCATGCCGGTTTTACAAGAAAGAGGTCAGGTAAGATTGTAGCAACTCCTGTCATCTTCTGAATTAGTGTTCCCTAAATTCCTCAAGCATATTGAGCAAGACGCGTTTAGGATGGCAAATCGATTGAGTGGAGGACAGTGTAATTTTTAGAAGATGCCAAGATAAATGCTATTATGCTCAGACAGCATTTTGGAAAGTTCCATGAGGTGAATCAGGATTTATAAATAGTATTTATTAACTTCAAAAGATTTTTAACCAGGCATCTGAGAGAAAGATTTTCAGTGTGTCACTAAATTTCATAGTTAAAAGCAAGCTTTTGAAATCAATCATAAGCCTGTATAACAAGAGTCTTGTGACAGTTACATGGTAGTATGTTCTTGGTAGTAGTTTGCAATGAACTCTGAAGTAAGACAAGAATGTAGGCTGTCTCCATTTTGTTTGTGATTTGGTGTTTCCACTTTGTTACACGAATGTGGTTAAAGGGAGTGTCTTAGCATATATCTTGAGGTTAGTGTTCTGGTGTCAGCAGAAACTAGAGGAACAGAACTTGTTACAGTATAGTCTCAGCCAGTTGAGCAGTGTATGTGAAAATTTTTAAGGTGAAGATGAGCGTTGGAAAATCAAACTGTAAGTTCTAAGTCAAATGCCAAAATCATGTGTAGTCCAAGGGAAGAGTTAAAACAGGTAACACATTTTAATTATTTGGATGTGATTACCGAAGAGACAGGAAAGCCTGATAAGAATTATACAACAAAATCACCAAAGCCTCATATCAGCTGTATAAAATTATTTTTGCTAAGGAAGAAGTTGGCCAAATAACTAAACCGATTGTACATAATGAAACATTTAGATCTGTCCTTTTTTTTTTTTTTACTTTAACAAAGTAAAGGGCTGGGGGAGGGGGTAAAAATTAAAGAATGCTTTTGAAAATTAAAACCTGCTGTCAATGAGTGCACTAACATAAATATCAATGGAAAATAAGTGTATTTACTGGCAAAACAGAATTGTTAATGCATATATTAAAACTCAGCTGGGTACCTCTTCTAGGAGAAAAAGTTAATCAACAAGAACATTTTGAGATGAGGTGCACATGTATTCCATGGTTGATGAAAAATTTCATAGACAGATGTTGAATTCTGTGATTCTTTGCCACCAACTCAGAAACAGTTGAAGGTGTGAAATCAGCCATTAGCAACTAAGGAAGCAATATATTTGAGGCATAAAATCTTGCAGTTTATGAAAAGAGATGGCAAAATTTGGTGTAAACCAACACATTTTAAATTCTTTTATTTGCTTTAGTGGTCATTGCAAGAAGCATGCAGAAATGGTGTACTAGTATGCAGGTGTGAGGTGATAAAGATATTCTCTCATGGAAATAATGTTCACACCAGTATTTTGACAAATAAGTGTGAGACCCATGAAAAGCTCAAAATGTTTTAATACTGAAATTCTACATGTAACCAAAAATCTACAGGGAATCTACTTAAGTCATCTAGTACTGCTGAGCAACCAGATGGTAGCACCATAGGCCCAGCATTTAAACTGGAGGACAGAAGTTATGTTACAAGCATAAAGATTGTCATAGCAACAAAATGACTTGATGGACTTGAATGAAATTCAGGTGAGAGGTACATCAGATCATAACAAAGAGCATATGCAAACATGAGATGCAGAGGAATAGATGGCCAGGAACAATGCTGATGCTTAAAATGAAAAAAATAGTCCTTTGCTGGAGATAGCAGGAATTCATTGTTCCAGTGATCCATAGGGAATGTGATCACCCCTGACTGTATGCATGGGGGTGACACGATGGCAGATGTGGTGGGATTGCAACAAACTGCACTGTCCCTGTAGTGAAGTTCACAACTCTCAGATGTTTCTGTGTAGGAGGGGGTAGAAGAGCGACAGTATGTTTCCCCAGGGCTTTCCACACATGCTGAGCCACCCCTGTGGCTGAGAGGTATGACATGTTGGCTTCTAATCATCATTCGTCTGAGATGGATCTGAATTTGAATCTTGGATGAGGCATGGGTGATGTGTTTTTCTTACTACATGGGCTCTCTCCTCTTCCTGGAGCCAGTGGCACTTAATTAGGGATAGGTAACTCCTTGTAGCCTAACAAGTTGCTCACAGTTGTCGTTCATCCTTGAAACAAAAACAAGAAAAGAATGTGCTCTATAGGTTAAGATACAAAGACCTGGGTAGCCCCTTCATCATGTGGATATCTTCATACATACATACATATCACTAAGCTGTTCTCTGAGATTCAGAGATTAGCTCCACAAAAAAAAATGCAAACTACCAGATAAATTTTTAACTGATTATTTACTGTTGCTGTATCAAACTTCTCCATTTACAGCGATCTTGACATACAACTCGGGTTTCACTGACATCCATCACATGACATACACAAGATCCCCTATACTTCACACTCATAATCTTTTTCTCATGCAGACACTCTTGAATCTAATCTTCCCATGACTTCCTTGGCCTTCCTCTGCCTTTCATACCTGCCACTTGGGCTAAAAAAAATTTCTTAGTAAGCATCTCATCACTCATTCTTTCAACATGGGTAAACCACATTAGTCTCCACCTTGCTAACAACATTTTTTGCTTCACATTACACAACTGCAACACATCTTCATTCCTCACACGACCAGAACATGTCTTGCCACAAACCCCATAAGTAACATATTTCTCCAGCACACAAACGACTTCTATGTTTCTTCTGTAGTACCCAGGCTTCACAACCATACATCAGAGTAGGAACAATTGCACTTTCATACACAGCCATGTGGGACTCTCTTGAGAACCCATCCTTCCTATGAAAACCTCCCAAAGCAGCTATGACTTTCAATGAAGAATTCTCACGCCTACTAATTTCACCATACAATTTGTTCTCTCTGTCAAACATGCTTTCTAAATACACAAACTCATTCACCTGGTCAATCACTGTGCCATTTAGACTTATATTACATTCAGTACTAACAGGTCCTCACTCATAAACCATACATTCAAACTTTGTACATCCGGGACAACATACTCTGCAACTCACTTTTGTTCTCTGCCAGCAGGACTGTGTCATCAGCATACAGCAATCTGCACGCACAGATATTTCCAAGACATAAACCAGTATTCTCCATCTTGGCATCACGCATGCATAAATATATTGAACAGCCATGGTGACATTACACAACCTTGTCTGATTCCTGCAACAATAGAAAACCATTTAGATAAAACACCATCTTCATATCTTCATCATGTTAGAGGTAATTCTTGACAAGCTGAACCCTATGCGGACAAACATTATTATTCATATAAATGAAGGACACTCTTGAAATGCCTTAGGTAGGGCTCAAATATCTCCATGTATTTTCTGTCCTGCACAGTTCCACTCTCAAATGCATGAGGTGACTTATGGCTATCCAGCATTAGCCTACCCAGAATACTTCTTTTTCTGTAGTGGCCTCATTCCTGTATACTGCAATGATAATCCTGCATTTCACATTCTCTCCAGGTGAGCATGTCAGGAATTCATAATTGAACTGAAATGGGAGAAATGTGTTAAGATGACATGTACCTAGTGTTGTTCAGTTCAAGTGTGTACCAAGTTCTTTGAACTCTTCTTTGAGAGGGGTGAGGGAGGCAAACCATCAGTCTCCTAGCCAGGGGCATAGCTAAAGTGTTTATATTGGATGGGTATATAGATGAAAATTACTGAATTCTTCCAATTAAATTAGATCGATTTAATTTCATGTGGGGCATGCCATCAGTTTTGAATTTTAGAATATTTCATTATCATAAATTCATTTTATTAAAAATATTTGTCGTCTGAAAAAATTAATGTCATTAACTATTACTTGTCTCACTTCACTGGCCAACAAATTAATAAATTCATTTTGAGAGTCGGCACTTTAAATACGTAACATGATACGGCCTTAATCTATATATTAATTCTATAAGGTTTTTTACTGTGAGTCCTATTTTGAGAGAACAGCTGAACGTAAAGATATGGTTGAGGTATCAAAATAAAGGTCTTACCATGTAGATGTGCCAGTCGAAGAGAAAAATGAGATTGGGGCAACGGTTCGGGCGTTGTGGGGCGGCAAAGTTCCCATGTAAAGTCCATGGGAGAAGCGTGCGGTTCTTATCTACATCAGGCGCTCAGTTCAGTGTCAGATGGTGTTCTATGATCAGTCCTAAAGTAAGTAAATACTTTATTGCATACTTACCCTTTACAGAATGTCTTTGCCGCAAAAAAAAAACAACAAAAAAACCCCATAAGAGCCTTTCTGGAAGGCGTGAGCAATCAATGGGTCGCAACTATATGTCTCAGACAAGAGAGAATGAAAAGTATTTGCAACGTGAATCTCATTCCAACATTTACAAACACAGTTGTGACTGAAGATGAAAGTGAAAGAGTGCGCTAACCAGTTGAATTTTTGCACACGATTGACATGAGTGGACTTCTGCCTCACATTCTACGCTGAAAAAGGGTGTAGTCGTGATGCTCATCATGAACCTGGCCGCCCCCGGTGGCGCAGTGTTCCAAACGCTGGCTTATGATTATTCGTTCGTGAAGGGTCCGGGTTCGAATCCCGGTGAGGCATGGATGTTGTATTTGTCTTATGGCATTGGCTCTCTCCCTTCCCTGGAACCAGTGACCCTAAATTAGGGACGGGCGACTCTTATATCCCACTGAGTTGCTCACGGTGGTCATTAAACCTTCAGTCAAAAAAAAAAAAAAAAAAACTAACCTTCTATTCCGACGGGTTTTGTTTAGTCTCTTTTTATCTAACCATTTCTTCATTATCAAGCAATGACGATAAATTAAGTATACGATTTGACGAAAATTTCCATTTTCATCTGAGTTATTTCCGCGAAGAGCAATGCCTTGCCTGGCCAATGTTCTGGCAACATCAAATAAAATATTTTAAACTTTAGTATTAAATTCTCTATCATGTTCTTCTTGAAAATTACACTAGCCCTTTTATTTTTGTCTAAAAGAATACTGACGTGTTTATCTTTTTGTGAATAATGGCAACAATCCACTAGTGCAGCTTTGTGAGCTTTAAAAGAGAAATGCTGGGATAATTTTCCTAATTTATCTTTACCCACACTCTTCATTTTGTGTCATTGCCTTACACCCGTTTCATTCCAAGTAAAATCTAATTTCTCCCTGTCTAGACAATTTTCATTCCAAGTAGAATCTAATTTCTCCCTGTCTGGGAAAAGAAAACAAACTCAAAGCAATAAGCAGTATCTTTAACAATGCTTTACTCTAAATCAGGATATTGTTTATACCACAACGAAGGAAAATGGCTCTGCTTGGCAGCAGGAATAAAAGGGTTTGAAGGAAAACTTGCTAAGTTAGGTTGGTGAGATCCAATAAAAATTAAATATTTTCTCTCGGCATCTGTTTTAATTTGTTTTCTCATACCAGGATCATGTTCGACATTGCTGCAGTTGTTTAAACTATCATAAACTGTTCCTGCGTTTTTTGACCGATTTGATAGTGCATCTTTACAAGAAGTTAATATTTTCCCATGCTACTTATGAATAATTTCTATAACCTCCAAGATTTCAACTAAAATTAAATCAGAGTTCATTATTTCCCTGTCTTGACATTTTGCAATTATTTCCTTACAGTCATCGTAATAATTTAGAAAAATTTGAAACTCACCAGTCTACAGTAGAGCTCGAAAAGGGTGGCTCATTTTCAGGCTCTTTACTGTTGATACCAGCAACTTCAACTTCGTTCCCATTCAGCACATTTGATTTTATGTCACAGTCAGAAACTTCCATGTCGGTTTGACTGAAAATTACAGTCTCCTTTTTCCAACCATATATCCATGGATAGTGTTGTTTTTTAAATGGTCTCTTCATGCTGTTTTTTTTTTTTTTTCTTTTTGCAGCTATTTCGAAAGGGTTTGCAGGAGATCCAACACATTTCACTTTCACTGGTTGCTTATTGTGGCAAAGTTCGTCATGCTTTTTCTTGTAATCCATTTCAAATTGCTTTGTACATTGCAGGCATTCAACTTTGTACCTGTTACATCTTTTAATATCTTTTCGTTCCATTTTACACTTCTTCTACATAGTTAACCAACTATCAATGCATAAGTCGAAATCGCCGCTATTCTATCTCATTTGTTTCCATTCATTGGTCACATGAGGAAGAGAAGAGGACGACATGAACCATTCGCCTTTGTTTGAATGCTACAGACGGCTGGAGGCAGTTTCTACTTAGGTTCAGCCAGAACGTCGCCGCGGCAGAGAACTTGTTCTGAAGTCCGAGGTCCAAGCATATCACGCAGGGCACGAACCGTACAATTACTATTGACTGTCAGGCTACGCAGTGGAAGTTGTTTACGGCACGTCAATCAGAGCACAATACATCTGATAGGTACCATTAGGGAGGTCACCAGGTCGGACTTATTTTTTTATATAGAGGTTGACAGCCAGGGACTCCAGTAAACCACGTGTTTTCACTTTGTCTCCGTCCCTTTCCAAGACCCTGGCCATGCTGACATTAGTAGCAAGTTATCGAAAGGAAAATACGTCGAGTTGGTTTGGTCACAGAAACAACTTTCATCCTCCTCAGCTGTGTCTGTGGTTAAGCAGCAGAGAAATAATGTTTTTTTTTTTTTTTTCTTTTACAAACCAGAATTTATAATGATATTTTGCGTAGATGTTAATAAAGAATTTTTTGTCTACAAAGTTCGGCAATTTTTGTCGGAGCTGATTTACCGAATAAAAATAAAAATACCGAATTGGGGGTGGGGGTGACACCCTCTACACCCCTATGGCTACACCCCTGCTCCTAGCATACAGACATTTTTCAAGTCATCCAAACACAGTTCTTGTTAACTCCATCAGGCGCAAAACACAGATGAGCTTGGCAGCAAGTTGTCAGGGTGTTGTCTTCCTTGCTTTCTTGCTGTCAAGACCAGGTATTGGTCTTTCTGGGATGTCGTGAGTCTTGCTGGTAAGGGGAACTGGTCATAGACACATATTTCCTGATTACTGATGTCACCATACCCTAGAAATAACCATCTGAGAGACATTGTGCACTCTGAGTACCTCAGCTTGTATGTGTCCTGTTAATGTATAAGAAAGCTCAGTGTATTCATGTTATTGTCCACAATAAAGCTATGTGTGCAATGTGAACTACTCCCCCCCCCTTCCCCATTAAAGACATAACTACATCAGAACAGAAGTGACAGGTTGATTCATGATTTTATGATCAAGATCATATTCACATATCATATGTACATGTTGAGTTTGACTAAAGCAGACATAAATCAAGCTGTTCTTTCCATGTAACATAACCACAAAATTTCTAAAATTTTGTCGTCCTGAACAGGAATCAAACCCACATCTCCCGATTTACGCTCGAGTATGCTAACCATTACCACCCTAGCATACTTGAGCGCAATATTGAAAGATGCAAAAGCTATGTGTGCAATGTGAACCTACTCCCCCCCTTCCCCATTAAAGACATAACTACATCAGAACAGAAGTGACAGGTTGATTCATGATTTTATGATCAAGATCATATTCACATATCATATGTACATGTTGAGTTTGACTAAAGCAGACATAAATCAAGCTGTTCTTTCCATGTAACATAACCACAAAATTTCTAAAATTTTGTCGTCCTGAACAGGAATCAAACCCACATCTCCCGATTTACGCTCGAGTATGCTAACCATTACCACCCTAGCATACTTGAGCGCAATATTGAAAGATGGGGGTTCGATTCCCGCTCCACGACAATAAAATTTTAAAATTTCTGTGGTTATGTTACATGGAAAGAACAGCTTGATTTATGTTTGTATTAATTATTCCATGTGTTTCAACTTGATATTGACTAAAGCATTTAAAGTTTTTCTTCTGAGCACCACTCTCACTAACTTTTTACAGATTTCTATACACGGGAAGAAAAGCTTGATACTGGTTATACAAAAAATTAATTAGTATGAAATGGAAAAGATTCTATATAAGTGTGAATTAAAAATATTTGTTATTAATAAATAGTATTTTGTATTTTACCTGTGTATTTATCATCTTACTTGTATAACACTGATTTTTCCCCCTCTTCAAAGGTTCTTTTAGAAATTGGAACGGGTTTAAGACCTTACGATGAAAAAAGAGATGGAGCTAAACTTTTGGTTTGTTGAATTTTGATGCTTTATTTTATACTTTAATGTATTTTGTTTTTGTAGTTACTTGTAGTTTTGTAAAATTCAATTAGTATTCAGAGCTTGAAAAATACCATGCCTGGGGCATGTAAATTATTGGTCTGGTCAGGTAAATAAAAAATCTGGTTGCCTGGTCTGGGCAACTAAATATAAAAGTAAAGTTTGTAATAGAATTTCCTACTACAAGAAAACAGACAGTGGTTGCATGTCATGTTTCATACCACTGCTAATCAACGGAAGTTGTATTATTGTTATGGAATGCCAAGGACAAAAGAATATCACTTCTTTTATTACATTATTTTGTAGGTCCAGAAATTGGAACCACACGTGTCCTTTTTTTTTTTTTTGCTCCAAATATTTATAGTCAGCGATGGGATGCGTGCCTCTGATGGAACGAGCCTCCAGTATTTAGTAACAAAGGGCAAAAACTTCAATGACAAGGAACATGGCAGAATCACTATATTTCTCAAATACCAATTTCATTATCATACCATTTCATACCAATTTCAGCATCATCTTAAAGCTTGAGGTACATGCTTTTGTGCATTGAATATTTTGAATACAGACCCTTAAAATGGGGATGCAAAACATGTAAAAAAAAGTTTGTCATATTTTTTAACTTAAAATAATACATGAAGGTTCAGATTCACTATCTTAAAAGGTAAATTTTTATGGGCATCCAGCTCTTATTACCTGGACAGGTAAATAATTTCTGCATGTGCCTAGCTGGGCATGTAACTTTTCAGGTATTTTTCAAGCCCTAGTATTACGTCAGATATGAAAAACATTTGTTGTAAAAGTTGAAAGTTCCTTCTAGTGGATCACTCAGATTTTTAAGTCTGCTTATGAATTCATTGTATGGATAACTGTTGCTTGATGCACTTTGTGCCAGTTGTACTGCTTGTAGCATTTAAGGCTGAGCTGCAGTGGTGTATATGAATCCATTTTATGGATACCCTCATCCCCCTCCTTTGTTTGTAGTTTGTTGATATAAATGAAATGATATGATAACTTGACAGCTGAGATGCCACTGCTCTGGAGAACTTAAACAAATCCTGTCCATGGAATAACTTAGTGTCATTATACCATATTTATTTGCTAATGTTTGTTCTAAAGAACAATTCCAATATCCATTTAGGGACTTTCAACACAATCACACTATGAGCTACACTGTAGTGTACAGTTTTGATGTGAAGTCCAATCGCGCTGCCGATCGCAATTTGCAGGGAAGGGGGAGGGGAATGTTTTGGCAATGGAAAAAAAAGCTTTGGTGATTACCTTTTTGTACTATTATAACACTTTGGCCAAAAAAATTTAATTTAGCGAATAGGTTAGCAAAAATTGCCAGAGCAACTGCTGCAATCTGCATATGGATCATTCCATACTAATTTTTTTATAAAAAAAAATTCTAAACTGGTAGGCCTCCCTGAGAACTGAAAACAAGTGTACATCATGTAAAGCTCATGGTTCAAATGCCCTTTTTTTTTAATATGACTGAAAAAAAAAAGCATAATTCCCTTCCACAGTTAATGTAGAAATTTGTTTCAATAAAATTTGAAAGCTTTCAAAATGGCATTTCATTTTATGAGTGGGCTTTTTCCCTGTCCTGCAAATAAAGTTTTTGAGGTCAAAATTTAGTATTTAATGTTGAAAAATGTGTTTTTAGTAAAACATGTTCGTTGCTTTCATTTCAGCTCATGGCTCAAAAAGTACAGCATGTTGAAAAAAATTCTCCAATTACCAATTTTTGTTTCATTTTCAATTACAAAAAAAAAAAAAAAATGAACTCTCTTCGAAAATGTATGTAGAAATTTTATTTTGGTGGCATTTGAAAGCTTTTGAAATGACATTTCATTTTATATGTAACATGAGAACATTGATGTGATTTTTCACCTACCCCAGGATCCATCTGACCACACTACACAGCATCTTTCTGCAGAGGTCCAGTTTTGATGTTGCTGGCACCAGGAGAGATGTAATTTCCAATGACAAGCAGTCGACAGTGGCACATTAAAAATTAAAACAAGAAGAATTAGAAATATTGAAGAATAAATATACTACTTGTTACCCCGAGGTTGAATTAACTTTGGAATGTGAACAAGATGAAAAAATTTCCTTTTTAGATATTGAACTATTAAAAAAAGACTTAACTTTTGAATACAGAGTTTTTAGGAAACCAACATATGTACCTATAATGATCCCATATCAATCTGAACACCCAAAAGCTCATAAAGTCAATAGTATTAGGAATTGGGTAAAACGAGCCTTTTGCACATTCCTCAAATAGAAAGTACAGAGAAGAAGAAATCCAATGGATTATTAACACAACTAAACAATATGGGTATGACACAAAAACTGTTAAAAAGCTGATATTTGAATACAAAAGAATTTAAAGGAGTCTAGTAAAAACATTCCAAAAAAAAAAAAAATAGAAATTTTCAGGTTCTTTTCCTTTTATTAGAGGACTAAGTGGAAAATTTTTAGGATCAATAAAGAAACATTATTTTTGGTCATTCTGTTCAAAATATTGGTGACTTAGTTATAAAGAAAAAATATAACAAGCGGGTTGGTGAGTGTGGGATAGCATTTCCTCTAATCCCGATGGTATAGTTATACCGCTATTGGCGGTCGTCGGAGCCCCTTTAGTGGGAACAGGATGCACCACGAGAAGGCGGGGTTGACATTTGTCAAGGAGAGGCTGTGATGTTACACATCACCTGACCTTACATCCCATATATATATATATATACATGTATATATATGGGATGCCTAAAGTAGATGTGACTTCCAAAATGGAATATATAGAGCTATGCAAGACAACACGAAAAAGTATCACTGAAGACGTAAGGAAATTCAACTGTGAGCTAGTGAGGAAAGCAATTGAAAACAACCAAAGCCTTAAGATAGCAAAGGGACATCTCAGTAAGGGAAGAAAACAGATTATGGCTCTGAGAAAAGAAAATGGTTCTATAACAAGAAATAGAGGCGAAATTTTGACAAGAGTGAAAGATTTCTACTCCAAATTATATGAAAGGGATGATACATGTACTCCAGACATCATGAAAGGTACCAGAGTTCTTCCAGTCCTCCCAGCAGAAGTTGCTCATGCAATCAAGAACATGAAGCGAGGGAAAGCTCCAGGAGAAGATGGAATTACTATAGACATCATACAAGAAGCAAGTGGAGAAATTGAAACAGTACTCGCCCAAATTTTCACTCGATGCCTTAATGAAGGGAAGATTCCTGAGGATTGGAACAATGCTACAATGATCCTGCTACATAAAAAAGGTGACATTGAGGATCTTAGGAACTACAGACCTATCAGCCTCCTATCAGTGGTTTATAAAATCTTCACTAAAGTTCTTTCACACCGCTTGAAGGTAACACTGGACATGGCTCAACCGAGAGAACAAGCTGGATTCAGGAGTGGCTACAGCACAATAGATCATATCCACGTACTGAGAGAACTGATTGAAAGAGCGAGGGAATATGAACTTCCATTGTGCATGGCTTTTATCGATTATGAAAAAGCCTTTGATTCGGTGAAACCATCAGCAGTTACCACGGCTCTGAAATCCTGCGGTATTGAAGATGCATACATTAATATTATTAATAACATCTATGAAAATGCAAGTGCAAAGATTCGGCTGTTTGAAAATACAACACACATAAAAATTGGAAAGGGAGTGAGACAAGGTGACGCCATATCTCCGAAGCTCTTTAATGCCACATTGGAAAATGTCTTTCAATCACTGAACTGGGAAAACAAAGGGATAAAGATTAATGGAGATTATCTAACCCACCTTCGTTTTGCTGATGACGTAGTCATTTTTGCAACTACCCCATCAGAGCTGCAGAGTATGATCCAGGAACTTGCTGACAAGAGTAAAGAAGTGGGATTAAAAATGAACTTTCAGAAGACAAAAGTGATGTTCAATGCTTTTACAAGAAATGAAGATTTATCGATTGATGGAGAAAAACTGGAGATAACAGATACGTATGTTTATCTTGGACAGCAGATATCAAGTGAGGGTCACATTGATGAAGAAATTAATCGGCGTACAAAACTTGCCTGGAGAGCTTTTGGAAGAAACAGCATAATTTTCAAGAGCAATATGCCATTATGTCTTAAAAGAAAAGTGTTTGATCAATGCATCCTTCCAGTGCTTACGTATGGTGCAGAGACGTGGACCTTAACTAAAAGAGACATACAAAAGCTGCAGACAACTCAAAGAAGCATGGAGAGGTGCATGCTTGGTATAACCAGGAGAGATAAGAAGAGGAACTCGTGGATCCGAAAAATGACGAGAGTGGAAGACATCATGATCAGAGTTAAATCCCTGAAATGGCAATGGGCTGGACATACTGCCAGAAGGACAGACCATAGATGGACAGCCGAAATTTTAGATTGGATTCCAAGGGACAGGAAAAGACCCAGAAAAAGACCACATGGGAGATGGGTGGATGAAATTCGTAAATATGCGGGAGTGACATGGAGGAGACTGGCACAAGACAGACCGTTGTGGAGGAAACTTGGGGAGACCTTCGTCCAGCAGTGGATTGATAATGGTTGACAATGATGATGATGATGATATATGGGATGTAAGGTCCTTTGATTCGGTGAAACCATCAGCAGTTACAATGGCTCTGAAATCCTGCGGTATTGAAGATGCATACATTAATATTATTAAAAACATCTATGAAAATGCAAGTGCAAAGATTCGGCTGTTTGAAAATACAACACACATAAAATTTGGAAAGGGAGTGAGACAAGGTGACACCATATCTCCGAAGCTCTTTAACGCCACATTGGAAAATGTCTTTCAATCACTGAACTGGGAAAACAAAGGGATAAAGATTAATGGAGATTATCTAACCCACCTTTGTTTTGCTGATGACATAGTCATTTTTGCAACTACCCCATCAGGACTGCAGAGTATGATCCAAGAACTTGCTGACAAGAGTAAAGAAGTGGGATTGAAAATGAACTTTCAGAAGACAAAAGTGATGTTCAATGCTTTTACACGAAATGAAGATTTATCGATTGATGGAGAAAAGCTAGAGATAACAGACACGTACGTTTATCTTGGACAGCAGATATCAAGTGAGGGTCACATTGATGAAGAAATTAATCGGCGTACAAAACTTGCCTGGAGAGCTTTTGGAAGAAACAGCATAATTTTCAAGAGCAATATGCCATTATGTCTTAAAAGAAAAGTGTTTGATCAATGCATCCTTCCAGTGCTTACGTATGGTGCAGAGACGTGGACCTTAACTAAAAGAGACATACAAAGGCTGCAGACAACTCAAATAGCATGGAGAGGTGCATGCTTGGTGTAACCAGGAGAGATAAGAAGAGGAACTCGTGGATCCGAAAAATGACAAGAGTGGAAGACATCATGATCAGAGTTAAATCCCTGAAATGGCAATGGGCTGGGCATACTGCCAGAAGGACAGACTATCGATGGACAGCCGAAATTTTAGATTGGATTCCAAGGGACAGGAAAAGACCCAGAAGAAGACCACATGGGAGATGGGTGGATGAAATTCGAAAGTATGTGGGAGTGACATGGAGGAGACTGGCACAAGACAGACCGTTGTGGAAGAAACTTGGGAGACCTTCGTCCAGCAGTGGATTGATAATGGTTGACAATGATGATGATGATATATATAGCATAGGAAAGTTAAATTTTCACTTATGTAATATACTGCAAACTAGTGGATAATATATATATATATATACAAAAACATAGTAAACATAAAATTGCAAAAATATAATGCCATGACCTCGCGCCCTGCTGCAGGGGCCAATGTCATCTGAAATAAAATACATAAATAAAGCAGACACTACAAGCACAATAGAACTCTATTAAATATGTGATAACCATAAATAATATAAGGTCAGCCATCGGGTGCCAATCTTCAGGGGAGGATGCACCCGACGGCTGAGCTTCTGACAGGTTTCATGCGGGCGTCCTGATTTAGCAACCCCTACCGAATAAAAAAAAAAACTGGACATCCCATCCTCCCTACCTGTCAGGAAATGTACTTTAAAATCAACTTAAGTAACAAATTTAAACATTCAATCAACTTAAGTAACAAATTTAAGCATTCAAAAATGTTTAAATTTGTTACTTAAGTTGATTTTAAAGTAACAAATTTTGAATGTTTAAATTTGTTACTTAAGTTGATTTTAAAGTATATTTCCTGACAGGTAGGGAGGATGTCCAGTTTATTTTTATTCGGTCGGGGTTGCTAAATCAGGACGTCCGCATGAAACCTGTCAGAAGCTCAGCCGTGGTGCATCCTCCCCTGAAGATTGGCACCCGATGGCTAACCTTATATTATTTATGGTTGTCACATATTTAATAGAGTTCTATTGTGGTTGTAGTGTCTGCATTATTTATGTATTTTATATATATATATATATACCAAAACACCCATATATATATATCATCATCATCATCATCATCATTGTCAACCATTATCAATCCACTGCTGGACGAAGGTCTCCCCAAGTTTCCTCCACAACGGTCTGTCTTGTGCCAGTCTCCTCCATGTCACCCCTGCATACTTTCGAATTTCATCCACCCATCTCCCATGTGGTCTTCTTCTGGGTCTTTTCCTGTCCCTTGGAATCCAATCTAAAATTTCGGCTGTCCATCGATGATCTGTCCTTCTGGCAGTATGTCCAGCCCATTGCCATTTCAGGGATTTAACTCTGATCATGATGTCTTCCACTCTTGTCATTTTTCGGATCCACGAGTTCCTCTTCTTATCTCTCCTGGTTACACCAAGTATGCACCTCTCCATGCTTCTTTGAGTTGTCTGCAGCCTTTGTATGTCTCTTTTAGTTAAGGTCCACGTCTCTGCACCATACGTAAGCACTGGAAGGATGCATTGATCAAACACTTTTCTTTTAAGACATAATGGCATATTGCTCTTGAAAATTATGCTGTTTCTTCCAAAAGCTCTCCAGGCAAGTTTTGTACGCCGATTAATTTCTTCATCAATGTGACCCTCACTTGATATCTGCTGTCCAAGATAAACGTATGTGTCTGTTATCTCCAGCTTTTCTCCATCAATCGATAAATCTTCATTTCTTGTAAAAGCATTGAACATCACTTTTGTCTTCTGAAAGTTCATTTTTAATCCCACTTCTTTACTCTTGTCAGCAAGTTCCTGGATCATACTCTGCAGCTCTGATGGGCTAGTTGCAAAAATGACTACGTCATCAGCAAAACGAAGGTGGGTTAGATAATCTCCATTAATCTTTATCCCCTTGTTTTCCCAGCTCAGCGACTGAAAAACACCCTCCAATGTGGCATTAAAGAGCTTCGGAGATATGGTGTCACCTTGTCTCACTCCCTTTCCAATTTTTATGTGTGTTGTATTTTCAAACAGCCTAATCTTTGCACTTGCATTTTCATAGATGTTATTAATAATATTAATGTATGCATCTTCAATACCGCAGGTTTTCAGAGCCATTGTAACTGCTGATGGTTTCACCGAATCAAAGGCTTTTTCATAATCGATAAAAGCCATGCACAATGGAAGTTCATATTCTTTTGCTCTTTCAATTAGTTCTCTCAGCACATGGATATGATCTATTGTGCTGTAGCCACTCCTGAATCCAGCTTGTTCTCTCGGTTGAGCCATGTCCAGTGCTACCTTCAAGCGGTGTGAAAGAACTTTAGTGAAGATTTTATAAACTACTGATAGGAGGCTGATAGGTCTGTAGTTTCCGAGATCCTCAATGTCACCTTTCTTATGTAGCAGGATCATTGTAGCGGTGTTCCAATCTTCAGGAATCTTTCCTTCATTAAGGCATCGAGTGAAAATTTGGGCGAGTACTGTTTCGATTTCTCCACTTGCTTCATGTATGATGTCTACAGTAATTCCATCTTCTCCTGGAGCTTTTTCCCGCTTCATGTTCTTGATTGCATGTGCAACTTCTGCTGGAAGGATTGGAGGAACTCTGGTACTGGTATCTTTCATGATGTCTGGAGTGCATGTATCATCCCTTTCATATAATTTGGAGTAGAAATCTTTCACTCTTGTCAAAATTTCGCCTCTATTTCTTGTTACAGAACCATCTTCTTTTCTCAGTGCCATAATCTGTTTTCTTCCCTTACTGAGATATCCCTTTGCTATCTTTAGGCTTTGGTTGTTTTCAATTGCTTTCCTCACTAGTTCACAGTTGAATTTTCTTACGTCTTCAGTGATACTTTTTCGTACTGTCTTGCATAGCTCTATATATTCCACTTTGGAAGTCACATCTTCTTTAGTTGTCCTCATCTCTCTTCTTTTTTGCATCAACATTTTCGTTTTTCCTGATAATTTATTTACATGCAACTTGTTCTTAGACCCAGCTAATTTTGTTGCTGTTTCCATAAGAGCTTTGGTTACTTTTCTGTTAACTTCAGAGATGTCCACTTCTTCCGATGTTAGGCCTTCTAAAGCAGAGAACCTGTTCTTCAGTTCCAACTTGAAGGTATTATGGTGTTTTTTAAGGTTGGTTATGTCAATAGATTTTGTTTGTCTTATGAGCTTGCCACGTTCAAGTTTAGTGTTGAGGTGCATCTTACATCTCACCAATCTATGGTCACTACCTGTGTTGAACTTGTTTAGCACACTGCAGTCTTCTATGACGAATTTTTTGTTACACATAATAAAATCAATTTCACTTGTCATCCCATTTGGATGTCTCCATGTCCATTTCCTGTGTGGCTTTTTCTTGAAGAAGGAGTTCAAGATGAAAAACCCTTCTGCCTCTGCAAACTCAACGAGAGTATTTCCACGCTGGTTTCTGTTGCCGTGACCGAATTTACCTACTGAAGTTTCATTCTGTTGCCGTTGCCCTATTTTTGCATTGAAATCTCCCATAATTATTTTCAAGTGCTGCTTACCTTTATTATTTAGATGACAAATTTCCTCATAAAATTCTTCAATTTCTTCTTCAGGATGACTTGTGGTGGGTGCATAAGTTTGAATAATCTGAGCCTGGTATCTTCTCGATAGTTGGATAACGAGTCGTGCAGCTCTGTCAGAGGAACTTTCAACTTCTACCACTTTATCCTTCAGTTTCTTGTTTATTATAAATCCAACACCACTAGTTCTGCCAGTATCTGTCCCACGATAGTAGAAGAGATGTCCACTTTTCAGTTCGATGAGATCTTCTCCTTTTCTCCTTACCTCACTTAGCCCCACAATGTCCCACTTGATCCTTTGTAGTTCCTCTTCCAATTCAAGAAGCCTTGAATCAGAAGATAGGGAGCGTCCATTGTACGTTGCCAAGGTCAGCATCAGATGGCAGCCTAGTCCGGTCCTCCGGGGATTCTTAGCACCCTCTGCCTTCATGTCGCACTGGCCGCTGCCTTGGCCAGGTACATTCCAGCTGCCGGAGACTGAGGGCCAAGATTTAAGTTGTGGAATCATTTTGGAGGGGTTTGGCCATAACTCACCACGCTGGCCAAGCGGGTTGGTGAGTGTGGGATAGCATTTCCTCTGATCCTGATGGTATAGTTATACCGCTATTGGCGGTCGTCAGAGCCCCTTTAGTGGGAACAGGATGCACCACGAGAAGGCGGGGTTGACATTTGTCAAGGAGAGGCTGTGATGTTACGCATCACCTGACCTTACATCCCTATATATATATATATATATATATATATATATATATATACAAAAACATAGTAAACATAAAATTGCAAAAATATAATGCCATGACCTCGCGCCCTGCTGCAGGGGCCAATGTCATCTGAAATAAAATACATAAATAAAGCAGACACTACAAGCACAATAGAACTCTATTAAATATGTGATAACCATAAATAATATAAGGTCAGCCATCGGGTGCCAATCTTCAGGGGAGGATGCACCCGACGGCTGAGCTTCTAGACAGGTTTCATGCGGGCGTCCTGATTTAGCAACCCCTACCGAATAAAAAAAAAAAACTGGACATCCCATCCTCCCTACCTGTCAGGAAATGTACTTTAAAATCAACTTAAGTAACAAATTTAAACATTCAATCAACTTAAGTAACAAATTTAAGCATTCAAAAATGTTTAAATTTGTTACTTAAGTTGATTTTAAAGTAACAAATTTTGAATGTTTAAATTTGTTACTTAAGTTGATTTTAAAGTATTTCCTGACAGGTAGGGAGGATGTCCAGTTTATTTTTATTCGGTCGGGGTTGCTAAATCAGGACGTCCGCATGAAACCTGTCAGAAGTTCAGCCGTCGGGTGCATCCTCCCCTGAAGATTGGCACCCGATGGCTAACCTTATATTATTTATGGTTGTCACATATTTAATAGAGTTCTATTGTGGTTGTAGTGTCTGCATTATTTATGTATTTTATATATATATATATACCAAAACACCCATATATATATATATATATATATATACCAAAACCACCCCAGCAGAAATAGCCAGTGAAGTGGGTACCAGAGAATTTCAAAGGTTTCCTTGCCCCCCCCCCCCCTCGCTGTGCATGCCTGCTGTAGTCTATAATGCCTGGGCTGGGCTTCAGAATACCAGGCCACTTCTTTTTTTCAGAATTGCACCACTGTACTGAGGGCTAGCAAAGCACACATGAAACACATGCTCAGACCACTGAACAACAAATAAAATGTGTGCTTAACCTTAACTGGGTCTCTGAACGTGAAGTGAATGGCTGAATTAAATAATTGATTGATGCATGTTTGCAACTCCGGGTAAACTTGTATGCTGCAAATTAGATCTCTGCGATCATCCTTTCAGAAAAGTTGTCAGTTTGCAGTTGTCCCGTACAGCTACTTGAAATGTGCTCAAACCGCCCTTTTCGTTCAATTGGCAACTCGTGGGACAAATTTCATGACAATCGTGCACATAGCCAGATCTTCTGCGAGTACTGTGGTACCTGATGAATAGTTTCATAGTTAATATCTAACTCGTCGGCTATTATTTTGCATGTTAATTTCCACTCAGAAGTCAGCAGTTACCTGACTCGATCAACATTCTTCAGAGTGCTCTGGTTATGGGGGCATTACTCTTTTCATTATGCGTGTCCTTTCTTTCTTCACAAAATTCCTTATACCATAAAAATTCATCCTCTCATAATAGAGTTTCATCACTGTACGCATACTACAACATTTGTAAAGATTTTGTAGTAGTTTTGTTTTACTGAAGCTTGCACCAAATTTGATGTTCACACTTTGCTCAACTGTATTCGCCGTTGTGGATGAGAAACGAAATACCAGCCTCCACGATGCATTTATTAGAAAATGACTGCATGCTGCATGATCAAACTCACATGCAACTTGCATGTGATGCCATCTACTGGCCTGCCAAATGCCAGTGTTGCCCAGTCCACAGGTGCTCTACCAACCTGTCTTGAAACTAAATTGTTTGACTGTGTCGATTGTAAGAAAAAAGAAAGGCAATATTGCAGCAGAATTTCCTTTAACTTCTTCAACATTGACTATGATCGTAAAAGAACACGCTGAAATTAAAGACAAAATAGTAAAAATAAATCTCTTAGAACTTAAAGAGAAAAAAATCACAGTGCATTATATGAAGGCACAGAAAAATCTGATTTTGTTTGATTTCAAGACGTTCAGACATCTAGGATTCAATTAGTGGTACAACAGTGCACAGAAGGACCTAGATTTGGTTAAATTAATTTACCTAAAAACTTTCAAGCAAGTAATGCTGTATTGGAATAAATGAATCAGCATTTTAATCACAGTATTTTGTTGTTGTTGTTGACTGCAGTTTCATTCACTGTGCATATCACCCTGTGAAATTGTAGTTGACCAAACATGGAAATTTATCATGACCAAATCATTGATTTATTCATTCCAATGTAGTTAAATGATGTTTGTAATCTATGATTTATACTAAATGATACTGTATTTCAATACAATATGCATCTAAATTTTATTATTTTAGTAAAACACAAAATTTTTTGGTCTCCTTATAGTAGCTAGAAGAGGTAGTGTGCCATGCACTTCTGCCGATGGGTTCCTGAAATCATGAAATCAGAGAGGGTGCTGAAGGCAGCTTCGATGCTGTTGCTCTAAACAGTGCTCATAGATATACGTGCTTCTTGTTCTGTGCAGTATAGTAATTTCACTAAAATTTTACCAAAGAATCTATCTCTTTTTTTTGTTATGCTGAAGTTATACTAAAAGTGATTAATGTCATGTATGGATAGGTATAAGTGAATATTCTTCCAAATAGTGTGTTTTGGGGAAGCTTTGTTAACTTTATTTGGGGAATGCTTTATCTCAAATTGAATCTATGTGTCACAAGGCTGATTGGCACAAATACATTGCTGTACACAAATTTTCTCTGTAATTATTGGGAATTTTGCCCAGTCATCATATTGAATTCTGTTCTGATCCTGTTGCAAAATGTTTCTCTATCTCTACAGGACACAAAATGTTTAATTGGATGTCATATGATACTGTACTTAGGCCTAATCTTCCCATGATAAAGTTTACAGAACTTTGGACAAAAAAAAAAAAGGAACACCACCAGTTTCAATAATTTTAGACAAAATGTGATGATATTATATAAGTGGCATACTTAACTGAGTGGCTGCCAACTTGATTTAGGACAATTAAAAAAAAATTTATTTGATCCACCTTGCCTCATCTTTTGGCACGGAAAATAGTTACCTTTTGTTTACAGGACCTGTAACCACTGTTGCATTCAGATATGAAGCACGTTCTCAACATTACACTTATTACTACTGCTTTTCATGGTTGATCTAACAAATAAATTGCCTTTTCAATCACTATCCTCCTAACACACCATAGAAAAGCATGCTAATGTTTAGAAATCATAACATTGAAACTCGCAGGAGCACCATCTCGTGGTTTCATGAAAAGAGGGAACGAAAATTTAAACTGTGAGGTATTAACGTGTGGCTTACTATTTCTTCTAGCCACTGCTGCAGTTTGTTCTAATGGGATTTGATCTGTATGAAAATTATTTTTTTCCTATTAGTTATTTTGCTTTAGCTGTGATGGACTTCACTTTAAAATGTAATTTTGTGATACGTAGAGACTCCTCAGTTTTTTTAATTATTATTTCTGTTCTTGCTGAGATTATGGAAATTTTATTAGGTAAATATGAAGCTTAAAACTTTCTGGTGGAAGCAATAAGTGATCTTTTTGTATGCCAATGTTTAAACCTGTTTATATAAAATTACTATACTTTATTTCTTGTGTTTATTGTTGGTTTAATCAACACACTGTCTTATTTCAGTTTATTCATCTAATTGATTTTAGGTAGATTATGTCAGTGATTGTAATGGTTTAGGTCGTTTAGACTCCCTTAGAGACAAAAAAGCTGGTGAAGAAAACATGATGTGGTTCTGGGAACTTATGCAAATTGGACAGAAGTGCAGCAGTAAATCCAAAAAAGACAGACCAGAAATGTTGAAGGTAAAGTTGTTTGTTTATGTAAGATGTTTTCTATTTGTCTCTTAATTCAACAGGACATCATTACCTGTGATCATATTTCTCATGAATTCATGTAATCATATTTTTAAAAAAATGGCCATCTTTTTCATGCTGGGATATCAAAATGCTGTTCATGTTGAAGATGCATAAAACAAAATTTAGTAAGAAGGGGGTATCAAAGTATCAAAGTAAATAATTTCAAACTGTCTTCTTCTTGGCTACGAACTTTTTTTTTTTTTTATGGTACATAGCAAAGGTTTTTGCATCTCAGCTATTCCTTCTTCTATCACTAATGGCTAATATTGTAGCAACGACAAATGTTGTTCTAGGTTTCCTGGGACAACATATTTTCTTTTGTCTTTTACGTCAACAGAATCATGATATAAAAAGATCTGTGGCTTGTTACGTAATGTTAATGTAATATGTAATGAGAAAATATGTTATCTACTGTTTAAGAATTCAACTTGTTACTTTCTTCCTTCTAAAACAAAACATTTGTGATGATAATTAGATTTCCCATTGTTGAAACTTTTTTCTTCTGTTGTTCAAAAAAATTTGCAAGTCTTTTACTGAAATCATGTTATTGGTGGGAATGAAAATGTAATCTGTTGAAAAAAGCCACACAAGTGACCCACATGCTGAGTGTATTTAACGTTGTTAAAGTTTTTCATGGTGTTATTTTTGGGATTTATATCTTTCATTTATTAGGTCTTGTTCTGATGCAACTCTCATCTTCATGCATGTGAAAGGTGTGTCAGTGTATTTGGGTTATATTATGATTTTGCTTTTCTGGCCTTTCCTTGTATGCTTGTGGCTCTAGTTATTTTGAAATCTTTATTGGCATATGCCTTGGTTAAAAACTTAATGGTATACCATTTGGGATGATATTATTGGGTTGGTGCGAATGAAATTTCTGGCTCGAATGAGCAGCGGAGACAGGCCCCACCACAGCGGAATGGAACCACCCACAGGTGTTGCAGGTATTATGTCACAGAGTTACTCTAAATAGCTAGCACGTGTGTGAAGAACAAGGTTCAGGCGTGGTTTGTTTGGACGTAACGTGGCTTGTAAAGGAAACATGCAGACGCCGGATTTGAGAGTCATCTTCCTGTATGAATTTAAACTGGGCCATTCTGCAGGAATTGCTGCTCGAAATGTTGACAAAGTGTTTGGAGAGAATACAACCAACCAACGAACCATTCGGCGATGGTTTGTGAAGTTTCAAAATAGAGATACGAACCTGCAAAATGAAGCACAGGGTCACCGACCTGTTGCTGTTTCTGACGATGTTCTGTTATGTGTGGTTGAAGCGGAGATCCGGACCTGCAAAACGAAGCACGTGGTCACCGACCTGTTGCTGTTTCTGGCGATGTTCTGTTACGTGTGGTTGAAGCGGAGATCCGGACCTGCAAAACGAAGCACGTGGTCACCGACCTGTTGCTGTTTCTGACGATGTTCTGTTACGTGTGGTTGAAGAGGAGATACGGACCTGCAAAACGAAGGATGTGGTCACCGACCTGTTGCTGTTTCTGACGATGTTCTGTTACGTGTGTTTGAAGCGGACCCCCCAAAATGTGTCCTGAGTGAGCGACAGAGGTAGGTGTCCACTCCACCACACGACAGTTGTTCGGCGTCTGGCTGTGCTGGGTAAGGTCAAAAAGCTGGACATGTGGCTGTCACATGAGTTGACAACTGCCAACAAGACTAGGCATTTGAAAGTCTGCACGTCACTGCTTAACAGGAACTTCTACTGCATGAAATTGTCACCTGTGATGAGAATTGGGTCCTTTATGATAATTGGAAACAATCTGCACAATGATTAAGAAAAGCACAGCCTGCTAGACGGCATCCTAAGCCACCCCTACACACCAAGAAGATAATGCTCCTTGTCTGGTGGTTCATAGCCGGGATAATTCATCAGAGTTTCTTGGCAAAAGGCCAAACCATCACTGCCAAACATTATTGTGCTGAATTACACCAGATGCACCAGAAATTTCTGCAGAAACAACCGGCTTTGGTCAACAGACATGGTGTTCTTCTGCTCCAGGGCAACGCTCGCCCTCATGTCGCACAACGAATGATGCTGACACTAAGTGCCTTGGGCTATAAAGCACTGCCTTATCCTGCCTATTCCCCGGACTTGTTTCCAACATACTATCATCTGTTTCATCGCCTGGATCACTTCCTGTCCGGGAAATAGTTCACGACAGACAACAAGGTTCAATGTGCCAAGGTTCAACGTGCAGTTGATGACTTCTTGGGGTCCCAGCCACAAGACTTTTTTTTGTTCTGGGAAGGGATCATGGCCTTGCCGGACAGATGGCAACTATGTGTCGATGCTGCGGGGGAATATTTTGCCTAAGTAAGTTGTCCTACTTTTCCGTTCTCGCCGTCCACACGTGCTGGTCCTTTGCTGGACATTTCATTCGCACCAACCCAATATATTATGTTATATTGTATTATAAGTAGTGTTCTCTCTCTCTCTCTCTCTCTGTATGTTTTGCTTTTGTGTTTGAATCTGGCATCACAGTTGTGTTCCATCAACCAGTCTTCCATGATCCCTCTGCTACTTCCAGTATAGGTCTTCTGACCCAACATCCTTCCAAGTCATCCACCAAGCTAAATTCCACTTTTCAAATGAAAGGGTATTTAATTGATGATTTTGTTGCATTTATTTTCAAGAACATAATCTTTTTTTTAAGCATGATAAATTTTATTTACAGATGTCGTTATGTTTAGAAATAACATAATTTAATGCATTAGTAAATTGTTATTGTTATTTATGCACCTTCCTTTTAATTAATTGTATGCTTTTTTGGCCATGCCCCCCCCTCCCCTGCACGAGAATTTCCTGTCTTTACAATTGTTTGTATATGTACATCCTATCAGCCTCAATATGTATTGTTTGCATCCTATCATACAGAGGGTGAGTCGAAAGTTTTGCAATATTTGGATCACTTCATGTCTTCATACATACCTTTACGATGAAAGCTGACCAGCATTCAAAGTATAGGCCATCGTGTTGCACCATCTTTAGCCATCTGTCTGCTAGTTCTTCGATTCTGCGGTGGTACCAGTTCTTGTCCTTCGAGGAGAAAAACTCCTTCACCCCAACTGCCACCTCCTCCTGGTTGTTGAAGTGCCGCTCACGAAGGAAGTTGGCCATGGACCAGATCAGGTAATAATTCGACGGGGCAAAGTCCAGACTATATGCTGAGGGTGACATCAGTTTGTTGCCCTCAAGTTCCCGGAGTTTTGCCCAGGTCGTTTGCGCGGTATGAGGCCGAGCCTTGTCTGCTGTGCCAGGTACTTCTCCTTCAAAATGGCATACATCTGCTCCAGCTGTTCAGAGTAGAGGTTGGCGTTGATGGTCTGACCATCTGGAACAAATTTGGAGCGGATTATCCCCTCAAAATTCCACCAGACGCAGAGCATCACCTTGTGCTCAAAGCGCCCATATTTGGCAACAAGTTCAGGAAGCTGGCCCGGGCTCAACCACTGTCATTGTGTGTTAGGATTATAGAAATAGACCCACTTTTCATCGCACATAGGAATTCATTTGATGAAACGTACATCGTGCGGGTTTTCTAGGAATTTCGTGCACACTTCCACTCGGTGGTTTGCTTCAGCTGGCGTCAGTTCGTGAGGGACAATGCGACAGCTCCTGTAAACCTTGCCGAGTTCCTGAAGGTGACGAACCATGGTGGCCTGTGATATGCCCAGCTCACCTGATAATCTCCGAGCCAAGCGTTGGTTGTCGGATTTGCCTCTATGGCCTGGCGCACGGCCTCCGAATCCACGGTTCACTTCCTACCTGGCCTTGGCTAATAGTCGAGGTTTCTGTCACCTGAGCAAAATTTCTTGAACCATCTGGTTGCGGTGCTGTGGTCCACAGAACCTTTCGCACGACAAATGTTTCGTGTTGCTTGAGAAGTGTTATGGCCGAGTTCAAACTCGTAAAGCAAAAGTTCCCTAATTAACCGGTTGTGGCTGTTCATTTTTTAGGCGTCCCAACCACAGACAGAGCGACAACATGCTATGCTGTTCACAGCAACGACTACCACTATATCCCTTTCAACTGACTGCAGTGCGCGACTTGAACTAGTTTAACAATTTCCCCACTGCCGCGTGACACCGAACGGCATCACACAATACTTAGTCCAGGTGCCACCGCCGAACGCCATCATAATTGTGGCTTCATATTTCCCTTCCTAAAACCTTCGGCACTTGAAGAGAGGTATCTGTTTTGTTGCTGGCACCGAGAATGAGCATCCAGCTATTTAAAAATTACTGCAGTTTTGGGATAGCAGATTTTTTTTCCACATGGTTTAGGGAAGGGAAAGTAAGTTGACTCCCCAAAGACTTAACGCAGCATGCGCTTTGCGCTGCAATGTTTATTTTCATTTGAGCGTCACTGACTCTATGGTGAAGGTAACTATCAATAAATAAATGCTTGAGTGGTAATAAAAAGCATTTGCTGCTTAGAGTTCATACATAAGAGGGCAGTCTATTGAGGACGCTAAAAGGATTTCAAGGAAACCCATATTGACTTCAATGCTTAGTTTTGGGAGAACAATGGATATATTCAGACAGGCTGTCTCTGATCCCTCTCAACCAAAAGTTCATCGGGGGGCACATCGTGCCATGGAAATAGGTGATCCCGATAATTTGTCATCATATGCAGAAACATATTCTTTTAGTAGCTGTAGTACGACCAGCAGCAGTAAAAGTGAAAATGAAAAAATGTGATGTTCTCTCTCATACTCTTGCCTCAACAGATTTTAGCTACACATCGGTATGATGTTTTCGACATCAGGAGAATAATTCTGTTCACTAGTGTACTAGGATTGAAAATTAATATGACAGGTATTGAACCAATCAAGTTTTTTAATCTTTTTGCAACTGAAGAATTTCACAATTTATTAGTTACTATCTACAGGATCTGCACGTCTATAGCATATACATTGCAAGGCAATGTATATGCAGTAGACATGTTTATATCGCTGGAGTTACTAAAGGTTATAATTACAAATATCAAGTATGGATAAATTTTCTCGTATTTTAGAATAGAAGAGCTGTGCAGATCAATGAGATCCGAACACACGGCTAAGTTGATCCAAATGCATAGAAGCTCATCCATGGTGCCAAATGACGCCTTGTGGCATCTCGGGAGATATGCTCGGTTTCCTTTGCCGGCACCGCATGCTTGCCGTTGAAACAGCACAGCGACAGCGAATGTGTTAAACATGTAATACCCGCCGCAGTACATGCGTTTATGCAAATATTGCAAAACTTTTGATACACCCTCTGTAATTGTCTCACCCAGTTAATTGCGAAATCATTGCACTCTTAAGAACAGCATTTGGACAACAGTTCTTTTTTAAATTATATACTTACACTGGAGTTTTTTTTTTTTTTACTTTATATTGCAGGTTTTAGAACATTTTGAAAAAATCAAAGAACAGATTTCTATGATGGACAGAATAAGAAGTAAGTAACACTGTCTCTTTATGTGCCTATCAAATGTAAAAAAATCTACTAACATCTCATTCATAGCACAAAAATGCCAGCTAAGGTGTGAAGATATACAGCAGTAACTATCATTAATGCAACTCTTGATTTTTTCAATATTTCAGTTTTTTATTAAGATTTTCGAAAGAAGAGAAGTTTGGTGCATAAGGTCATGCTTTTTTATCAACATTCTTCCAGTAGCCCATCAAGATTTTCCTGGTCTGTTGCAGTTTCGTATAACACCATTTATTCCTCAATTTCAGCATAGTTTACAGCATATTTTCTTTGCCTCAATACATATGGAATTTCACTAAATTTTGTTACTTCTCTTGTTAAAAATGACCATCTTAACTTTTCTCTCCCATGTTAAATCTGTAGTTTCGTTAAATTTTATTTGATAAAAATGATGAAGTTACCTTTAAATTAACATTATACCAAACACATTCCTGTTTTGCTTATTAAATTCAGTATCTTGCTAAATACAGACAGCCTCTTTATAAGTTGATTCTACTGCATAAATTTTTATTTGGCTGCAGGGCTGGATAATGTCCATTTAGAAAAAGTTGCATGACAACCCTGTCTTAAGAGCTGCAAAAGTCGCTCAGATATTAGCAATATAAATTATGGTAATGTGTCATGCAAGGCCCTGTATTTAATGGTGATATACTACAGCACATACCCGCCATGTGTTTGATGTGTGACAGTTGCTGCAGTGTTGTGGTTGCAGTCACCGTAAATTAGTACCAACTCAAAATACTCCATATTACTGTATCTGGCCTGCAGCTTATATTATTCCAAGGGAGAAGGAAGCAAGTTTAAGTACTGATAAAGTCATGATGTTTGTAGGGCAACCTATATATTTCCTAGGCCACACTTAGGTTCTCACCACTATTATCTCCACTGTATTTCTTATGTTGGTTATTACCAACCATACTAATCAACAGTAAGAAGTATGAAACAATAATTCTCTGGTATAAATGTGACTATGGGTAACACAACAAATATTCATTGCACGATCATCACTTCCGATTGCCATACATCATAGTTTTACTGAGACAGGGAACTTGTTCCCTACATCAAGCCATTACAGTGTCCAGTCCCCTTCTGTCTGCTTTCAGACCGCATGTCCATCTTCTGAGAGCATCCATGTTCCTCCTCGCCAATCCAGTTTTTACGTTCTCGAGGGAGCCGTCATCCCTTTGGGCAAACAGAGAGGGTGAGATAGTTGTAACACACCCTAGTTTTTGTTGTTCAGGTGTAGCTGTTCCATTTAATCATTACATAATACAATATTTAAAAAAAATGTTTCTGTAATAAAAACCATACAATGTGTTTTACAGATCTGCATGAACAATGTGAATAGCTAATGAAAATTTTTATCAGTGTACAAGAGCACACATTTAACAAGCCCTCATTGCCTACTAAAATTAATATCTGTGTAAGTTCTAGCGCAATGCTGCAGCGACTGTCAAACTTCACACACATAACAGGTAGATGTGCTGTAACTCCACTAAACACAGGGCTTCACATGACACATATTTGTAATGCATGTCACTAATATCTCAGCAAACTTTTCTGCTAGAAAGACATGGTTGCTTTCTTTAGAAAAATTTGTGCACCACACAATTTTTTCTAAATTCATGTTATTCACTTCAGGGTTTGTATAAACGTTTAGATTTCCAGCCATGTTATAGTGAAACTTCCACAACAGAATTCTACATTTCATTCTAATACTTTTTCAATTGGAAGTACACTATATTGACAAAAGTCACTGGACACCCCTTCAAAAGGAAATGAACGGATCCGCTGCATTGTTAAGATGTGTGGTACAGCTGCAAATGGTATAAAAACAAGCCTGCAGCTGACTGCGATGATATCGCACTGTGAGGCTGAGTGAAAATGTTGCGGAGGGAGAGAATTGACTTTGAGAAAGGTAAGATTGTTATGTGTCATATTAGTGGGTTGTCCATAAAAGAAACCAAGAGGCATTTAAACATACCCAAGTCAACTGTTTTTGATGTATGCACAAGACCTCAGTGTACAGGTGAGGGAAAATGCTGGAACCTTGGTATGTACACGTCCGCAGAAACTTCATTCCATGGGTTACTGTGGTCATGCGGCTGCTCATAAGCCTTTTATCTCCACTCGGAATACTTCTCGTCGTTTAGCATGGTGTAAAGAACGTTTATCTTGGACTGTAGATCAATGGAAATGGGTCCTATGTGATGATGAATCCAGATACACGATCCATCAGTGTGATGACCGTGTGTGGGTATGGCAGCAGCCAGGAGAATATTTACCACAGTGTACTGTTCCTATGGTCAAGTTTGGAGCTAGCAGTGTACTTGTGTGGGGGTGTTTTTCGTGGTATGGTCCCGGCCCATTGGTTATCGTGGACAAACCTGTTAACCAGTACGTCTACCTCGATATTCTGGACAATTATGCCCAACTCTGCGGCAATACTACGGAACCAAGCCTTGGTACCAGCAGGATAATGCACCGAGCCATAAAGCAAGGACTGTTACAGCGTGGTTTGACGATAATTCTGTATCGTGTGTGGACTGGCCAGCACAAAGCCATGATCTTAACCCCATAGAGCACCTATGGGATGAATTAGAGCGCAGCGTAAGAAGTTTGGAACCAAGGCCTACTACTAAGCATTAGTTAGCAGCAGCATTATGTAATGAATGGAAGCGCATACCTATCGCTGTGTTTCACAACCTTGTCGAAAGCATGTCTCGAAGGGTCAGTGCGTGCATCAAGGTCAAAGGTGAACCGACACCATACTAATGTATGCCAATAAATGCTATGTTATGTTTCTCTTCTAGGTGTCTGGTGACTTTTGTCAATATAGTGCATATGTTTATGACCAAATGTGAAGAAAATAAACCCTAGTTACAATGTTTATAAAACACCCTCTATAGTCATATGAGCTTATATTTTCTTTGTGAAGTCTTCATTCCCAGTGTATTTCCAGTTCTATGCTGTTTTTGTCATGAATTGTGGGTTGAAAGATGTGACAGTGTTAAAATGGTGCTGTTGCGTTTGGTAGGGCTAATAAAGGACATGCTGTGAAGGAAGTAACTTACTTTTTTGGTGTTTTGAAATGAACAGTCCAGTAAGTATATAAGAAGTGGACTACATTCAGTTTGACCACTAATTGTACATGTTACTATAATCAACAGTAACTGCTTACAGGCAGAGACCTCCGACAAGTATCATGTCTAATGACTGCAAACTGGTTTCAAACCAGACTAGAATTGCTACAGACAGACAGTCAATGAAGGACCACATCAGCCTATTTCCTGAAAGAACATTTTGAAGGAAACTGGAAATCATACGTATTTGGAGCAGAATACTTAGGAAAAAACACCTGCTATCAGCTGCACATAATGCAATCCAGTCGCAATGTGTGCAAAGTGCTATAGACATTGGACTTCAGGTGACTGGAAAACTCTTGTTTGGTCAGGTAAATTGCATTTGTCTATATTCCAATGATGCAAAATATAGAATTCACTACAGTAGTAATGAAACCTTCTGCCTGAACTGTATCTGATGTGTTATTTGAGCTGTATGTTTCCGAGAGTGCTTTACCTACCATGAAATAGGTCCATTAGTTGAGGTATTGGGCTGTTTAAATCTGGTAGGCTGTATAGAGATTCTAGATGACCAGGCCTTTTGTCCATCATTTGAAGGCCAAACACCACATAGACATACTGACTGGTGTTCCAGGATGACAACTGCAAGGTGCATAGGGCTAAAACTGTTTATGACTGGCAAACATTAGGTAACACTGGGACACCTGTGCTGGTCCAGAAAGTCACCGGATTTTAATCCCATTGGAAACCTTTGGGACTACTTTGACAGAAGGTGAAATACCAAAATGGGCATGCACATAATCTTGCTGAATTATGAGTACTATTTTTGGAGGAGAGGGATAGAATTGTTATAGACTATATCTGATGACTGGTGGCATTTTTACTGAACAGGATTACTGATGTAATTCAATGCAAGGTGTTACATGGTATTAAGTGAGAAATTGTGGAGGTGACTCTGTGAGCTTGTTATGGCTCATGGTATCAAATGACTTAATCTGCCTCTTTGTACTCTATGGCAAACCTGGTGTGTGAACCATAGAAGCTCCAAAGCTGTCTAATTGATCTCATTAGTGTGCTGTGCATTCACTAACAAATTCAGTGTTGATAGCAAACAGATAATAAATTCTGAATTTGCTTGTAACTCATACTGATCATCCATGTAACATCTTTCAGAAAACTTTAAAATATCTCTGTTTCAATATGCTAATAACCATTGCACTACCCAGGGTAGTAAATCTCCAAGCAACTAAGACTAAGCAACCTTAGCTTAGGACAGCTGTCTTAAGTTGTGTAGTGGTTAGCATACTTATACGAAAATCGATAGATGCAGGTTTGATTCCCGCTCCAGGTGAGAGATGTTACATGGAAGACCAGTTTGAGTTACAAGCAAATTCAAAATTTATTATCTGTTTGTCTTGAATATTCTATTGATTTCCCATGTATTATGAGGAATATTTCTTCCTTCATTGTTTTTATCACAGTTGCTATTACTATATTATATAATTATTTCTTTTGTAGAGCTTTCCAGAGAAAAGGGTACATCTGCCGATGAGTCATCAAAGCTGAAGCAGCTGGCACCTCTAGAATTGCAGATTTACTATGATTTAAACAAGGATTCTGTTGCAGGACCAGCAGGTGCTGAAAATCCATCCCCGTCACCTCTGAATTTTCAGAACCATGCTTCTATTCTGCAAGTGTCTGGATTACAAGATATCAAAGGGCCACCTAATGATAGCAGTTTTCACACATCAGATATTAGGTAACTGTTTTGAATCATTACATTCTACAAATAACTATTTAGATTCAAAGTATGGTGGTTTGTAAATTTACATAGGGTCGCATTTGTTAGCTTCATCTACTAATGATGTGCAGTGTGGTGCAATCCGATTTTTGTGGGCTGAAGGGAAAATCCGATGGAAATTCACAAAGAAATGGTCAAAGTGTATGGTGGTGATTGCCTGGACTGCAGCAACATCTCCAGATGGTGCAGTTTCTTTACAGAGGGCCGTGGTAACTTTGCCAATTTGCCATGTTCTGGTCAGCCTGTAACCGCATCATCACATACCACTGTGAGAGGCATTAAACAGGCAATTCTGAGTGACCGGCAGATCCATCTGTGCACATTGGCACAGAAATTCAACAGTTTGTACAGTATAGCGTACAATATTGTACACGACAAATTGCAATTTTGCAAGGTCAGTGCACGATGGGTGCCCAAGAACTTGACAGATGACCAGAGAATAATGTCATCCTTGGACCACTTGATGCATTGCGTAGAAAAAGGACATGAATTCCTGGCAGGTGTGATGGGCAACAAGTTCTGGGCATACCACTACACTCCAAAAACAAAGGTGGCCAGTATGGTGTGGAAACATTTCGACTCCCTGCCACCAAAAAAATTCAGAGTAACTCAATCTGCACAAAAAGTCCTCATGATGGTGTTCTGGGACATGCATGGCATTCTCCTGGTTGAGTTTCATCCAACGGGGACCACAGTGAATGTCAAAACCAGCGCTAACACATTGATAAAGTTGTGTCGTGCACTTCTTGGCAAAAAAAACAACAGAGACACTGAAGATGCCAGACTGCTTCATGACAACACTCGGCCACATGTTGCACAACACTTTCATGACAAAATTGCGTAATTTGGCTGGGAGGTTCTCCAGCACCCACTGTACAGTCCGGACCTGACTCCTTCGGACTTTCATCTGTTTGGTCCCTTGAAAAGATTCCTGGGCGGCCAGTGCTTTGATTCGCTGACAAAGTCAAATCTGCTGTCTGCAGGTGGCTATAGTCCAGAAAATGGACTTTTATGAAAAAGGTATACTAAAACTGGTACTACGCTGGAATAAATGTCTCAAGCGTCTCAGTTCTTATGTTCAAAAATAGCTAAGAAATATAGTTTCACTGTGTATATGTTTTGTTTTGCCTATCTGTTAAACTGTTGCCAAAAAAAAAAAAAAAGTAGTGTGTGTTACTTTTCGATGTACCCTTGTAATAAATGGGACCTTTTAACTACTTCAACAATGAGTGATATAATTGAAATTCATTTTAAAGTCTCCAGGTGTGGTAATGAACCACCTTTTCTCTGTGTGTAAAATTTGAGAAGTAATGCAAAAACAAAGTGTAATTATTTTTGGCAGTGATACTTTATGATGATTGCTCAAAAAGTTCATACAATCATACAAAAAACGCTGTGCCATTTTGATTCCTTTTTTATTTTCCAACATAGTTTCTGGCCACTGCTACACACTTCTCCCACCATTTGCTCTAGTGCCTTTATTCCAATGGGGAAAAAACATCTTGTTCTTGGTATTCTAACTGCATACCCACAGCTGCAGCCGCCATGGAGTTGGTTGCATACTGCTTTCCATGTTTCTCTTTAATGTCGGGGAACAAATAAAAGTTGCAAAGGGCAATCTCTGCAGAATATTGGAGTCACAAATAACCTAGTGGTTAGAGCAATCACTTTTTGACGAGATGGTCATGGGACTGGTCCCTTGCTCTGAACTACTGAGTATTTGCTGTATGTTGGATGGGCACTTTAAGCCATAAGCCCCAGGGTGTCAGACCCCCATTACACATAAGGTCATCTGTTCCTTTCCCCTTGTTTTCTGTCCATGGATATGCTCATTGTGATGCTGTTGTCCCACTTTGTCAATTCGCACTTTTAATCTGGCACTCCTAATTCTGTGACCTGTCTACCTTCTTTTGTATCTGTGTCTCAGGGTTTAATCTAATGTAACTCCATTTCTGATAAGTAGCGCCCCATGGAACATAGGTGGTTGCATCTAAACCTCCCTGTGGGTATAAACCCTGTGAGAAATTGTTAGGAGGTGTGACTTGATGCATTGTCTTGAAGAAAACAAACACCTCTGTACAGTTTTCTACACTATTTTTCCTTGGTCTGCATGAGTTTGGCATTGTATGCAATAATGACAGTTGTACCCTTTTCCAGGTAGTCAATCATGATGATGCCTTCTGCATCCCAAAAGACTGATACCATCACCTTTGCCAGCTGACAGAGTAATACTGAACTTCTTGGGAGGTGAAAAAGATTGCATCTAAACCTCCCATGCTTTCACATTAAACTTTGGTGTTTAATCTGTGGGTCAAAGTGATGAACCCCATGCTTCATCCATTGCAACAACATGGGGGCCAGAAATTTATTGGATCCACACAAAGCAGCGGAATGTTGAAGTCGATGAGGTCCATTCATTTGCTGCATGCCTTTTGTGCTGCCCTGGTGGCGCAGTGGTTTAAGTGCTGACTTCTGACCATTTGTCTGAGATGGGTCCAGATTCAAATCCTGGTGAGGCATGGATGTTGTTTGTCTTACACCACTGGCTCTCTCCTTTCCCTGTAACCAGTTGCCCTAAATTAGGGATGGGAGACTGCTTTTATAGCCCATTGAGTTGCTCACAGTGGTCGATAAATTTTCGATCAAAAAAAAAAATTATATCTTGTAAGATTTTGTTCTCAATAGAGCTTTGGGCACAGTTACACAAAAGTGTAAACAATAAAAACTCAAGCCAGTAGGTCAAAGAATTTTACAGAATTGCATATTGCAATTACTTTACAAAGTATCAGTAGTTTTAGACAGTTTAATGTAGCAAAGTTATGTTATCTCTCACTTTTACCACTGCAGAGGCCATAGTGTTTAAAAATGGCATTGTACTTAGTCCAGTGTAGACGGAGCAATAAGCAGCATATTTGACATCCTTTGCATACTGTTGTGAGGGTCTGTGCTTGTGTATCACAGTATGAGAAGATAGTTGGTACCAATCATAATAGCATGGGGGATGGGGGTGGGTCTGTGCCTCCAAGCTTTAGAAAATTTAAATGCAAGGGCATGCCAACAATGGGGCAGCAAATATGAATGGGAGGTTTAATGGAGTCCCTATGAAATTCAAAGACGAAGAACTGAGAGCTGTTTACAGAAACACTGTTATGCTCCCCTTCTAGATTTGTCTGTGATTCATTTTTGTGAGGAAGTAAAACCATAGCAAAATGCTATGAATGTAGAAAACTCATTGTATAATAGTATTCATGTATCAGCTGAAAAATTTTTAATATTTAAAAGAGTGCAAAAAAAGAGAGGACTCAGCATCTTGTCAAAAATAGGCTGGAATGTTTGTTATTGTTCATTATCAGCAGTGATTGAAGAGTAACGCATAAAAAAAAATGCTTGTTATGCATTTAAAAGACCTAAATTTTGTGATATATACGGAGAAACTGTTTTTCCAAGAACGCACCCACCAAAGGAAAACATCAGTTTACACTTATTCTTGTCAATCCCCCCCCCCTCCTTCCCACCCACTTACCTTTTTTTTTTTTTTTTTTTTTTTTGTCATTCTATGCCTATAGTTCCAATGCTTACTTTGCCACCATGGGCACCTCATACTGGAGGGCAAGACGGAGCATTTGCCCTCCCCTGGAAATCTGTTTGTGTTCTTGGAAGGTACTACAAAGATTTTCTCGATAACACAAACTCTGATTGCTAATTTTTCTGTTGAACTTCTGGATGCGTGCATATGCAGTAAAAATGGGATGGGGGAGTTGGGAATTAACAGTAGAAATTAATAATGAAAAGGCGAACAGCGTGCGTTCTTGCAGTATAGAAAAGTATAAAATGCAAAGAAATGAAAAATGTATTATTCTCTGCAGCAACTATTTACTGATGAACAAAGATGGTCAGCAGTTTTCCCAGAAAATTGTCTTGAGGGTATTTTTTCATTCTTGATGATCAGTTGAGCGATCTGTGGGGTTTTGGGGTGCATGTGACATAAGTAGCCAAAAGGATCAAAAGAGCAACAAAGAAATTTCCATATTGTTCTAACATGCTGTTTAATTTCATTTATCCATTTTTTCTGTGTAATTTTTGGGTTTTCTGGTTTCCAATTAAATTTATGTGTTGGGAGTGTGGTAAAAACAGTTGGATAACAAGAAGGTGCAGTGGAAATTTGCATATGGAGTTTGTGTATGTTATTCGTAGTTACAATTTCTATTTGCCCCCTCCTGAAAACTAAGCTGTGGGTGCCCATTTGCTACCCTTGTGGCTGAGTGGTCTGAGGTGCTGGTTTCTGACCATTTGTCAGAAATGTACCCAGGTCTGAGTCCCAGACGAGCCATGGATGGTGTGCTTGTCTAGTGGTGTTAGCTCTACCCTAGAACCAGGGGCCCAAAATCAGGGATGGGTGATTACTTCTAGCATTTAAATTTGCTCATGGTATTTGTTAAACACTGTACCAAAAAATAAATAAATAAATAAATATGCTTTTCTCTAATCTGTGTAGCTTATTTTGAATCAATGCAACACATAAATTGATATGGAGTCTCCAATCAAAAAAGCTGCTCGGTGCTGTTTGTTTTTTTATCTCTGTTTCTGTATCTCTCTCAAATGTTTCTGCCAATGTCTCTCACTCTGTTTCTTTCCCTTACTCTTTCTGTGTTATGTTCCATCTCTTTTTCATTCATTAATTTATAATCCCAGTTAATTATTTTTTATTTACCTAGAGAGTGTAAAAATCAATTAGACTGGTGTATAAAATTACAGTCCCGAAGGTAATAACAGGTAAATAATCCAAATTACAATATGGAATTGTTCACAGAAGATAATATTTACAGGACACATTTCTTTTTCATTATTTTATTTTATTTTCAACATGATAATCTGTTTCACTCTTATTTCATTGTTTTATGGTAATCTGTTTCACTCTTATTTCATTGTTTTATGGTCCAGTGCCTTGCTTCATTTTGCCATTAAAAAAGTGTGATTTTTTTTTCCTTATCCAAAGATCTAGACAATTATCAATCAAGTAATCCTCATATTGCATGAAATAAAAATACTGATTTCACAGAAATGTGTGCCATATAAAAAGATATTTTTTTTTATTTCATTTGGCTACTGTTCCTAGGTAAAGCTATCATTGTTGATAATTTGTGATCTGCAAAGAATATATATATATATATATATATATATATACTTAAGAGCAAAACTGAAGACTAGGGAAAAAATTTTAGATATACATTATTTTTTTTTTCTTCTCAACAGGGCCCCTCCTAGTTCTGACATAATGATCGGAAGGTGTGCACGGGACACTTGTATCGATCGAGACAACACTTCCTGTGCTGGTACTGTTGGTAGTTCTTCAAACTGTGATCGCAACATGAATTTAAAGAATGAATCCCAGCAGTCCACAGATGGTGTGGTGCCTCTTCCACTCTTAACTGTGCTTCAAATTCAAGCAGAGGAAGTTCCAAACAATTCGGATAGCAGTTTTCCTTCACATTCTGATTTTTTGTCTGACGGACTGAGTGAGTTGAATGATTACAGCAGAGACTGGCCTCTGAGTCTAGCCTTATCCAGTCAGCACTCAAATGGGACACATGATAATTATCACTATTCTCCAGGTGCTAAGTTTAACCTCAGTAACAATATCCGTACTGAAAAATAAAATGTGAATTTTGTATATATTTTTTTAACTGGTAAAAAAAATATATTTTGTGATCATCACACATTGTTATTAATTTTAATTACTCCTTAGGAAGTATATATAATGTAGAAATTAAAGATGACAATGAATTTTGTGTTTAAACATTTCTGTCAGTTCATGAACATTAAAAGTAAGTTCAAACTCAATCAGACATTAAAAATTGTGGTAGTTACACTTCTTATATATATAATTTTTTTTTGGAAAGGAGAACAGCTGCAATGCTTTACATTATTGTTAAACTTGTTTTACTGTCATTGGCATACATTTGTAGCATTAAACTGTGATTCAGAGGTTAGCCACCCAAATGAAGTCTACCAAATTTCAATTACCCATGATGTATCAAGTAACTCCATTTATTTGTCATTAGGTTCTATCGAGTTATGCTGAACTCTTGGCGACTGTATGAACAAAAGCTCGCCTTCTTGATCTGTTCTCTGTAAGATCTCACAACTCTTCTATGGTCATTCCACAAGCTTTTTTATTCCATCCAACCATCTTGTTCTTTGTCTTCCCCTTCTACTTCCTCCAACCTTGCCAAGCATGCTAATTTTTTTCAAATCCATTATTGCCATGCATCACATGTCCAAAATATGTAAGTTTTTGCTTACAGATCATTTTCTCAAGGGAGCAACTAGGATTAATTTAGTCACTTACTGATTGATTAGTTCTTGCAGTCCATGGAATTCTAAGTAGCCTTCTCCAGCTCCATAATCCAACAGCATCTATCTTCTTACTCTCACTCTTCTGCAATGTCCAGCCTTCACAACCATACACTACACAGGAAATACCATTGCTTTAACAATTCTAATCTCTGCTTTGACCTGTCTGCATCATCACAATCAAATCTACTCAAGTGAGTATGATGCTTACCCCCAGTAGCAGGAAAAGGCTTTCTCTCTATCTCGTCTGTCCATGACGGGTTGAGTCCCACAAAGACGATTATGCGACTTTGAGGGCTACTGGCAAATTAATGCAGCTGGCTTGCCATTCCTCTGCTACATGTGGATAAGGGATAAAGTGCATCTGCGGCCAACTTCACAGGGAACCATTTACACATTCCCTGTCCCCGGAAAAGTCTTTATTCACATGCTTTCTTGGAAAATATCTAAGTGGCTTGCCACTGCTTTCTTCTGGGTGTCTTATTTTGTCTGGCCCCTTTCCATTGGCCTGTCTGGCGTAGGAGGTGCTACCAGTAGCAAAGCTTTCGCCCGCATAGCTCTCCGGGTTTGAATATACGAGCCCCTGCCCCACCTCAACAAGGTCAGGACACCATGGTGGGGGTGGCTCTCCATTAACAGCTATCTTAAACTAAGTTTCACATAGATGAATGGCACTGCTTACAGGTCAGCCTTTGTACTTCACATTCATTACATATGTATATGGTTTTTTTTAAGAAATTTTTTATTTGATCCTTGCAGGATTTCCTTGACCTTCCTTTAATTTTCTTTCCTGTCATTTGGGATGACTGTATTATCTTAGTTAACACCTGGTCTTTCATTCTTTCAGTACATTCAAACAATCATAGATTATCTCCAACATACTAACATTTTCTTTCACATTCCACATCTATATATAAGACATCTTTGTTATATGCATGTGATCAGAATGAGTCTTTCTAATGACCTCCTATAAATAGTTTCTCTCCAACACATAAATGGTTTCTGTGTCATTTATGTGGAACCCAGGTTTCATTACCATATATCAAAGCACTTGTTCTTGTTTTCACAGTGTCAATCTAGATCTATCCAACAATACATCTTTCCTGTGAAATCATCCTGAAGCAGATTTTTTTAAAAGCTGAATTCGCCGGCGTAATAATTTAACAACCATCTAATATGTTTTTGTCATCAGATATGCTTTTATAACTGTACCATTCAGACTGATTCTGCATTCATTACCAGCATTCCTGGCATAAAAGTAATAACTTTAGATTTTTCCCTTATTTATTCTGCAGTCTGAATTTCATACACATTCCCTTGATCTTGCACAACATAGTCTGCAGATCATTTTGCTTTCAGACAACAGGATGGTATTACTATCATGTAACAATCTGCATAACACAGAAATCTCTCAAGGCATAAATCAGTACCATGAAATCTGGCATGATGCTTTCATAAATATGTTAAACAGCCATGGAGATATAAAACAACTTTGTGTGACCCCTGTATACCAATGGAAAACCAACTGTGCAAAACACCATTTACTTTGATACTGTTTCTGCTGCTAGCATGCATAGCTTTCACACATCCATACAAATCCCAGTTGACTGAATACTCCTGTGCACTATTAATATATAAAAGCAAAGATTTTCAAGTAGAAGCAAATGTTCTCCCAGAGGGAGATGGAGAGAGAAGTACACACACAAAGACTTCAAGAAGTGAGGTGTGCAAAGCTATGAAATCAATGCAAAATGGTAGGCCCCAGGGAGTAGATAGCATAGTGGTTGATACGTTAAAATTTGGTGGTGATAGTGTTATTGACTGGATAACTGAAATTTGTCATGTGTGTTAGAAGTTAGTTGTCCCACAGGATTGGAAGGAGCATGTGGAACAAAAAGAAAACTGGGAAAGAAAAGCTGAACTAAAATTTGTTTATGGGTTTGTGCAAGTGACAACTACATAAGTGGAGGAAATGTAATTCATACCCGTAATTAAAATAGCAAGCAAAAAAATACTTTTAAAGGTAATACCATGCACTCACACATACTTCAAAATATTCTGTAGTCTTGGGCCTGAAATAAATTGGCCATCCCTACTGTAGAAGGTTACTAATCTAAGAAATGAAAAGAATAAACTTTTCAAGTATATTTCCTTTGTTCCTGAAAGTCAAATTCTGTCTGAAACAAAACAAATGTGATAAAAAAAGTGTCTTATGTAAATCTATGAGAATCAATTTGTTAGTGGCATTTCACAAGAATTCCTTCTGTTCTGTGAACATAATATTGTGTTCTGCAAGTGGCTGTAAATATATACCATTGTGGTGGTTACCACAGTTCTCGTTACTTTATAATTCATTTTCCTACAATAACCCGTTGAGCATGTGAACTTGCATCATTCTTTGTTGTGTGTTTTTCTTTTATTCTGTTGAGTTTACTATTAATTTAATGAAGTTGATTTTTGCAGAAAAGCATTTAAAAATTTATTGAACTATTTTAGACCAGATCAGAGGAATTGTGCTAATATCTATTCCAGTTTAAAGTTTTTAGTTTTTAATTATATTTACCATTGATCAGTAGATTTGTCACTTGTTTGTTTTATTTGTTCTGTAATGTTTAGGTAGATATTTTTTATGGTAATATATGAATACCACCTGGTTTGTTTTTTGGTTTTTTTCATTTTTTAAAAGTACTCAGTACCTTTGTAGAAAAAAATTGAATTCTTAATTATCAAAATCCAGTACTATTCATGCTTTCTGTATACTTTTTATGTGAAAAAAAAATTACTTTAAGGAATAATTTGTAAAATATATTATTCACTGCATTTGTTTTCTGGGATTTCTTTTTCAGTTGTTATTTTTGGAAGTAGTAATTTTTTATATTAAAATGTACTGTTTTAAAAGAACATATTTTATGAACTGTTAAAAAATAAAAATTAAGTGATTTATTCTTACTTGCTTGTTGTGGTAGTCATTATATCAGTTTGAAAACATATATCCTCATTATCAACCATTATCTATCCACTGCTGGATGGTTTCCCCAAATTTCTTCCACAGCTTTCTATTTTGAGCCAGTCTCTTCCATGTCACTCTGATATGCTTCCAAATTTCATCCACTCATTTCCAATATAGTCATCTTCTGGGTCTTTTCCTGTCCCTTGGAATCCATTGTTGGTCAGTTCTAGCAAAATGTCCAGTCCATTGCCACTTTAGCAATTTTGCCTTGATCATGATATCATCAACTGCTGCCATTTCCTGATCCATGAATTCCTCTTCCTGTCCTGCCTGGTTGGTTATACCGAGCACACACCTCTCCATGCTTCTTTCAGTAGTTTGCAACCTCTGGATGTTCTTTTTAATTAAGATCCACATCTGTGATTCACAAGTAAGAACTGAAAGGATGTATTGGTTAAATATTTTCTTTTAAGATATAATTGTAAATTGCTCTTGAAAATTGTACTGTTTCTTCCAATTGCTCCTCAATGAAGTTTTATAGACCTATCAATTTCTTCTTTGATGTGGCCCTTGCTTGATTTCTGTTGTCCAAGGTAAATGTGGGCATCGGTTACTTCCACAATTGCTCCATCAATCCCTAAATCTTCAGAGCTTGTAAAAGTATTATACAGGGTGTTCCAAAATTATCTTTACACCTTTGAACCTTAATAGAACAGAAACGGAATAAGAGAACAAACATCAGTATATTGAACGGCACGTTCGTAAGTTTGTTGGGATGCTAGTAGAGTTACATATGCGCAGCGTTGGTTGCACAAATAAAGTGGAGACGGTGTTCGACCTCCTGTCATGTCCTCAGGAATTGTTGCGGTGGCAGCTGTAATCTTGTTCTTCAGCTCATCCACATCCGGAATCTTTGTGTGGTACACAATATCCTTCACATAGCCGCTCAGAAAAAAATCAAGGGGGAGGTGAACGTGGAGTCCAAGGAATTGGATCATCCCCTATCCCATCCAATCCATTGCTTCTGTAAGGTTTTATCAAGAAACTCACGAACACAAAGTGCCCAGTGCGGGAGGAGGAGGGGGGGCACCATCCTGGTGGAAGATGAGATAGCCAGTTGTAGGCCCTCCAGTTGGGGTGTAACAAACTCACTCAGCACGTCCAAATAAACATTGGATGTAACTGTGTTCTTGGCAAAAAAGAATGGGTTGATGATGCAGTTGTGCAAGAGACAACACCAGACGTTAACCTTAGGGCTGTCACGTTCGATCTCACAGACGGCATGTGGGTTTTCGGAGCCCCAAATTCTGCAGTTATGCCTGTTGATAACACCACAGACATGAAACGTTGCCTCATTGCTGAATAAAACACGTTTCAGGAAGCCTTCCTCATTATCAATCCTGTGGAGTGTATCAACAGCAAAATCAAAACGTTTCAGTTTATCCCCGTGGTGCAGTGCCTGTGTCAAATGCACTTTGTAGGCAGTCGGGTGCAAGCGCTTGTGTGTATCATTGTATGTGGTAACCCCAACTGCCTGGAGACGGTATGAATGGACTTCGTAAGAAACTGTGGAACACGTTCCGTATCCTCTTCACTCGTGCTTGGCCAGCCAGTGCCCTTTTTATGAGGCACACTACCAGTCTCCATAAACTTCTTGTGCCACTCATGTATTAAGGGTTTGGATGGTGGATTACATTGGTATTTGGTATGGAATTCTTTTGGACTTGTGTATCTGACTTTGTCTCTATGAACCATTCCACACACAGGGCGCTTTCCTGTGGAGTAGCCATCAGAAGTTCAGGATCATACCAGAAAGTAAACAAAAACCTTTTGCATAGCAATAAAACTTTATGCGTTGCTGTTACATGTACATCAAACAGAGCGTCACTATCTTATTTCATTTAGGTTTTATTGAGGGTCAAAGTTGTAAAGATAATTCTGAAACAGATACTTTGTGTATATTTTCCATATAAGGAAGTCACAAGTTATACGTGGTTAAAATACATAATATATAGAGATTCAGTATCTCTTTTAGAATTGCTATTACGCACGTTAAAATATGGACATGTGATTATCATGGTGCAGTTAATTATGACGTTTATTATTTAAAAAAAGTAAATACTAAAAGAAGGTAAGAGCAATTACTCGCATATATTCGTCCTGAGGTCGTCTTCATTCGCATACCACCACAGTTCCGCAAGTTGTTTGGTCCCAGATGTTCAGCGGCTATGCATTGCAAAAAGTCCGATGGTGACTATAACAAAGTGATTAGCCATGCAAAGGTAGTAGTCGACCCAAAGAACCTTGCTATGTATTGTATTGTAAGCTCAAAGAATAATACAACTGAAGATAAAGAAAAACATGTAATTACCTATGCCACAGGCAGGTTAAAAGGCTAACAATGAACAAATCCAAGAAACTATAATGAACGAGTTTAAAAGGCTGATAGTGAACGAATTTAAAAGAACAAAGTAAAATATGGATGGCCAGAAGAAACGAGTGAACTATTACATAATGGGTGCACCACCTCCTCATGTCCACCAGCATCCCCGGATGCGTTTCACCCTTCCTTTTCCTAGGCGTTTTCAAAGGGAAATGAAACGTTTGTTGACAAGTGACAACGTTTCGAAACTATAATGAACAAGTCTTCAGAGCCAGCAAGTTCTTGGCTCTGAAGGGGTACTTGCAAAAATGGCTGTTATCAGCAAAATGAAGGTGAGTTTAATACTGTATTTTTCAGATCATAAGATGCACTTTTTTTTTTTTTTTTTTTCGAGAAATTTTTAAGAAAAAAATGAAATAGCATTTTAAATATCTTTATTAAGAAAAAAATTATACATAAAAAAGCAGCTTATGAATCATTGAATCCTTGCAATTTGCAAAATTAGCAATGTGCAATGCTGATGATGAAAACAACATAGAGGAATGCCACTCAGTCCATCAGCCAGTGACCTTTGTTATTGGTTCGGATGGTGATCCTCGCCACATGGCTGTGTCAAAGTAAGATAGACTTGTTGAAGTCTCTTGACATTCCGTGGCATGCAATTATTTGGGGGGGGGGGGCTTAACTACTGCTTGATAAACAGCTTACCAAGTAGTCATTAATTTTTGGATGGAGGACTGCTTTTTAAGCTGTTGTCCATCCCTTATTTTGGGCTACTGGTTCCAGGGAAGGGAGAGAGTCGGTGCTGTAAGACAAACACAACATCCACTCCGCACTGGGATTCGAACCCGGACTCGTCGTGGATGAATGGTCAAAATTTAGCTTTTAGACCACTGTGTCAGCAGGGTAGCGACGCACAATTTCTGGGAATGGGGGAATTGTCTTATGTTTGTTTTTTAATATACAGCTTGCCAAGAACTGTTCGAAATAAAAAAAATATTAACGATTTGTTACTGTTATCTTTGACTCGATAATATGAAGTCAAAGACACCTAAAAACAGTTTTGTAGGCAATTATAATGTGCTGAAAGGAATTTAACCAAAGTTTGTACACCTGGATTTCCTGGAATTATATTTTTATTTTTCAGGGACCTGGAAAAAAAGCAATTTTTAATGACTCCTGGAATTGTATTTCTTTTTATGCTGAACTAGTTTGGTTACAGGATTTGGCAGCCAGTGTTGCATCAGAAACATTTCTTCTCTAGCTGTGAACTAGAGTGTGGGGGAAGGGGGTTGCAGAAACTTACTTGCCTTAACGGGTGCACGGGGCCAGCTTGCACGGCCCTTGACTGATAAACATCTCCTGCACACTACTGGGTTCATTTTTTTTTGTACTCTGAAAAACTGACAAACTATTGCAAATAAATCCACATTTTTACTTTTAGAAATGTGACAATTTTTTTTTTTACCTTCTTCAAGTTCTTTTTTTTTTTTTTTTTTTTTTTTTTTTGCTTTACTTATCCACTGAAATTAATGCACGGCCTACAGCAGAAAATTATCATATTTAAGTAGTGCTATAAAATATTTATCACAGTGACACAATGTGTTCTTCTAGTTTAAATATAATTAATTTCTCAAAATAACCTGGATGGGGTTCCTACTCACTAAAGTGGATATTGTGTAATATTATTCCTTATAGAAAATGAAGATTAACTGTGTTCTTAAGATAAAAAAATTTTTTTAGACCTTATCTTTGCCCTGCATTTTGATAACAATTGGCATTCCTATAAGTTACTATGAACAAGGTAATTAATAAGGATTCACACTTGTAAACTGTTATCCTCGATGCTACTGAATTTTTCTTTTAACTGACGGGGGACCCTTACAGCTGGCCACCCGCAGATTTTGGGGAATTTGTTTTTAATGAAAGTGGAGGCAAAATAAGGATATACGTGTCCGGCATTTGATCTAATGCCTCTTATTTTCGAAATAAAAAATCATAACGATCCGAGGATATCATAACGAAATTCCTGATATCCTGTAAATGATACTTTACTGTAATGTCACGAGGTTCTGCAGCAGTGCATTATAGCATACATTTCCTGTTATGGTGGCTAATGTCGAAAAGCGGGGAATGAACAGTGAACTATCAGTAGCAGCAAAGAACGGAATGCCTGTATTTTCCCATCCTCCCTTAAAGCTCTCTCATTCTCACTTTTCAGAATTCTGTAAGAAGTTACAACATAGATATTGAATTAAACATATGTTTTTCTGTGCAATATTTGCATGAGCTAGCTATGTCGTGAGCTGCAGGTCTTGTAGTGATGTGGATCTTACACTTAGCATTGTATTGTGTTATTGTCAATGGAAATTCAATGTAGTTTCAGTAACAAATAATAAAGAACTTGTAGAAGTAATCATTGAGTAATGGAGTTTAATAATAAATAGCACATATGAGGACAGAGGAATTGTTAGGAGAATCGAATTATTACGTTTTAGCTTATAAAGTATAGTTACGTACTTTTATTTGAAAACAATGAAAACATAACACTTCTTTACAACACGAGCATTTGATAAAAGAACTGTTCGAGCACTTATATTTCGTTTGTGGAATGTTGTCCGGAAAAAAACATTTCGTTCACATTTCCAAAAATCTTTCTTTCATTTATGAACTTTACAGCAAACCAAGCGTACTGCAACATATTCTTGAAAATCGGTGCAGGAAGTTGATGATGTATAAGTGAATGGATCTTCACGACATTTACTCTTTTGTTTAAATGCCTATTTTCTTTTAAAAGTTTGACAGAGTTTTGTGATTTTTTAATACATTTTTTTACTTGACGGAAAAGGTACACATCACAAGGTTGACAGTCTAGGGTACAATGAGGGGGAATGATTACATCAGTAGAAGAACAAGTGCCGTCGTCCTTTGTGAAGACACTATTAAAGAGTGCTGGATCTGGTTGACCTCCCCATGAATCCAAGATCAATAGAACTTCTCTTTTTCGCAAAAGGGCGAGATAATGTTTTTCACGAAACTGCTGAAATGCCCTATCTTTAATTTCCCTGATTTCAACGATGTCACGAATACACAAAGGCGCCCATAAGGAGGGGGTGCAGCCCCCAGCCATTGGTATAGCCAAATTTTTGATAAATTTGAAACACTAAAATAGACGAAACCTTTTTTTAAAGCATTTAAAAAAAAAAAAGATATTAATGATTGATTGTATCAATTATTTTTGTTATATTTTAGTATTTTGAACATTTACTAAAATGTTTGACAGCCTTGAAGGAGGTAAGGACCCCCCCCCCCCCAAGTACTCGTATGGGCACCACTGCGAATACATTTCCATATTCCGCCATTAGTCCTTCCACAATCTTCGTAACAAGAGGTCCAAATTGTCCCTGAGGCTCTTGCATACATAGAAAAACTTTTGGAAATAACGCTCTAGAAGCGGTCAATGCATATGGCGCAGTGTAACTATGCATTACTTTGTTAAAATATCCCAAGAATACCTCTGTTGTTTTTTTCCATGCACAGAAAGTGTCCTGTTCACATCGATTCTATACTCACATCTTGTTTGATCAGTGTTAAGGACATAATCCAATGGAAATTCTTTGATCAGTCGTGAAAGCCGTTTTTGGAATTTCTTTGCTTCCGCGATAATAGTTGACAAATACAATTCATTTTGTGACCTGATGTAGCGCGTCACTTTTCGCTGGTGGGTGCCATAAACCAGTTTGAATTTTTCAACCCACCCTTGTGATGCCGCAAAACGAAAATCGTCCGATTGATGTTGCACTGCTGCAGCAGAAGCCACACGAAAATCAAAATCGTACAGCTTGCTAAACAGTATCCAAAATGTAGTTTAAAAGCTCTACATCGACGACAATGTACTGCTTTACAACGGAAGGCATACCTGAAAATATGGGAGCAAGAAATTGAACGGGAAGGTGGATTAAAGGTAAAATATGACATAATTAACAAATGAAACTACGATCGATTTCGTGAAGCTCGAGAGCAAAAGCAGCCGGTAACCACCCGAATGATACAACGGGCTTCTGCTGCAGCGGTGCAACATCAATTGGACGATATTTTTACGGCATAACAAGGGTGGGTTGTAAAATTCAAACTAGTTCGTGGCACCCGTCAGCGAAAGGTGACGCGTTACATCAGATCACAAAATGAATTGTGTTCGTCAACTATTATCGCAGAAGCAGAGAAATTCCGAAAAACGTCTTTCGCGACTGATCAAAGAATTTCCATTGGATTAAGTCCTTAACACTGTTCAAACAGGTCAACCAGATCCAGTACTCTTTAATAGTGTCTTCACAAAGGTCGACGGCACTTGTTCTTCTACTGATGTAATCATTCCCCTCATTGTAACCCTATACTGTCAACCTTGTGATGTGTACCTTTTCTGTCAAGTAAAAAAAATGTATTAAAAAATTTCAAAACTCTGTCAAACTTTTAAAAGAAAATGGGCATTTAAACAAGAGAGAAAATGTCGTGAAGATCCCTTCACTTGTACATCATCAACTTCCTGTGCCGATTTTCAAGAATATGTTGCAGAACGCTTAGTTTGCTGCAAAGTTAATAAATGAAAGAAAAATTTTTGGAAATGTGAATGAAATGTTTTCCGGACGACGTTCGACAAACGAAATGTAAGTGCTCGACAGTTCTTTTATCAAATACCAATAAACGATAGTGATACCTAGCAACACATAAGTTAGGTCTTCAAATAAAAGTACGTAACTGTACTTTATAAGCTAAAATGTGATAATTCGATTCTCCTAACAATTCCTTTGTCCCCATATATGCTATTTATTATTAAATCCCATTACTCAATGATTATTTCTACAAGTTCTATTATTTGTTACTGAAACTACACCGAATTGTCATTAACAATGACACAATACAATGTTAAGTGTAAGATACACATCAATACAAGACCTGCAGCTCACGACATAGCTAGCTCATGCAAATATTGCACAGAAAAACATATGTTTCATTCTATATCTACTTATATCACACAATGTTGTTGTAACTTCTTACAGAATTCTGAAAAGTGAGAATGAGAGAGCTTTAAGGGAGGATGGGGAAATATAGGCATTCCGTTCTTTGCTGCTACTGATAGTTCACTGTTCATTCCCCACTTAACAACATTAGCCACTGTAACAGGAAATGTATGCTATAATACACTTCTGCAGAACCTCATGATATTACAGTAAAGTATCATTTACAGGAAATCACGAATTTTGTTATGATATCCTCCAGATCGTTATGATTTTTATTCCGAAAATAAGAGGCATTAGATCAAATGCCAGGACATATATATCCTCATTTTGCCTCTACTTTCATTAAAAAAATCCACCAAAATCTGCAGGTGGTTAGCTTAAGGTCCCCTTGTGAGTTATTTATTATATCCAATTCAGCTAAGTCAGAAGGCAAATCACTCTTAAAAATTTTCATCACCTTGTGTTTTAAAGTTTTGATTTTTTTTTTATTTATTTAATTTTTGGATATTTCATTTCAGCAAGCCTTTTTTTTATTTTATTTTTTTATTTGTGTTTTGCCAATACTTTGCGAGCTTTTATTTAAAGTACATATTGCTGCACTTCTCTTTCATAATTAGAAATATAGGAGCTGTACTGGTACCTGCTATAAATGACTGTAGATTCCTTTTCATTTTCAGAACTTAAATGTTGATTGCAACTTTTGACTACATTTACCACAAATTCTATTTCCCTCACTCACAGTGGGATTTTCTTTACAATCCGTTGCAGAACATTACTTAATTTTTTTCTTACATTTGAATGACCTGGTTTATTGAATGAGTTGCAAAAGGTGCTCTTGATATTTTTTTTCAGTTCAGAAGATTCCTTTTTCAAACAAGCTACTTGCCTTTAAAAAGAAAAAATATAAAAATTTCACTCTACAAGCAGATTTCGTTGCAACATCTTAATGAATTAACGGAATCGCACAAGTTAAATGGTGAAGTATTCATGCAAATTAAATGGCAAAGTTTGCTTTCCGTTTTACCACCCAAAACGCAAGCAGATTTCATTACATCTTAATGAATTAGTAAAACAAAGATAGCGATTTGCGGAACCACACGAGTTAAATGACTAAGTATTTCTTTTGTACAATACCAGAGCAGAAAGTTCTGAAATCTTCCACCAAAAGGTCATGTTTAATCCGACCCTCTCCTCCCCCATCTTCTTTGACCTACACCCTCGAGCCACGGATTAATCGTGATCTTTCGGTGGAAGCTGACAACCCACCCCTATTTTCTGAAAATAGCAACGGCTGATTTAGCCTAATGTACAACGCGTACAAATTCAATGACTAATAGGATATTTGGCGCTGTTGGGAGATTACAGTACAAACTTCGATCCTTTTCAAATCCAAATTACAGTTGTTTTTCTACTAAAACTTCAAGTTTTTCTTTAAAGCTTCAGCTTGCTATCCATTCGAAATCTGATAACGCTTTGCACGCATGGCTCACCGCTCGAAGTGCTTCTTCCCCTCTCTTGTACGCACACTCTCGATAAGTGGGCACCCGTCTCCACAAGACGCCACAACGTCAATAGGAAATCCAGTCGATGCAGTCTGCTTTGTGCTGTGTGGGGAAAAAAGACGTTATTCAAGAATGATTCAAAAATTAACACCTAATACAACAGCATTTAAAAAAATGCATGCAGCAAAACTTGCTTATTGCAGTCTTAAAAAAAAAATCTACCAACCAGGATTAGCAAGTTATGTAAATTTACAAACCATTTCAAAAATACCAGGCGCCATTTGGCGAGTGACGACCGGTTTTCAGGAAGGTTGTGTTGAACATCCCCCTTGTGGAACTTGACCCATGTCCGCTGCTGCAGCTTCGTCAGTTACTCTTATTCCATGGAGGAGGATCAGCAGTTCTCATATCCTACAAATGTTCAATTGGGTTATAGTCAGGGGAGTTTAGGGGCCAAGGCAATGTGATGAATTCATTGTAATGCACCTCCAACCTCTCAGTAGTTATACGAGCTTGATGGCACGGTGCGTTGTCCTTTTGAAAGATGACACTGTAGACTGGGTAAACCTCTTGCAGATATGGATTGAGATAGCAAACAAGTTGTGTAGCATCCACCATTCAGTGTTTGTGGGATAACCAACTTACTTAGGGCTTGCCAGAAAAAAGCTCCCCGGCCAGAACACCACATCCACTGGCCTGTTGAATCTTAACTGTGCAACCAGAAGATAGGGCTTCATGCGGTTTACACCATACGTGAACCCAGCCATCAGCCTGGTGTGGCAAGAAACAGGACTCATCACTCCAGACGACCGTCCTCATCTGTTGAGGGCCCATTGCCGACATTCCTTGGCCCATGCCAGGTATTGTTTGCGTTGACTGGGCATCATCATGGGTACTCTCTTTGGTCTCTGGCTGTGAAACCCCAGGTGAAGCAAGGTATGGTGCAGATTGCATGTGGAAATAGGTCGAACTGTCACACATTGTTGCTGTGACACTAGTCGTGACATCCTACCATGGGTGTCGCTGGCAAATAAGAATTGAGTGGGGGGATGCAAGCGTGCAGTAATAATTGCTCATTACTTTGTTTTCACAATTATTTTGCAAAATTAATAAACTGGCAACTTTTAATTACATTTTTGGGTACAAAGTATAACGTAGGCAAACATCATGTATTGTATTTGTATTTTAAAAAATTCAAAACATGAAAAGGGTTGCAGTCAGAAATATTGGAGGAGACATATCCCCCCCCCAGCGATGACCGTGCATCCGACACTCACCTCTAGGATCAACCACTCATGTTTGACCAATATGAACCCTGCTGGATGTCTGTGCATGGTTAATCCAGTCCTGGTACACCCTTGATACAGTAGTACGGGAGCAGCCAACAAGTGTGGCTGACCAATGTGAGCCCTTCTGCTGGATGCCTGTGCATTGTTAATCCAGTCCTGGTACACCCTTGATACAGTATTACAGGAGCAGCCAACAAGTGTGAGCCCTTCTGCTGGATGTCTGTGCATAATCCAGTCATGGTACACCCTTGATACAGTAGTATGGGAGCAAGCAACAAATGTGGCTGACCAATGTGAGCCCTTCTGCTGGATGCCTGTGCATTGTTAATCCAGTCCTGGTACACCCTTGATACAGTATTACAGGAGCAGCCAACAAGTGTGAGCCCTTCTGCTGGATGTCTGTGCATAATCCAGTCATGGTACACCCTTGATACAGTAGTATGGGAGCAAGCAAAAATGTGGCTGACCAATGTGAGCCCTTCTGCTGGATGCCTGTGCATTGTTAATCCAGTCCTGGTACACCCTTGATACAGTATTACAGGAGCAGCCAACAAGTGTGAGCCCTTCTGCTGGATGTCTGTGCATAATCCAGTCATGGTACACCCTTGATACAGTAGTACGGGAGCAGCCAACAAGTGTTGCTGACCAATGTGAGCCCTTCTCCTGGATGTCTGTGCATTGTTAATCCAGTCCTGGTACACCCTTGATACAGTAGTACGGGAGCAGCCAACAAATGTAGCTGACCAGTGTGAGCCTTTCTACTGGATGTCTGTGCATTGTTAATCCAGTCCTGATACACCCTTGATACAGTAGTATGGGAGCAGCCAACAAGTGTGGCTGACCAATGTGAGCCCTTCTGCTGGATGTCTATGCATGGTTAATCCCGTCCTGGTACACCCTTGATACCATAGTACGGGAGCAGCCAACAAGTGTTGCTGACCAATGTGAGCTCTTCTGCTGGATGTCTGTGAATGGTTAATCCAGTCCTGGTACAGTAGTACGTACGGTAAGATCCAACAAGTGTGGCTGTTTCTAAAATACTGGCACCTGCCCACCGGAGCCCCAACTATCTAACCGTGGTCAAATTGGCTTATGTCGCCACGTTTCCCCATTATTGGCAAACATTTACCGATTACATAGAGGATAGATGCGCACAATTTATATGAATAACAGCTACACATGATGATATCACGTGGTACTTTGTTATCTCTCTGATGGCAGATGTTCTAATCAAAAGCAATAAAACGGCAGATGTTCCTAATGAAAAGCTAACTCAGTGTACGTTTGTGGTGATAATAATGACCTTTGGTATATAAGATGCAGGGGGATTCCGACATCAAGTTTTTGGAAAATAAGTGCATCTTATATTCTGAAAGATACAGTAATCTCCATTAATTTTTACTCACTTGTCTTCCCAGTTCAGTGATTGAAAGACTTTCTGCAGTGTGGCATTGAATAGCTTGGGAGATATGGTATCACCTTGTCTCACTCCTTTTCAAATTTTATAAGTGCTATGTCCTCAAACAGTCGAATTTTTGGCCTTGCATTTTCATGGATGTTATTAACATTCATGTATACATCTTCAATACCACACAGGGTCTCAAATACCTAGACCTGATAACTCTTTTTTTTTTTTTTTTTTTTTTTTTTGATTGAAGGTTTAATGACCACCTTCAGCAACTCAATGGGCTATATAAGCAGTTGTCCATGCCTAATTTAGGACCACTGGTTTTAGGGTAGGAAGAGAGCCAGTGTCATGCCCCACTGGGATTCGAACCCAGGCCCTTTCTCGGATGAATGCTCATAAGTCAGCACTTAGACCACTGCACCACTAGGGTGACATCTTATAACTGCTGATGGTTTCATGGAATCAAAAACCTCATAATCAATAAAAGTTGAATTTTAGGGATCATTAAACGAATCTCTATGTTCTGGTTCTTATAGCATGTATATACAGTTGAATCTCTTTAAACCACCAGCATTTGTAACAATAAGTTATGGTACAAAAGAGGTAAATGACAATGGCAGTGGTTCTTAAAAAATATATGGATGGAGGATCTACGTTTCTTAACCATCTCTTCAGAAAACTAAAAATTGCAATGTCCTGCAGCAAGAATCAAACCCACATCTTCCAATTTCTGTTTGAGTATGCTACGGTTATGCAAAAATTGGGAGATACAGGTTGGATTCCCACTCCAAGGCGATGCAATTTTTAAATTTTCTGAAGAGATGGCTGCATGAGAAACAGTGAAAACGCTGCACTTTTATGCCAAGAATGACATTAAGATGTAGCTGCTACATACTGGAGGTGCTAATCATTTCTCCATGAAGATTCATTTCTAAGTAATTTCTGTGGGGATTATGAAAGTTCATTTATGCACATACATGTCAGCATGTGATTTTTTATGCCGAGCAAAGTTCGTTGAATGAATTACAGAAGTCATTACTCTTTTCACCATATTTTTGCTTGATAAACTGATTATTGTAATCAATATTTGATATCACAGATATGCTCAGACTTGGAATAGAGCACTCAAATCAGCTATGTATCTTCTTGATTCTGTGCAGAAGACAGATATCTTTTATTAATAACTCTGCTCTCACTAGCTGCTTTCAGTCCCTTTCACATAAGGTTGTACAATTTTGAGTATCTTTTACAGGTTCTGTCATAGAGATTGCCCAAGAGAACTATCAGTACTTTTCTTTTTATTGGAGGTTTATCGACCACCGTGACCAACTCAATGGGCTATAAGCAGTCACCCGTCCCTAATTTAGGGTCACTGGTTCACGGAAAGGGAGAGAGCCAGTGCCGTAAGGCAAATACAACATCTATGCCTCACCAGGATTCAAACTCGGACCCCTTTCAGACAAATGATCAGAAGCCATTGCTTAGGTCACAGGGGCAGCTATCAGCACTTGTCTTACCTCCTGCAGTTGTGTGTCACTGTATTAAAATTTTCGTTCAATATCAGCTGAATAAGTTTCAACACTTTTTGTAAGCCAATTCTGTGATAAATATAGCTATAACTTACCCTACATTTCTGCAGTACAGTTTCTCTTTATGCATGTTTTCCTCACATAATTTAAAAATGCCAGGTGTTTGAAAGGAATATTTTAAAAACCATTTAACTTACGTATTATGCATACCCAACTAAAATAAAAGTATTTTACATTTTTAAAGGTTTTGAAGAATTTTAATTGGGTATGTATAGTAAGTTAAATGATTTATTTAAAATATTCTTTTCAAACAATTGGAATTATGTAAGGAAACCTCAAGGGAGGAAAATGTGCTTTAAGTGAAACTTTAGTACAGAAGTGTACGGTAAATAGTAACTGTATTTATTATAGAATTGACTTACAGAAAGTGATAAAATTAATTGTTGTGCATTATAGAAATCTATAGAAATAGGTGAATTGAATAAATACAATTCAATTCAATTAGCTTATAGCCGAGTAATGTTCTTATAGATCACTTTAGCTATTCATTCATTCAAGTAGAATAAAATTTTGGAATTCTGTACTGTAAGGCATGTTCAACTGAAGGATGACCATGGTTTTAAATTTTTTTTTTTTTTTTTTTTTGATTGGAGGTTTAATGACCTCCGTGAGCAACTCAATGGGCTAAAAGCAGTCGCCCGTCCCTAATTTAGGGTCACTGGTTCCAGGGAAGGGAGAGAACCAGTGCCATAAAACAAACACAACATCCATCCATGACTCACCGGGATTCGAACCCGGACCCCTTTTGGACGAATGATCAGAGGCCATCGCTTAGACCACTGCGCCACCGGGGCGGCTTTTAAAATATTGTAACAGCTTAACATTATCACCACAAGCATTTAGAGAGAAGTGCTATTGATGCACAAGTCAGCATATCCAATCCTCAGAAAATTTCTTTGGCTGCCACATAAACCACAGTACCACAACAGCCTCCTGCACACTTATACATGATGTGAACATGCAAATTTTGATGCTTGGCTTTAATGGCCTTAAAATGTAAAAATCACAGAACAGCTGTGGATGGCCTATATGCGCGATGCTTTAGTTCCATTACATGGTATTCAGTTTATACTAAATTGTGTTGTCCTCATACAGATAGGTGGTTTATCGACCATCGTGAGCAACTCAATGGGCTATAAGCAGTTGCCCGTCCCTAATTTAGGGTCACTGGTTCCAGGAAAGGGAGAGAGCCAGTGCCGTAAGACAAACACAACATCCATGATGTAGTTTACCAAAATGTTAGTTTACCCCAGTACTGTGATATAGTGCTGTACTATTAGCAATGTTACAGTAGTGCGCTATTTTTATTGTAGTTTTTGTAGCGTAGCTACAAAAATAAGAAAGTAGTTTTATTTGTAATCTGTTACAAAAGAATACAAAAGACAAGTAGTTGTGATGGATGAAATTTCATGTTATATATTAGGGGTATGCAAAAGTTTCTGCTGCCCCTGCTAGCGGGAGCTGTAGGGGTCTAACCGGCCGACGACCCGTGCTGTCAGTTCGTACATGAAGCCAAGCGTGGCGGTCAATAAAGTTCATTTGCGGCACTGTTTGTTATTCATGTTTAATTTAGGGAAAAGTGCGAGTGAAGCATACAGTTCAATGTGTCAGGTGTATGGCGAAACGGTTATGGGTGAGCAGATGTGTCGAGAATGGTTTGCCAGGTTTAAAAAAGGTGATCTAAGTTTGGAAGACAAGCCACGTGCAGGTAGACCCACAGGAACTCGCAGACAAGGAGCTGGAATCGCTGTTGCAAGAAGATGCTACACAATCGACCATGCAACTGGAAAAATGTTTGAAAATGGCTCAATCGACAGTGGTACGGCATTTAGAGGCCTTGAGGAAGATCCAGAAGATTGGCAAGTGGAATCCGCATACTTTAACGGAGTGTAATATTGGTCAACAATTGGGCACCTGCATGTTGTTGCTGAAGAAGCTTCAAGGGAAGAATTTCTGGTGGAAGGTTGTCACTAGGGATGAAAAATGGGTCTATTGTGACCTCATAAGCAAGTGATCCTGGGTCGACCCAGGCCAGCCATCAACATCCACTGCAAAACAGGATAACCACGGGAAAAACGTGGTGTTGTGTGTGTGTGTGTGGTGGGATATGCATGGAGTGCTATACTTCGAACTGTTGAAACTGGGCAAAACAATCACTGCGCAACGATATAGTGATCAAGCAAAAACGGCCATGATCAGGTAAAGGACGCCGCCCAGTCATCCTGTTACACGATAGTGCCAGACCACATGTTGGTGCCACCACAAAATCAACCCTTGAACAGTTACACTAGGTGGATTTAAAGCACCCTCAGACTTTTATCTTTTTCGTTCTGCAATATTCCCTAGCCCAATAACGGTTCACCACAGTTCCAGAGGTAGAAAATTTTGCCACTGCATTCTTCAGCTGAAAACCCAAGTCTCTTCTATCACAGGGGCATTCATTTGCTGCCTGAAAAATTGCAAAAGGTCATTGCTGCTAACGGCCAATATTTCGTTGAATAAATGTGTGCTGGTTTCCTGCTTGTTCCTGTCTTTCTCCTTAAAATGGCAGAAACTTTTGCATACTCTAATATTTTTGTCTCTAATTTTCTGGCTATGAACAACTTTTTTTTTTTTTTTTTTTTTCAAATTCAGCATGACGTTTGGCATAATTCACATGGTCCATCTTGATGCATGACCTTTGCAATCCTATGTTAAAAGCCACAGTCATGGTGGAGACTGGTCAAAGAAACACTAGTGAAAAAAGACCTTCATCCAGCAGTGGATTGACAATGGTTGATGATGGTATTTTGTTTGTCATCTTGTGGCTACATCATGGCAGTGTGTAACTGTTTGTTTGTTTGTGTGTTTAACCACCATAAGCTATAAGCAGTTGCCTGTCCCTTATTTAGAGCTGCTGGTTCCAGGGAAGGAAGAGAGCCAGGGCTGTCAGACAAACACAACATCCATGCCTCACCGGGATTTGAACCCTGACCCATCTTGGATGGCACATCTTGACAACTATATAAACATGTTATTGTCATAACTTTGAGGGACCAAATATTTAACTCAATAATAAGACTGTTTAATATTAATGATTGAAATTTTTGTCTTACTGATTCAGACTGTTATGGAGGATGTATCAGAGCCTCCTGAGGGCAGGTTATGGGGATCTGTCTTTATTTAAGTCAAAATACAAATTTGTAATTTCATATCTGTTAATAAAAACATTTTGCTTTTTAATTTCAAATGTATTTAACCACATTGCACTACTACTACTAATTTGCTATGATCTACATCTGAATACTCCAATTCGCATGTGCAATGATGTTTTATTCAAAGAGTAGTTGTAGTAAATCCACTTTTTTAGGATATAGTTATAGTGAAACTATTAGGCATGATCAAGTGAAACCTGCTGGAGTGGCTTTATTAAGACGAACAGAAAGGTACATCAGCAGGTGTGGCAGAATTAAACAAAACAATATATAAGGAAGCAAGAATGCACCAGTTTTCGTTAGAAGTTGCCGCCTTAGGCATTTGGACACACATCCCACTGCTTGTGGAGACTGCGGATACTGTCCGCGAAGGACTTTGGTTGCTCCTTGGAACAATTTGTTCACAGAGGCCATGACATCTGCTTCAGAGTGGAATCGTTGTCGCTTTAGAGTTTTTTTTAAGGGTCCAAACAAATTTAAGTCACATGGTGACAGATCGGGGCTATAGGCTGGGTGGTGCAGAACCTCCCACCCTTTCTCTGCTAATGCATCCTGCACAATGTTCACAACATGCGGATGAGCATTGTTGTGCAACAGAATCGCACCGCATGGAAGCATGCCGGGTTGTTTATTGTTGATGGCTTTATGCAGCTTGTCCAGTTGTCCTTGTAGCGGTTGGCATTGACGTTCACGTGAGATTTTTTTTAAGTCCACCAACAAAAAATCCTTCATGGTCAAAAATGCGGTCAGCATAACCTTGCGCGAAAGCCTGTAACTTTTGATTTATTTGTGTTTTGGTGATCTGGGATGTTTTCATTGCTTGCTCGCCGATTTTCTGGACAGTCAAAGTGGTAGCACCATGATTCGTCACCTGCCACTATGCGCGACAGAAATGTATCCCCCTGCACTTTGTAACGCAGCAAGTGGTTCAAACTCCAACCCATGCGTTCTTCCTTATGGTAGTTGGTCAGCATCCATGGGATCCATTGTGAACACACCTCCCGATACTGCAGTGTCTTCGTAACCACCATTTGAACTGTCCCAAATGACATAGCGAATTCCTCCGGTAGCAAATGTAAGCTCGGACAACGGTCCACCCGTATTGCTGCATCAATCTTGGCGATGGCTTTATCTGTTGCAACAACATGCACCTGGCCTGGCCGCAAAAGATCTTTCATTTCCTCATGTCCTTCCCAAAACATTCGTGCTCGGTCTGTCACTGTTGTCTTCGACACACATTTGTCACCATACACTGCCTACATTCTGCAATGAATGTTGACATCCTTTGCTGTTAGGAACTGAATCACCACTCGCTGATCCACCTTGGACGGATTCGGAATCACACCGACCATGTTTTCAACAATCTGCAGCACAAATCACACATGCAAGGAGAATGAACGTGTGCTCGCTTTTCATTGGTCTACGTTTATCATGCGAGCTGCGACTTCATCATGCTCCCATTGCATCGGTCCATGTGATGTGGCACGAACTGGTTTCATTTGATCACACCTCACACTTTTTAGTGTGAGTAGTTTTATTGGTAGCAAACTGGTTTTTTGAAATTGTAATTGTAGCTAACTACTTTGAAAAGTAGTTTCCCCAGCACTGGTTAACCCAAATGTTTGTTCTTGATATGGGTGCATACCATGTATAGTCACATACCAGCTGACTCCCTACTTAAACAGGTAAAAAAACTGAGACCCATGCAGCGTTCGAATTACCCAGTGGTCCGCTGGCCATTGGCCAGTAAAACTTCGTTCGGACCACAGAGCTATTCATTTTACTGGTCCGGATAACCAGTAATTTTTTTTTTTTTCCAATTTGTTACAAGTTAAAATATGAATTTCTATTCCTTTTACCTTGCTGTATGGTTTCCTTTTTAGGCTGAAAACTAATGATAGGTTTAAAAAATATTGGAAATAATTCCATTGAAATGATGCATTATTTCCTACATATATTGTAAATGTCTAATTTTTTTTAAATTTTTATGGACCAGTGGTTTGCAAATTCTGGTGGTCTGCTGGGCCAGTAGAAGATTTATTTCTAATTCTAACACTGCCCATGTAAACGCCAATTCTCAAATATCAGGTTTAGAAACATGACATTTTTCAGAATACATTATAGTTAATGCAAAACTTCATGTTTAATGAATCTTCTTAATGAGATGCATTTTTTCCCATCTGTATTTTCTTGGTATATTAATCAATGGAACAAGCATTTGCCCTGGGTTTTTAAGAGGAATTACAATTCATTATTGGCAGTTATTCAGACCATACATCTGGCAAATTTTCACTGCAGGGTGAGCAGAGGCAGTACCAATTTTTGAATTTTAATTTCATTTAAACTGCACATTTTATTTATTCCTTACGTTATCTTCTAGCCAAAACAATCAACAGGGCATTCATTTCCCCATTTTTTAAGCAAAATAAATGTTTAAAATTAGTACTTCTGCTGTGAAAAGAACTTTAAGGGCATGAACAATGATGGACAGAATATAAATACCGATTCTTGACTTTAATTTCACTTGAAAAGAAAATAAATAAATAAATAAATGCTTGTTATAGCTGGGAAGCAAGAATATCATCAGGAAGCAGTAGAGGAATTTTTAATTAGAGCACTTCCCTAGGCTTTGTATGTAACTTATTGCCTTAAATATGCTCATCCGCATTATTAGCATTTACATATTTTTTACTGACTTGCAATTAAATTATCCATCTTCCAAAAGTTTTCAACCTATACTGAAGTATATACAGAGTAACAATTTACAGTAAGGCAATACATAATTTGAAGTTCAGAAACAGCATGCCATCGGTGTCAAAGAACAATCAATGTTATGTTATTCAGATGCATATTGTTTGAATTTCTTTAGTCTGGATGGACTGCGATATTCTCAATTGTGCATATTTTGGATTCAAAATGGTGACACCTCATATCACTTGCAGTAGTTAGTACCCAGTGGCAGGGACATAGCTAGGTCCCCGAACTGGGGGAGGGGGTGAAGACTCATACAAGAGGGCTCTGTGTTCAATTACAAACAATATTTTTCCATAAATGCAGATGCAAGTTTTGCTTTTTGTGTTGCTATCATTGTTGATTTACTTCACTAGCGACTAATGTCTCCATGCCAAAATGTAAAAACAATAAATAAAGTACAAAATATGAAAAAAGGAGAGAAAAAAAAGCCAAACTTCGTTGAAATATAAAAATAAATGACATTCACTGAATTTGCTTCATGGTAGTTTAGTTCCAGGTTGCTCATTTCCATTGACAAAATAACTTCCAACTAAAATAGAGAAAACTATTTTTTTAGTTTAATATTCTCTTCGTTTTCAATGGATTCCCAAGCAACGTCTTCAAAGAGTCATTGATGTCATATTTCAACTCTTTCTACTCCTCTTCATAGGGTTCCACTTTTTTCTCTCCATTGTTTAATTGTTCATTCTCTTTGCTGATGATTAGAGATAGCCTTGAATTTCTTGTAGAAATCATTTTTTTTATTCCTTTATTTTCAGGAAAATACAGATGAAAAACATATGCACAAAACAGAAAAGACAAAATTAGTGCTGTAAATTAAGATTTACAGACAACCACAGAGTTTCATTGAAAACTAGTAAAAAAGACATCAAACTTACATTATTCATAGAATTAAAAACATTTACTCAGACTTTACTCAGATTAAAATAATTAAATTCTATTTTAACTTGAAGGGCTTTCAATTATTCTTCATATCTCCTGAATTCTTATGTATTTTTAGATGTTTCTGGCTTGTAGATAATTCAGCACCTGTTCTCAATGATCAGAAAGTGAATTGAGAACAAGCTTTGGTAAAGATCTAGGTGCCAGAAAAATCTGAAAATACAAAAGAACTCAGAAGATATGAGAAATAATTGAAAGCTTCTCAAGTTAAAATAGAATTTGGTATTAATCAATTTTTGTAAAATCAAAACACTGGAGTGTGCAACAAAATTTCATTCAAATAGCCCACAGAAAATCAGAAATTCAACAAAGTAGGAACAACTTTATTGTTTTGTATCAATAATATATTTACAAACATATCCTGCTATAACATTTTACAAGATATTAACATTATTTACATTAGGCTTCTTTGATTCATTTAATGATTTCAGTAGGATGAGAAAATGTTACAAAGCTAATGTAGCTCAAGTCATCTTGAACAATGTGAACACACAAAATAAGTATTGTTTTGCATTAATAACTTTTGAATAACTGTCTTGCAGTACAGCTATCCACAGAGAAACTGAAAATGCATCATTTAAACACTCAAATATGAAAATTAGAAGGAAATATACACTGTGTAGTCAAAATCATCACTGCAACTTCCGCTTGTTGCTACTGATTTTAACTACTAAATTTGGAATTTATGGGGTATGCAAAATAAAAATTATCTGATATTAATTGACTACAGACTGATCATTAACTGAGCATAAAAAAGTTCGTAAGTACCTTTGTCTTTATTAAACATTTGCCAATCCTGCAGTTGAGCGTGATTACAGCAAGCCCAAACAATGAGAAGTTCTGGATACACCAAAGCTTTGTGGAGGCTTCTGAAATTTGCTGCTCTTTTAAATATGGGAATAAATTTGATTATAATGCTGTTTGCATCTGTTGATTTTTTTTTCACTCCCTTAAACATTATTATATGTAGTATTGACTGTATACTAATATTGAAACTATCTTAAATAAGCAACACATCAGTAAGAAGCATCTTAGAAATCAATAAACTGATCTTCTAAACACAAGGCATGCATAATTATTGTGTCACTTGATAACATGGTAATGACACTACCCAAAATTTGAGCATGATATTTGTTAAAAGAGCACTGCCTGTATCATACTAATGCCGAGATTTTTTGTGTGTGTGTGCGAGTCTGAAGTGGTCAGTTAACACCTGTAGTGACTCAAGAATTGCTATTGTACGTCAGAATTTCCTTCCAGATGATTTAATGCACGCGTCTTTACACTGTATATACAGTGAAACTTCTCTTAGCGACCACCCCTCATTATGACCATTTTTCTGTGGAACTGATTTCAAAACCCATAGTGCTAATGCTAACCTTCCCCCTATTAAAAGACTGCTTACCCCCTCTTACTGACCATCTTTGCATAAGGACCACTGCAAAAAAACTGTTGTTGGATTATCATTCCCACTGAAAATGTTCTCTATCTATACAGGGTTCATACTCTTTTTGAAAATGGAAATTAAAGAGTTCTTAAGGACCTTCAGGCTATTTTTAAAGACTTCATAATTACTGCATGAAAATATACACAATATACAAAATGTGAGTTAACTATTACAACATAAGTCATTTTAACACAATAAATCAATTTTGTTGAAATTAATTAATATTCCATTGCACAAATATATGAATTAAAATTAGTTCTACTAAAATAAACCTAAATACTCCAACAGAAAAACCAACTAACTTAAAAGTTCCTTATATACATTACTTACTGGTAATACTGGATCCATTATTTGTCCTGAAGCATAACTTTGCATCTACAGAACTAACACTCTGCTTCTTCGTATTGTGGTGTGAAGCATAAAATTTATTTACTTTGGAATTTCAATTTTCAACAAATTTTCAGCCATCAATTGTGATTATAGGCCCATCTTTGTGGTTTCGGAAACTTTTTAAATTTGCATTTGTTTTTCCTTCAAAGTTCATCAGAATTTATATTTTTTTATTAATTTACAAATTCATTTTAACAAAAAACAGTATTTACAAATACAGCTTAGAATTTCATATGGCTGTGATTGTCAGTCTTTAAAATTTTTGGTATCTTTACCTTTCCATTTAATAACTTAATTCCTTCCATTACAATTACTTTTACAAATATGTACGGATACAGGCTAAGAAACTAAATGCATTAATTCTGTGGGCATCACTACAAGTGCTGCAGCTGGAAAAATAACACTTTTATAAAAATGCAGCACAGCTTGTTAGACCTGTTTTAGGTTAATGAAGCAAGTAAACACACTATCTAAATCAAATCGAAACACACAAGTTCATCGTAACTTAAATCATATCATCGGAATTGAAAGCCCTAAGTTCAATAAAAATGCTTGCATAAATTTAACTGTTGCATTTTTTTTTTAATTCTACAGCTGTAGCACTTGTAGTAACTTCTTCCATACACTTAATGCAGGTTGATTTTCTACATTTGGGAATAGTGTATAGGTGTAAAAGTTAAAACAAACTAGAGTAACAACAAGACACCTATGAAATTTCCTTCAGAATGTTTACTTCTATCATACATATTTTTTTGCTCTTAAACGAAAGATAACACCAAATTTTTGGGTGTAATAAGCATGTCTTTTCAATCCGTTCTGACACAAATTAAATTTATCAAAGCTATTCAAAGTCAATGGAACCGGTATGGAAAACAATAGTAACTGACGGAAGAAAGAAGTTTTTCAAGGTTTTTAATCCCTCAGATATTGCTGTAAACGGAATTACGAGCCTACAAACTCTTAGAAACAGAGATATCGACAAAAATAAGATGTGACTTTACGTCCCCAGGTGGGAAAATCATGCATTATTTTAGGAAGAAAGTATTCTGTAAAGGTTTTTCCATATGAGCGGTACCGGTCCAAGAAAAAAAAATTTAGTCGAGTTTTCAGGAGCCCAGATTTTACTACAAATACATTAGAAGCAGAAATTAACACTTATGCCCCGTGGTAGCCAAACGATTCTTTACCAAACATTAGAAATTAAATAATAATAACAGAAGGAACTGTACACCAACTATATATAAGATAGTACAACTATACTAGTTATACGAATTTATTGGCGTATATATACGCCAATAAATTCGGATAACTAGTATAGTTGTACTATCTTATATTAGAAATTATGTGAAAAGAAAATGTCCATCAGGTCTTGTATGCGATAGAGGAAGAATGTTTCAAATCGGAGTTTTAGAGGCAGAAATAACGCATAAAACGCAATTTACCTTTGTGCCCGCTAGCGGAAAGTCTATGATTTACATGAAAATTTTGAATTTATAGGGAAAACATTTCGCATCGTAAACACTATCCAACAAAGAAGGAATTTTTCAAATCGGACTCTCAGAAGTAGAGATATTGACAAAAATAAGATATACATCTACGTCCCCTGGAGTAGAAATAGAAACCATGCATTATTTCAAGAAGAAAATGTTCCTAAAAGGTTTGTCGACATGAGTAGAATCGGTCAACAAACGACTTTTTTTGCAATCGAGATTTTAGAAGCTCATATTTTGCTGCAAATACATCAGAAGCAGAAATTAAGACTTACGCCACCTGGTGGCCAAACCATTTTTTACAAAAATTGTGTGCAAACCATTTTCCATCAGGAGCTGTATTCAGTACAGAAAGAATTTTTCAAATCAGAGATTTAGAAGCAGAGATATATGGGGGAAGCAATTTACCTTTACGCCCTCTAGCGGAAAGTCTATGAATTACTTGAAAATTTTGAAATTATATGAAAAACATGTCACACTGAAAACACTATCCAACAAAGAAGGAATTTTTCAAATCGGACTCCTAGAAGTAGAGATATTCACAAAAATAACATATACATCTACGCCCCTGGCGAAGAAACTGTGGAATTTTTTAAGAAGAAAATGTTCCGAAAAGGTTTACTGATGTGAGTGGCATCAGTCCACGAAAGAATTTTTTCAAACGATATTTTAGAAGCTCAGATTTCATGGCAAATACATCAGAAGCAAAAATTAACGCTTACACCCCCTGGTGGCCAAAGTATGTTTTACCAAAAATTAGAAATTATATACAAAGGATTTTCCATCAGGAGGTGTATCCGCTGAAGGAAAAAATGTTCAAATCGGAGTTTTGGAAGAAAAATTATCGGGAAAATGTAATTTACTTTTACGTCCCCTAGCGGGAAATCTATGCGTAATTTAAAAATGTAACTATATCTAAAATACTCTTTGACATAAATGGAACCGAAAGATAAAAGATTTTTTTCAATCGGATGTTTAGAAGCAAATATGTGGAATAAAACGCATTTTTGAATTCGACATCATCTGCATTTACGCCCTCTAGCGGCAAAATTGCACATCATGAAAAAAAAAAAAAACGAAATAAAGGATCATCATTCACATATTTGAAGCTTCCCAATGCAAAAAGAATTTTTCAAATCGGACTAATAGTTGCAGAGATTTTGTGGGAACAGACGGACGGACGGACAAACCGATAACATAAGCACGATCTTTTTTTACAAAAAAGACGTGCTAAAAACAGTAATGCAATTTAACAATGACTGCAAGGAAATTATATTATGTTCATATTCACTTTTTTGAGGTCAAACAAAGGACGTAGGCCTACAATGAAATCAATTTTTCAGCTTCTTTTCTGCAACTACTGACATAGTAATTTCTGCCAATTCTTCATTTTTTCCTTTATTAATTTTTGAAAACTATTTGATTGAAGGAAGCAGTTCATATCTCTCATCAATTCCCCTTGGGCGGCAAGGTCATCTGCACGTTTCCTCTAATTCTGTAATATTTTTTTCTACTTTCAGTTTTTTTGTACTAAGCATTTGCAATTCCTCCTCAATCAATTTACGTTTCCTCCCAGATGTTGCTTGCCATATTTTTTATTTTTTTTTGTCGGCATCTAAATGTTGAACATATTTCTGTCTAGCTGAAAAGACAGAAGCTCTAAGCTCTTTACTTAGTACCACATTCTCTAATAAATAACAGAAGATAACGATCTGAACTGCACTGACCCCGCGCAAAGAAATCAAGAATCCAGCAATAAATCTAATCTAAACCAAAGGGATTTGAAGGTAGCTGGTTGGCAAACTGCCAAAAGCAATACAGAACATGGGTAAACTTTTGCGACATGCAATCTAGTGGATCTAGTGAACCATCATCGGTACGCTAATGAAACCAGCTGGCCTGCATAACGCGCACGTTTCTTTGGTTAAAAAAACAATTTACGACCTTTTTAACGACCAAATATAATATAATTACAGTGTTTTCAAGGATTTTTTAAGAGCCCTTAAAAACAGAACAGAAATTAAGGAGTTTTTAAGGGCCCTTAAAAAAAGGTAAATGGAAATTAAGGAGTTCTTACAAACTTTTTAAGGACCCTTAAAAAGGCAAATAGAAATTAAGGAGTTCTTAAGGACCATACGAACCCTGCTATACCCTGGAACCATGAAACAATAAATTAAACAAATGTGTATTAGTACGGAGGGGCCACTTTAAATGGCTAGGAACTTTCCTCCTGCACAGCAGTGTGTGTGTGTGTGTGTGGTGGGGGTCTCTGCAATCACAGGCAATTCTAATGGCTTAAGTAGTAATGTATCACAGAGACCCTGTCCCCATGCTTCCTACAAAGGCCGAGAAAGAGTGTGACAGTTAAAACTCTTCTTTTTTTCACTTTCGTTTTTGGCTGGACAGACGACACTTAAAAGATATGAGGGGGGGGGGTAAGAAACTATTCTGTGAGCTGAAATAAAATTAGAAAAAAAAAAAAGCTGTGTGAAAGAAAAATCTGATAAACTTTAGCAGACGACATTACATTCATTTTTCAAATGAATTTTTTGTAGATTACCACTATAGGCACCTTTTAAATGTGTAACTGTACTATATATTTTGTAGTATTTTTTTTATTATCTACACACATACATACACACTGTACTGTAAATAAGCTGGAATGCATCCTGTTTGGAATGTAGCAATTGAGAGTACATAATTTATAAAAGTTATGCAGTAGTTCACAAAGGTTTAATCTCATAACTGTTCATTGTATATGCCATTAAAGCCTTCCCCTATTTAGTGACCACCCCTCTGTACAATTGCTTTTAGAACCAGCAGTATTTACCTTAGAGAGGTTTCACTGTATATGGTTCACTTAATTTTATATATTGGGTGGTTATAAAACAAGTATCCCTATTCTTGGGTCTCTGGAAAAGCGAGAAATGCAGACATTGCGACGAAACTTGGTGAGTAGCTTATTGAAGGCATGGGAAAGTGATTTGACAGAAAAAGAATTTAGTTCAAAATTGAATTGTTAGGGTAACAATGCGGTACTGTAAATGCAGGAAAAGAACAAACACATGCATAAATTTACTGGTTATTGACAGCACAAATATTTCAGGACAAAATCTGCTCAATATGTTGGCCATCACAAGAGATTGCTCATAATGAACTGCAGAAGCATCACTGTTGAAGTCCAAGAAATTGCAACTCGTTTACATGGAAAGTTTAATATGCAAATGTTCACATGTAAATTTGGCATGCTGTGTTTGGCACAGAGCTGAGTTCAGGCTCAATTTTAAGAGCCCGAGCCTGAAGTATGTCAGCCCGAGCCCGAATTTTATATTGCAAGATAGAGACTGGGCCCGAAAACTATGATTAACCTGTTTAGGCATTAAAAAAAAGTCTTCTCTTCCAGACTTCCACTCTTTCCTACCCATGCAATTAACCGAGGTCTTTCTCAAGTGTGCAGTGAGAAAGGGATGTCTATCTATTTCTATAATTTCTCTGACCATTCATTTCTTCCTGAAATGTTTCGGGGGGGATGAATCAGGGAAAATAGGGAGGCACAACAATCTACATCGTACATTGCTCAATAGAATTAGCAGGAGCCCCTTTGAGGTAGGGAGCAGCAAAACTTCGTCAGCTTGCTATCTACTGTCTATAGTTCTTAAAGAAACTTTTCCTGCGCAGAAGTCCTGTAATTCATGGACTATGGTATTTTGTTACCCAAGCCCAGAATGGATAGCCCTGTCGAATTCCTACTCCCCATCTAGACTCAGTTGCCGAAAAATTCTCTTCAACAACTAGAAAGTATTAAAAAGTCTCATGTGATAAATCACATAAAATCACATTAAAAGAAAAGGGAAGAAAATTCTCTCCCTCTCTCAGAGCCCGAGCCCGAACTCCAGTAAATATTACACAGCCTGAGCCTGGGCTCAGGCTCAGGCTTGGCCCGTCTCAGCACTGGTCTGGCAGGATAAAAGCAGCAATGCTAAAGCTGCTGGCTGGTAGTAATTATGGCTCTTGCAAAGAAGAAACACACTATTGGTAAAATTTTATTATCAAAATCAGAGCAATGCCACTAGAGCACCACATCAGTATTGACAAATCAAAGAATTACAAGAGAGGACCTCTTACCCTGCAACATTTAAGAGGATAATGCAGAAGTTTGAAGACACTGGAGAATTAAGTATAGCATTAGGAAGAGTATGTCCACCAGTTTCTGAAAGTGTCAAGCAAATGAAATTGCATTTGACAGTGCCAACAGGACAAGCCAGAATGTACTTTCACACAGCAGTGCCAGAGGAATTGCTTTATCGAACATTCCGCAATAAACACATAATTTCTCAAAGGTTTCTGCAGTCCAGGCCAGCCTTGTGATTTCTGGTTTTGTGGATATCTGAAAGAGAGTTTATCGGGACAACAGATGCACTTTCTCAGATCTGAAATGAGTTTTAGGCGTGAAGTGGCCAATGTCGACATGCTGCAAGCCGCAGTGTCACATGTTCTTTGTTTGCAGCATGTCATCTTTTCCCAGGTAGCACAGCCTTGCAATTTAGCATAAGACCAACACTGAGCCACCATCTTTTAGGAATAGAAAACAGTGGCCCATTGTTGGGCCTACATTAAATTGCCAGGCTGTGCTACCTGGATTGTGATGGCCACAATATTGAGCACATTTTTTTTTTTTTTTGATTGAAGGTTTAACAACCACCATGAGCAACTCAATGGGCTATAAGCAGTCACCCATCCTTAATTTTGGGCCATTGGTTCCAGGGAAGGGAAACAGCCAGCACCATATGATAAATACAAAATCCATGCCTCACCGAGATTCGAAAACGGATCCATCTTGGACGAATGGTCATAAACCATCACTTTTACCACTGTGCCACAGTGGCGGCAAGAGCAAATTTTCTCCTGAAATGTTTATGCTGTCAATGACCAGTGTGTGTTCCCAGACAGGAAATGGCCCCACACACACAAACACACATATTAATCTCATCTCCCCAAATTCTCTTTAATTTTGTATCAATCCCAAAATAATCAAAAACGCAGAAATCCACTAAAGAATCTCGTGCCTGATTTGTAACGGTTGGCGATATGCAAAATGAATTGTCCAGGCTGCTACGTATAGAAGCCGATTCATGTGTCCATAAATTGATTATATTCCCGACATGAATTATGTATTTGACTGCATTTTAGTAACTCAGGGAAGGATTCATTTTTAATGCACGTAATTTTATGAAGGATACGTTTTTAAAGCTCGAATTTTGTGAGTGATCAAAAAAAAAGGGGGGGGGGGTTCCCTTAAAATTTTCTAAGGCGGGAGACCCTTTCCTAGTAACTTTACTTCGGTGGGAGTTTAATGCTTTGGGTGGGAATCCTGCGTGTTCAGCTGTTGTTGACTTGAGGTAATTTTTTCCAAGATGGACAAAGCTTGACTCCTCCCACTTTCACAACATACCAGCGGGGAGGAGGAAAAGGGTCTTTCAAAATGCGCAGGGAGAAACAATCAGCTACCATCCAAAATGGTAGGGGTGGGTGGATGGATGTGTGGGGGAGAAGGGATTGTTTGGTACTCCAGGCAGAAGGCGGGGAGTGTATAGACAAGAGGTGTTACCGGCAGATCGAGGTACACAAGCGAGTGCTGCGTTCGCAAATTTAAGACAAAACAATTTTCTGCAAGGGATTGAAATTTAAGATTTAACAAAATATGGTCTACAAACAAAATATCCTACAAGGAAATTGAAATCTAAGATAAAACAAATATTCTGCAGGGCATTGAAATCTAAGATTAGAAGAAAATGTTCTGCACGGGGAGACTTTGTTCTGCGATGCACGTCGCCATTTTAAGTATTTTCTGCTCCTGTGGCTGTGGGCTAATCACCTACACTGATGGGCTTTTATGATTTTTATGACTAAGAAAAAATTTAAAGGACCCAAGTGTGGGATATGGTGGACCTACCACAGAAACAACATGTAACTGATAAATGGCATATGAGAAAGAGATCTCAGTTGAGTGAGTGTAAAATTGGTATATGGAATACCAGAGGAAATGGAAAGATGAATGAGGTGATTGAAGAAATTAATAAATATAGATTGGATGTGCTGTGTGCAAGTGAAACTAAACAGAAGGAAATTGCAATAGAAGTGAATGAAACGGTGCGTGTGCAGTCTGGAGTGTTGGATAATGTGAGAGGACAGGCTGGTTGGTGTAGGTGTGATTTTAAGTGAAAAGTTGAAGAACAACTTGATTCATTATAGCCGCATAAGTGAGAGAAAACACAACAACGAAACCAGAACAATCTGCTATGTACCAGTGGCTTCCTCTGGTGACAACTTACAGTGCCAAAAATTAGTTATAGGGGAAAATGTCATTGGACATTCCTTTGTGCCACATCTATTAGTGTTGCAGATATATTACACTGCTGTTACACTTTGTGTATATTCAAGTTTTAAATAGACACCTGGTTCTGAAACACAAAACCTTCAGCCCACAGCACCATGATCAATTTTTATTTTAATATGCTAAAATGTGATGTTAAACCTTAATTATGAACTATAACTGTGTATGATTAATAAATGTCCATGAAAACATGCATTTTGAGAGTGAAAAAAATAAAATTCAGATGGTAGTGCAACAAGACAATGATATTCCAAAACGATAAGCAGGAGAAAGAGATTGGAAAGTTTTCTTTGAAGAATGCAACACTGGTTGCCACATTGCCTACAACACTGAAACACAAAACAAAATTCTTTGTAATTCAGACAACTGGGGAAAATAGGATTTAGGCCCATGAATTATTAAACTTGAACCAAAACATGTACATCTATAACTCAAGTTTGGTACGAATAGTCTGAACCCAAAAGCTTTATTTAAGAGTGCCCCAACTTCCCTGTTAAGTCCTTATATGCTATTACTTGTTCACACTTTTTCATTTCATTTTTTTCAATGCAGAAATGCACTGAATAATTAAGTCCTGATTAATGACATGCTTCATTAATATTCATGTGTCAAATCTAGCAGAAGTCATTTAACAAGAATTTTATTGTAATGTTTGTAGAGACTACACAAAAGTAAAAATAATGGCTTTTAGTAAAACTACTTTTCTAAAAGTATACACGTGCAAAGAAAAAGTAGTTTTTAATTCCCCCTCCAGAGAGAAAAAAACATTATTTGTGGCTAAATTCATTGGCTTATGTTTAAATATTGAACTCATCTTTACTACCTTTAGATACAACAGAATCTACAAGTTTACTTGGTGGGAAGAAACCAGAAAGAGGGAAAGTATAATTGATAATGTCACTGTGGATAGAAATTTTAAGAAACATGATTAATATAGTTAACATGTTTTTGAAATGAGCAGTTCTTTTTCTTTAATATTTTTTAAAAATAAGATTTACTCTGAATCAACTATAGAGTAATTAAGGGACAAACAGAAATCACACTAAGATGGAAATAGCATTGTGCATTGTTAAGCTGATATCCAATTCATTATTGTTATGCATACACTAAATCAGCATAAAAACATCCCCTACAAAATAAAGCATCACAAGAGAAAATTTTCAATGAGTGTTAAGTTACAAACACAAAATTAAATCCTAGAAATGAAATATGCTTCATGAATTTAATAATATATCTGTACCTAAATTTCAAGAAGTATTTTTGGCTTTTGTGAACCAAATCTATTATTAAGTCACATGAGATAAAAAAAATATGTTTACTTATACAATAAATTACTTATACCAGAATGATCACAGGCATGTTACTTATACCAGAATGATCGCAGGCATTTCAAGTTTTGTCATTTGCAGTTGAAGAGAAAGCATTAAAAAAAATGAAGTGGCAGGAAGTGAAAAACTATCAATATTACAGTGGGCAAGTCGAAAGTTCTGCAATATTTGCATAAGCACATATGCTGCAGTGGGTGTGTCACGTGTTTAAACTAGTTCAAGTAGTGCACTGCAGTCAGTCGAAAGGGATATAAAGTGGTAGCCGTTGCTGTGAACAGCATTGCATGTCGTCGTTCTGTCTGTGGTTGGGACACCTAAAAGATGAACAGCCACAACTGGCTAATTAGGGCAACTGGCTAGTTAGGGAACTTTTACTTTACGAGTTTGAACTCGGCCATAATGCTGTTCAAGCAACACGAAACATTTGTCATGCAAAAGGGGAAGGCTCCATGGACCACAGCACCGTAACCAGATGGTTCAAGAAATTTCACTCAGGTGATCAGCCAAGGTCAGGTAGGTCGCAAACTGTGGATTCGGAGACTGTGCGCAAGGCAGTAGAGACAAATCTGACAACCAGCACTTGGTTCAGAGATTATGAGATAAGCAGGGCATATCACAGACTACCGTGGTTCGTCACCTTCAGGACCTCTTCACTGCCGCATTGTCCCTTAAGAACTGAAGCAAACTGCCGAGTGAAAGTGTGCATGAAACTCCTAGAAAACCCGTGCAATGTACGTATGTTTCATCAAGAGAATTGTTACGTGTGATGAAAAGTGGGTCTATTTCTATAATCCTAACACACAACAGCAGTGGTTGAGCCCTGGCCAGCTTCCTGAACCTGTTGCCACACGTGGGTGCTTCAAGCACAAAGCGAGCTCTGCATCTGGCGGAATTTCGAGGGGATAATCTATTATGAATTTGTTCCAGACTGTTGGACCATCAACGCCAACCTCTACTCTGAACAGCTAGAATGGATGTATGCCGTTTTGGAGGAGAAGTACCCTGCACTGGTGAATAGAAAGTGAGCTCTCCTACAGCAGGACAACGCTCGGCCTCATACTGCATGAACATCCCGGGCAAAACTCCAGGAACTTGAGGGCATCGAACTGATGCCACACCCAGCATATAGTCCAGAACATGCCTCATCAGATTACTCGTTCTGGTCCATGGCCCACTTCCTTCGTGGGCAGCACTTCAACAACCAGGAGTAAGTAGTAGCTGGGGTGAAGGAGTTCTTGTCCTTTGAGGCCAAGAACTGGTACCACCACAGAATCAAAGAATTAGCAGACAGATGGCTAAAGATGGTGCAACACAACAGCCTATACTTTGAATGCTAGTCAGCTTTCGTCGTAAATGTGATCCAAAGTGACCCAAATGTTGCAAAACTGTTGACTCACCCTTTGTATATTGTACCAATATCTTTGGTACACTAAAAAGACCAATCTGGTATTATGAATTGAACCTGTACAATATCCCCTGGATATCTAGAGAAAATTAGATTTGCTCTTGGTTGGTTTTGCTGTGACCATCATCACACTTATTAACTGAAACTAGGACAACATTTAAACAAACAACATAGTCAGTGGAAAATAAGGCTTAAATCTTCCTGAAAGATTTAACAAACAAAAACTTGCCAACACTTTCAGGTTGCTGATGTGTCCTGGAATGATTAACAAGCCAGTTGTTGTATGATGAAGTCTTGTCAGCCTGGACACAACTAGCAGGACAAGAAAGGACCCACATGGCCACTTTACTTAGGTTTGGGTACTTGTCGCTATTACGAGACCAGTACTTCAGTGGGTCAACTTTATTTTCTATGTCCTGATTAGCTTGTTGGACGTTTTCAGAAAGGTAAGTATCCACTTCTTTCCCCGCTGATTTCTCACTGTTTCCTGCATCATACGGACCATTAGATGCATAAATCTCGGAGGGCGTTCCCTTCCTGACTCAGTAGTCGCCCTGTGACTCTCTGGGAAATCCTCAATTGATGGAGCTTCCATGCATTCTTTCACAAGGCACTTTATTTTAAGGTTAGGATTAATTTGATTTTCCTGAGGCTTGGAAACAAAACGTTTGAACCTAGGGTCTAACAGCGTTGCCACTCTGTGATAGACAGAAACACTTTTCACAAGATGTTCGTCTATTCCAACATAAAGTGACTCCTTTAGTTGGCGGACCAAAGAAAAATCACTGTTTGTACACAGACAATGCTTTGACAGCTTACTTATCCAGGGTACGACTAAGTTGAGAGTGGGTTCAGCTGTACTTGATAGCTCTTTGTAGGCCCTTTCAAAAACTTCAAACAGGTCACACACAGATGAAATCTCAGCCTTATCAAAGGACAATAAGTGATTCTGTTTGGTTATATTTAGAGTATTCAGTATGTCATCATAAGAATTACTAATATTTTGAAATAATGCCAGAATAGAAGTCCACTTCTCGTCTCTGCAGTGCGTCAAAGGCTCACTCAACTGATGCTCCTCTTTAACGACTTGAAAATATGAGACCAATTCTTGACATATGTACACTAAACTTGCAAAGTCAGTGTGGTTAGTCTCCAAAGCTTTCATTACAACTTCTTGCACTGTGTTATTCAAAGCCTGGCCAACACATCGCACACACTGTTCATCTTTGAAAGCAGCAATCATATTTGATTGATTGTCAGTAACAATTAAACGCTTGAAGGGAACAACAGGTACTGAGTTCAAGTACGAAAGAAACCACTCTTTCACATCATCTGAAGTTTTGTCCTCACAATCAAATTCTTCTGTATGCATAACAACACACTTCAGTTCACCACTAGCATTAGCATAATGGCATATTAAACTAATGTAAGTAATTTTTTGCCGTTCCTCAGTCCAAATGTTCACACTGAAAGTGGCTCCATAGGAATACTGAAACTCGGTGTAAAAACTATTTATACATTTTACATACATGTCATTAAGGGTATAATCAGTCAGATTTTCAGAGGGACAAAGCATGCTTTCAATGTTCACATCACCATAAGACGCACCAATGTTAATGCACATCTGGAGGAGTTTCTGAAATTCGGTAGCCTCAGGTTCAAGTGCAGTTTGAGTGTCCACAAAATATTTCAACATCTGATAATTAAATTTTTCTCTCTGTTCGTTTGACACACTAGTGACAGTACGCTCTTTCTGAACTTTGTTCTTAAAAAAGATTACAGTTGGAGATCCTTTCTTCTTTTTCTGTCTAGGTCTGCAGCAGACACGCATATGAGAACGTAATGTGGAAGTACCAGATTTTTGGGCATCATGAATAAACAATGCTGAACACTTGAAACACCCAACAAATGATTTTGACAGAAGAATTTCTTCATTGCCACACTGGCGTGAATAATATGGGATCTTCAATTTCTTTGCTTCACTCCGACTAATTAACAACTTTATATCACCAAAACAACTCCACACATCACTCTTAAAACGCTTGTTGCCCTTAATGTTCATAAAAGACTTTTCTGTTACGCAAGCTTTTTGCTTTTCAAATAATCTTTCAATTATCTCTTTTTGCTCCTTAGGATTTGTTCTGAATCTTTTTGCTGGTGGTCTGATTTCCTGAGGTTCAATGACTTCAACATTTTCAATAGTGTATGTCTCTTCTTGTGATAAGTTTTCTTGAACAGTAGCTTCAGATAGTTCGACACTGAAATCAGAGAGTAAAAGTAATCCAACATTTACTATCATAAATCTTTGTAAAAATACTAATCACTAATGTGCACTGTCATTATGTAAGAGCATTGTTAGGAATCAAAAAATACTTTAAAATTCAGAAGCTAAAATTTCAGATAACTAAAAGCAAAAGTATAGGATACTTACATTTAGCAAAGTACATTTTGCCAAATTCCTATATCAACATTTAATGCACGTGGTTCAAGGTACCAAGCCAAGTTCTCCTAGCAGTAATGTGCAGCGAACTTCATAAAAATTTACAGATAATTATTTAAAAAAACCCATAAATTCAAAAATGAATCCCTTAATCCTCTACTGTAGGTAGGGGTTAGTTTTTGAGTTTTGGGGCTTTTTTTAAACAAATTATTGGTAAAATTTTATGAAGTTTGCTGTACATTTCCCTGGGAGAACTTGGCTCTTTTTTCAATATATTGAGGGCAAAAGATTATTTGTTTTATTTGTTCACCTGATATATTTCATTTGTGATAAAATTTCAGTTGTTGGATATCTAACATGATCAAAATTATGCTTATTGATGATCAAAAATTTTAATCACCAATAAAAATTTCTAAATTATTGTTGTGCTTTTTATATGTCACATGAACAATGACAACAGACAAAATAGATATAAACCAATTTTATAAACAAACAGTCAAATAAATTTAATTGTTTCCTTTTCTCAGACTTTCCTCCAAGACTATCCAAATCTTAGACTCATTTTACATAAATTTATCTCATAAGACTTTGTACAAATGTTAATTTTAGTTCCTAACACCTAGTGAACTCAAACTTTGAAGACAGGGCAAGGCTTGGCCAAAGAAATCAATTTAAACTGGAAATGTACTGCAGCTCAAAAACCCAAACACTATTTCAGTTTTGTTTCTTAGAAAGGAAACTTTGTGGATATCATTTGAGTCTCTTATTACTAGAACAGTCTGTATGCACAGGACTAAAGGGAGAAATGCTACCCACAAAAAAGATGTAATATATATATATATATATATATATATATACACACACAAAGATATATAAGTTTACACATTTTCAAGAGCACAAAATTATTTGTTTCCAAATTTTTAAAAAAGAAATGTACGGATAGCCTACAAGTCTGCTTGGGCTAATTCATAAATGGAAGTCCTCAGCCAAGAGGTAGAAGGTGTGAATTATCATGCCAGATAAAGTGGCATGATAATTCACACTTTCTACCAGATAGAGTGGGATGTGAAATGTCAAAACTGATTAACAGGTACACTTGTATTCATACTATTTTATTATTATTATTACTAGTCCGTAACCTGTGCTATGAACGGTTGAAAAAGCCGACTGAAATTTTTTCTTGTCATATAACATGAATCGTGATAAAATGCATAACTATAATAAATGGTTGAATTATTAATGAGCAGTGTACAAGATGGGCCACCAACAACAAAATTTTCGTAGTATTCCCATTAATTTTCCCAACTACTCGTATACGAATTTAATGATAACGTTCCTCATTAAAAATGTGTTTTATTATTATTATTTTTTTGTTATCATTATACAATCTATACTAATATATAAAGAGAGAAACTTTGTGTGTTTGAGGTAATCTCGAAAATTACTGAACCGATTTGGATAACTCTTTCACCATTGGGAAGCTTATTATTTTTCCGGTAGACGTAGGCTATTTCAAATTTTGAAGATGTGAATCCGTTTTTTGGTGTAAATATGACATGGATGGTACGTCAGATAATATCTGAAAACTTGCAAATTCCGTCGTCCTGGAGCTGGTATTCCAAATTCATGATTTACCTGCTCCTCAAGGCAACCATGGAATGGAATTCTTAACCTCCAGATTTGCTAAACATGAATGCCGGTTGCTTCGACTAGTGAATCCTGTGATGGTAATATTCAAATTAATCGGAAACTTGGTTGTTCTGGGTGGTGTAGTGGTTAGCATACTTCGGCGCTCTCTGGAAGACGCAGGTTTGATTCCCGCTCGAGGATGACAAAATTTCAAGTTTTCGGATATTATCTGATGTACCATCCATGTCATTTACACCAAAAAACATATTCACATCTTCAAAATTTGTATTGTATGGTGTAATCCTGTATTTCAAATTCATGATAGGCTATTTCGTTTATTTATTTATTTATTTTATTATTTTTGGCTTACTACCGAATCGGATTGTTTTCAAGTAGTTCCTGATTTTCTGTGTATCGTTCTGCTTTGTTTACATACAACCTGATCACACCCAACGTGAAAGAAAGTAGTTCACGATAATATACGGAATTTTTTTTTTTACTAGCCTCGAAAACTACTGAACCGATTTGGATAATTCTTTCATCACTGGGAAGCTTACTTTTTTTCGGTGCCCGATTTCCTGCGTATCGTTCTGCTTATGGCGAACTGACAAAGATAATGCCATGGTAACATAAAAAAGAAATAATTATGACAATAAAAACTAGCGATGACAAATCTGTGGGTCAGTAGCTTTCATTTAAAAAAAAAAATCATGAAAATCGCTCCAGTGGGTGGCACTAGCGGATTGTAGAAAGAAACAGCCTTGTGTTTTAAATATATAGATTATTAACTGAAAGCACCAATTTTTCTGCTTCACTCCAAAAAATTCAGAAGATATGTAACAAGAAAAATGACCCTAAAGTTTTGGCTGTAATGGGTACATCTTTTGAATTCGATATGAATAAAATATTTCAAAGTAATTCATATTCAACGGAAACTGTTTAAAAAAATAATCAACTGCATGTCTGCAATTGATAGTACATCTAGAAATAGTTAAACGGCCTTGTGTTTTAAATATATAGATTATTGACTGAAAGCACCAATTTTTCCGCTTCACTCCAAAAAATTCAGAACATAAGTAACAAGAAAAATGACCCCGAAGTTTTGGTTGTAATGGGCACATCTTCTGAATTTGATACGAATAAAATACTTCAAGTTATTCATATTCAATGGAACCTGTTTCAAAAGAAAAAAATCAACTGCATGTCTGCAATTGATAGTGCATTTAGAAATAGTTATTTTCTCCCACTAGCAGCAGAAAAGTATGTTACAAAAATTTTAAAAAATGTGCACAAAAAGTTTCTCATAGATGAAGGAACGTATCAGAGACAGATGACAGATTTCCAAGTCAAACTGTTAGAAGATATCAGAAGAAAGTATGATATAACTTTATGTTCCCTAGGAAGAATTTTGAATAACAGGAATGGAAGAAATATGCAAAAAGTATTCTTCATGACAAAAGTTATGCCATTTTTAAATTTTTTTATTTAAATATGTCTCCTGGAAGTAGCGATAGTGAGAACAAGGTTTTGCGACATTTCTCCCCTCTAGTGGGAAAACTGTGCATTATTTAAACAGAATAATGTTCCCCATCTTTACTACGAATCACATACAGCGCAAAAAAAAAAAAAAAAATCACCATGACTTTTAGAAGCAGAGAGATACACAGCACCAAACAGAAATATGCATTAACACCACCTATTGCTAGAATTGTGAACTACAAAAAAAACAAAAAAAAACGGAAGTACTGGCAAAGTGTTGTTCACAAAGTAAATGATATACTACATTTACAGATTTTTTTAATTGGCTTTTAGAAGCAGAGATATTGACAATAACAGATTAGACATTTGTGCCCCTAGCAGGGATATTGTACACTATTTTCAGCATTAAATGTAAACCAATTGTTTTGGCATAATTTAGTAGTATCTGACTGGAAAAGGCCTTTTTTTTTTTTTTAATACGGTTTTTAGATGTGCAGATATTGCTGCAAGCAGAAATGTGAACTTATGCCCCCTAGTTGCACACTTGTGCATTAAGAAATATTTGAACTTATATGCAAAACATTTCCTACCAGAAATGCTCTCCAACAAAGACAAAAAAGTATGTTACAAAAATTTTCCAAATCAGACTGTTAGAAGTCAAGATATTGACAAAAATAAGATATATATCTACAGCCCTGGACATAAAAAACTGTATTCTATTTTAAACAGAAAGTATTCTGAAAAGGTTTGTCTTAGTGAGCGACATCTGACAACTGAAAAAGTTTTTAAATCATGTTTTTAGAAGCACAGATATTAGTGCAAAAATATCACAAACAAAAATATACACTCACACTTCTAGGGGCCAAACTGTTCTTCACCAAATATCAGAAATTATATGCAGAAAATTCCCCACTAGCAGCTCATTCATGCACTTATTTTGCATTAGTCTTCTGCCCTCAACACTACAGTAGTTCTCAATATAATTAAACTTAATAACTATATATAATACATATCAGCTGAATTAAATGCTGTTTCACACTTTAGTAGTCTTTCAGACATCAGGTTAACTATTTTCAAAAGCGTCAACTTACCTATCTTTGGATGGGTGCTTCGGAATGTGCAGCTGCAATGCAATCTTGCTGCATTGCCTCTAATTTTTTTATGGCAGTTTATCTGAGTCATCAACGCAATATAATTACATTTCACGTACTTAACTATTTGTGAAGACATTATGATAACAGATGAAAATTCCATATGAATGGATAGTAGCATACATGAGACTGATGAAGAGAAAAGAAAGCTGAACTTTTAACCGCACAGGTGAAAAATAAGAACATGCTGCAAAACAGCATGAATATAATGCAGCATGAGCAAGACAAAATTGTTCACTGAAATGTATTATGTAAATATTAAGCTGGAGCACATCACTTTATTAAAAAAAATATGTATGTATATATACATTTTTTTTTTTTTTACATCTAACAGCAGCACAAGATAAATGTAACATGGCGGAGAAAAAAATACGAATGCCAGTGAAATCTATGCTCTATCCGACTTCTATTTTAAGAAAGTTTTCCTCCATTTTGAAGCTGCAAAACAAGTATTTATGGAATAAAATTATATTTAACAACACTCCATCTAACGTTTGTTTCCAAAAGTTTTGAAAGTCGGAATTCCGCCTACCAACAGAAAACAACCCACCACCGACACTATCACCAACAATCCCTCCCAAATTTCTGTTCAGTTCGGCATCGATCTCAGAAACCATCGGAATGACGATGGAAAAGATGGAATTCTTCGAATTCACTGAAGAATCTCATGACTGAAAGATCACTAGGAAAATTTCGCACCAACCTCCGTTTTCGGAATTTTTCTTCCATTTTCAAGCTGAAATGCAAATATTTATGGAACAAAATTATATTTAACAATAATACTGTGCAAAATAAACATCGTGAGAAAACGAAATCATGATCACTGGAAAAAATTTCATCACTTTAACTTCCGTTTTAGAAAGTTTTGAACTAAATACCCTCCCCAGACCAACCCGCCCCCCTTTCACCCAACCCAACTAATCCTCCAAAATTTATTTTCAGTTTTGCATCAATATTAAGAATAACCCAAATGATGATAGAAACAAGTTAGTAAAATCATGCAATGCATTGATTATGATACGCTTTCCAACATACCAGAAATCATTACTCAAGTTATGAGAATAATGGCTGTGGAATATTAAATTTCGCTCCTATGCCCTGACCTTTGACCCCATTTCGATGATATTAAATAGAATTGGTACAGTCTGCCTCCGGAACAACATACCAAAGTTTTGTCGCAATAGAAGCATTTTTAGTCAAGTTATCAGGATAATGGCTGTGGAATAAATCTCCCTCCTGTGTTCTGACCTTTGACCCCATTTCAATGATATTCAACAGAACTGATTCAGTATACTTCCGGAACAACATACTAAAGTTTTGTTGCAATAGAGGCATTTTTAGTCAAGTTATGAGGATAATGGCTGTGGAATAAATCTTGCTCCTGTGTCCTGACCTTTAACCCCATTTTGATAGTAATAAACAGAACCGGTTTAGTACATCTTCAGAACATCATCATAAAGTTTTGTCGCAATCAAAGCATTTTTACATAAGTTATGACACATAAGAACAATGGAATGGATCCCGCTCCTATGTACTGACATTTGACCCCATTTTGCCCATTTTCAATAGGGTTTGTCCCCTGGTGGTCCCCTACCACTTACTACAATTTCATCGAAATCGAACCATTTTTACGCACGTTATCGTGCGAACGGACAGACTGGCGACGGACAAAGCTGGAGCATATACGATTCTTCGACCTACAGCTGGAAAGCGCAAAAAAGCGGAACTCCACGAATCCGCAGAAAAATTTCATGTATGAAGTAGTCAAAATTCACTGAGAGAGAATGTCTTGGGTCATTTGACAAAATACTACATGGATATAATAAAAGAAGGTAAAACCAATTAAAAACTATAAAGAGATAAGAAAAATCATGAATGTACGAATAGTAAGTCAGATGAAATATATGAAGCCCTAAAAAAGTACAGGTGAAATATGTTGACGTACGATATCTGTATAACTGACCGGTTTCAGCAGTCTGCTGCTATAAAGACATCGTTCGTCAACGTATTTCACCTGAACTTTTCTAGGACTTTGTATATTTAATCTGACTTACAACTATTCGTACATTGGTGATTTTTCTTATCTCTTAATAGTTTTTAATTGGTTTTACCTTCTTTTATTATATCCATGTATTGGGTTGTCGGAAAAGTCTTGACGTATTTTAGCCATGTTTTGCCAAGGTCATTTATTGATAGAAAGAACAAAGATCAATCAATGATATAATGCCCGTTTTGTTCGATAACCTTTTGCCATCTTTCAGCGAGCTGCAGAATGCCTCGTTCATAGAAGGACCTGTCTTTCGTGGCGAAAAACTGAATTAAACATTATACCACGCAAGGACTGTTGAAGAGAGTGAAACAAGTGGAAGTCTGACGGTGCAAGGTCAGGCGAGTATGTTCGGTGTGGCAACACATCCCACCCAAGCTCCAATAATTTTTGGCGGGTGATCAAACTTGTGTGTGGTCTCGCGCTGTCGTGATGGAACACAACACCTTTACGATGAACGAGCTCTGGATGATGGATTCGTTTAATCAAACTGTCCAATTGCCGACAGTACACATTCGAATTGATTGTTTGGTTCCGTGGTAGGAGCTCGAAAAACACAACACCTTTAAAATCACACCACACTGAGACCAGAACCTTCCGCTGATGAATGTCTGCTTTGGATGTACTTTTCGTCACCACTTATCAGTCACTTCAAAAAAGGATCGTTTTCCTCACGTTTAATGAGCATATCGCAGATGTTTTACGCACCGTCAATTGAGCTTCTTTGAGTTCACGAGGAACCCACACATCGAGCTTGCTTACGTATCCCAGCTTCTTCAGGTGGTCGTGAACACTTGAATGATGGATGTGCAATGTGTCTGCAATCTCTCGTGTTGTGTAACGTGGGTTTGACTCTATCAATGCCTTGATTTGGTCGTCATCAACCTCGGTTGGACTCCCGGACCGAGGATCATCGTTGAGGCCAAAATCACCAGTACAGAATTTTGCGAATCACCGCTAGCACTGATGTTCCTGTAGAGCATTATCACCGTACACTTAATGCAACTTTTCACAAGCTTGATGCGCATTCTTCCCTTTACGGAAGTAAAACAGTAAAATATGGCGAAAATGCACAGTTTGGTCTACCATCTTCAACTTGATGTCAAATTTCCACAAATCAACCAAATCGCTCACTATTCCTTTTAGACCGCAGCTAGAACTAGCACCTGTCAAATGCCATAGCGATAACAGAGCTGCGCATGCCTCTAGTACTTCCAAAACTGCCCAACCGCCATCGGGTGCCAAAATACATCATGACTTTTCCGACAGTCCAATAGTATTTTGTCGAATGACCTAGAACATTCCCTTTTGGTGAATTATGACTACTATCAATTGATACGGAATTTTCATCTGTTATCATAATGACTTCACAAATAGTTAAGTGCATGAAATGTACTTATATAGAATTGATGACTGCCAGAAAGAAAATTAGAGGCAATGCAGCAAGATTGCATTGCAGCCGCACATTCCGAAGCACCCATCCAAAGAGAGGTAAGTTGACCCTTTTGAAAATAGTATGAGTCGTTAACCCTTGTTCAGGGGAATGTTGACCTGATGTCTGAAAGACTACTAATGTGTGAAACGGTATTTAATTCAGCTGATATGTATCATATATAGCTATTAAATTTAATCTTCAAGTCAGGTAACTTTTATTGTTCGAGTCTACACAACACGGACAAGAATATAAGAATAGTTCTCAATATAATTTTGCCACTTAAAGTGCAATTTGTTACTCCGTATAAATTCCTAGTTGTTTTGTTTCTCATCACCTAATATGTAGGTTTTTTTTTGCCAAGGTAAGAAGGCAGCAGTCACAATGCTTACAGCTGGCATGTATGCAGACCAAGGCGCGCAAAACCGCCTGTCCGCGGCAAGAAAGAATTCAATGTGGACGATTAATTTTCCGACCACGACGTCCGTGCGTATGGCCTTTTTTCCCCACAAGCTTGCAGAATTATTGTGATTAGAACATTTTTATTTAACATTTTTTTTTTTTTTTTTTGCCAATTTAAAATTTGTGCAAATTCATCGAATAATAAATTTGTCTATCCAATTTCGGGACCCGTGAAGAAAATGTGCCGATTAAATTCTTAAAAGTCTAACCACAAGAGCCTGATGAGAACAGCCATACAAAGATTCGAACTTCGACCACTTACAACTGAGAGGTACGTGAAAAGTTTTTCCTTGAATTACATTTTATTACCGAGGTATTTGTTCGCAGTAAATACTAAAAATTTCCAACTGAGAAATTGCATTTCACACAAGGGAACTATAACATGTTCAAAGTTCCAACAGTTAAACCACTATTGAATGGATTTAACTGAAAAAGAATGGCAATATTTAAATTCTACGTATTTATGGTATTTATACAAGTCTGACAGGTTACTTTCAAAGGAGGATGGGTACATTTTTAGACAAACTGTCCTCGAGGACGAGTACATTTTTAGACAAACCGTCCTCGAGGACAAGTAAAATTTTCAAGATTTTTCATGCCCTGATGCAGACACAACTTATTTCTGCTCATCTGTGTCGAGGCCTCTACTTAGCTTGCCATGGACATCCTGAAGGAAGTTCCTTTGGTTCGAGAAAACTGGGAACCAAATTTTTAGCAGTACATACACTGACGGAAAAAAAATCCCAACACCAAGAAAAAATAGTCGTAGAGGAATGAAATGGCGGCAACATATTTGCATAGGTAACATATTTAATCGATTAAGGTTTCAAGATCATAGCTTATTGTAAGCGCGAGAAGAGCCATTTTAAATGTGAAATGCTGGTACATTAATAACCGGTGTAACCGCCAGAATGTTGAATGCAAGCACACAAACGTTCATGCATTGTGTCCTACAGGTGTTGCATGTCAGTTTGTGGGATGGAGTTCCATGCCTGTTGCACTTGGTCGGTCAATACTGGTTGGGGGTGATGCTGGAGTTGTCGTCCAATGATGTCCCATAGGTGCTTGATTGGTGAAAGATCTGGTGATCTAGCAGGCCACGGCAACATGTCGACACTCTGTAGAGCATGTTACAACAGCGGTATGCGAGCGGCGTTATCCTGTTGGAAAACATCCCCTGGAATGCTGTTCATGAATGGCAGCACAACAGGTTGAATCACCAGACCGACGTACAACTGTGCCGTCAGGGTGCGTGGGATAACCAAGAGAGTGCTCCTGCTGTCATAGGAAATTGCTCCCCAGACCATAACTCCAGGTGTAGGTCCAGTGTGTCTCGGCCGCAGACAGGTTGGTTGCAGGCGCTCACCTGGCCTCCTTCTAACCAACACACGGCCATCACTGGCACCCAGGCAGAACCGGCTTTCATCAGAAAACACAACAGATCTCCACTCCGTCCTCCAATGAGCTCTGGCTTGACACCACTGACGTCGCAAACGGCAGTGGTTTGGAGTAAGTGGAATGCACGCTACAGGGCGTCTGGCTCGGAGCTGTCCTTCAAGTAAACGATTTGTAACAGTTCGTTGTGTCACTGTGGTGGCAACTGCAGCTCGAATTGCTGCCGCAGACGCGGTACGATGCGCCACGGCGATGCGCCACGGCCATACGCCGTACACGGCGGTCTTCTCTCTCAGTAGGGCCACGTGGCCGGCCGGAACCCGGTCTTCTTGAAGCAGTACCTTCCCTTGACCACCGCTGCCAACAATCATGCACAGTGGCTACATTCCTGCCAAGTCCTTCTGCAATATTGCAGAACGAAAATCCACCTTCTCGTAGCCCTATTACACGACCTCGTTCAAACTACGTGAGCTGTTGATAATGGCTTCTCTTTGTCTTCTTAAAGGCATTCTTGACTAACATCAGCACACTACGTCGAATCTCAACGATAACTAACGCTCACGAACGTTACAGCGCGTATTTACAGCAAACCTGCTTTGCATGTTCCGAGGCGCTACTTGCGCCACACGCATGCGCCGAGCACGAAATTTGCATAGACGTCATCTTACAGATTTACTCTCACCGCCTACCGTCGTTTATCTAACACAACCCCTTCTTGGTGTTGGGATTTTTTTTCCGTCAGTGTATACAGGGGTCGATCTAGGTTTTAAAGGAAGGTGCCCATTTTTGTGAAACACTGTCTATTTTTGTGAAATTTGCCAATTTTTGTGTTAAGAGCCATTTTAATAGTCTATAATTATTATTCTGGCAGTAATTATTGTTTTATTATTTTTTCAGTTATTTTAATTTTTTCTTATTTTCTATTGCTAATTGTGGTTAACACTTTCAGGGTCTGCAGCAAGTTTTCTGGTTTGATGATTGTGTATAGTTTTTTTTTTTTTTTTTTTTTTTAATAGAACTGTGAATATGCTCCACTTGAGATCACCCAAATAATAATAATAATGACACTGTGTGAGGAATGAAGATGTGTTGCAGTTGTGTGATGTGAAGCAAAATGTTGTTAGAAAGGTGGAGACTGATATGCTTTGGTGGTTTGGCCATTTTGAAAGAATGAGTGATGAGATGCTTACTAAGAAAATCTTTTTAGCTCAAGTGGCAGGAAGGAAAGACAGGGAAAGGCCAAAGTCATGGGATGAGGATCAGATTCAGCAGTGTCTGCATGAGAAAAAAATTATGAGTATGAAGTATAGAAGATCTTGTGTATGGCATGTAATGGATGTCAGTGAAGCCTGAGTTGTATGTCAAGATTGCTGTAAATAGAGAAGTTTGACACTGCGACAGTAAGTAAAAATTATCTGGTAGTTTGCATTTCTTTTTGGAGCTAACCTCTGAATCTCAGAGAACAGCTTAGTGATATGTGCATATGTATTAATAACACTCCTGGTTGTATTAAACCAGGAAAGACATCAAAAGTCAAAATTTTCAAGTATTGAAGGAAAAGAAATAACTAAAATAACAAAAAAGAAAATAAAAGTTCGCCCATAAGTCACAACTAGATCCTTCATAAAGTGAACAGTCAGCACCTTCCTATCACACTCCTTTCCTCATAACTGTACGTTTCTTGGAATCCCGGCCAGTATGGCCAAGACTAATCTGAGTAGGGATGGGCAAAAAACACTGGTGGCTTGCTTTCGGTGTCTAAAACTGCAAAAGAACATTTTTTACATGAAATAAATGAATTATTAGTTTTCAAACAAACTGAACAGACTTGGATACCGAAATAAAATTGGATTTTCTGTTTCGCCATCCCCTAGCAAAACAACGCTTTGCAAAGTTTGACATGCGAGTAAATTGAAGGTTGCTTCTATTGAAGCATTTCTTTGGTACTAAAGTGAAATTTCCTGAACTTCTCCATGTTCTTTGAAAGAGGCAAGAGGGTGGGGCATAGTCTTTTTGAAGTTATTTTTGTGGCTGGGTTTGAGTCTCAGATAACATATGGATGCAGTTTTCATTCTTACCGTTTTGGTCCCCTCACACTTTCTAAATCAGGAACACACAGTTTCTCACATTAGATACAGCATTTGAATTACCCAGTGGTCCGTTGGCCATTGGCCAGTAAAACTACGTCGGACCACTGAACTGTTGATTTTACTGGCCCCGATGGCTAGTAATTTTTTTTTCTAATTTGTTGCAAGTTAAAAAATGAATTTCTATTTCTTTTACCTTGTTGTATGGTTTTCTTTTTAGGCTGCAAACTAATCATATGTTTTTGATGAAAAACACGAGTCCTTTATAAAAAAGGTTCTCTCTTTGTGACAAAACTTTCTGCATGTTGTCTCCAGGTCTCTGTGTATGGAATAAGGAGGAAACTCATTGATAACTTTAAAATCTCAATATATAAAAACTTTACTCTAAAATCCTTAAAAATACTGTAGTTCCTACAAACATGAAATATGCTACAGCAAAAACGAATTAGGTGAACATAATTGATAGGTGAATCGAACTGATACCAACTTGAAAAAAATAATAATAATAATTAGACGAATTGGGAGAACATACCTTTCACTGTAGCGTCATTCGTTGAATGATTACATTGTTCCAGCGACGTCTTCGATGCGATGGGATTCCCTCAAGGCACACACCACACTGAAATTCTATTCTCAACCTAGTATGTCACCAGACTTCACAAAAAAAAAAAAGAATATGAAGTAACCCACACAAGAACTAACTTAAAACACTAAAATTCTCGAGTACGAAAACAGTCGAACTCTTGTTGTGCGCTACGTAAAAACACAGCAGAAGCATTGCAATACTGCCTTTAGAACAAAGTAGAAAAAGATACTAAATAACAAAAAAAAAAAAAAAAAACCTCCTGAAAGGCCAAATCACGGTGACCTAAGCATAAGAAATGTTGTCCTTCCGATATTCATTTCCTATGCATTTTGGTAATGTACGCATTACCCATCTTCAGGTACAGTGTCTGCTGTGTCCTTTGTGATCACTCACTCTGCCACTCTCGACTAAATCGCAGCGCCATCTTCGTCAAGATCAGTGACATCATTATTTTCGTCCGTTGCCACTTCACGGTTTCAAAAATCGAAGTTCCGTGCGCCGATCGCTCCTGCCAACTCTTAGCTCATGCCACTTCCGTCTGCAACCTTCCCCTACTATTTATCGTACCCTCCCATTTCTCTCTTATCAATATTTTCAAGGGGAGTGGTAGGTCGATACCAGAATGTATTTACAGTTTTTTTTTTGTTTTTTTCTATCACTATTGCTTCTGCATAACGGCTCATATTTTCTGTTGGTTGTTGATACACTATATTTATTTTATGAAATAATGGTTTAGCTGCAGTTTTTAAGCAATATTGTGTTAGTGCTATCTTTTCTTCTTTTTGTTCCAATTACTGATATGTTGATTGAGTCGTTTTTGCAATTTGTTTTTTGTGCTTCCTATGTATGTTAATTTTTTTATCTGTTCCTGGGGTGTCTATAGGGAATGCTGTATACTCCATCTTTATTCAATAGTTTAGTTTTATCTCGATTCTTTATTATCATGCTTTTGTAAACAGTCATTGTTATTCCAATATCTTGTTTTTGCGTATTACATTCTTTTTTTACTACTTTTGTAATTTGTCTTATATATGCTAACTTTCCATAGTATTTCTTCTTTATGCTTTCTCTCTGTGTAGGATGTTATATTAATTCCTTTACTATATCTGGACTATGCCCAAAGTTCTTGATTGTTTCTACTATCCATCTGATTTCTGTTTCTATATGCCTTAGTACTGGAATGTGCAAACACTCTCTTCACCAATGCTCTTATTTGCAAACACTTTACAAGCCCATGGGTGACTTCAGTTGGCTGGTATAAACATTGGCACATAGGAGGGTTTTCTATATACATAATATTTGTATTGTTGATTACTCTTTTTAATTGTGATGTCTAGAAAATGAAGTTTGTTTTCAGATTCCAGTTCCATTGTGAACTTTATGGTGGGATATGTATTGCTTAATTTTTCTTTAATATATTCAAGTTCCTGCAAGATGGGCTTCCACACGATTATTGTATCATCAACATATCTTCCATAAAATAAGAAATGATCTTTGTACTTTTCTATTACATCTTCTTCTAGTAGTTGTAGAATTACTTCAGCAAACAATGAAGACAACGGTGCCCATCGGTGCACCAAATTTGTGTCTGTTGATGATGTCATTGTACTGAAAAAAGTTATTGTTGTAAATGTATTTCAGTAGTTCTATTATTTCATATATCTTGATTTTTTTAAATGTTTGATTTTTGTATAATTTCTGTGCTATAAGGTCTATTGCTTCTATGACAGGAGTACTAGGAAATAAAGACTCAACATCAAGGCTGGCCATAAGAACTGTATTATTGTTGAAGTTAATGTTTTAATTTTTTGAATTAAATTGACTGAGTTTCTGACTGTATATTTATTCTACATGAAAAATGGTGCTAACAATTTATATAGTTGTTTTCCAAGATTTATTAACGGTGAGTTACTTTTTGAAACTATAATCCTTAAAGGTTTTTCAGGTTTATGGATTTTGATTTCAGGTTTATGGATTTTGAGTTTTCCAAAAATTTTAGGTAAACCTGTTTGAGTAGGTGGAGAAACTGCCTTTATGACTCTTGGTAGTTGGCTGTGGTTTTTAAGTTGAGATAATTTCCTGAGCAATCTATCTGTGGGGTCCTTTTTAACAATTTCAACCTGCTGTTGTTGGATGGCAGTATTCATTTTTTCCAGATATACAGTATGATATATTATATGCAGCTCCTTAGATTTATCTGCTTCTATGACACTTAACCCTGGATTATCTTTTAAGGCTATTATTAGCTCATCTCTTTCATACTTATATTTTTTTATTCTCTAAGGTTATGGGCTGTTTTTTTTTATTATTTATTCTTTTGATAGTATGCATTATTTTAAAACGCACACAAATTTGTTGAAATGGTTCTAGTTTTGATATTATTTGCTCCATTTGTGGGATATACTGTTCAGTTCTTCCAAGATTAGCTGGTGAAGCAAATTTGATACCTGTAGCTAGGGCTGTATGTTGGATTGTTGTTAGTTCCTCAGTGGAAGCATTAATATATCCTGGAGGTATGGTATGTTCTGGTTTTCTTGGAGTATTACTATACTTTTCATTCAGTAGTTTTTTCTAGTTTTTGAGAAAGTCTGTCATCATCTTTTTCTTTTTTTAGTTCTTAATCTCTGGAAAAAGGTTCCCAATATGTTATCTTTTCTCACTGTTTCTGCTTTAGAATCTGCTGGATTATGTAAATCTGTATATCTATCATAGCATGTTTTTTGGAGGATATATATCTTAGACCTTTTTAATTTTATTTCATTTCTTAGTCTTTTAATTTCACATTGATGTAATATCCTCTGATCTTTACTGTTGTAAGGTTTATTTTTTACTCTGAGGTATTTTGGTATAACATTCATATCTCTGCAATTTATTAAGAAATTTACATGGGACTCTTTCTGTTGTAGGTTAGTCCGTACTTTTTCAAAAACCTTCATATGCTGTTGCATTTCTGTCACTCTGTCAATTTCTAAGTTTAGTACAAAACACTTCATGCACACGGAATCTTATACTAGAGGCATACGGTCTCGTGGTGGTCACAGTGATCACAATCAGTGGGGTCTCAGTTATTTCGACATAAACACAGAAAAACTTTTTAGATATCCTTCGTGATAACCCAAGCAGGGCACGATTTCACCGATTAGCAACTAGCAAATAGCTAGTGAAAAATCAAATTTGCTAGTAAAAAAATCGCAGTAGCAAATATTGCTAGTAAGGTAATTTCTTTATTTAAAGTAACCAAAAATCATTATTAATCCACGAAGTTTACATAACAGTTTCTATTATCACTTGTTAAAACAGCGACTCTCTTTCGCCAATTTCCTTTCGACACTTAATACCTATCCTCCCCATATCTTTCATCCCTTCCAGTGGAAACTGTCGTAGAAGCGCATTGAAACTCCTCTCTATCGTGCCCTCATTGGTCTATTACAGAAACTGAACGTGACGTCGGCAATGGTTGCAGTGGCAACCCAGAGCTATGGGATGGATCGGTTGTTTGACCACCTGCTCTGCCACCCTCCCTTCTTTTGCCCCACGAACTTTGTCTTCAACTCCTGTCGTACCCTAAGCCAAGCGATCGCCTACTTCCACAAGTCTTGATAGTTGTGCATACATCAAATACTGCGCTCTAATGATCAGTGATGAATAAGCAAGAATAATTCCACTTATTCGGATGGTAGACAAAACCGAAAGAAGCAAACCAAAATGTTACTGGAAAATAGCCTGCCAACACTGGCAAAAGTCTTATCCATAGTAACTAGCCTTATTGCGTGGCATAGATAGACGCTTTTTTACGAAACGTGTTCGTGTAGGGGGTAAACGATTATGGAAGAAACTTTTGCTTCGTCTGACTTCTGGTTTTGGAAATTTTCCTTGTATTTTCAAGCTGAAATACAAATACTTATCCAGTAAAATGTTAATGAGCAATAATACTCGACAGAGGCAACATCGTGAGAAAAAAAATTTATGATTACGGAAAAAATCCGAATTCCGTCGACCTTTCGTTTTCTAGTTTTGTAAAGACGGAATTCCAATAATAACGAAAAAAGCCGGAATTCCTTGAATTCGCGGAAGAATCTCGTGCCTGAAGATTACAGAAAAATTTTGCAGCAACCAACTTCCGTTTTTGCAAATTGTTCTCCACAGTTTCAAGCTAAAATGCAAACATTATGCAATAAAATTATATTTAACAAGAAAAGCGGACAGAAAGACAACATTGGGAGAAAAATTTGCGATTACGGCAAAATTTTCTTACTCCGTTTCACTACAGTGTTCGAAAGTTTTGAAGCACGAAATTTCGTCTCCAGATGGAAAACGACCCCCCCCTCTCCCAAATATCGATCTTCAGAATGATCTGATGACAAAAAAAAAAAAAAAAGCGGGATTCCGCGAATCCCTGTAAGAATCTCGTGTATATCATAAAAATAATAGCAAAAGAAAAATTTGAAACAAAATGAAAATTTGTAGAATCCATAGTTTTGATAGTGAGTTCCGTAGTCAGACAACTAATTCCGTAGAAACTACGCCATTGTGTGGTAGTTGGCAGATATGAAGTGTGTAGAAGTTTAGCAGAAATTTGTGCGATACTTCCACTTAGTACTGCATGTTGTGAGGTGGGATTCAGTTTTTTAAAAAGAATACAAGGGGATTGGAGGAACAATTTGTCTGTTGAAACTTTAAATGCTCTGATGACAATTGAAATAGAAGGGCCACAAGAAGAGATTTTTAATCCACGGTCAGCAGTTATAAAGTGGCATGATGACAAAGTCAGACACCCTGAGTGTAAACCATATGGGAAAAAATCTGAATTAGAATGTCAGTGAAATATATTCATGTGGTATGAGAATTTGTTAGAAATTGATAATAAAGATAGTCACTAAAGTTATCTAAGATTCTATTCATTATTCAAAAAGGTAAGTCAAAATATTTATACACATATTTAAATTTCTGTGTAACTTTATTAGAAAATAAGTTACGATGTGATTTAGTTTTACTTGCTAGTCATGCAAATGTTTTGCTAGCAAACTATTTGGTCACTAAGCAAAATTTGCTAGTGAGCAAAAAAGATGAAATCTTGCCCTGAACCCAAGTATGTGAGCTTCACCTATATGATATTCTAAGTTTCCAATAACATGCTGAAATGTCATTTTTGACGAAAAACACGAGTCTTTTATAAAAAAAAGTTCTGTGTTTGTGATAAAACTTTCTGCATGTTGTCTTCAAGTCTCTGTGTATGGCATTAAGAGGAACGCAACAGCATACGAAGATTTTTGAAAAAGTATGGACTAACCTACAACAGGAAAAGTCCCGTGTAAATGTTTTAATAAATTGCAGAGATAAATAAGAATGTTATACCAAAATACCTCAGAGTAAAAAATAAACCATACAGCAGTAAAGATCAGAGGATATTACATCAATGTGAAATTAAAAGACTAAGAAATGAAATAAAATTAAAAAGGTCTAAGATATATATCTTCCAAAAAACATGCTATGATAGATATACAGATTTACATTATCCAGCAGATTCTAAAGCAGAAACAGTGAGAAAAGATAACATATTGGGAACCTTTTTCCAGAGATTAAGAACTAAAAAAGAAAAAGATGATGACAGACTTTCTCAAAAACTAGAAAAAACTACTGAATGAAAAGTACAGTAATACTCCAAGAAAACCAGAACATACCATACCTCCAGGATATATTAATGCTTCCACTGAGGAACTAACAACAATCCAACGTACAGCCCTAGCTACAGGTATCAAATTTGCTCCACCAGCTAATCTTGGAAGAACTGAACAGTATACCCCACAAATGGAGCAAATAATATCAAAACTAGAACCATTTCAACAAAATTGTGTGTGTTTTAAAATAATGCACACTATCATAAGAATAATTAATAAAAAACAGTCCATAACCTTTGAGAATAAAAAATATAAGTATGAAAGAGATGAGCTAATAATAGCCTTAAAAAATAATCTAGGGTTAAGTGTCATAGAAGCAGATAAATCTAAGGAACTGCATATAATAGATCATACTATATATCTGGAAAAAATGAATACTGCCATCCAACAACAGCAGGTTGAAATTGTTAAAAAGGACCCCACAGATAGATTGCTCAGGAAATTCTCTCAACTTAAAAACCACAGCCAACTACCAAGAGTCTTAAAAGGCAGTTTCTCCACCTACTCAAGCAGGTTTACCTAAAATTTTTGGAAAACTCAAAATCCATAAACCTGAAATCAAAATCCATAAACCTGAAAAACCTTTAAGGATTATAGTTTCAAAAAGTAACTCACCATTAATAAATCTTGAAAAACAACTATATAAATTGTTAGCACAATTTTTCATGCAGAATAAATATACAATCAGAAGCTCAGTCAATTTCATTCAAAAAATTAAAACGTTAACTTCAACAAATAATACAGTTCTTAAGGCCAGCCTTGATGTTGAGTCATTTCCTAGTACTCCTGTCATAGAAGCAATAGACCTTATAGCACAGAAATTATACAGAAATCAAACATTTAAAAAAATTAAGATATATGAAATAATAGAACTACTGAAATACATTTACAACAATAACTTTTTTCAGTACAATGACATCATCTACAGACAAACATTTGGTGCATCAATGGGCACTGTTGCCTTTATTGTTTGCTAATCGTGTGGAAGTCCAGCTTGCAGGAACTTGAAGATCTTAAAGAAAAATTAAGCAATATACATATCCCACCATAAAGTTCACAATGGAACTGAAAGCAAGCTTCATTTTCTAGACATCACAATTGAAAAGAGTAATCTACAATACAAATATTATGAATATAGAAAACCATCCTATGTGCCAATGTTTATACCAGCCAACTCAAGTCACCCATGGGCTTGTAAAGTGTCTGCAATAACAGCATTGGTGAAGAAAGCGTTTGCACATTCCAGTACTAAGGCACATAGAAACAGAAATCAGATGGATAGTAGAAACAATCAAGAACTTTGGGTATAGTCCAGATATAGTAAAGAAATTAATATATCAGTACAAACATCCTACACAGAGAGAAAGCATAAAGAAGAAATACTATGGAAAGTTTCCATATATAAGACAAATTACAAAAGTAGTAAAAAAATAATGTAATATGCAAAAACAAGATATTGGAATAATAATAACTGATTACAAAAGCATGATAATAAAGAACAGAGATAAAACTAAACTACTGGATAAAGCTGGAGTATACAGCATTCCTATAAACACCCCAGGAACAGATAAAAATCAACATACATAAGAAGTACAAAAAATAAATTGCAAAAACGACTCAATCAACATATCAGTAATTGGAACAAAAAAGAAAAAAAGACAGCACTAACACAATATTGCTTAAAAACTGCAGCAAAACCATTATTTGATGAAATAAATATAGTGTATCAACAACCAACAGCAAATATGATCCGTTACGCAGCAGCAATAGTAATAGAAAATACCAAAAAGAAACACTGTAATATACATTCTGGTATCGACCTACCACTCCCCTTGAAAATATTGATAAGAGAGGAACAGGAGGGCACGATAAATAGAAGGGGAAGGTTGCGGACGGAAGTGCAGGGAGCTGAGAGTTGGCAGGAGCGATCGGCACACAGCACTTCGATGTTACAAAACTGTGAAGTGGCAACGGACGAAAATAACGATGTCACTGATCTTGACGAAGATGGGGCTGTGGTTTAGTCGAGAGTGGCAGAGTAAGTAATCACAAATGGCACAGCAGACATTGTTACTGAAGATGGTAATGCATACAAAAAGAATATCGGAAAGACATCCTTCCTTATGCTTAGGACACCATGATTTTGCATTTCGGCAGGTTTTTTTGCATTATTTAGTATATTTTTCCACTTCGTTCTAAAGGCACTATTGTAATGTTTCAGCTGTGTTTTTACGTAGTACAAAACAAGAGTTAGACTGTTTTCGTACTCCAGAATTTTAGTGTTTTAAGTTAGTTCTTGTGTGGGTTATTTCATATTCCTTTTTTTTTGTGAAGTCCGGTGACATACTAGGTTGAGAATAGAATTTCAGTGTGGTGTATGCCTTGAGGGAATCCCATCGCATCGAAGATGTCGCTGGAACAATGTAATCATTCAACGAATGACGCTACAGTGAAAGGTATGTTCTTCCAATTCGTTTTTGATGTATTAGTTTTTATTTTATCCCAATTCGTTTCAATTCATATAATTTTTTTTTTTTTTTTGAGTTTGTTCCAATTCGTCTAATCATTATTTTTATTTTTTTTTCAAGTTGGTATCAATTCGGTTGTATGTTCACCTAATTCGTTTCTGCTGTAGCATATTTTATTTTTGTAGGAACTACAGTATTTTTAAGGATTTTAGAGTAAAGTTTTTATATATTGAGATTTTAAAGTTATCAATGAGTTTCCTCTTTATGCCATACACAGAGACCTGGAGACATGAAGAAAGTTTTATCAGAAACAGAGAGCCTTTTTTATAAAAGACTCATGTTTTTCGTCAAAAATGACATTTCAGCACGTTATTGTAAACTTAGAATATCATATAGGTAAAGCTCACATACTTGGGTTATCACTAAGGATATCTAAAAGTTTTTATGTGTTTAATCATAGGTTTAAAAACAAATATTTGAGATAATTCCATTGAAATGATACGTTATTTTCTACATATACTGTAAAGGCCTTTAAGGTTTTTTCGTTGTTTTTTTTTATGGACCAGTGGTTTGCAAATTCTAGTGGCCCACTGGGCCAGTAGATTTATTTCTAATTCTAACACTGCATGGTGGTTTTCAATCCCCAGGACCAACTCTAAAGAAGGGTTAGCTGAATGGTGATTTTAATTAAAATGTTTTAGTTAAGATAATTTTTTGTACTACTGGTATGCTGATTTTTGTTGAATTATATGATTTTCTTTTTCTATTATTAAAGTTTTTGTCTGTGTTAATCACTTCTTTTGATACTATGAATATATGTGTTTCTTTCTTTTTTTTTCTTTTTTTTTTTATTAGGTGAGTATTGACGCCTTAATTGTGGAAGAATTATTCTCCTGTTCTCTGTACATGTATTCCTGTTTAGTATTATTGTTATTATTTGGGGAATCAAAATGCATATATATCAGTTTCTAAACTCAGAACTCTGCAAACAAAATATGCCAACCCCAGACTGAAGGATTTAATGACAGTAAAAATTTAAAGGAGCAATCTTGGTGCAACCACGAAAGATTGGAAAATGAATTCAAAAGTCAAGAAAATGACAAAAATTAATCACATAGTCAAAGTAGAGATTCCCAAGTGACAAGACCTAGAAGAATGCCATGTAGAAGATGGTTGGATGAATTCAAAAGTATGCTTGAGTAAAATTGGAGAGACTGGCTTAAAATGAAAGGTTGTGGAAAAGACTTTGGGAGACTTTCATAAAGCAGTGGATTCATAATACTGGGTGTGTGCATAAGTTCTACTCGTTTTTGTAAACTACAAAGAAAGGAGGAGAACACAACAAATAACACACCTAGGATTTCACATAATTGCCATCATTATGTACGACCTCTTGCCATCTGTCTATCAGTAGGTAAATCCCGTGCCGGAAAAACTCCTGTGTTTTAGAGTAAAAAAAGTCATGTAATGCCATTTTCACATCGTCCAAATTATCGAAGATTTGGAGACCGAAGGCATTCTATAATGATCGAAAAAGGTGGTAGTCCGTAGGTGCAAGGTCAAGAGAATATGCCATTGAGGTAACACTTCCCTACCAGGATTCGATTTCTACCGGTAGTTAGCAGCAAATTGCTATCAAGCAAATGCATTTTGCTAGAGATAAGAAATGGTTCTAGCAAAAGTTGCTAGTGGAAAAATTCTGAATGTTTTAGTGTGAACTGTAAAGCACCACTGCATTGCATGTGTGGAATATTTTAGACTCATGCAAAAAGGAACAACTGCTTTCTGAAAACAAATGTTTCTTGAAAAGTATTATAAAAACATTTATAAAAACATTTCGGCACTAGTAGAAATATCCAGAATACTTATCTACTTCTGCATGTGAGGTTGGGTTCAGTTTCATGAAGAGAATCCAGGGTGATAGGAGGGGCAGTTTAAACTTACAAACATTGAATGCTGTCATGAGTATTGTGGTTGAAGGTCCATCCAAAGACAAGTGTGACCCCAGTCCTGCTTGCTGTTTTAAAGTGGTATGATGAAAAGACCCAAAATCCATATTGTAAACCATTCAGAAAATAACTTAAGATTCTGAGTAGTGTTCTTGAATTTTGTGAATGAAGTTAAATAAGAAAAATGTTTTTTAAATATTTACATTCGAATTAAATTGTTAGAATTAATCTGTCAGGTCATGAAAAGGTGAGTTATACCTAAATATTTGTAATCCTTTCAGCATTACAATGTGACAGTTACAGGGGGGGGGATCAAAATTTGTCATGATTACCAATTGAGGGGGACATATTAAAGTTCCTTTTGTATAATGTTAATAAACTTTTGCTAGTAGATAATGAAAATTCCTAGTAAAAAATAAGGCCACTAGCAAGTGTTGCTACTGCTAAAAAAATGAAATCAAAGCCTGTTCCCTACCAAAGTTTAGTAATTTTTGCTGAGTGCTTATAAAGCAGCATGAGGTCTGGCGTTATCATGCCTTTGCGATTGACGAGTGCTGGCCGCTTCGATATCAAGTTGTTCTTGTAACCTATCCAACTGTTGGCAGTAGAGGTCACCATTTATCGTTCGGTTAAGTGCCAACACCTCCCAGTGGATTATTCCCTGGACAGCCCACCAAACACTCAACAAAACCTTTCTGGGATGCAGTCCTCCTTTTGAGGTCGATAGAGCAGGCTCCGCACCTTGGGACACAATCCGTCGATGCTTTATATTACGCTCTAGTACCTGTTTCTCATCACCCATTACAATTCGTCCCTAAAACGATTCATTTCTGTAACGAGAAAGCAAAGAAACACAGGTACAGATTCTTTCCTCTCATTGCTTTGCAGAAAGCAGGTGCGGAACCCAGTTCTCGAACTTGGTGATGAACCCAAGTGCATGCATCCCTCTTTTGACTGTTGTTCTGTGTACCGACAACATTCCCGTTAATTCCTGAACAGTTGAATGTGGATCTCATGGATCAAGAAAACGACAATCACATAGCAACATTTCATTTGTTATAGCTTAGTCCACATCCTCGTCAGAAACCACGGATGGACGTCCAAGACGTGGTTGATCTTTACAGCTTCTGTCGCCGTCCCGGAATTTCCTAAACCAACGGCAACATGTGCTATCATCAACTGCATCCTCCCCATACACTTGACAGATGTTGTGGCAAAATGAGGCTGCAGTACTGCCTTTATCGAACTCGTACAGTAAACAATGTCTAATGTGCTCCTTATCGCATACCATGTTACACCTAGAATATTATATATAATTCAAGACTACACACTTGTGATGCTCATTTAGAATAACGAATGACTTACTCGGACAAACGTAGTGCCTCTATATGCTCTACAGCTCCGCGCTTTGTTGGCCGAAAATTCATCATGGCAGCGTCATCTGTGATGTAACTACTCCAACTGCAATTTGCATTTATTACAAAAACGGGTAGAACTTTTGCCCACACCCAATAGGTTTTTTTTTTTGTTTTTTTTAGAGGTTTAACGACCACCGTGAGCAACTCAATGGGCTATAAGCAGTCGCCTGTCCCTAATTTAGGGTCACTGATTCCAGGGAAGGGAGAGAGCCAGTGCCATAAGACAAACACAACATCCATGCCTCACCGGGATTCGAACCCGGACCCCATTCGAACGAATGATCAGAGGCCACCGCGTAGACCACTGCGCCACCGGGGCGGCACACCCAATAGTTGATAATATACATCAAGTCAAATCTCGTTAAACTGCCATATTTTTTTTCGTTGTGCTGAAGTGGGGGCAAGCGAGGATGACGGTTTAAGGAACTTCACATACTTAAAAAAGATAAAGAGTAAAATTAATTGAATGACAGTATAAGGAAGAAATAAAACAAACTTATGTTCTTACATATTGGATCTCTAATTCTGATAATGTAGGGGTGTAACGAAAATTCTTAAAAGTTGTTTTTTTTTGTTGTTTTTTTTTTACATTTTTCTGTAATCAGTACTTTTCTATGAGCACCTTCCACTTTTGCAATGTGAACTGTTGTTGTTCAAACTTTTATCTTTTTGCAGCATTTCTCATTTTAGCTCGAAATGAGTGCAGTTGTTTTTCAGATACCATCCGTTTATGTTTATCGCTTCGTAATATGTCCCCTGCCAGTGTTCCAATTAACCAGTGGCCCACCGGCCATTGGCCAGTGAACTATTTATGTTACTGGCCTAGGTGGCCAGTAATTTTTTACTGCCGTTTGTTTTTGAATTTGCAAGTTTATAAAGAACTGAACCAAATTTCAACATACCCAGGTTTGGTTATGACTGTTTTTGGCTTTTTCTGAAATTCAGATATTTACTACTCAAAAACTGAATAACAGAATTTTAAACCATTCTTTTGTTTTATGAATTTGGACTGTAGGAAGCCGAGGTCCAAATCAAAATATTTGGATTAAGGCAGCACCACTTGTTTGCCCAAGTAGTATGGGCCTTTTATAATGCTTTCCAACTGGAGGCTGAAGAACCGTTTATGCTCTGGCTTTGCCCATCTTTCTTACTGTTCACATGGGGGAACCTCCTGCCTTTCACACTGAGGCAAAGTATTTCATGCAGGTGGCTTTTCATAAGTTGCAAAGGGGTCAATCCATATCAAGTAGTCCAAAAAAAAAACATTATTTGTTGCTTTACCATTTATAAACATTTTTATATTTTGCATGCTGTTGACCATATGTTGACAGTTCAAAATCACTATTGTTTTATTTTTATTCACATTGCTTTCAACATGGTGGCCATTTTTGTATATTGGCATATGTAAGGGTTAGCGGTAACTTCATTATCTCAGCAGTGGTAAGTCCTAGGCCAGAATTTCAAACATTGTAAGGTACTATTTTGTCAATTATACTATGCTTCTAAAAATATTTCTTCATCATACATTTTTTATTCAAAGTTTTGTATCAAAATCGCTAAAAATTTCATTTGGGGGTGGTTATTAAGTAAGGAGAAAGGCAATTTATTTAAGATTTGAAATCTTTTTTGAAAGTACATATATACAAATAGAGTCAGTTAAAAATTATTTGAAACTTGAGAGTTGCATACTTTTTTTTTTCTACATGGCAGTAAAAATGTACTTTTTCAAAAAATTACCAATTTTAGAGTTTAATATCTCTGGTGGGCAGTTATTTAAAAATCTGAAATTTACACACATTAAAGGTACTCTATTATAAGTAACTTTAGGTAAAATTTTGAGTTTGAGATTCAAGTGATTTAAGAGGTACATAGCCTTGCAAAAGTCATAAAATTTATTGAATAAATCATATTTATTACTGTGTTTATTACTTGTCTTTATACATATTTGCTGGTATTTATGGTGTAAATTAGGCTTTGGAATGTAAACAGGCATGATCACAATTGATAAAAAATACAATGATGAATTTTAATTGTTTAACAGCCTTAATTACAATAAAAACAAGAAAGATGACACCAAATTTTCGGGTGTAATAAGCACGTCTTTTGAATCCGTTCTGATGCAAATTAAATTTATCAAAGCTATTCAAAGTCAATGGAACCGGTATGGAAAACAATAGATCTGACGAAAGAAAGAAGATTTTCAATCGGGTTTTTAATACCTCAGATATTGCTGTAAACGGAATCGTGAGCTTACGAACTCTTAGAAACAGAGATATCGACAAAAATAAGATGTGACTTTACATCCCCTGGTGGGAAAACCATGCATTATTTTAGGAAGAAAGTATTCTCAAAAGGTTTATCCATATAAGCGGTATCGGTCCAAGAAAAAAAAATTAGTAGAGTTTTCAGGAGCCCAGATTTTGCAACAAATATTCAAAAGCAGAAATTAACACTTATGACCCCTGGTGGCTAAACGATTCTTTACCAAACATTAGAAATTATGTGAAAAATATTTTCCATCAGGTCTTGTATGCGATACAGGAAGAATTTTTTCAAATCAGAGCTTTAGGAGCAGAAATAACGCAGAAAACGCAATTTGCCTTTGTGACCCTAGCGGAAAGTCTATGATATACTTGAAAATTTTGAATTCATAGGAAAAACATTTCGCATCGTAAACACTATCCAACAAAGAAGGAATTTTTCAAATCGTACTCTTAGAAGTAGAGATATTGACAAAAATAAGATATACATCTACGCCCCTGGCGTAGAAACCATGCATTTTTTCAAGAAAATTTTCCTAAAAGGTTTGTCGACATGAATAGTATCGGTCAACAAATGACTTTTATTTCAATCGAGATTTTAGAAGCTCATATTTTGCTGAAAATACAACAGAAGCGAACATTAAGACTTACGCCACCTGGTGGCCAAACCATTTCTTACAAAAATTAGAAAATATGTGCAAACGATTTCCCATCAGGAGCTGTATCCGGTGCAGGAAGAATTTTTCAAATCGGAGATTTAGAAGCAGAGATATAGGGGGAAACGCAATTTACATTTATGCCCCTTCGTGGAAAGTCAATGAATTACTTGAAAATTTTGAAATTATATGAATCACATGTCACACTAGAAACACTATTCAACAAAGAAGGAATTTTTCAAATTGGACTCCTAGAAGTAGAGATATTGACAAAAATAAGATATACATCTACGCCCCCTGGCGTAGAAACCATGCACTATTTTAAGAAGAAAATGTTTCAAAAGGTTTGTCAACATGACTAGTATCGGTCAACAAAAGACGTTTTTTTCAATCGAGAATTTAGAAGCTCATATTTTGCTGAAAATACAACAGAAGCGGAAATTAAAATTTACGCCCCCTGGTGGCCAAACTATTTTTTTACAAAAATTAGAAATTATGTGCAAACGATTTCCCATCAGGAGCTGTATCCGGAGCAGAAAGAATTTTTCAAATCGGAGATTTAGAAGCAGAGATTAAGACTTACGCCACCTGGATATAGGAGGAAACGCAATTTACTGCTACGCCCCTAGCAGAAAGTCTATGAATTACTTGAAAATTTTGAAATTATATGAAAAACATGTCGCATGGAAAACACTATCCAACAAAGAAGGAATTTTTCAAATGGACTCCTAGAAATAGAGATATTGACAAAAATAAGATGTACATCTACGCCCCCTGGTGGAGAAACTGTGCAATATTTTAAGAAAATATTCCGGAAAGGTTTATCGATGTGAGTGGCATCAGTCCACGAAAGAATTTTTTCAATCGATATTTTAGAAACTCTGATTTTAAGGCAAATACATCAGAAGCAAAAATTAACACTTACACCCCTGGTGGCCAAAGTATTCTTTACCAAAAATTTGAAATTATATGCAAAAGATTTTCCATCAGAAGATGTATCCGCCGAAGAAAAAAATTTTCAAATCGGAGTTTTAGAAAATGAGTTATCGGGAAAAATGCAATTATCTTTTACGCCCCCTAGCGGAAAGTCTATGCGTAATTTGAAAAAGTAACTATATCTAAAATACTCTTCGACATAAATGGAATCGAAAGATAAAAAAATTTCAATTGGATGTTTTGAAGCAAATATTAGGAATAAAACATATTTTTGAATTCGACATCATCTGCATTTACGCCCTCTACCGGCGAAATTGTACATCGTAAAAAAAACTAAATGAAGGATCATCATTCGCATATTTCAATCTTCCCAATGCAAAAAGAATTTTTCAAATCGGACTAATGGTTACAGAGACATTGTGGGTACGGACGGACGGACTGCGGACGGACAAACCGACCACAGAAGCACGATCTTTTTTACAAAAGACGTGCTAAAAATGGGAGCATAGGTGTTAAATGCACTTAACAGTGTTAATTTTTCAAATAGTTCAGATGGAATCACAATGCTTATATAGTTAGCAATTTAGAACAAGTGAAGCCATAAAATACTCATCTTATTTTATTTTGTATGCTTGTTTAACAACAATGAAATTTCTTTACAGAGCGATGCTGATATATGTATTATATGAACGTCCAGTTCCTGTGGATAGTTCTAAGGGGCTGAGCTTCTTAGTACATTTGTCAGTGGTACCCATACTTTGTCCTCACGTGACATTTTGAATGAAGTTCTAGGTCCAGCTGGGTGATAGAACTTCAAAAATATATCTTTGTTCTCTAAATTTATGTCCACAATTACTCCCAGCCATCTCTGTTCCTCGTACACACAGGTGATAATGCCATTGTTCCTAAGAGTTAGTGGGACAGTTTTCATTATAGGAAGATCCTCATATTCTTTTGAATTAGATGTTGAACAGCATCTCATACTACTTTCCAAATTTGGAACAAAGTGATGAAATGTCCATGTCTCAGGAAGTCACTGGCAGTTGTCAAATCTCTTTATCAGATCTTCTTGAGTAAGCATTTTTTCCACTTTAACTTAAATGCACGTGATCCCTTTTATATTTTTCTTGCAAATGTCATACATATGTTCAGGGGTAATAATGTAATTATTCAGAGGCCTTTGTAGACTCGCCTTAGTCACCTCTCGCTTTGTTGTTACACCAACATACGCATTCTTTCCATATGATGATGCAAAGAAATTCCATTTAGCATCAAGAACAAAATCTTTCTTGTGCTGGCATAGGTTAATAAAATCCTTGTATTTATATTGGCCTAATGTTCCATCCAAAAGTCAATTATTTTTTAACACTGGGGACAATTTGCTTATTCTGTGTCAGCAAGTGTGTTTGGAACATGTGCACTGCAACCATGTTGTGGTCCAAGTTATTACTAATCACACAAATGCGTTGGCTGAGAAATTTGCCTTTTTGCTTGTAATACCACACAAATGAATGAACAGTTGCTTGTTGGTTTACTCAGTGCGGTAGCTTTAGATCTCATCTTGAACTACAAAAGCAAAGTTTTCTGCAATATCTGCAAGAATATTACATTCAGTTTCACTGAGTTCTTCTTTTCTTTCAGGAACCAAGTTTGTGCTTTTGCTGTAAAATGGTGAGTCTTAAGTAAAACAAGCTTTTCAGTGAGGGACGGAAAAAATTCTTTTATCGTTTGAACAACAGTGATCATTTCAGCCCGATCAGTAGCGGTCCACTGTTTAAAGACTATATTGTCTGGCATGGTATCAGCATTTTCAAATTCTTGCATCAAATCTTGGAAAGCTTCCCTTCCTGGACATTTAACACATTTGCCCGTCATACAGTTGTAATAACGCAAGGAACTGTACATCAACTATATATAAGATAGTACAACTATACTAGTTATCCAAATTTATTGGCGTAGATAAAATCAAGGTTTCCAAGCTTTCGCACATCAACCAGACGGCTTTCTCAAGGAAAGTAGACAGCAAACTGGATAACAGAACGTTTCAACAATTTCAATGCTGTGACTTGACAATAAACGAAGAGATGCGAACGTAATTATTCCATAAAAACACAAGGCATCATATCATGTTCGTTTTGAACGCGGAACGTTGGAGGTAAACGAAAGGCATTCATTATTTGAAGAATGAGTTCCACGTTCGTGGTAATTCTAATGAGACGATATCATTGCAGGCCTCATCGTTGAAAATGATCCCCAATGTTTCCCGAATGGCAGTGGCTTTAGGAGAAGAGTAGGCAGCTAATTTCTTTATGTCATCTCACATAGGATCGGCGGACTTGAACTGGATTTCTCTGGATAGGGCCATGGTTAATTTGCCGTTCCAATATAGTCTCATTAGAATTACCACGAATTTGGAATCAATTCTTCAAATAATGAATGCTTTTCGTTTTCCTCCAAGGTTCCTCGTGCAAAACGAACACGATGCCTCGTGTTTTTATGGAATAATTACGTTCCCATCTCTTCGTTTATTGTCAGTCAAGTCACTGCATTCAAATTGTTGAAACGTTCTATTATCCAGTTTGCTGTCTACCTTCCTTGAGAAAGCCATCTGGTTGATGTGCGAAAGCTTGGAAACCTTGATTTTATCTACCCCAATAAATTTGGATAACTAGTATAGTTGTACTATCTTATATACAGTTGTAACTATTCATGTCACAAACAAGCATGTCAAGGTCTTGTAATTAATGCTAAGTTTTGCCCCATCAATCATGAGCTTAACATTTTGATGGTGCAAACAAACACAAACAGTATGAGTTCCTGATGATCCAGCAATGACACACCACTTAGGTCTGAGTTCTATGAATTTTGATCTTCCAATTTAGATTTTTCGCTTTGAACTCCACAAACAGTTCATCCAAATTGCAAAGAATAAGTCACTTCTGCTTCTTAACTTTAATATTATTTCCTTTTATGGAGAGTCCTTTTGCCTGCGCAGAGTAGGCTATACTCATCACTTTCATAAAATTCATGGACAATAGCTAATGTCTCTGGTTGAATGCCTGAATCCAACTTCCTTCCTAGCTCTGGTAGAATACCTTGATCTTTAACTAGATCTCTTGTCAGTTTTACTAGACAATCAGATACGCTAAACTCAGTATTTATTCTATTTTGAGTCCAAGAACTAGGTAGTAAGTTAATTATTTTTACCCTCTTTCCTTTGTGTGTTACAGCACACTTCTTCAGTTTTGTTATTAATTCCTCAAACTCGTCTACTGCATCCACATTTTCTTCAGGCTCTTCTATTACCGTATCAAAGGAAACCTCAAATTTCTTATCAATGAATTTGAAATGTTTTCTGCCTTTGCTTTTAAGGCCTGCAATCTTCTTTCTGAGGTTAATTTTCTTATTTTAGATGGTGGTGAAATCCCTAATATACACTGGTGTGCAAAAATTAAGGATGAGGAGAAGAAATTAGCATAACAGCGGAACGAGCGGGCAGAACAGATCGAAAGACCACTCAGGAGATAGACTAGGGTCCCGTATGGCAAGGCATGTGCATATATGCAGCATGACGTGGGGGGGGGTCGGAAGGGTATAAACCACACGGGCGGTGTACGCTCAGAAATTCGGTGAAAGCTATTGCACGGTGTACATCGGTTTGAACGACGTCGAGTTGCTGCCACCGTGTGATATGGCCAACAGGCAATCCAGTAGACGACATCTGGATGACTTTACCCGAGGTTGCGTCATTGGGAAGTTGGAAGAAGATCAAAGTGTGACTAGTGTGGCCGAGGAGTTCAGGATCGCTCACAGCATCGTTTCATGAGCTTGGAGAGCATTTCAAACAACAGAAACAGCTGTCCAGGAGTTCAGCAGTGGTCGTCCACGAGCAACCACGGCGGCGGACGACCGGTATATTGTCCTACAGGCGAGAAGAGACAGATGGCAGACACCGGGAGAAATCGCAAGGCACATGCAACAGACAACTGGATGTACGTTATTGCATTTTACTATGGCCACGAGGCTGCACAAAGGTGGTCTATTTGCACAACGACCAGTACGGTGTGTGCCATTAACGCCTGCTCGTCGGAGACGGCGGCTTCTGTGGTGCCAGGAACACAAGAACTAGACACATCAGCAATGGAGTCGAGTTCTCTTTACAGACGAGAGCCGATTTCGTCTGACGAGCGATTCTGGACGTATACACATCTGGAGAGAGCAGGTACCATGCAACCACACCTCCAACATCATCTAAGGGACCGGTTTGGAGGTAGCAGAGTTCTCATTTGGGGCGGTATCATGCTTGGTAGCTGTACTGACCTCCACATCTTCCAAAGAGGTTCAGTCACTGGTGTCCGCTATTGTACCGAGGTTCTCCTGCCTCACGTGCGTCGGTGCTGTGGGTCCTGAGTTCCTCTTCATGGACGACAACGCCACACCTCATCATACAGTGGCTGTAGCAGAGCAGTTGGAGAGTGAAGATATTCAACACAAGGATTGGCCCGTAAGGTCCCCAGACCTAAATCCAATCGAACACATGTGGGACCTTCTCGGGAGATGCTTGGCAGCACGTCACCAGCAGCCAGCAACGATTCCGCAGCTACAATTGGCGCTACAAGAGGAATGGGCTGCGATGCCTCAACAGCTCCTTGACAACCTGACGCGTCCTCAGCATGGACAGACGTTGTAAATCCTGCAACGCAGTCAGGGGTGATCATATCCCCTACTAACGACTGGATTTTTCTTGGCAGCCGCCTGTCACAAGGACATTTTTGTCTTCCATCCAGTTGTGCTCGAAGCTACCTTTTCAATAAAGTGTCTTTGTATCCTTTGGATTCCTTGTTTGGATGGTTGCTCACTTGTCCCATATTCTAACATCTTGCAGATCTTATGGTATGATTTGAGTCGATGTGGAGCACTTCTGCACGACGTTACATTCGAAAAACCGTCTTGTCCTTAATTTTTGCAGGCCAGTGTAGTACAAGCAGTCTACATTTGGTAAATGCTCAGTAGAAGCAATAAACTCTTCGTCCTCTTTTTCAACATTTTCTATTTGTAAAAATATTTTTGTAACAGGTAGAACACAATGATTTATTTACCAAGGACAAACTCTAGGTTGCAGTTCATTTTGTCTGAAATATTCTTTTCGCATAATTTGCTTAAATTTTTGAGAAAATTTTAGCAAATTATGCTAATTTTTTTAAGACACAATGATTGGCTAAGAAAAACAGATTCCCCAAATTTTGCCCAAATCCACCAATATCTTTTAAAGTTACACCTAGTTGTTTTTTTGTATTAAGAAATCATCTGTATCCTTCTACCTTAAAACAAAAATTCAGACTTAATTTTAAAAGTTATCAACACAATTTGGGGCATCTGCTTTTCTCAGCAAATCACAATATCTACAAAAAAAAAAAAAATTTGCATAAGTAGCTGAACTTTTCAGAAAAATAAGTTTTTGGATTTTAATTTTCAATAGAGGGGGTTAATCCACCACAAGCTTCCGAACTAGGAGTTAGTGATCGCCCGGAATGTGCAAGCCCAAGGTGTCGGAATAAGGCAAAGAGTGGGTGGGAGCGTGATGCGGACATAGCCATGCACTAGTTGTAAATGTGTTTTCTTCTTTTAAACTAGAATACCTGAAATTTTAATGCATTAAAAAAAAATGAAGAAAAACTTTCACCCATGCTGTAACTGTACAATCATACCAGGGTACTCTCAAAACTTCCTGGAAATAATACTTTTCTTTTGTTTTTATGCTGCTGTCTCCCATCAAGCCCTAGGAATCATTTTAAAATGAAAACCTATAATCATCATCATCATTATTACAGATACTTTAAGACTTTTTCTCTTAAACCACTTGAATCTCAAACTCAAAATTTTACTTAATGTTGCTTATAATACTGTGTAAATTTCAGATTTTTAAATAACTGCCCACCAGAGATATTAAACTCTAAAATTGGCAATTTTTTTGAAAAAGTAAATTTTTACTGCCATGTAGAAAAAAAAAGTATGCAACTCTCAAGTTTCAAATAATTTTTAACTGAGACTATTTGTGTATATATATATATATACTTCCAAAAAACATTTCAAATCTTAAATAAATTGCCTTCTCCCTTACTTAATAAGCACCCTGAAGATGACATTTTTAGCAATTTTGATACAAAACTTTGAATAAAAAATTTATGGTGAAGGAATACTTTTAGAAGCATAGTGTAATTGACAAAATAGTACCTTACAATGTGCTTAACATAAAAATATTTGAAATTTTGTCCTAGGACTTACCACAGCTGAGATAATGAAGTTACTGCTAACCCTTACATATGCCAAAAATGTCATACGCCAAGATACAAAAATGGCCCCCATGTTGAAAGCAATGTGAATAAAAATAAAATAGTGGTTTTGTACTGTCAACATATAAGGCCAACAGCATGCAAAATATAAAAAAAATTTAAATGGTCAAGCAACAAGCATTGGACCACTTCATATGGATTGACCCAAAGTGCTTCATAATCAGTACACTGTATGGTTTTCCCCTTACTTATTTTCTGCCTTGCAACTTCACGTGTCATGTTGCACATGCATTCGATTTCATGACTTAAAAAAAGAAACCTTTTGATTTTTTTTATCAACTTTTACCCCGTGTATTTTGCTATTAGAAAATGAAAATATCTGCATAAATATCACAATTTGACTGAGTCTAAATTTAATCATTCGAGATCAAAATTTTTAAGAAATATGAACCAGAATAAAAACTAGTTTTTATTCTGATGCATATTGCTTCTGCTGCAGAGCAAAGGCTAAACTGCCAATATATAAAAATGCGATAGTAAAATCACTAGGACAAATAAGGGGTTCTGTATTTTCTCTCCCTGAAACCAGAAGCTAGCCAGCTTTTTTTTTCTTTTTTCTGCCAAGGGAAAGACACTTGCAGAAGGTGTCAAATGGATGTGTGTAGGTTATTTTTGTAAAACAGCACTTTGCATTCAACAATAGCATTCCCTATGGGACTAAAACATGCAAGGAACTATTTGAAGAGAAGTGTATTGTTGCAGTGGCAGACTCAAAAGTGTCAGTTTAAAAACCAGCGACTCAGGTCACTTTTGAGTTTGTGAGTGGCAATCAAAATATTGCATAATATTTGTACAATAAACTTTAATTTGAAATTAACTATACGTTATGCTTCAGTGTGCTGTCCTTGGTACCAGAGTTTGCCAAAATGCATAATTATGCGTCTAATACGCATCGAGAACTTTTCTCGACGTGTAAAAATATGTATCGAGAAATGCATAAAACTACGCATCGAATAATTTTACCAATGCGTAAAAATACACATCGGGACAGTATTTCATCTATCAGAAACGGAAGTAAACGAAATAAATATTTTTTCCGTAATCATAATTTTGTTTTGCTATGCTGTTGCCTCTGTCCATTATTGTTGTTATATATCATTCTATTCCATAAATATTTGTATTTCAGTTTGAAAATGGAGGGAGAATTTCCGAAAACGAAAATTTGACTGAGAAAAAATTTCCCTGTAGTCTTTAGGCATGAGAGTGAGACAGCTTCGAGGAATTTCTCCTTTTCTGTCATAATTTGGGTTATCCTCAAGATTGATGCATAACTGGACAGAAATTTTGGGGCAATTTGGTAGTGGTGGAAGATGTTTTCCGCCTGAAACTTTCTAAAGCAGAAATTTCGTCTATCAAAACTTTCGAAAACTTCCGGAAATTAGACGAAGTGAAGATTTCTCCCGTAATAGTAATTTTATTTTTCACGTGATGTTTCCCTGTCTAGTATTGTTGTTAAATATCATTTTATTTCATAAATATTTGTATTTCAACTTGAAAATGGAGGGAAAATGTCCTAAAACGGAAATCGGGCGTAGCAAAGATTTCCCCGCTGCTGTAACCCCCCCCCACCGATGATCAAAACATGTATCCTGTATTCTTAAATATTCCCCCCAAAACAGGTTTGCATTTCAGCTTGATAAAGGGGGTGGGAGTCAGAAAACGAAAGTGACAAAGCTGAAAAATTTGTGAGAATTTAAGAATTGATGCATGGTGCTCAAAAGTATTTATATTTCAAAGTTACACTATTCATTTTTTATCTAAAATAGTGAAAGGTATCGACGCATTCATGATGGATAAAATTGTCATCCAAGGATATATATATCAAAAAAAAAAAAAAGACAAAGAAATGGGAAGGAAAACAAAGATATCAGCAAAATGGAAATTTAACCACTGGATGCTGTGCAGCTGCAGAAGAACAAATGTGGCTGTGGAACTTGCTGAGAAGTTTATTAGATATTTTTAGATGCCTATAAGAACCTCAAAAGTGCAGTGTATTTCACTTCTTGAGCACACTGCTGTTCTGTGTGGTCATTGAGAAACATGATAAATTTAATGTTATTGTTTTAAAATATGAATATTATATTTCTTTCTAAAACAAGAAACAAAACGGATCCAAATTCTAAATACAATGAGCAGTAGTGAATTTTTTTATATGAAAAAATCTGTATTGATTTTTCATAATTGCCTAGCCTTTTCGTATTTTATTTCATCTGTTAATTTTTCTAAAATACTCCCTAAATTTTTTCAAAGGAGTAAAAATACTCCTTTAAATATTTATTTTTTTCGGTAAACTCTGCTTGGTACTAATACCATGTGCATACCAAATGTATTAGTATTTGTGCTATTTCTTACAGAATCTGGACACAACATGAACTGGAATTCACTAAAAGGCATCAGTTTCCAGGGCAACTATCAAAAAAAAAAATTAAAAGGAATAGAAACTGAGAAAAATCAGACTTCCATCATCAGTGACTGCAGAGGTTTGTCCCTGCCTAACATCTGACAAGATTTGGTTAAAAAATAACTGTAACCGTTGGAGTTAACCATAACCGCGATAGTGAGGGGGAAAGAGAACAAGACTGCTTGAAGAAGGAGAAGAGTTTTCTCCGAAAATTTGCATTACTTAATTAACTTATTTTCCTAGAAGAAAAAACCTGTATTAGATGCATGATTAAGTGTTCAATTAATTCTCTTTGATGCATTATTTTAAAAAGGAAGGGAATATCTTCTTATGTAATGAATTAACTATTTTTTCACTGTTAGATGTTTCGTCGGCGAAAATAGAGTTCTTGTCGATGTTACAGGAGTCGATACATCGCGGTTTCCACCAATACATCAAACGTTTTAACAAATACTATTGGTTACTCAATTTTGGATTGGGGTCATTCCATGGAAATTTACCCAGGTGTTAAACTGCTGCATGATTTTATAAAAATTTGAAACTTTGCTCATTTATTTGTGTGGTTAAATAATGGCCAAAAATATTTAAACAAAATTTTTTTCACTCCACCCCTGCACCTTTATAAGTTGCTTCAAAGATGGCGGCCATCACTATTTTTAGCATATTGAAGCCTTTTCGACATTTCTGATATCTCCTGAACCAATACAGATATTGGAATGATTCAAAAAAGGTTTTGTAAAGCATAAAATGAGGATTCTGTAACACCAAGAAAATGTTCAGAAATCAGTCACATTCTTTACTTAAAAGCCCTTTAAACATTGATGATCGGATGCTGATTTTGTTTTACTTTGTGATTTTTTTATGAAACACAGGAAACATACACAAAGTTGCAATTCATACTGTAGGAGCCTTGTCCCTTGAAAAAAGAATAAAAAAATAAATACTGAAATTAGGTACCCCTTCGTGCTTTGAGCACACTTTGACTTCATTTTGTAGCAAAACAGCAGTTCTCTTTCCTTAAAAGTACAAAAGAAAACTTAAAGCAAAATGAGGGTATAATCATGGGCAATTTCAGTGAAAACTTCACATACGTAGTCCAAGATGAGGTGCAATCTTTTCATTGGGAAACTGATCCAGTTACTCTCCACCCTTTTGTGGTGTACTTCAAGACCAATAATGAAGTCAACTGTCAGAGCTTCTGCGTGGTGAGTGACCATTTGTCCCACAACACTAATGCTGTCTTTACCTTCCAGAAGATGTTGCCACAAGTAAAGGAGCTCATTGGCCCCCATCGCACCAAAGTATTCTACTTTTCTGATGGTGCAGATAGCCAGTATAAAAATTATAAGAATTGCTGACTCTGTTCCATCACAAGGTTGATTTTGGGCTTGATGCCGAATGGTATTTCTTTCCCACTGCACACGGCAAGAACTCATGTGATGGGATAGGAAGTACTGTCTAACGTCTGGTAAGGAAAGCTTCACTGCAAAAAGCCAATGCAGTGGCCATTTTTACAGCTCAAGCTCTTTATGAATTTTCTGTTGGTAATATTCAAGGAGTCCGTTTCTTTTTGTTGAAAGTGCTGCGGTCCTTGCTCTGGAGAATACACTTGAAAAGCATTATGCTAACTTCAGAAAGTTGAAAGGAATACATGAGATCAGAGTTCCCACTCACTTTCTCCCAAAAAATATAAGCACTTTTTAAAGACTCTTAAGCACTCTACAAAAAAAAATTTTCAAGGACCTTACAAATTGAACATGTGAATATACACTGAAGAGCAATTGAATTAGAGATACCTGTCTAGTAACGTGTAGCACCACCTTTCACCCTGATAACGGCGGCGATTCGTCTCGACATGGACTCAACGAGACACTAGAAGCGTTGGGAAGCCATCCGGATCCACGAAACCTGAACAAGCTCCTACAGTTCACGAAGATTTGATGGAGGGGATCAGAGCCTCGAACATCTCTCTCGATGACATCCCAGATGTGCTCGATGGGATTGAGGTCAGGTGACCTAGCTGGCCAAGGAAGCGAGGTCACGTTGGTGGAATGTTCATCCAACCATTCCGATACAATTTGGGAGCGATGGCACGGTGCATTGTCTTGTTGCAGGATGACGTCCCTAGTGGGATGTTGAAGACGCACAAACGGGAGCAAATGGTCATCCAGGATATCTCGGTAACGTTGACCTGTGAGGGACGATGTCACACATACCAGGGGTCCCATTTCAGTCCACATAAACAGTCCCCAGACAAGAATGCAGTAAATTATTTAAAAAAATTTAGTGTGAATTTATACTACTGCCATCAGTGTATATAAAAGTAGGCTTAACAAAAAAAGCTTCATTAACCTTAGATTTATTCCTTTTTTGAGGTTATCTGCGTAAATGCATCAATTAGGGAGAATTTTCTTTTATGAACTACCCTATTTATTTTTAATGCTTCAAGTACATGTTATCTTTCCTTTTGTCGGAGTTTCTCTGATCCTTCTAGAATGCCATGTGCAACTCGTGTTTGATGATTCTTGTACTTCTCTTTTTTCTTGAACAAGAATTTTTATCTTGTTTTCCATGGTTTTTATAGTTTGCTTTCTGCTCTTCAAATCCCTTATTTAGCAATTCTTGTTTCAATCTCTCAGCACTTTCTTTTTCTGCTTTTAGTTGCTGTTTCTTTAATCTATGCTCCTCTTCTAAATGGTTGCTATATGACCTATGTTCATTAAGTGCCAATTTTATTAGTTCTTTGGTTATTAGCACCTTTGCAACTTGGATGTTATACATTTTTAGTGTATCTCGAATTGTTAGTCTCTCATTCAACTTCATCTCAGACATAGATGCCTTCTAATCTGAAAGAACTCTTTGTGATACAGGAGAACCTCTCTCCACATCGAAGTTGCCATGTGATAAAGCAAGGCATGCTTTCACAACTTTAGCCAAAGATGGATATTTCCAGTCTCGTAAAATGATCAATCCTAATTTCGCTGTTTGGAATAAGTTCTTATACATACAAGTACATTTATATCTAGACCCACGTGACTAGAGGAACGACCTACTCAATTGACAAAAAGTACCGTCTCGTTATTTTTAACAGATCCGCAGAAATGTCTCACCTTTCGATTATCACTTAATTTTTTCGTTATGAACAATTCCTAATTTATATTAAACAGTTTGTAGATAATGTAAAGTGAGTTTAAATGTCTGTTGGCGAAAACATAAATTTTCCGTGTCATTCGGAAAATAAAGCTGTAAAAACAATCACTTATCATTCATGAAATTCTAAGTACAAAATTTTCGACTTGATATTGATACATTTAACTGCAAATAAACTTCAGTAAGCACAGAAAACAAGTCTTTAATATGGCGAAGGCAAGATACGTGCTCGGTCCTGGCACTGCCGTATTCCAAACAGAAAAACAGGACACTTTTTCGGCGGAATATCTTGATTTGAGTAGGTCATTCCTTTCATCACATATGGGTCTAGTCTATATTTGCCATTGACTTTCCTCCATCATATTTGCAATAAAGCAGAAAGCAATAAACTGAACGAGACATATCGATAATGATTCGCAGGTTGATACGCTTTTTCAGTCACAAAATTCCAGGACTTTCCAAGGACATACAATCCAAATGTTCTTACTTAAAATATAGTGAAATCATACGTCTGTTCAATTTGTAACCTACAACAGACAACTTCCTACATGCTTGAGCAAACTTAATGCAGAATGTTAAAAAAGATGTCTGCTGCAGCTAATCAGAAACTTAGAATCACAGATAAATACTGAAATACCAAAACTGTCACTGAAAATATGACCAGGTTTAATATCTACTAAACTTTTATATAGAGTATACTACACTGATTTTGAGAAAACTTTATTTTTCTACTTTGGCTTTAGTTCAATTTTGAAGCAAATTACAGAATAAAAAAACACCCCATGAACCTCAAAAATACATAGCTATGTGGCATTTCTTTTGAAATGCTTTCACATACCCCACAATCAATACATAAAATACGATTTGTATTTAATTATTTTGAAATAATGCTTACATTGCAAATTTAAGGGAAAGGAAAGGTGAAATATCTAGAACTTTTTCAAAGGGCCATAGGGATTGTTATTTCTTAAACACATAATCATGGTAGCAAGTATTTGTGTCACATTTTATTTATGGAAGGAATTTTCAACATAATATCAATGCTGTAGCTATGTTTTAAAGCTTTACTCGCCAGCAAACAAAGTATGCACAAAAATTCCCAACGTGAAATAAAAGAGAATAACAGTAAAACCTGATGTCCAAGGGCTGTGTGCAATTATATTCATTAGTGATCAGGGCAATTTAACTGGGCATGATTAAAAATCTAATTATAGAAGCTCAGAAAATACTAAGAAACAACTAGATTTAAGTTTCTGATATTAGAAAGCAATCTGATTTTATGGCAAATTTGTATATAAAGTATTCATTACAAAATTTCAGTAAAGGTAAAATATCCCCCCACCCCCACCCCCTTCACCCCACACACACACACACACACACACACACACACAAAACCAGCTCTTTACTTCCACCAGTGGCTAAAAGAAATGTTATGAAAATTAACAAATGGCGCAAAAAATGTTTCCCATAGCAGAAGGAAGGTATTAGAGACAAAAATATTTTTAAATCAATCAGTTAAAAGGAGAGATACAGAAGGAAACATGATATAACTATGTTTCAGCGGAAGAATTTAGCAAAATGGAAACAGGAGAAAAGCATTCTTCATAGCAAAAGCTATGCTAAGAAAAAATAACTTTTAAAATGCGTCTCTCGGAAGCAGAGATAGCAAAAACAAAACATTTTGGCCTCTACAATCCCTAGGAAGAAAGTTGTACATTATTTGAAAAAGATCTTCTTATTGTAGCAAAAATCTTATTCACTCTCCATCTTTAAAAAAAAAAAAAAAAATTCTCAATAGGGTTTTTACAACCTGGGACATTCCACGTCAGATCAATAAAAAAATAAGTTTTTGACCTCACCATTTCTGATTTTGATGAAATTTGGTATGAAGCACACATGTGACAAGGTAAGTAATTCTGCCAATTTTCAGATTTTTATTTTGAAAACTGTCCAAGATACACACATAATAAAAATCGAAATTTTCGTAAAAAATGACAAACTCGCACACTTATAAATGGCTGTAAATTTTTCCCTAATTGTAGTAGAGTGACAATTCAAACACAGTTGCAAAGCTAAAGGATTGAGCTTTCTATAGATACCATACATGACCTTCTTACAACAGATTAAAGTTTCAAGGTCATCCACTGTGACCTTTGACCTTGAATATCTCAAAACATACCATCTTAAAAAATTACGAAAAAAATATATTTTATTGCTACAACATTCTTCTACCCATGTGCCAGATATTAGGCTGGCACTGCTATGGCAAGGCAGTGTAGGATTAATAGGAGTGTCATGCTGCACCCTTCTGTATGTAAGGCACAGAGACATACCATGCAATAAATATTTCTTACGTTGAGGATTTGTGTTTATTATACATGAAATGTGTATATATTATAACAGATCAACAGATTTATTAGAAATATGCTATGTGACAGCAATTTTACTTGATAGACACAATTTTCAGCAGTAAATAATGTCAACAAATCTTTGAGATCAGAGATTGAAACTCCACCCATTTTAGCCAATGGCAGGGCTTCTTCTTAGCCAATGACAAAGCTTCTTATTAGAGCCAATGACAGGGTTTCTTATTAAAGCCAATGGCAAGGCTTCTTATTACAGCCAATGGCAAGGCTTCTTATTACAGCCAATGAGAAATCTTACTGGTACACCATTTTACATTTGCTGTTATTTCAATTCTGAGCTTGTGAGTGTGTGGTTATCAATTTATCTGTAACATTGTTAACTGTTTGTTATTTTATTTTATCTTTATTTTTATCTTTATTTAATCAATTTCTTTTTATCAAACTATATTTATTTATCATTTTTTTTGCAGGTGCAGTTTCATACCAAATTTCATCAAAATCAGAAATGGTGAGGTCAAGAAGGTGATTGATCTGACATGGAATTGCTCGGCTGAGATAGCCTGCAAACAGAAGTACACAAACACCACCTAGCGGTAGAATTGTGAACCACAAACCTCCTCAAACACAAACCTAAAGTGTTCCATAAGGTAAATGGTATCTGGTGTTAAAAGAATTTTTTAAATCGCACATTTAGAAGTACAGATATTAAGAAAAATAGATTAAATATTTGCGCCCTCTAGCCGCAAAATTGTGCATTATTTTGTGAAGAAAATACAAATAAGGAGTTTTCATAGTTAGGTATCGGATCGAAAAAGAATATTTTTCAGTAGGGTTTTTAGTTCGCAGATATTGATGTAAATGGAAATGTGAGCTTACGCCCTCTAGTGGCACATTTGTGTTTTAATAAATATTTGAAATTTTATGGGAAACATTTCGCACTGAAAATGTTCTTCAACACAGAAATAATTTTTCAAATCGTACTCCTAGAAACAGAGATATGGACAAAAATATGATATACGTGTATGCCTCCTGGTGGAAAAATTGTGCACTATTTTAAGCAGGAAGTTTCAAAAAGCTTTTCGAGTGGAGCGGTATCGGTTCACGGAAGAATTTCTTCAATCGAGTTTCCAGCTCAGATTTTGTTGCAAATACAGCAGGAGCCAAAATAAATATTTATGCCCCCTGGTGGCCAAACCATTCTTTACCAGAAATGAGAATTTGTGTGCAAAACATTTCAACCTCAAGAGCTGTGTCCGACTCAGGAAGAATTTTTCAAATCGGACTTTTAGAAGCGGAGATATTTGGGAAATTGCAAATTTACCTTTACGCCCCTAGCGGAAAATTTATGCATTATTTCAAAAAGGGACTGTAATTAAAATAGTCTTTGCTAAAAATGTCATTGAAAGGAAAAATAATTTTTTCAATTGGATATTTAGAAGCAAATATATGAAATGAAATGCATTTTAAATTCGATACGATCTCCATTTGCGCCCTCTAGCGGTGAAGTTGTGCATCGAAAAAAAACAACAAAACGAACGGATCACCAGTCTCACATTTTAAGCTTCACAATACAAAAAGAATTTTACAAATCGAACTAATAATTGTGGAGATATTTTCTCCCCGGCGGGACTGACGAAGTGATAACATAAGCATGACACAAAAGATGCTAATAACGCAGCTTCAGTCCTCTTATACAAGAAAACCGATAGCACCCCCCAACACACACACATTTTGCAGGGGGTGGGGAGGGAAATTCGTCAGACATAGGTTATGTCAGTAGAAAAATCCTCAACTACAAAACATCGTGCAGGAACAAAAAGGCAGGAATGGATAAAATTCCAGGACATGTAACAGAATTTTAGGACATTTCCAGGACAAAATGGAATTCCAGGATGTGTATGAACCATGGATTTGACATATACATATCTACCAACAAGTAATTGGACACCCCTGCAATCGACGATATCTGCGGTCCTGATACACGTCACGGCCGCCGCCGTTAAATATCATGTGGGAAACAACAACGCACCCAGTCGCATGCAAGATGCCACGCAGTTCGGAGCTTTCCGATTTCGAGAAAGGTGTAATCGTCGGGTATCACAGAAATGGCCGATTCATAAATGACATATCCAGTGATTTGAAGTACCCAAAATCGACAATGGCCTGATTGGCAAGTGGAAGATGAGAGGTGACTGTCGGAATGTGTCCCGACCCGGCAGACCCACAAAACTGGGAATTAGAGACCGACGGGTGCTGGCCAGAGAAATTCGGAAGAACCGCACCAAATCGATGGGCCACATCCGCAAGGAGTTTTAACAGGCATCCGGGAGTGTTCTTTCGATGAATATCATCCGTAAGGAAGCCCATCTGCTCGGTTATCCTGGACGTGCTGCCGCCCACAAGCCTTTGATCACCAAATACAATAGCACTGCTCGGCTAACGTGGCGCAAAGATCGTCGACAGTGGACCGTTGAACAGTGGAAACTGGTTCTCTGGAGCGACAAATCAAGGTTCACCCTCTACCGTTCGGATGGCAGGGTCTGGGTTTGGCGTCTGCCTGGAGAACGCCTCCTGCCGGAATGTATTGTGCCAACTGTGAAGTTCGGCGGCAGTGGAATTATGCTATGGGGGTGTTTCTCCTGGTACGGCACGGGACCCTTGGTCGCAATTCTTGGTAGACTCAACGCCGAGACCTACTGCACTATTCTGGATGACCATGCGCTTCCTACGTTGTGGCAGTTTTACGGGGTGGACCCATGTTACTTTCAAGATGACAATGCCACCTGTCATTGTTACGAGGTCCACCATGGCTTGGTATGGTGACAATGGGGTTAATCAAATGGACTGGCCTGCGCAGAGCTCAGACCTTAACCCTATCGAGCACCTCTCGGACGAGTTGGAGCGTCGACTTAAGGGGTGCCCCCACCGTCCAAAATCGGTGAAGGAACTGACCTGTCTTCTCCAAGCCGAGTGGAAGAAAATACCGCTAGCCGTCGTACAACGCCTGGTTGAGAGTATGCCTCGGAGGGTCGCAGCTGTAATCACTGCTCGTGGAGGTTCCACCAACTATTGAAGGTGAATAAACTTCTTTTCAGCAATATCTCTACAGAGAGTGTATGAAAGCTAAAGGTTTGCATGAGCAATTGAAAGAAAAAGATAGGAAGCGAAAATGTGATAAGCGCAAAAACCTGATGCCAAGTGACTTAAAAAAACTCCAAATGCAGGAGAAAAACAGAAAAAGAAAGAGAAGAATGTCCAAGAAAAGTAATGACATGGAGTCTAATAATGCTCTGAAACCTTATACCTCCCCACAAACTCTGAGTAAAACAGTCAAATGTGCATCAAAAGCGCTACCTACAAGTCCTCGAAAAAGAATAAAAGTTATCGAAATAATAGCTTCTAAGTTGAGCATCCCCTTAGCAGAGAAGCCAGAAAATGATGGAAAAGAACTTACAGAAATTGACAAACGTATAATTGAGATTTTGTGAAATGAGACCTTTTGTTTTGTTAAGAAAAGATATTCCCCACGACATTTGTGTATGCAAATACCATGAAAATGAAAGATTATTAATTGAAAGCCTGTCATCAATAATTGAAGATTTCCCTAAGCATTTCCGTGACTTCATTTCAACTCTTGTATGTAGCCAAGAAAATGAAAAGTGCATGTTTAGGAAATGTAAAATCTGCAAAAATTATTTTGATGTAAAATATATTACTAGCAGTGAACAAAACCCTACAGTTGTTAAGTGGGAACAGTGGGACAAAGAAAATCAAAAGGCTGTTAAAAGCAGATATGAAGGTTCAGTACAAGACTGCCTTCACCTTCTTAAGTGACAATTGGCTCAATGTTTGAGGCACACTTTCATCAAACAGCAGCAGCATAAGTTTTTTTGAAGAAAGCAAAAAAAAAAAAAAAAAAAAAGCTTCTAGTAAGTCACTTGTTGTACAAGTTGACTTTACTGAAAACTTCTCCATTAAGATGCAAAATGAAATTCAGGCAGCTCATTGGCATCACCAACAAGTCACCATTTTCACAGCATATGTTTGGTGTGGAAGTAAAACAGGAACTGGTTATTTATTTGTAAGTGATGACATGGATCACAGAAAGGTTGCAGTCTTTGCATTTTTTGATGCCTTGATCCTTGACCTATTGGCATCATATCCAAAGTTGGAAAAAGTTATATTTTTCAGCAATGGAGCCAGCCGCAAGCCAATTCAAACATCGCTATTTGTTTGCCAATTTAACTTTTATGTTTGAAAAATATCATATCATGGTATCTTGGAGCTTTTTTGCCACCAGGCACGTGAAAGGGGCGGTTGATGGCCTTGGCGGGAGTGTTAAACACATGGTATGGAGCCATATGTTAAGTGGAAGATCAGTGACAACAGCCAAAGAATTTGCAGAAGTTGCTGCTGAAAACAGCCAAAATATAAAAGTTCAGTTTATTTCATCAGATGTTATGAATGGGTATGTTCAAGAGCTGAAAGAAAGATGGAATGGTGTTCAAGCACTTCCTAACACCCACAACACACATTTTTTAAAACCACTTGACAAATACATTATTGAGTATCGGGAATATTTCTTTTCCCCAGGAACGAAAAAGTTAGACTTAAAACAAGGCGAACACATAAGCATCAACATAGCTGAAGATGATGCAGAAGAACCTTTAGTTTCAAATGATACGCATGATAACGTGGCAGTAGGAGACTTTTTGCTGATTTTATGGCGAGGAAAAAAATCAAGACGGCACTATGTTGGGCAAGTGCAAAATGCAGATGGTGATGGTGTGGAGGTATCTTGTTTAAGAAAACAAGACAGTAAAGGGTTTATTTTTAGTTTCCCTGAGAAAGACAAATGTTGGATTGATTCTACACAGATTCTGAAAAGATTAGGAAAATCAGAAATTTTGTTGAATGGCTCCTGCACCAGACTTCACTATAGATTTAAATTTTCTTACATTATATGTGCAGAGTAATCAGTAATTATTTTCTCATTGTTCATGAATACTTGTAATTATGTAATGAAAAATCTTCCAAGTAAGCTATATTAATATTTGGAACTTAAACTTGTAATTTTTATCAATTTAAACTTCTGGAAATTTTGTCCTTCCATTACCATAATAAATTACAATTTTTGTAGCAATGTATAAGAGATTTTTTACAAACTGGATTTGAAAATATAAACTAAAGGCATATCATTAAATGGCCAATCACTTACCCAAAGGTTCTTGGTCATTCTTTTCCTTTACACTTCAAGCACGTCAATTATTGACGTGCTTGATGTGTAAAGGAAAAAATGACCAAGAACCTTCGGGTAAGTGATTGGCCATTTAATGATATGTCATTAATGAATTGCACGTAAATATGCGCACTTTGCTGGAGTTTTTTTTTTTTTTTTTTGATTGGATATTTAACGACCACCGTGAGCAACTCAATGGGCTATAAGCAGTCGCCCATCCCTAATTTAGGGTCACTGGTTCCAGGGAAGGGAGAGAGCCAGTGCCGTAAGACAAACACAACATCCATGCCTCACCGGGATTCAAACCCGGACCCCTTACGGACGAATGATCAGAGGCCATCGCCTTAGACCACTGCGCCACCGGGGCGGCCCTTTGCTGGAGTTTAATACCTTAAAGGTGCAAATATTATGATAAACTAAAGGGATACGCAACGGTACTTATTTTTTTCATTTCTGGTTTAGCTGAATTTCAGAGTAGAAGAGCAAAACGTGGTATGTTATGTCCCAAAAATGTCTTTCCGTTACCATGTTTTTAATATGGTTATCAAATGAAGCTGTTAATTTTTTTTTTTTTTTTTCAAATTTTGTATTTTTTGTTAGCCTTCACAACAAGGATAAAAGTCCACCCTTCAGATTTCAGAATAACCATTAATTTTACCAGGCAGAGCTTAAAACATATCTGTTTTGTTGTACAAAGTGTCCTTCCGTTACCGCCGGAATCCACCTATTTCATTATATCATACGTGTGCCGAGGAACTTGCTTTGTTAGTTCAAGTACCGTGTTAATATTTACATTGCTCCAAAATTGCTATTATCTGCGTTGCCAAATTTCAGATTCCTTATACTGCTGAGACAAGGTGTGAATCCTGTTGTTTGGCCTCACATCGCTGGTTCTTTTCCTTGAATCAAATCAGTTACCTTACAACGTAACTTTCTAGACAATTCTGATCAAATTACCTGGTAATTTTTTTCTTTTTATTTTGATTGAAGGTTTAACGACCACCGTGATTAACTCCATGGACTACAAGGAGTTGCCCATCCCTAATTTAGGGTCACTGGTTCCATGGAAATGAGAAAGCCAGTGCTGTACGACAAACGCAACATCAGTACCCCACCGGGATTCAAACTCGGATCCTTCTCAGATGAATGGTCATAAGTCAGTGCTTAGACACTGGCCACCGGGTCGGCCCCGAATTTATTAACACCTTGAAACAAATTCTTCTGCATTTTTATCCCCAAAGAACATAAATAGTATGTATTGCCCCCTGCACTAGTCATCATTTCTAGGTTCCAGAATTATATACCCACAACAAAACAGAGAAGTAGCATATATTTGAAACATAAGAACCAGCAAACTTCAAATGATAATTACACTCACTATATGCAATCATGGGCTTATACAGAAGTGATGTACTAGAAATGCTTTCTGGAAATCTGAACTTCCTATAAATCCCCTCTTGTGAACACATTCGGTATTCTATGAGAAGCAAACTAAATATTTGCATTTATATGAATCTCCTGCAAACATTTCCTGTTTTCACTTACACCTATACTTTTTATTTTAAACACTATTTTGGATACCTGAAGCAACTATCACAGGAATCCTCACCAGCCCCATATAAAAAAAAAATCGGTTTCCACTGCCATGTGCGCAGAATAATTTTCTATATTGTAACACTACACCAAAGTGTTATCTTCCGTACTAAAAGCTGCATTTTTAACAGATTACACATATAAGATTAAACCAACAATTTAACTGAAAACTATTACATCAAAAGACGAAGCACGAATGGAAATGTTTAATTCAAATAGCTTTCAAGTAATTCCTTGTGTGGTGAAGCACACAATGGACTGGGCTGCCATTACAAATCGCATCCGTTGCAGTTTCAAAGTACTTTAGACAGAAGTACACACATACGGTACAAATAATGAAGCATTAAAGACAAAAACAGTGTATAACATTGTGAAAAATGAGTATATCTCAGTAACCGTAAAGAACAGAATGTATTAACTGTAACCCGACATTCGTTACTATTAACCGTAATCGAGACCGCAGAATGACGATGTCTGCTACAACGGCTAACGGCATTTGAGGAACCGTTTGTTTACTAGCATTTTACGAAAATTGTAAACAATTTATTTAACACCTTTTCGTAAGAACACAAGGTCTCTGTTTCAAATTCTAAATACTATAATGTCTACCATGAATAGGAGATTACAAAGAACTGGTAAATTTAGTGAGAAGAACTACAAACTTACTTTTGAACGTTGACTACGGGATAACAAATAGTTTCTAAAGCATCTACAAAAGCGGCAACATCAGGATCGGTGGAACAAACGAATACATGCTGTGGTTCCATAATTATTCAAAACTTAAAACCCTAAAAATGAAATAACCATCAACACCCAAAGCATTTTCATTGCTGTTGCCATTTGCAAAAAATATACTACAAACTCTGTAAACTCAATTCAACGTTAAACCAACAGAGGGCACTTAAAAACCAACAGTTTAAGCGTGGAATTTAGTCAGAATATGTTAAATATTGGCAACAGTACAACAACACAATGTATTTCAATCGTGAAAAATCAGTGTTGAAGACCCAAAGTCGAATTTTATATATGTATAAGTAACAGCAAACGTCTGGATCTGAATATTTTTGGGCCTCCCCGGTGGCGCAGTGGTCTAAGCGATGGCTTCTGATCATTCGTCCGGGTTCGAATCCCGGTGAGGCATTGATGTTATGTTTGTGTTACGGCACTGGATCTCTCCCTTCAATGGAACCAGTGGTCCTAATTTTTTTATTTTTTTATTGAAGGTTTACCGACCACCGTGAGCAATTCAATGGGCTATAAACAGTCGCCCGTCCCTAATTTAGGGCCACTGGTTCCAGGGAAGGGAGAGAGCCAGTGCCGTAAGACAAACACAACATCCATGCCTCACCGGGATTCGAACCCGGACCCTTTCAGACGAATGATCTGAGGCCATCGCTTAGACCACTGCGCCACCGGGGCGGCCTCCTAAATTAGGGACGGGCGACTGCTTATAGCCCATTCAGTCGCTCACGGTGGTTGATAAACCCCCATTAAAAAAAAAATGAATATTCTTGGTGGTTAAAAGCTTGAAAGTTCTTTTTTACATAAGAAATCTCGTAATATACAGTTGTTTGGGAAAATTTTACCATCGCCTAAATGTTTGATTCATAATTGAACGACCAAGGTCAAGCGGTTTAGTAACTTTTTTTTATTTTCAAAATTTTTGTCAGCGAAAAGCTACGCTATTTATCCTAACTTATAGCTCGATACTAATAATTTGGTTCTTAATTATCAAATCTCAGTTTGTGGCAACACGCTCTCCCCCTCCCTGAACATATCTCCCTTGTCTGTTTCTATGAAGATATCAGATACCTCAGTTCCCTCCCTGGTGGCGCAGTGGTCTACGTGATGGCTTCTATCATTCGTCCGAGGTGGGTCCGGGTTCGAATCCCGTGAGGCATGGATGTTGTGTTTGTCTTACGGCACTCGCTCTCTCCCTTCCCTGGAGTCGGTGGCCCTAAATTAAGGACGGGCGACTGCTTATAGCCCACTGAGTTGTTCACGGTGGTCGTTAAACCTCCCTTCAAGAAAACAAAGAATAACACCTCAATATCTCCTGATTTCAGTGTTCTCCAAGATCATACTCAACCGTAATCGAGCAAACTCAATAGCAGACGAATGCCTCATTTTGTAACCATAGAAACAGCTGTGTTCCTTTCAGTTTTTATGTGTGTGGTTTACAGAATTGTTGTTCGTAGTTATATTTTACATCAGGATGGAACCGAAAAATATATTCTGCTACCGAATGAAGTCGAAGCATATGTTGAAGCACTGGAAATATTTGATGTTGAAGCAATTGGTTCACCAAAGTAAGAATGCAACGTATTACTCAAAAATTAACTGTTTTCGATTATCCCTCTTTTCTGTTAAAACGTAATTTCAGAAAGTTATTCAAGTTGTATCTTATGAGAAGAAAATAATTCAGAGTTTACAGAACATAAATGTTAACGTTATATATATATCGTCGTCGTCGTTGTCAACCATTATCAATCCACTGCTGGACGAAGGTCTCCCCAAGTTTCCTCCACAACGGTCTGTCTTGTGCCAGTCTCCTCCATGTCACTCCCGCATACTTTCGAATTTCATCCACCCATCTTCCATGTGGTCTTCTTCTGGGTCTTTTCCTGTCCCTTGGAATCCAATCTAAAATTTCGGCTGTCCATCGATGGTCTGTTCTTCTGGCAGTATGTCCAGCCCATTGCCATTTCAGGGATTTAACTCTGATCATGGTGTCTTCCACTCTTGTCATTTTTCGGATCCACGTGTTCCTGCAGACAACTCAAATACCTCTCCATGTATTTGAGTTGTCTGCAGCCTTTGTATGTCTCTTATAGCTAAGGTCCATATCTCTGCACCATACGTAAGCACTGGAAGGATGCATTGATCAAACACTTTTCTTTTAAGACATAATGGCATATTGCTCTTGAAAATTATGCTGTTTCTTCCAAAAGCTCTCCAGGCAAGTTTTGTACGCCGATTAATTTCTTCACCAATGTGACCCTCACTTGATATCTGCTGTCCAAGATAAACGTACGTGTCTGTTATCTCCAGCTTTTCTCCATCAATCGATAAATCTTCATTTCTTGTAAAAGCATTGTACATCACTTTTGTCTTCTGAAAGTTCATTTTTTATCCCACTTCTTTACTCTTGTCAGCAAGTTCCTGGATCATACTCTGTAGCTCTGATGGGGTAGTTGCAAAAATGACTATGTCATCAGCAAAATGAAGGTGGGTTAGATAATCTCCATTAATCTTTATCCCTTTGTTTTCCCAGTTCAGTGATTGAAAGACATTTTCCAATGTGGCATTAAAGAGCTTCGGAGATATGGTGTCACCTTGTCTCACTCCTTTTCTGATTTTTATGTGTGTTGTATTTTCAAACAGCCGAATCTTTGCACTTGCATTTTCATAGATGTTATTAATAATATTAATGTATGCATCTTCAATACCGCAGGATTTCAGAGCCATTGCAACTGCTGATGGTTTCTCCGAATCAAAGGCTTTTTCATAATCGATAAAAGCCATGCACAATGGAAGTTCATATTCCCTCGCTCTTTCAATTAGTTCTCTCAGTACGTGGATATGATCTATTGTGCTGTAGCCACTCCTGAATCCAGCTTGTTCTCTCGGTTGAGCCATGTCCAGTGTCACCTTCAAGCGGTGTGAAAGAACTTTAGTGAAGATTTTATAAACCAGTGATAGGAGGCTGATAGGTCTGTAGTTCCTGAGATCCTCAATGTCACCTTTTTTATGTAGCAAAATCATTGTAGCGTTGTTCCAATCCTTAGGAATTTTCCCTTCATTAAGGCATCGAGTGAAAATTTGGGCGAGTATTGTTTCGATTTCTCCACTTGCTTCTTGTATGATGTCTACAGTAATTCCATCTTCTCCTGGAGCTTTTCCCCGCTTCATGTTCTTGATTGCATGTGCAACTTCTGCTGGAAGGACTGGACGAATTCTGGTACTGGTACCTTTCATGATGTCTGGAGCACATGTATCATCCCTTTCATATAATTTGGAGTAGAAATCTTTCACTCTTGTCAAAATTTTGCCTCTATTTCTTGTTACAGAACCATCTTCTTTTCTCAGTGCCATAATCTACTGAGATGTCCCTTTGCTATCTTTAGGCTTTGGTTGTTTTCAATTGCTTTCCTTACTAGTTCACAGTTGAATTTCCTTATGTCTTCAGTGATACTTTTTCGCACTGTCTTGCATAGTTCTATATATTCCACTTTGGAAGTCACATCTTCTTTAGTTGACCTCATCACTCTTCTTTTTTGCATCAACATTTTGGTTTTTCCTGATAATTTGTTCACATGCAATTTGTTCTTAGACCCAGCTAATTTTGTTGCTGTTTACATAAGAGCTTTGGTTACTTTTCTGTTAACTTCAGAAATATCCACTTCTTCCGATGTTAGGCCTTCTAAAGCAGAGAATCTGTTCTTCAGTTCCAATTTGAAGGTATTATGGTGTTTTTTAAGGTTGGTTATGTCAATACATTTTGTTTGTCTTATGAGCTTGCTATGTTCGAGTTTAGTGTTGAGGTGCATCTTACATCTCACCAATCTATGGTCACTGCCTGTGTTGAACTTGTTTAGCACACTGCAGTCTTCTATGACAAATTTTTTGTTACACATAATAAAATCAATTTCACTTGTCGTCCCATTTGGATGTCTCCATGTCCATTTCCTGTGTGGCTTTTTCTTGAAAAAGGAGTTCAAGATGAAAAACCCTTCTGCCTCTGCAAACTCTACGAGAGTATTTCCACGCTGGTTTCTGTTGCCGTGACCGAATTTACCTACTGAAGTTTCATTCTGTTGCTGTTGCCCTATTTTTGCATTGAAATCTCCCATAATTATCTTCAAGTGCTGCTTACCTTTATTATTTAGATCACGAATTTCCTCATAAAATTCTTCAATTTCTTCTTCAGCATGACTTGTGGTGGGTGCATAAGTTTGAATAATCTGAGCCTGGTATCTTCTCGAGAGTTGGATAACAAGTCGTGCAGCTCTGTCAGAGGAACTTTCAACTTCTACAACTTTATCCTTCAGTTTCTTGTTTATTATAAATCCAACACCACTAGTTCTGCCAGTATCTGTCCCACGATAGTAGAAGAGATGTCCACTTTTCAGTTCAATGAGATCTTCTCCTTTTCTCCTTACCTCACTTAGCCCGACGATGTCCCACGATAGTAGAAGAGATGTCCACTTTTCAGTTCAATGAGATCTTCTCCTTTTCTCCTTACCTCACTTAGCCCGACGATGTCCCACTCTATCTTTTGTAGTTCCTCTTCCAATTCAAGAAGCCTTGAATCAGAAGATAGGGAGCGTCCGTTATACGTAGCCAAGGTCAGCATCAGATGGCAGCCTAGTCCGGTCCTCCGGGGATTCTTAGCACCCTCTGCCTTCATGTCGCACTGGCCGCTACCTTGGCCGGAGACTGAGGGCCAAGATTTAAGTTGTGGAGTCATTTTGGAGGGGTTTGGCCATAACTCACCACGCTGGCCAAGCGGGTTGGTGAGTGTGGGATAGCATTTCCTCTAATCCCGATGGTATAGTTATACCGCTATTGGCGGTCGTCAGAGCCCCTTTAGTGGGAACAGGATGTACCACGAGAAGGCGGGGTTGACATTTGTCAAGGAGAGGCTGTGATGTTGCGCATCACCTGACCTTACATCCCTATATATATATATATATATATATATATATAATATTTTCAATACAGCATACTTAAAATCCATGTGACCTTTGTGTGTGTGGGGGGGTATCAATAGCGGTGTGCGCGGAAAATAATTCGTTTTTTCTCTTACGAAAGAGGTATTAACGGAACAACAGGGCCTAAGAATACTATATACTACTTGAAACAGAAAATAAACACTTTGAGAAACTGCTGCCTATGACTACTGTTCAGATTACATCCTGCTTATTGCTGGGATGTTAATCAACTAGATTAATGAGTCACACGATTTCTACCATATTAAGAGTAGGGATATTCCCAAACTGCTATAATACGAAAGACCAATAATGGCTAGGTCTTGGACCCAAGCAAACAGAGTAGGGTGTAATCAGTACCACAGTTGCACTACCTTTCTTCATGGAAGGTATACAGAAGCTTGAAAAAAATGAAAGGAAGAAAATTCGGGAAGAGAGTGAAAGAAAGAGACAAACAGATCTGAAGAAGAAAATGAGAAATGTGAACATAATTATGTAACACTTACCGTTGGCTTTACTTAGAGTTTAAATTGCAACAAATTATTATTCTGCTGAAGAACTAAATGTATGCTCTTTGAGTTTTTTATTTTATTTTACATGTTTTTGTTATTTTGATCACTATCAAACAAACGCAAAAAATTATTCACCTTGAAAGGACATTTAGAGATCTTCAAAATGGTGCACTCCTATTATGTGGAAAGCTTACTGGTATCATGAATTATGTGGGGTAGGGAGATATTCTTCTTCTTCTAAACTTTTAGAGCCCAGCTACATGGATAGTGATTAGAATTAAATTGACTATCGCTAATATGATGTATGTACATTAAACTATTGCTAATGAACCAATGCTGAAGTTACATTAAAGCAAAATGTAAAATTGGAACGTTTTGGTAGCTACCTCTATTCATCAGCAATGGAATGAATGAAACAGCACGAGGTGTTAACACATGGTGAATCAAATGTTGTCAGATTTTAAAATGGATTTCCAAATAATGGGAATCTGATCAGGTGAGTCCATATTAGGGGAAACACAATTTTTTACACTTTCAGTATACATAAGAGCTCTTCTGTTAATGAACAGGGGAATGCATTTTTATGTTTTTCCAATCAGGAGCAGCAAAAATATCACAAGAGAAGTAGGTGGGACATCTCTCTTAACATGTGAAATATGTTTTTCCAGATGGCTATTTATAATACAGAGTGTCCGAATAATGACTGTGCACTGAATGTATGAATTGCAGTAATGTAATACCAAAAAAATCTTGAATGGAATTACAATAGAAGTGACCCACCTCATGGAAATGCTCTGTGTCTGATAACCTTTATGTCTCCCCAACTCAAGGCACACACAGCTGTCATGCCGAGCGAAGGCCATTTCTGAGTGCTTGGTCAACAGAGGCAGATGTGTTGATTGATCACTCGTCTTGGCACAAGGACAATGTTGTTGATGGTTGAACAGAGAGTGTTTTTGGTGGAACATGTCTTTCGCCATGATGACAAGTACACGGATGAAATACAAAAATAGTTCATTAGGAAATTTCATGATGCAGACGTCCCTCAGCATAATGTGGTACGTCAGCTCATAGTGAAGTTTCAAGAAACTGTCAGTGTTCTGGATGCCCCCTGCCCCGGTAGGCCATCCACAGCAGATTTGACCACACAGGATATTCAGTACAGGATACAGAGGAGTCCACGCAAGTTCGTGAGGTGGCTGTCACAACAAACTAATGAAGCAAAGAACACAGCACACAATATTCTGAAAAGGAAGTTGTGTTTCCACCTGAACAAAGTGTCTGCCATGCATCAGCTGAAAGATACAGACCATGAGGCTTGTGTTCGGTACTGTAGATGGTTCCAAGAGTTCTTGTCTGAAGAAGGTGACATTCTGGATGTGACTTTCTTTACAGATGAGGCATGGTTCCACCTGTCCGGGTGCATCTACAGCCAAAACACTCGTCTGTGGGATACTGAAAATCTCCACGAATTGAAAGAAGTGCCTCTCCACAACCAGAAGGTTGGTGTTTGGTGTGCCATGACTTGTAAGTGCATTATTGGGCCCATTTTCTTCAGTGAAACTATTAACTCAGAAAGGTACAATGCGCAGATTATCCAACCATTCATATTCAAACTCACAGAATGGGAAATCAACAAAAGATAGTTCCAGCTGGACAGTACAACTGCTCACATTGCTGGAGCATCAATATAGCTTCTGGAGGAATTCTTTGGAAATTGCATCATCTCCTGGAGACTGTGGCCTGCACAGTCACCAGATCCGACACCACCCAACTTTTTTCTGGGAGTGCACTAAAGGGGAAGGTGCATGCAGGTAATTCGCATACACTTTAAGAGCTACAGGCTGCAATAACGACCTACATCCAACAAATCACACCACAACATACCCTGAGAAAAGTCTTCATTACCATGCAGAAACATGTCTGGACATCAGTAGGGCCCATTTCTAACACCTCCTGTAGGAACCAGTTTGACATGGTGAGTGTTACTTTCAGTTATTTTTCGGTTTGACATGGTGAGTGTTACTTTCAGTTATTTTTCGGTTTGACATGGTGAGTGTTACTTTCAGTTATTTTTCGGTTTGACATGGTGAGTGTTACTTTCAGTTATTTTTCGGTTTGACATGGTGAGTGTTACTTTCAGTTATTTTTCGGTTTGACATGGTGAGTGTTACTTTCAGTTATTCAGTGCACAGTTACTTTTCGGACACCCTGTACAATGAGTACTACAAACAGGTAGATCCAGAAGCTTACCTTAGGGAAGTAGTTGGTCTGGTCAAAAGTAAAGGATTGATAGAGAGACTTTTTGGAAGGGTCATACACACGGACGAGCTGGCCCTCCATGGCATTGCATGGCTTTTTAAAAACTTTTTCTATAACAAAAATTGTGCTAAATTTTTAAATCACAAATTGGGAAAACAACCAAAAAATTAGCACTATGTTTCTGGTGTTCAATTGCCTACTTTTCAAGGAAATGAACTCCATGCTTTTTTAAATATCAAGTCTGGATAGAATCTCAAAATAAATATGAGTCCTTTCATTTGGACTGCTAACTTTAATAGAAAATTTTCCAGTTTGGATCATCGAATCATTCCTAAGCAATGTGACTGGTAATTCCTCTTTTAAATATTCATTTATTCTTTTTCAATGAATGATTCCCACTTCTTTTGAAAGGAACTTTCATTTACTTCACTTCAGCAAGTCATTTCTGTGCCATTCATTGTCTTACTGGCAATTTCTTTCTGGAAGTTTTTCTCTTGGAAGTATGTGGAAATATTAGATTAAATGAAGCACACCCATTATTTTTCATGATCAGTCAAAATCTCTTCTCTTCCACTCTCAGCTTCCTCTGTTTCTGGAACTCTTTTTTTTTTTTTTTTTTTTTTTTTTTTTTTAGTTTTAGTTTCTGTTCTCTCTCCCTGAAGCTAGAACAGAAAATTTGATTTCCAGATCCACAAAAAAATCTAATTAAAAACTTATGAAAATCTGTGCATTTATTACTATAATTTTACAAAGATTAATGAATTAATTGTTTACAATCCCTAGGCCATTTAAAAAGAGAAAACCTGTGGTGGGGGGGGAGATCACCCCAGTCATTCCCTCTGCATCCACTACTGACTACCAATGTAGTAGGTAACACCTGCTAAAGTGTTGATGCCGCCCCGGTGGCACAGTGGTCTAAGCAATGGCCTCAGATCATTCGTCCGAATGGGGTCCGGGTTCGTATCCTGGTGAGGCGTGGATGTTGTGTTTGTCTTACGGCACTGGCTCTCTCCCTTCCCTGGAACCAGTGACCCTAAATTAGGGACGGGCGACTGCTTATAGCCTATTGAGTTGCTCATGGTGGTTGTTAAACCTCCACTAAAAAAAAAAAAAAAAGATGTTGACCAGAATAGAATAAACACCAGGTAAGTCAAGGGCTTTTTTTTATCTCTGTGTTTAAGCATACGATTGATAAGGCATACGATTGATAAGTTGTACAGGAGGCTTAGCTGGCTGCAACTCTGTAACCATAGAATTTTAAGACTGAGCAAAGCTTATAAGAAAATGATAGGTTGAAACGTAAGGCTAACAAATGGATAGGTGGTTTAAAGTTCTTCTCTCTCTCTCTCTCTCTCTCTCTCTCTCTCTCTCTCTCTCTCTCTCTCTCTCATATTACCAACAGAATCATGTTTTGTTTTCATTCTTGTTATAAAAGTTCTATTTGTCAGACCCATCCCCCTCACTCGCAAACACACATTCTTCATGTCACTAATTTCACAATATTTCAGTCAGGATATCCCTCTCCCACACATGTACTTTCCCATTTCTGTTCTCCCTAATGCTCTAATGTCACCGATAGATTCTGCTTCTGTATTCATTCTTATTACAATAATTTTTATAGATCTCCCCCCAACAAACCCACACATTCTTCATGTCTGTGTTTTCAAAATATTTCTGTTAGGATTTCCATGTCTCTCGCTCTCACTCGTTCTCCCCCTTCACTCAGATGTCACCAATAGATTCCTCTTCTCTATTCACCCATTATTTAATATTCTTTTCGTCAGACCCCATTCTTCATGTCACTCGTTTTGCCATAGCTGAACTGTATAGTTTCCACGTTACTCTCTCCATCCAAACTCTCTCTGATCTCACCAGTAGTTCCTGTTCTCTACTCATCCTTATGAGTAATAATATACTTTTTGTCAGACTTATTCTTCACGTCACTATTTTCACAATAGTTCAGCTAGGATACATCCCCCCCCTTCCCTTTTTTTTTTTTTTTTTTTTTGGCTTCCTTTGTCCACTGCACTCTGATCTCTCAAATAGCTTCCCATTCTGTATTCATCCTTATTAAAATATTCATTTTGTGTAAAATACATTTCTCATGTCATTGTATTCACAACAGTTCAGTTAAGACTTCTCTCGTTCTTACCCACTCATTTGAGGTCGCCAATAGATTCCTCTTCTATATTAATACTCATTATAATAATTAATAATATATTTTTGTCATGTCAGTGTTAAACGTATTTTGGTTAGGATTGTCATGTATGTCTCTCTTGCTTACTTGCTCATTCTCTATCTGTTGTCACCAATAGGTCCGACTTCTGTATTCATCCTTATTATAATATCATTTACAGGGACCCACACATACATATTCTTCGTGCCACAATTTTTTGCAAAATATTTCAGTTAGGATAGATATATATATCTATCTCTATCTATCTATCTATCTATCTATCTATCTATCTATCTATCTATCTATCTATCTATCTATCTATCTATCTATCTATCTATCTATCTATCTATCTATCTATCACTCTTAGTCCCTCACTTTCTGCCTCTCTCTGATATTACCAATAGATTTTTCATCTGTATTCTTAATTTTTGGAATTTTTTTTTCCAGAACAATCCTCTCTTTCAAAATATTTCAGATACGACTTCTTTCAAAAGTATTTCAGATACGACTTCTTTCAAAAATATTTCAGATACGTCATCTGTCTCTCCCTTGCACTCTACTTCCACCACTCTCCCTGATGTCACCACTAAATTCCTCTCCTGTATTCATTGTCATAATATTTTTTTGTCAGAACCTCCTTTCTTGATAATAAAGAAAGACACAACTCGAAAATGCATACATATTCCCGAAAATTGTTCTTATTTTACATGCAAATTGTATTTAACTTCATTAATGGAAATTCACCTAAAAGGTTGTTATTCCTTTTACAACATTTACCACACGTATATTTCTGGCTGACTTGTCATAATGCGTGATGGACATTTCGTGATCGTCGTATCTCTTCCCTGTGTCTTCGCATATACTCTTCCCAGTTGTTTTTGAACCAACACACTACAATTATTCACATTTTCATCACATACGCACAACTTTTATTATCTTTAACATATATTTAAAAAGGCTAAAACACTATATATAACTTCACATTTCATTCATCAAGGACTTTAACTGTAATTCTCTTGGCCGTTAATTGCCGTCCACGTCCTTATATTCACAACATTTATACATACATTCATATTAAAAACATTATTTATATACACTATTTACAGAAGCCTTATTCCATTAACTCAATTCATTTATACAATGGCTCAACCTTCCTCCTCCAACCCTACTTAGTTTTTTGACGGGAAACACGATACGCTTAACCACCAATGCTGTAAGCTTCACCCCCATGACTTCGTCCACCTCTAGCACTTTCTGCCAGACCGTGGCCGTCTTTAGAAGGCCTGTCAAAAAACAACCGTTCCTCTCTGCAGCTGCAGAGCAAGTAAAGCAATCGTCTCCGGCAGTCCTCTGCTCTCGCACTGTGTCTTACGATGTTTGCCTGTGGCGCAAACATCAATAATCATAAGTACTGACTCAGCTATTCTGAAATGTCTTTCAGTTTTGCATTTTTTAATCATTTTAATGTCTTCGAATTTTGGATATTCTTTGTTTTCCAGGCTAAGGGAAACTAAAGAAACTAAAAATTGCATTAATTCAATATTGCCTGGAAAACAAAGAATATACAAACAAAGAATATACAAAATTCAGAGACATTAGAATAATTAAAAAATGTAAAACAGAAAAACATTTGAGGATAGCCGAGTCACTACTTGTTAAAAAAAAGAAAAAGGGATAGATTATGTAATTCTAACGACCCAAATATACTTAATGATAATTGGAAGGTCTTGATTAAAATAGAACAGAAAAGAAACGAAAAAAGAGAAAAAAATCCATTGCTAGATTGTGACCAAATTAAAGAACAGATGGCACCACAGGCAAACATTGTAAGATACAGTGAGAGAGCAGTGGACTGGAGATGATTACATTACTTGCTCTGCGGCTGCAGAGAGGGATGGTTGTTTTTAGACAGGCCTCCTGAAGATGGCCAGGGTCTGGCAGAAAGTGGTAGAGGTAGACGAAGTCATGGGGGTATGAAGTTAAATTCCTTTCTTGAGTTATGATTTTCCTGGCTTACAGTATCGGTGGTTAAGCGTATCGTGTTTTCCTGTCGGAAAACTAAGTAGGATTGGAGGAGTAAGGTTGAGCCATTGTATAAATGAACTGAGTTGATGGAATAAGGCTTCTGTAAATAGTGTATATAGATAGCGTTTTTAATATGAATGTATGTCTAAATGTTGTGAATATAAGGACGTGGGCAGCAATTAACGACCAAGAGAATTACAGTTAAAGTTTTTGATGAATGAAATGTGAAGTTATATATAGTGTTTTAGCCTTTTTAAATATATGTTAAAGATAATAAAAGTTGTGCGTATGTGATGAAAATGTGAATAATTGTAGTGTGTTGGCTCAAAAACAACTGGGAAGAGTATATGCGAAGACACGGGGAAGAGATACGACGATCATGAAATGTCCATCATGCATTATGACAAGTCAGCCAGAAATATACGTGTGGTAAATGTTGCAAAAGGAACAACGACCTTTTAGGTGAGTTTCCATTAATGAAGTTAAACTCCTTTATTGAGTTATGATTTTCCTGACTTGCTCCCCTTCCCTCTCTGTATCTCAAGTGCTGACTCCCACTGTCTCTCTGATGTCACCAATTCATTCCTCTTCTGAATTCAACGTTATTTATTATATTTTTTATTGTCAGACCCATTCTTCATTGCACTCTTCAAATATTTCTGTTATAACTTCCATGCCTCTTTCACAAGCACTCTCACTTCCCCATCTGTAAAAATGGATAGGTAGTTAAAACTCTCTCTCTCTCTCTCTCTCTCTCTCTCTCTCTCTCTCTCTCTCTCTCTCTCTCACACACACACACACACACACACACACACTCAAGGGGTGTCAGTGTATACCTCTCAATGATAGAGGTACGTCAACAATTACACTGTGAATCATGCAGGCTTGAAAGTTATGTGAAATAGCAGTGTTTAAAATGTTTGGATGTTCTTCTTGTGAAAGGACATTGCGATAATGTTAGATTTATGTATGTACGATGTAATGGCTGAAAATTGTAAAAAATGATTATGAGTGGCAATAGGTTTCCTGTAGACAGATAAGCCAAGGGTATAGTTTATGTGTATGTTAACATCAAGAAAGTTTATATTGTCATTATTGACTGGTTCATTAGAAGTGAACTTCATCCTGGGAAATTTGGAAGAAATGGATGACATAAGTGATAATAATAATTTTTTTTCTGATGTGTGGCCAGATAATGAAAATATAAGATTTAGAAAAAAATATTTATTGCTCTTTCCTATTTGAAACCCACCATCTTGCTAAGGCATTTACAATGATGAAAAAGCGTCTTAATGCCGCTAAGGTGCGCTAAGCCTCCTGATGTAGAGGAGGCTTAGCGCACCTTAGCGGCATTAAGACGCTTTTTTGCTAAGCTTAGCACTGTTAAGGCACTTTTCATGATTACTTGGACAGAAAAGTAGAGCAATGAAGTATTTTTAGTTGATCATGTATGCAGAATTAGGGAATATTGTGGTTTATATGAAACCATACTCACATCTTTACCAAATTTTTGTGTTGCAGCGATGGGATTCAATATTTGGATCACGCAGTACGAATTCTCACAAATCACAAATTTTTAAATATAAAGAGAATGGGAACTCATTCATCAAGATAGCAGTCCTCAGTATGAAGTTATAGCTCATGGCTTTTCTTGAGGTTAAGACTGCACGGCTTCAAAGAAAATTAACACAGGAGAATTGAACAGGCACGTATGCTGTGCAAAGTGATTTACAGTTGAGAATGCAATTTCTACTAAATTCTTCATCGGGTTCCAAACAATAATCCTCATAGTGCATTCTTGTATTCCTTATGGGTAACATGGGAGGATGCCTAAGTGGCCTGGTGGTCAGAGATGCTGGCTACTGGATAATAGCTTGCGCCAGGCCCGAGCCAATGTCTCGGATGAGGCATGGGTAGTGGACCCACTCCACAGCGCTGCCTTTCTTCGTTCTCGAGAATCAATGGCCCCAAACCAGGAATGGAGGAATGCCTATGAGCCTAGATGCTCACTATGCTTAAACCCTTAAACAAACAAAGCTAAAAATATCTGACAACATTAAAGTCACATGCATTCAGTATGACAGACTGATTCTTATTATTCACTCTGAATATTTGGAATCTAGTAGAATGGCAGAGCAGTATTTAAAGGAAAATTTCATGTTCTCTGCATCTAACTCCCACGTAACATTCTTTAAAATTTCCCAAATTATGTAACTCTGATGAAAAAAACCCCCACATAATTGTAATAAAAAGTACTATGTGCTGAAAACAACAAATCAAGTTGTATTCAAAAATTTTGAGGGTCTTCTTTTTTCCGGGTCATTTTTACCGCTAAGGCACTTTTTCTCTTAGAACTACATTACTAGGCATTTAGATGGTATGTTCATTAACTGATATTAAAATAATTCAAAACTTTTTTAATGCCAGCAAAAATTGCTAAAGAATCGTTTACATTCACATTAGGACAAACATTGCTGAAAGAAAAAGAGATGAAAAATATAAAAAAATATGAAACAGATATTGAATGAGACAGACAAAAGTCAAATTCAAAATTTGATTTTGCATTATTTTATCTGTCACTGACATGCTGTCTCATATAAGCTGTGTTGTTATAAGAAATCTTTTGGTCATTGGCATATTTAGATACTTGGAAATGTTGTCCCTAAAACAGTCTATGTGCTACACCATTGCATTATGTACATCTGGGGAAATTCCTAAAAGCTGCCAAGTGCATCTACACAATAAAGCATCCCTTTGTTCAAGTGGTACTGGATACAATTATGAGTTTCAACACTCTAAGAAGGAGAAATAGTTAGTTTTACTCTTATATCAGAAAGTAAAATCTTTTGAAATTTATGAATTCTGGATTCCAGTTCCGTATCTCAAGCAGGAACGTCACCAAGGAGGTGCAAGGGTGGGCTTGAGACCACCCTGAAATTCATCTTGATCCAGTTCAAAATGTGCCATTTTTTAATATATTTAACATACATACATACATTTTTTTAACTTTAACATATAATCTGAACTTTGCCAAGTAACAAGTCTTGTGTTTTATTTCATGCAGCCCTGCGTATTTCCCCCTAGGATGTGTGTTGTTTATGTCTCTGTAGAAAGGTTATCAAAATAGCATCCGAAGGGCCATGAAAATTCAATTGTTCTCCACTCTTCCAATTCTTTAGTTTAAGCCTCTTCTTCATGTTTGTCAGTCAGGAGGCTAATGAGGAGGGTGGGTAGAAATTCACTGAGGGGGTCACTACTAATTGCTCTGCTGTTTGTTTTCTTTATAAAACAGGGGATTTCAACACGGAAAGTGGAGTCTAAGGCTAGACCAGCACTCTGAAGACTGTCCCAGGACAGTGAAAGTGCAGGAAGTGACCGAAGACTACTCTGTAGGAGAGGGGTACTAGGCAAAGTCTCTGGCTTGAAGGAAGGGAGTTAAGATGGGGGGAGGTAATGTGTCTGCATGGCACAATGCTAAAATTTGTTTTATATAAACAAAAACAACATTTTCCTTTAAATTGTTTAAGTACAGTACTATTTTCGTAAGCAAAAATGCAAACTTTTGAAAAGTAATTAAAGACAATGCATTTGGAGCAAACAAAAAGTTGAAGGCGGCATTCTGGTAGCACCTGTACCTTACGCCAGTAGTGTAACTAGTCAGATCCGTGAACATGTGTGTGTCCAGGTGGACGGGGGTGAGGATTGCAGGAATTCTTTTGTAGTGAGTAGTAAAAAGCATTAAAAATTAGTCCTTCCAGTGTTTCATTAAAAAAAAAAAAAGAGGTTTGTACCAAGCTTGCCCAACTAAAAATAATGCTCGCCCATCCAGATTTCAAGGTGTGGCAACATCCCTGATCAGTGCTGTAAATGTGTATATTAATGTTACATGAGAGACAATTATGTGTGATGCTATTTTGATTTCTCTTTACTCTTTTAACTTTGTTATGCTTCATATATCAAATGCTTTAGTAGTCTGCATGACATAGATAATATATAGAGGTTCAGAACCTCTTTTGGAATTGCTATTACACACATTAAAATATGGACATGTGATTATGGTGGTGCAGTTAATTCTGACGTTTATTATTTAAAAAGTAAAGACTAAAAGAAGGTAAGAGCAATTACTCACATATATTCATCCAGAGGTCGTTTTCGTTCGCATACCACCATAGTTCCGCAAGTTGTTTGGTCTCAGATGTTCAGCGGCTATGCATTGCAAAAAGTCTGATGGTGACTATATTATAGTGTTTAGCAATGCCAAAGTAGTAGTCGACCCAAAGAACCTTGCTATATATTGTATCATAAACTCAAATAATAATACAATTGAAAATAAAAACCATGTAATTACCTATGCCACAGGCAGGTTAAAAGGCTAACAATGAACAAATCCAAGAAACTATAATGAACGAGTTTAAAAGGCTGATAGTGAATGAATTTAAAAGAACAAAATAAAATATGAATGGCCCAAAGAAACGACGAGTGAACTATTTACAAAATGCGTGCACCACCTCCTCACGTCCACCAGCGTCCCCGGATGCATTTTGCCCTAGCCTCTTCCTAGGCATTTTCAACAGGAAATGAAATATCTGTTGGCAAGTGACAAGGTTTCATACCTCCAGAAGTCATGATGTACATTGCGCATGGGTCAGTTTTCCCCCTATATGGTGGTGCCATCTGGTGTCATTGTTTCTTTTTCCTGTATTCATCATTGTCTTTTAATTTTATTTTTATGCTCCTCTTTTAATCTTTTTTCGGTGTCCACTAAATTCCTCCAGGCATATGAAAGGTCATATGGTGAATTGTTATTGCAGTTTGATGATTTGGTCTTCTCTATTAAGATGGATTCAGCAATCTGTATGGTCCTCCAGTTTTTTTGCTGATTTATCAATTTTATTTCCTCCCATAGTGGTGTGCATTGATTATTATTTATACAGAAGTCGATAAGTGCAGTTTTATTTTATTTTCTGAACCAATTGCCAATGTGTTCCGATAATCTTATCCTGATATTTCTTTTGGTGCTTCCTATATATTGGCTGATAATTTTGTTTTGGCTGTCCCCTATTGGATTGAGTAAACACCCACTTTCTGCAATATTGGTGTATTTCTGGGACCGGAAGGTAATGTGTCCTCGATATTTTTGGTTTTTATGCCAAAGCCCAAGTTAATTTTTTTCATGCTTCTTTCAATATACTATTAATTTCATGGTTGTAAGATATTGATTCACAATATTTCATTTCCTTTTTATCATTTGGTATTCTGAAATGATCATTTCTTGTCTTCTCTGTTATCCTCTTTATAAGACTGTTTATTATTCTGATGTCATATCCAAAAGTGGATACTTCTCTGTTATCCTCTTTATAAGATTGTTTATTATTCTGATGTCATATCCAAAAAAAAAGACAAGAAATGATCATTTCTGAATACCAACTGTTAAAAAGGAAATGAAATATTGTGGATCAATATCTTACAACCATGAAATTAATAGTATATTGAAAGAAGCATTCACAAAATTTAACTTGGGCTTTGGCATAAAAACCAAAAATATTGAGGACACATTAACTTCTGGTCACAGAAACACACCAATATTGCAGAAAGCAGGTGTTTACTCAATCCAATAGGGGACAGCCAAAACAAAATTATCAGCCAATATATAGGAAGCACCAAAAGAAATATCAGGATAAGATTATCGGAACACATTGGCAATTGGTTCAGAAAATAAAATAAAACTGCACTTATTGACTTCTGTATAAATAATCAATGCACACCACTATAGGAGGAAATAAAATTGATAAATCAGCAAAAAACTGGAGGACCATACAGATTGCTGAATCCATCATAATAGAGAAGATTAAATCATCAAACTACAATAACAATTCACCATATGGCCTTTCATATGCCTGGAGGAATTTAGTGGATACTGAAAAACGATTAAAAGAGGAGCATAAAAATAAAATTAAAAGAAAGCGACAAATACAGGAAAATAAAACTATGACACCAGATGGCACCACCATATAGGAGGAAAACTGACCCATGCGCAATGTACATCATGACTTCTGGAGGTACAAAACGTTGTCACTTGCCAACAGAGGTTTCATTTCCTATTGAAAACGCCTAGGAAGAGGCTAGGGCAAAACGCATCCGGGGACGCTGGTGGACGTGAGGAGGTGGTGCACGCTTTATGTAAGTAGATCACTCATCGTTTCTTCTGGCCATTCATATTTTATTTTGTTCTTTTAAATTCGTTCACTATCAGCCTTTTAAACACGTTCATTATAGTTTCTTGGATTTGTTCATTGTTAGCCTTTTAACCTGCCTGTGACATAGGTAATTACATGGTTTTTATTTTTAGTTTTATTATTATTTGAGCTTATGATACAATATATAGCAAGGTTCTTTGGGTCGACTACTACTTTGGCATTGCTAAACACTATAATATAGTCACCATCGGACTTTTGCAATACATAGCCGCTAAACATCTGAGACCAAACAATTTGCGGAACTGTGGTGGTATGCGAACGAAAACGACCTCTGTACGAATATATGTGAGTAATTGCTCTTACCTTCTTTTAGTCTTTACTTTTTTAAATAATAAACGTCAGAATTAACTGCACCACCATAATCACATGTCCATATTTTAATGTGTGTAATAGCAATTCCAAAAGAGGTTCTGAACCTCTATATATTATGTATTTTAACCACGTATAACTTGTGACTTCCTTATACGGAAGATATACATGAAGTATGTATGTATGACATAGGTTGGGTCCTCAAATTTAACCTTCCAGGAATGAAGGTGTAAAATAGAAAATTTAAATTTAGAATAGAAATTGCATATGGTATCATAGAAATTTATGATGATTCACATGTAAGTCATAGAAAGTCTTTATTTTATAGCATAGATGTAGAAGGATTAACTTCATGCACAGGGCTCGACAAATATGTTCTAGATCTAGGAGCCAGCTCCAAAATTTAGGCGCCAGGTGAAACAAAGTCAATAACGCATGAACATGTTTGGTTATGACGCTGGAACGAAAAGTGGTGAACCATATTTGTTGTCATTTTTTTTTTCTTATTACCCAAACCACTTATTGCAAAATAAAGTTCCAATTTTCTTTTTATATTCTTTCAGTAGACGATCTTAAAAAATTTCAGATTTCGATTTCATTAAAATACTATTTGCGGAAGTCATATTTTTTACATATTAATTTAAAGTTCCATTTTTTTTCTTCATATAATCTGTAAACCATAAAATTCAGAAAAAATCTTCTGATTCAAGGCTTCTTGAATTGGAAGAGGAACTACAAAGGATCAAGTGGGACATCGTCGGGCTAAGTGAGGTAAGGAGAAAAGGAGAAGATCTCATTGAACTGAAAAGTGGACATCTCTTCTATTATCGTGGGACAGATACTGGCAGAACTAGTGGTGTTGGATTTATAATAAACAAGAAACTGAAGGATAAAGTGGTAGAAGTTGAAAGTTCCTCTGACAGAGCTGCACGACTCGTTATCCAACTATCGAGAAGATACCAGGCTCAGATTATTCAAACTTATGCACCCACCACAAGTCATCCTGAAGAAGAAATTGAAGAATTTTATGAGGAAATTCGTCATCTAAATAATAAAGGTAAGCAGCACTTGAAGATAATTATGGGAGATTTCAATGCAAAAATAGGGCAACGGCAACAGAATGAAACTTCAGTAGGTAAATTCGGTCACGGCAACAGAAACCAGCGTGGAAATACTCTCGTTGAGTTTGCAGAGGCAGAAGGATTTTTCATCTTGAACTCCTTTTTCAAGAAAAAGCCACACAGGAAATGGACATGGAGACATCCAATTGGGACGACAAGTGAAATTGATTTTATTATGTGTAACAAAAAATTCGTCATCGAAGACTGCAGTGTGCTAAACAAGTTCAACACAGGTAGTGACCATAGATTGGTGAGATGTAAGAGGCACCTCAACAATAAACTGGAACGTGGCAAGCTCATAAGACAAACAAAATGTATTGACATAACCAACCTTAAAAAACACCATAATACTTTCAAGTTGGAACTGAAGAACAGATTCTCTGCTTTAGAAGGCCTAACATCGGAAGAAGTGGATATTTCGGAAGTTAACAGAAAAGTAACCAAAGCTCTAATGGAAACAGCAACAAAATTAGCTGGGTCTAAGAACAAGTTGCATGTGAACAAATTATCAGGAAAAACCAAAATGTTGATGCAAAAAAGAAGAGAGATGAGGACAACTAAAGAAGATGTGACTTCCAAAGTGGAATATATAGAGCTATGCAAGACAACACGAAAAAGTATCACTGAAGACGTAAGGAAATTCAACTGTGAGCTAGTGAGGAAAGCAATTGAAAACAACCAAAGCCTTAAGATAGCAAAGGGACATCTCAGTAAGGGAAGAAAACAGATTATGGCTCTGAGAAAAGAAGATGGTTCTGTAACAAGAAATAGAGGCGAAATTTTGACAAGAGTGAAAGATTTCTACTCCAAATTATATGAAAGGGATGATACATGTACTCCAGACATCATGAAAGGTACCAGAGTTCTTCCAGTCCTCCCAGCAGAAGTTGCTCATGCAATCAAGAACATGAAGCGGGGGAAAGCTCCAGGAGAAGATGGAATTACTATAGACATCATACAAGAAGCAAGTGGAGAAATTGAAACAGTACTCGCCCAAATTTTCACTCGATGCCTTAATGAAGGGAAGATTCCTGAGGATTGGAACAACGCTACAATGATCCTGCTACATAAAAAAGGTGACATTGAGGATCTCAGGAACTACAGACCTATCAGCCTCCTATCAGTGGTTTATAAAATCTTCACTAAAGTTCTTTCACACCGCTTGAAGGTAACACTGGACATGGCTCAACCGAGAGAACAAGCTGGATTCAGGAGTGGCTACAGCACAATAGATCATATCCACGTACTGAGAGAACTAATTGAAAGAGCGAGGGAATATGAACTTCCATTGTGCATGGCTTTTATCGATTATGAAAAAGCCTTTGATTCGGTGAAACCATCAGCAGTTACCACGGCTCTGAAATCCTGCGGTATTGAAGATGCATACATTAATATTATTAATAACATCTATGAAAATGCAAGTGCAAAGATTCGGCTGTTTGAAAATACAACACACATAAAAATTGGAAAGGGAGTGAGACAAGGTGACACCATATCTCCGAAGCTCTTTAATGCCACATTGGAAAATGTCTTTCAATCACTGAACTGGGAAAACAAAGGGATAAAGATTAATGGAGATTATCTAACCCACCTTCGTTTTGCTGATGACGTAGTCATTTTTGCAACTACCCCATCAGAGCTGCAGAGTATGATCCAGGAACTTGCTGACAAGAGTAAAGAAGTGGGATTAAAAATGAACTTTCAGAAGACAAAAGTGATGTTCAATGCTTTTACAAGAAATGAAGATTTATCGATTGATGGAGAAAAACTGGAGATAACAGATACATATGTTTATCTTGGACAGCAGATATCAAGTGAGGGTCACATTGATGAAGAAATTAATCGGCGTACAAAACTTGCCTGGAGAGCTTTTGGAAGAAACAGCATAATTTTCAAGAGCAATATGCCATTATGTCTTAAAAGAAAAGTGTTTGATCAATGCATCCTTCCAGTGCTTACGTATGGTGCAGAGACGTGGACCTTAACTAAAAGAGACATACAAAGGCTGCAGACAACTCAAAGAAGCATGGAGAGGTGCATGCTTGGTATAACCAGGAGAGATAAGAAGAGGAACTCGTGGATCCGAAAAATGACGAGAGTGGAAGACATCATGATCAGAGTTAAATCCCTGAAATGGCAATGGGCTGGACATACTGCCAGAAGGACAGACCATAGATGGACAGCCGAAATTTTAGATTGGATTCCAAGGGACAGGAAAAGACCCAGAAAAAGACCACATGGGAGATGGGTGGATGAAATTCGTAAATATGCGGGAGTGACATGGAGGAGACTGGCACAAGACAGACCGTTGTGGAGGAAACTTGGGGAGACCTTCGTCCAGCAGTGGATTGATAATGGTTGACAATGATGATGATGATGATGATGCCATAAAATGATATTTAACAAGAATACTAGACACAAACGCATAATCGGGAGAAAAAATTACGATTAGGGCAAATTATTTTTACTCCATTTAACTATTGTTTTCGAAAGCTTTGAAACAAATACCGTCCCCAGACGGAAAATGACCCCCCCCCCTAAAAAATTGTTTTTAAACAAAATGAAAATTCGTAGAATCCGTAGTTTCGAGCGTGAGTTCCGTAGTCAGACAACAAAATCCGTAGAAACTAGACATTCCGTAATAATTAGCATGTACGACAGTCGTATAATCCGCACCTATCATGTTAATCGTGAATAGTAATTTCCGACAGAAAACTGCGATTCACAGGACCGCCTCAGAAATCCAAAGATGTAAGAAAAAAATGATCGTCTTATTGAAAAAGTAACTGTCATTTTGAAGTACTTCTGTGCTACTTTTAAGTAAATAAAGAACTAAAATCGCTAGCTGTTGCAGCATTACCGTAGTTCATTAGTTACACTAAAAAAATCCGTTGAAATTGCGGACAGTCCGCATCGTCTTATTTGTGGATACGTTTTAACTGAATACCGAAAGTAAAAAAATTTAACTTACACAATTAGCGCACCAAAACTAGGCAGTGCGATTCGCAGAAAGGTTACATGCTACGGAATAGCTTTGCGGGATTTCCGAGAGTAGCGGATTCTCACACCACGTAGGCTTCCGCACTCGCGAATAGTAACAACGCCTTCCTTGCGTCATATTTTCTGTCAAATTGCTTCTAAAGTACAAATAAATAAATAAATAAATAAATATATATATATATATATAGGGATGTAAGGTCAGGTGATGCGTAACATCACAGCCTCTCCTTGACAAATGTCAACCCCGCCTTCTCGTGGTGCATCCTGTTCCCACTAAGGGGCTCTGACGACCGCCCATAGCGGTATAACTATACCATCGGGATCAGAGGAAATGCTATCCCACACTCACCAACCCGCTTGGCCAGCGTGGTGAGTTATGGCCAAACCCCTCCAAAATGATTCCACAACTTAAATCTTGGCCTCAGTCTCCGGCAGCTGGAATGTACCTGGCCAAGGCAGCGGCCAGTGCGACATGAAGGCAGAGGGTGCTAAGAATCCCGGAGGACCGGACTAGGCTGCCATCTGATGCTGACCTTGGCTACTTACAATGGACGCTCCCTATCTTCTGATTCAAGGCTTCTTGAATTGGAAGAGGAACTACAAAGGATCAAGTGGGACATCGTGGGGCTAAGTGAGGTAAGGAGAAAAGGAGAAGATCTCATCGAACTGAAAAGTGGACATCTCTTCTACTATCGTGGGACAGATACTGGCAGAACTAGTGGTGTTGGATTTATAATAAACAAGAAACTGAAGGATAAAGTTGTAGAAGTTGAAAGTTCCTCTGACAGAGCTGCACGACTTGTTATCCAACTCTCGAAAAGATACCAGGCTCAGATTATTCAAACTTATGCACCCACCACAAGTCATCCTGAAGAAGAAATTGAAGAATTTTATGAGGAAATTTGTCATCTAAATAATAAAGGTAAGCAGCACTTGAAAATAATTATGGGAGATTTCAATGCAAAAATAGGGCAACGGCAACAGAATGAAACTTCAGTAGGTAAATTTGGTCATGGCAACAGAAACCAGCGTGGAAATACTCTCATTGAGTTTGCAGAGGCAGAAGGGTTTTTCATCTTGAACTCCTTCTTCAAGAAAAAGCCACACAGGAAATGGACATGGAGACATCCAAATGGGACGACAAGTGAAATTGATTTTATTATGTGTAACAAAAAATTCGTCATAGAAGACTGCAGTGTGCTAAACAAGTTCAACACAGGTAGTGACCATAGATTGGTGAGATGTAAGATGCACCTCAACACTAAACTTGAACGTGGCAAGCTCATAAGACAAACAAAATCTATTGACATAACCAACCTTAAAAACACCATAATACCTTCAAGTTAGAACTGAAGAACAGGTTCTCTGCTTTAGAAGGCCTAACATCGGAAGAAGTGGACATCTCTGAAGTTAACAGAAAAGTAACCAAAGCTCTTATGGAAACAGCAACAAAATTAGCTGGGTCTAAGAACAAGTTGCATGTGAACAAATTATCAGGAAAAACCAAAATGTTGATGCAAAAAAGAAGAGAGATGAGGACAACTAAAGAAGATGTGACTTCCAAAGTGGAATATATAGAGCTATGCAAGACAGTAAGAAAAAGTATCACTGAAGACGTAAGGAAATTCAACTGTGAACTAGTGAGGAAAGCAATTGAAAACAACCAAAGCCTAAAGATAGCAAAGGGACATCTGAGTAAGGGAAGAAAACAGATTATGGCACTGAGAAAAGAAGATGGTTCTGTAACAAGAAATAGAGGCGAAATTTTGACAAGAGTGAAAGATTTCTACTCCAAATTATATGAAAGGGATGATATATGCACTCCAGACATCATGAAAGATACCAGTACCAGAGTTCCTCCAGTCCTTCCAGCAGAAGTTGCACATGCAATCAAGAACATGACGCGAGGAAAAGCTCCAGGAGAAGATGGAATTACTGTAGACATCATACAAGAAGCAAGTGGAGAAATCGAAACAGTACTCGCCCAAATTTTCACTCGATGCCTTAATGAAGGAAAGATTCCTGAGGATTGGAACAACGCTACAATGATCCTGCTACATAAGAAAGGTGACATTGAGGATCTCGGAAACTACAGACCTATCAGCCTCCTATCAGTAGTTTATAAAATCTTCACTAAAGTTCTTTCACACCGCTTGAAGGTAACACTGGACATGGCTCAACCGAGAGAACAAGCTGGATTCAGGAGTGGCTACAGCACAATAGATCATATCCACGTGCTGAGAGAACTAATTGAAAGAGCGAGGGAATATGAACTTCCATTGTGCATGGCTTTTATTGATTATGAAAAAGCCTTTGATTCGGTGAAACCATCAGCAGTTACAATGGCTCTGAAAACCTGCGGTATTGAAGATGCATACATTAATATTATTAATAACATCTATGAAAATGCAAGTGCAAAGATTAGGCTGTTTGAAAATACAACACACGTAAAAATTGGAAAGGGAGTGAGACAAGGTGACACCATATCTCCGAAGCTCTTTAATGCCACATTGGAGGGTGTTTTTCAGTCGCTGAGCTGGGAAAACAAGGGGATAAAGATTAATGGAGATTATCTAACCCACCTTCGTTTTGCTGATGACGTAGTCATTTTTGCAACTACCCCATCAGAGCTGCAGAGTATGATCCAGGAACTTGCTGACAAGAGTAAAGAAGTGGGATTAAAAATGAACTTTCAGAAGACAAAAGTGATGTTCAATGCTTTTACAAGAAATGAAGATTTATCGATTGATGGAGAAAAGCTGGAGATAACAGACACGTACGTTTATCTTGGACAGCAGATATCAAGTGAGGGTCACATTGATGAAGAAATTAATCGGCGTACAAAACTTGCCTGGAGAGCTTTGGAAGAAACAGCATAATTTTCAAGAGCAATATGCCATTATGTCTTAAAAGAAAAGTGTTTGATCAATGCATCCTTCCAGTGCTTACGTATGGTGCAGAGACGTGGACCTTAACTAAAAGAGACATACAAAGGCTGCAGACAACTCAAAGAAGCATGGAGAGGTGCATGCTTGGTGTAACCAGGAGAGATAAGAAGAGGAACTCGTGGATCCGAAAAATGACAAGAGTGGAAGACATCATGATCAGAGTTAAATCCCTGAAATGGCAATGGGCTGGACATACTGCCAGAAGGACAGATCATCGATGGACAGCCGAAATTCTAGATTGGATTCAAGGGACAGGAAAAAGACCCAGAAGAAGACCACATGGGAGATGGGTGGATGAAATTCGAAAGTATGCAGGGGTGACATGGAGGAGACTGGCACAAGACAGACCGTTGTGGAGGAAACTTGGGGAGACCTTCGTCCAGCAGTGGATTGATAATGGTTGACAATGATGATGATGATGATGATATATATATATATATATATATATATATATATTTTCACTCGATGCCTTAATGAAGGGAAGATTCCTGAGGATTGGAACAATGCTACAATGATCCTGCTACATAAGAAAGGTGACATTGAGGATCTCAGGAACTACAGACCTATCAGCCTCCTATCAGTGGTTTATAAAATCTTCACTAAAGTTCTTTCACACCGCTTGAAGGTAACACTGGACATGGCTCAACCGAGAGAACAAGCTGGATTCAGGAGTGGCTACAGCACAATAGATCATATCCACGTACTGAGAGAACTGATTGAAAGAGCGAGGAATATGAACTTCCATTGTGCATGGCTTTTATCGATTATGAAAAAGCCTTTGATTCGGTGAAACCATCAGCAGTTACCACGGCTCTGAAATCCTGCGGTATTGAAGATGCATACATTAATATTATTAATAACATCTATGAAAATGCAAGTGCAAAAGATTCGGCTGTTTGAAAATACAACACACATAAAAATTGGAAAGGGAGTGAGACAAGGTGACACCATATCTCCGAAGCTCTTTAATGCCACATTGGAAAATGTCTTTCAATCACTGAACTGGGAAAACAAAGGGATAAAGATTAATGGAGATTATCTAACCCACCTTCGTTTTGCTGATGACGTAGTCATTTTTGCAACTACCCCATCAGAGCTGCAGAGTATGATCCAGGAACTTGCTGACAAGAGTAAAGAAGTGGGATTAAAAATGAACTTTCAGAAGACAAAAGTGATGTTCAATGCTTTTACAAGAAATGAAGATTTATCGATTGATGGAGAAAAACTGGAGATAACAGATACGTATGTTTATCTTGGACAGCAGATATCAAGTGAGGGTCACATTGATGAAGAAATTAATCGGCGTACAAAACTTGCCTGGAGAGCTTTTGGAAGAAACAGCATAATTTTCAAGAGCAATATGCCATTATGTCTTAAAAGAAAAGTGTTTGATCAATGCATCCTTCCAGTGCTTACGTATGGTGCAGAGACGTGGACCTTAACTAAAAGAGACATACAAAAGCTGCAGACAACTCAAAGAAGCATGGAGAGGTGCATGCTTGGTATAACCAGGAGAGATAAGAAGAGGAACTCGTGGATCCGAAAAATGACGAGAGTGGAAGACATCATGATCAGAGTTAAATCCCTGAAATGGCAATGGGCTGGACATACTGCCAGAAGGACAGACCATAGATGGACAGCCGAAATTTTAGATTGGATTCCAAGGGACAGGAAAAGACCCAGAAAAAGACCACATGGGAGATGGGTGGATGAAATTCGTAAATATGCGGGAGTGACATGGAGGAGACTGGCACAAGACAGACCGTTGTGGAGGAAACTTGGGAGACCTTCGTCCAGCAGTGGATTGATAATGGTTGACAATGATGATGATGATGATGATATATATATATATATATATTCTTACAATCTCCTCGCGGTCTTTTATTTCGCTGTTACGTTACATTTTTTCTGTTACCGCACGCATTTTCAGTGCTTTCCCAATAACAGCACCTCTCCTGACAATTACCTCGCGGACTTTTTTAAACGCAGCATCGTTTTTTTTTGTTTTTTTTTCCCTTTAGCGGTGTCCGCGTACCTAAATTTATAACTTTTTAATAGATAATCTTTGGATTATACAACAGAAATTACAGTATTTACTGCAAATTACGAAATTTCAAGTAAGACGAAAAGTAGGCGCCACGGCCCGAATTTTAGGCGCCTGGGCGACCTGGCGCCCGGGATTTGTCGAGCCCTGTTCATGCATGTAACTAACTCCTGAGAAAACTAAAAAATTATGGCATTCAGGAAGCAATTGAACATATATCTTTTTCTATTCAACTTTTCAGTTTGGTTAGCAGGAATAAATGATGATGTTTATAGAGTTAAAAAAAGAATTAACATAATTTTTGAGCTAAGAACCACAGCTCTTATGCTAAAAAACACTACAAATTGCCCTCACTGTGGCTGTTACTCTTATGTGGCCCTTATTGTGAATTTTTTCTCTAAACAATTGCTCAGCAGCAGCAATTGAAATTTTTAGTTGTTAATTTTATGTATTTTCTAACCGGAAACTGCATTGTTTTGTAGATTTCTGTTGAATAACGAATGTACAGTAATTTTTGGGCAATTCAAATAATGTTTTGGGAAATCTTTGAAATTGAAAAAGCATTGCAACAAATGAAAAATAATAAAACTTCTGAAGAAGATGGTATTACAATTAAAATGATTAAAGAAGGTGGTGAAACCATGAAACAAGAACTAAAAATTCTTTTTAATGAATGTATTACATATGAATTAATTCCTCAAATGTGGAATAATGTAAATAAATATCTTATTACAAAAAAAAAAAAATAAGATAAAAGCAAACTAGAAAACTATAGACCCATAAGCTTGTTGTCTCACATATCTAAACTATTTACAAGAATCATTACAAACAAATTAGAAGACAAATTTGATTTCATACAACCCCCAAATAAGCTGGCTTTAGAACAAATTTTAGTGCAATAGATCATATACAAACAATAAGCGTTCTTATTGAAAAACGCAGCAAATACAAGATCCATTTACGTTTGGCATTTAAAAAGCTTTCGATAGCATAAAAACTGCATCAATATTAGATGCCCTGAAAAATTACGGTTGAACAACCTTATATAAATTTAATCAAGTATATGTACCAGAATGCAACATCTGATATTATCCTAAATGAAAAAAGTGGAAAGTTTAAAATAAATAGAAGAATAAGACAAGGAGATACTATCTTGCCAAAGATACATTAACTCTGGAACACGTAATGAGCAAATTAAATTTGTTAGAAAAGGGGATCAACATAAATGGAGCAAGGTTGAACAATTTAAGATTTGTAGACGACATAGTCCTTGTTTCAAAAAATAAAAAAGAATTAAAAGAAATGATAGAAGAACTAACAGATTTATAAAAAAATTGGATTAGAAATCAATATTGACAAAACAAAAATAATGTCAAACCAACTTAATAATAGCAAAGCACAAGAAAATATCAGAATGAATGATAGAGAAATAGAATATGTGGAAGATACATATACCTAGGAAAACTAATTACCACAAAGAAACAGAGAATTATGGAAGAAATTGACAGAAGAATAAAAATGGGGTGGATAGCTTTTGGGAAGTTAAAGATTTTATGTAATAAAATAAAGCCGGAAACAAAGCAAAACTTTTCAATCAATGTATAATGCTCATTATGACATATGACGCTGAAACCTGGCCTATCAAGAAAAGCATCTTAGACAAATTGCAAAAGACACTATGTAAAATGGAAAGATCCCTACTAAATATAAGACTTCAGGATAAAGTAAAGAATACAGATATAAGATCCAGAACAAAATTTTTACACGTGGGTAAAGAGATACTCAATTTAAAATGGAAATAGTCTGGCCATATAACAAGAATGGAAAATGAGAGATGGACTAAAATAATAACAGAATGGAGACCATATAAAGGAAAGTGAGGAGTAGGAAAACCAGAAGGAAGATGGATGGATGATATAAATAAAACTATAGGAAAGCTGTGAAATAGACAAGACAGGAACATTTGGGAAGAGATGAGAAAAATCTATAGCCTCAATTGGCTATAAAAAGTGTTGGAAGAATATTAATTAATAGCAATAAGGCTGCTAATGCTAAATTGCATAAAAAAATTTTCCATACAGTACTTAAAAATTAAGGTCATTGGGATAAAGCATGTAACTCAATATTTTGCATAGAGCAAATTTTATTATATGAAACATTATTTAATCATTATATGAACATATTCCAATCATAGTAAAAATGTTAGTTGCTCTGTTGGAAGTAAAATATGTTACTGAGTTTGATGAATAATATAATCATTGCCCATGAGGAATTCTGTTCTATAATATCCTTTCTTCGTAAAATTTAATATAATCATGGGCTGTATGGAGGATGGAGTAGAATCTCAAACCCTTCCAAAATTCATGTTGTTCTTAGTGGGTGATTCTAGAAGTGTGACCTGGGGCATTATCTACTTGCAGCAATGCCCACTTCTTATATATGAGTGCTGGATAACATTGACATAGAACATCATGGACCCAATGCAGTTGTTTGGCTTAGAGGTTTCTGTCCATAGCTTGACCATCTGGCACAAGTTTCCAGTACACAGGACCCTCACCATTCCACCAAATGCACATCATGACTTTCTTCTCAAACTGCCCTCTTTTCACCGTTGGCCGTGCTTACTGGAGTGGCCCACTGCCCTATGGTTCTCGATGATAGGATGACATAGGAATATCCACTTTTTATCGCCTGTGATAATATGATGCCAAAACCTATCGCCCCATGGATTCGACAGTAATCTACAACAAAGAGCAACATGTGTCAGTGCATGGAAAAATGATTCAATGGCTCCTGCAGAAGAAACCAAGCTGGTGTGAGTGATGAACAATAGTGGATTGTAAAGATCCCATCTCAGAGCTGCCAACTGTCATGTGCTGGTACTGGGGTTCACTGTCAAAGTTTTAACCAGGACGTCAGTGTTGGTGATCGTTAGATGTCCAAACCTTGGCTGGTCTTCAAGACTGGTGTCTCCAGCATTGAAGTGCTGGAACCATTTTTGTGCACTGCTGCTGTCCTTTGTTTTCATACCTTCAGCTGCACAAATATTTCCTGCTACTGCTGTCACATTTAACTCTTTTTTTCCAAAAAGGATGTAGGAAAACACCCAAATAACCCATTTATTGACATCCATGCTCTGCTCACCTGATAATGCAATATGGCACCATGCCAAATGCACATCATCAGCCTTGTGTGTTCCACATCTTCATGGTACCCAGTCGTTGCTGGCACACATTTCACACAGGAATAGGAATAGGGACCCAACATTATGTGTAACTCAGGGATCGCATTCGTCCTAAAATTCCTAAAATTCCTAATATTTTGTGACCCTCCTTAAATTCCTAAAATTAGACCTAAAATTTGCTATTCATCCTAAAATTTTCGTAAGCTTATTTTTATTAAAAACAACCGTTATTAACGCCAATAAATTTACCATTACGGTAAGGTAAAAAGACCTGTTATTGTAGAAACACAGCCTATATGCTGTGCTGCTGAAGGGAGGGAAAAATGACGCCATCGAGATGCACTTGCTTCGGGGCGGGCGTTCCATTTTTTGCCTTCGAACAGTTTTCGAGAGTAACAAGAGATCTAAGGAAAAGGGGAGGGGGTCATTTTCACCCCTGGTTTGCGCTTTGCAGACGAACTCCGTGGCACGCAGAAGATCGTACTTTATTTTTGTACATGCCTTGTGGAACCTCCTCTTTCTGCTGATGTTTTGTTATTGTAAACCGCAGGTGGGTGGAAGCAAAGAGGAAACATGTGGTCTTTTTCCGTAACCTCCGGTAATGACGATGGGATGGTAGCTGAGTTATCTTGGCAGGCAGTAGAGCACGTGATCATTGACCTTCGATCATGCGTCGGCGACAGCGACCTTCGATGCGCAATATATCTCGGCTCCGACTCGCTTTGACTGAACTTGCGTGAGATGCGTATGATAGTTTCTGGTTTTACGTCTTTTATGGTGTTCTCTGTGCAGGTTCAGTTCTCTAGTGGTGACCTGCTTTTTTTTTTTTTTTTTTTTTCATATCTTCTGACATCCTCGCAGCCAAATTTCGGGAAGTTGTCTGGTTTTGCAATATTGGAACGTGTTTTTGTACTTCCCTTTCATTTTCTGGTTAGTAATACAAGTGTTTAAGATGCCTAAATCCAAAACGAAATTTCAAGATGCGTGGCTCGCCAAAGAATTGGACGGAGTGAAGTTGAAAGAATGGTGTTCTGCAACTGAAACAATATTTTCTGCTAAGTGTATATTGTGTTCAGAAATTTTCAATATTTCTAATAGTGGCTTTTCACAAGTAAAAGCGCATCATAAAGGAAAAAAAGTTCCCATAACAAGAAATTCCCATAACAATAAATTTGTTAAATAGTGTTAAGTGATTCACATAAATTTTATAAAGAGTATGTTGATAAGCTGAAGGAAGAACAATCAAAAAAGGTAAAAGAAAGGAAGCAGAAAGAGAGGGAAAATAAGGAAAAGCAGCTAGAGAAAAAAAGAAAAGCTGAGTTTGATGACAAAATAAAAGAAAATGATGCAGAAATAAATAGGCTTAAAAAAGATAAAGAAGCCTCCCTAGCAGTAATTCAAGAGGGAACAGAAAGAATGCGAAAAGCTGTAGAAAAACAAAATACTGTTGAAATAGCAGTTGCCTCTAACTTGATCATACAAGGTTCAGCTGAAATAAAGAAAACAAAGTAAATTAGTTGTGGTGGAAGCAGAAAAAGATAGGCGTATCAGGAAAAGGTTAAAACAATAATATGAAAAAAGTAATTCAGTGAACAATTGTACATAGTTCTTGGTTTTCAATTACCTTTTTAGGATATTATAATTTAATGTGAAACCTGAAAACTTTCTGTGAAAATCGTGAATTGCTTCTGGTTAAACAGCATATTAATGTTCAAAGTGAAACTTGAATGTGGTAAATATACTTGAATATGATAATAACACGTGAAAAGATAAGAACTGAACATTAGAAGTAAATCATACTTAAACTTTAGACATTAGACGTTATGCAAAAAATTTGGGTGTGAACTTCGACCATATATACTAATGGACTGCGCATTGGCAATAGCTGCATCAAAGCCGCCATGGCTCAAACATTGGGCACGTCATCATCAGACTCCAAATTTCGTGTAAAAATGCTGTTATGATTACTAATTTACATTGCAGAACTTCAGTGTTTTCGTGTATTATGTGAATGCGCCTCATATATAATAATGAAAACTCTTCAGGTAAGTTTACTTATGAGCTATATACATGCATGAACGGGTTGTTTACATTTTGTGATTTATAATGTGATGAACATTTGCGAAGAATTTGGAACATGCATTCCATTTTTTTCTTAAGTTACTGTATTTTTATATCAATAGCTGCAAGTTTCTGGTTAAGTAATTGAACTTTATTGACTTAGGTATTTAATTCGTTTCTTACCCATGAAAAATCATAGAACTTTCTTTACTATATCGCTCAGAGCAACCATAAGCACAGCAGGTGTAACCCATCTTTTTGACTGTTGTCATGTGATTTTATGTTGGAGCCAGAAATTTTGATGTCATGCGCAGTCTATCAGTATATATGGTTGAAGGGTGTGAAGCAAACTCTTTACAATGTATACAAAGTTGTTTTACTAGATGTATACAAATATACATCTAGTTTTTATTGAAATACAATCCTAAAATTTTCCTAAAATTTTTCTAAAAATTCTAAAATTCCTAAAATTCCAACCTAAAATTTTCCAGAAGTATGCTATGATCCCTGGTGTAACTCAAACAGGACAAACTTTTGACTCACCCTATTAGCATTAAAAATATAGAGAAAGTTCGAATAGGGATCCAAGTATGTTATCATGTTATTTGCTGAAGCACCTAAACAATGGTTAACAAATTACAAAATTTTGAGGTATAGCACTTATGCTGGTGGGGCTTTTATAGCAAATTGGTTTGTTGAATACCAATATTTTTCAGGCGAAACACTTACGTATATAAGGGATTTTCCCCAAAAATTCTGATAGGTGTTATCTTTTCTGCACTACATGTCATGGGCAGCTTGCCAGATGAGGCAAGTGAGGTGCCACCTCACCAGAAATTTTTTGCCCATGAAGAAAGTTTTTACATATGTAAGATACAATACATCTTTAATTGTGCATGCTAAATGAAACCCTGAAATTCTCACTGTGATTTGTAAATTTGTTAAAAAAGGCTTCAACCAGAGAATGAATCCTCAATTTATGAGCCTTAAATTTATGAAGTTTAAATACTATTTTTGCAAACAGGTTGAACCCAGCATATGATAAGCACCTAGAGAGGCGATCATCTTAGTTGTCTCTGTTGCAACAGACAGGAGACGGTGCGGAGGTGAAAAAAACAACAGTTTTCCAGACTTTCTTTACCAATTCCGGGGTGAAACTGGAACACCGTTTAAAATCGACTGGTATCTGTGTTTCTATTGGAGGAACGCGAGGATTTTGTTCAATGGGACTGGGCAGATCAGAGCTTGGCAAAGTGGTTACTCAGGTGGCAATGTGGTTACTCAGGTGGCAATAGAATATGCCTCAGTCAGTGAGAGCACATCTATTTTTATAGTGTATTATCCACACAGCTTTTTTGTCAAAGTGTGCACTGTATTCTGTATTTGAGTGCTGACTTTTTGGAATGTGTTTCTGGTTAGGTTAGAAATGTGCAAGTTTTTCTTTCTTAGTATTATTACTCAAAAATTTTGATTTATTAGTAATAATAAAAATAATTATTTTAGAATTGAACTGATTAATAAAAAGTAAATTGAATGCATTCTGGTGGGGAAAAACAAATTTTACAGGCAGTCACCTGTTCTGATTTCTACCATGTTTAAGTTACATGACCTGTTTTGACAATTTATATGGAAATGTGCTTCCAGCTTAATTTCTCATAGACATCGTTCCCATGGGTAAGAGCCTTAATTTGTGGCCCGCTGGCCTTAAATGTGATCTAAATGAAGAGTGCACCCTTGCAAACAGACATGTTGCTTTTATTCTGGACTCAGAAACATTTTTTGAGAAAAGTAATTCTTCCATTAAAATTATTTCCTTTGAATTTTTAGAGAAGTGAACATTTGATTGGTGTTGTGAGTGATGCAATAACAACTCATTAATTATCGCTGATAAAGAAATTAAGTACAAAATGTGCATTTGTGCTCAGGAAGGATGATATAAAGCAAAACGGGTTAACCATTCTTCCTCCCCCCATAAAATATATATTTCCCCCTCTGAAACTGTTTCCAATGTTTTAAGTCTACCTCTCTCCCCTCTGCCGTGCTTGATATCTTCCTATGCTTTTTGTTGCACTATCGTCAAGTAATATATAGAGATATAAAATATACATAAGTACAGTATATATATATTTACATCAAATCGCTTCTCTACAAAATTTGGTTTTACTTATTTTTCATACATATATGTTATGGGCTGGGTCTTTGCCTCACCAACATTTTACTCACATGAGCCACCAGTGCTACATGTGTGTGTGTGTGTGTGCAGAGGCGGAGCTAAAGGAGGGCATCAGGGGCACATGCCCCGGGTGTCCACGATAGGGGCGTGCTGAGCCTTGCAACATGGAGAGACGAGACGTCAGATGCTCATTAATCCTTACGTGTTTTTGAATTACACTTCAAATTCCATGATGTATAAAAATTTTGAATCAAAAGCGTGTTATGGCTCAAGCACAGTAGTTGTAAACTTTGGTAAAATATACCGCCTTCACAACTATACAAATAAGATCACTGAGCTTATTCATACAGTAAAGTAAAGGCTGCTCAGTTTAGGATGCTGTAATTTTCATACTCTGCTCTCTGGCTGGGACCGCTCCAAAACAATTGTTCTGTCAGTGACATCACGTGTCCTCCCTCATTGCTTCAAAATTTCCGACTATCACCATGGTGTGATTGCCATACACTGTGGCTATCACCTACTGGCTACCACCGTAGGTGAAGATGGGTACTGTCGTGTATGCTGTTGTTGATGTCCTCTTGTACTTGGCACAGCAAGGAAGTGCTCTATGTGGATCAGACAAAGAAAGATTTCAACTAGGAAGTCTTCGAAGTAGAACATTTTTGTATGCCATTGAATTTGTTTCTCAATGCCATCCTCCACTTAAGAAACATTTGGAGCGCCACAAAAGAGGCCAAGTTAGTGACTTCTCTCATGAAATTCAGGATGAGTTCTTGGACATCATTGCTGATAAGATAAGGCAACAAATTGTAGATATCTCAGAAACAAAATTCTAGATGACATCCGACACTCAACATTAGTCATACTCATAAAGATCAGATATTTCAGGTAATAAGTTATGTGAAGATGGGGGAAGAAGGTCCTTAGATCATAGAGAGTTTCGTTGATTTTTTTAGTCAGTGAAAAAGAAGGTGAAACTTTTGTTGAAGCAATAGTCAGAAAATTGGAAAACGATGGTTTAGTTCTCGCAAACTGCAGAGGACAGTCGTATGACAATGAAGTTCACATGGCAGGAAGGTGCAAGGAGGTTCCACTTAGCTATTGAGTACAAGAGGACATTCAAGCATGCATCCTTAAACAACATGCTCTTGCATTTTTCTTGCTATGTGCAGCTCACTATCTTTATCAAGCAGTAGTTCAAGCTGCTAATGTAAATCCAGACGCAGATACTTACTTTCGAGTTCTCCACTGTTTCCACTTATTTTTTGTGTCTTCAATAGCTAGGTGGGAAATATTACAGTAGCATGCTAAAAAGTCCCTCGAATCTCGATCTAAGACAAAGTGGTCCACAAAGGTAGAAGCTGTCAGAAGTGAAAGAAAGACAAGGTGTCCACTGTCCACAAAGATAGAAGCTGTTCCAATGAAAGATGTTTTAGTAAGCTGAAGCATATCAAAACATATCTGCGGAGCACAACTGGCCAACAGAGATTAACAATTTAAGTATGATCTCCATAGAACATGAGTTTGCATCAAAAAATTTTTATGATGATATCATAAAGGCATTTGCTGCCAGAAAAGCTAGAAAAGTTAAGCTGTAGACTGTCCCTGTATTTAAAAAACTGGGCTTCATCTTAAATTGTAATGTACAGCTGTATTCAAATGTTTAAATGTTTATGTCATACAAATGTTTAAAATGTAAAACTCAAAGGTTTGTGTATTGAATAAAAAATAGTTTGTATATTGAATTAAGTATTATTTTAGTGAACAATGTATTAATGATACAGCTGTTTATTTAAAAACAAAGTGATAGAACAGTGTGTTGAAAGACTAGTTAACCAGTTTTTGAACACGGGAAACTTATTAATTGGTTAAGACTAAAATATTAAATTAATTATTATTTTTACTGTAAAAGAGCTCTTGATTTTATTAACTGTTAAGATTCATTCAAAGAAATTAGTGGTTTAAGAATAAACTGGCAGCCCCAGTGGCACAGTGGTCTAAGCACTAGCTTATGATCATTTGTTGTTGTGGGTCTGGGTTCGAGTCCAGTGAGGCATGGATGCTGTGCTTATCTTACTGCATTAGCTCCCTCCCTTCCCTGGAACCAGTTGTCCTAAATTAAGGACGGGCGAATGCTTATAGCTCATTGAATTGCTTAGTGTTCGTTAAACCTCCAAAAAAAAAATAGAAAATAAACTGATAGTTTCTTTAATAAGTTGTTTGTGCTCAATATCACAAAACCACATGATTGTTACGATATCAAAAAAGGAGTTTTATTCATTTTGAACCTCGAAAAAACAAAACTGCAGATCAGGTGCAATTGTAAAATTTAACGAAATGCTAGCAGATGTAATCTCAAAAATTTAAAAATAAATTTTAGTTAATATGTTGTTGATGAAGGAAGGGTGAGGAGAGTGGGGGGTACCAAACTCTGCTTTGCCCATGGTGAAAGAAATCCTAGCTCCACCTCGTGTGTGTGTGTGTGTGTGTGTGTGTGTGTGTGTGTGTGTGTGTGTGTGTGTGTGTTGTCTTGCTTTAACACTGCAGAATTGATGTACTTGATTACCAACTGCAGACAAATTAAAATTGGTATTTCTATGAAGTCTAATCAAAACTCTTCTGTTGAGAGGTATTTAGAAAATTGTTCTTTAAAGATATGTGCTTTAGCAAATTTAGGCAAAATTATAAAGTATTTAAAAGTTCAAAAATTAGAATAACTCTGAATTCGTATTTAAAGAAGCATAGCTTCTGCTTTGCATTAAACTTTAGATTCTTAAGAAGTTTTTTGTGATTAATGGTGAAGAAACAAGATGTAGTGAGAGTTCTCTGAGTAAACATACGTTCTGTAGCCAAACATTATTCTAATCACTCAGAAAAAATCACAGCCAAGGTAATTTCCCAAACTTTAAGATTCACTTATGATTTAGGCAATGATATCAATGTGTGTTCTTATTCTCTTTGTTATAATGGAACTTGGTGAGCCTGTGGCAATATTATATCAATCAGAAAATCTCCAGGATAAGCTTACTTAAAAAAATATGTATCACATTTTGAATATGTTCTACAGCTGAAGCATAAGTTTCAAACATGTGGTATTTTAATTGGGCTACACATTTGAAACCCATCATTCAGGACTGAAATCTCCAGCAATCAAAATACATATTTAAAATCACTATTATACATAATAATAGCCAGCAAGTTCCAATGTTCTAAAGACATGATTAAACTACCCATAATTTTAGCAAGTTCCAATATCCTTATGATTAAACAACCCATGATTTTGAGACCAGATATGAGATGAACACAGATCAAATGTTTTGTAAATCTGTAAAGTAAGAGCTATTCCTATGCATCACAAATGCTCTTTCCTATTTGTAGACCACATGACTAAAAGCTGTAATATTTGTTTTAAAAGAGAAGAAAAGGAGCATACAAAATTTTGCAAGAATTTGTGTCACATAGGAAAGTCCAACCCATGTAGATTAGCTAATCGACAGAAAACTTTTATTTTGTGGAATAAACATGAGAAAGCCTGGTGACAGAATTTTTTATAATTTCTTTTGTAACAGACAAAAATATGTACATGTAACATGAAATATTTTGTGTATGGGCAGTTAAAAAAACAAGAAAGATGACACCAAATTTTTGGTTGTAATTAGCATGTCATGCGAATTTTTTCCAATGTAAATAAAATATTTCAAAGTTATTCATAGTCAATGGAATTGGTTAGAGAAACAAAAAACAATCCAGATTTCTACAATTAATAAAATATCCAGAAATAGAAACAGCTATTTACTCCCATTAGTGGCTGAAAAGTATGATACAAGTGTTAACAACTGGTACACAAAAAGTTTCTCATAGCAGATAGAAGATATTGAAGACAGAGATATTCAAATCATACTGTTAAAAGACGAAATACATAAGGAAACATGATATAACTCTACACCCCTAGCAGAAGAATTTTGCATAACAAAAAAGTTGAAAATATGCAAAAAGTATTCTTCATAGCAAAAGCTATGGTAAAGAAAAATGATTTTTCAAATACATTTCTGAAAGCAAAGATAGCGAGAAAAAGGTTTTGACATTTATGCTCCTAATGGGTAAGCTGTGAATTGTGTAAAGAGGTAATAGTCTCTATCTTTATTGCAGTGAATTGCATACAGTAAGAAAAATAAAATTTCCAATAGAGTTTTTAAAAGCAAAGATACAGCTACAAACAGAAGTACATAAACACCACCTAGTGAAAGAACTGTGAACTACAAAAATTTCAACAAGTACAAGCCTAAAGTGTTCTGCAAGGTAAATAGTATCTGGTGATAAAAGAATTTTCTAAATCAGATGTTTAGAAGCTAAGATATCGAGAAAAATATATTAAACATTTGGGCCGCTAGCAGAGAAATTGTGCATTATTTTGGGAAGGCAATACACACAAAATGTTTTCATAGTTAGTAGTATCTGACAGAGGAAGAATTTGTTCAATCGGGTTTTTAGTCCTGCAGATATTGCTGCATACATATACTGTAAATGGAAACATGAACTTACGCCCTCTAGTGGCACACTTGTGCATTAAAAATATTTAAAATTATATGCAGAATGTTTTGCATCAGAAATTCTGTCTGATAAATAATTTTTCAAATTAGACTCTTAAAAGCAGAGATATCAACAAAAATAAAATATGCATCTATGCCCCTGGCAGAAAAACTATGCAGTGTTTTAGAAAGGTATTCTCAAAAGGTTTTCTAAGGTGAGTGCATTGGTTCATGATGGAATTTTGAAATCAAGTTTCCAGAAGTGCAGATACTGCTGCAAATACATCTGAAACAGAAATAAGCACTTACGTCTCCTGATGGCCAAATCATTCTTTACCAAATATTAGAAATTATATGTAGAACATTTCCCACCAGGAGCAGTATCCGATGTAGAATGAGTTTTTCAAATAGGACTTTTAGGAGCAGGGATATCGAGGAAATTGCAATTTACTTTTATGTTCCCTAGCAGAAAATCTAGGTGTTACTTAAAAACGAGACTTTCCCAAAAAATAGCCTTCGCTATAAAAATGCCATTGAAAGGAAGAAAGAATATTTTCAATCAGATATTTAGAAGCAATTATATTGAATAAAATGTATCTGGAATTCGATAGCACCTGCATTTATGTCCTGTAATAGTGAAGTTATGCATCGGGAAAAAACTGAAAAATAAGGATTGTGGTTCTCACATTTCAAGCTTTCCAATGCAAAAATAATTTTTCAAATCAGACTAATAGTTGCAGAGATGTGGTTTCCACAGATGGACAAATGGATGGATGAAGTGATATGATCATAAGAACCTACTATTTTACAAAAGACGTGATATTATAATAAGCATGTACTTTTTTTGCAAAAGACATGCTAATAACAGCCATCAACCACAGAACATAGACTCCCTTATTTTTTCTGTGTTACAAATCTCTCAGACAGCTTAGTTAACCCTGATTATGATTTCATATTGCCAAACAATTTTTGTAGTAATTATTCAAAATTTCATTATCTCTACCAGGGACGTATATAGAATTTTTTTTTGGGGGGGGGGGGGGCAACCGAAAACGAAAGTGTTTAAAATCAATCAGGACAAAACAAAAGTTAATGAAAAACAGAAGTAAAAGTTAAAGCATCATTTTCTATTGTAAATTGATGCATTTTTTAGTAAATTAAAACATTTTTGTTAATGCAAGTCTCATTTTAACAAAGAAATGAAACACTTTTGGGGAGGGCAAGGTGTTTCATTTGGCTCCCCTTGCCCCCCTCCCTTCCCCCAACTTTGCCACTAGAGGGGGTAAATGCAGATCCTATCAAATTCAATATACATTTTATTTCATTTATTTTCTTCTAAATATCCGATTGAAAAAATTATTTTTCCTTCCGATGCTATTTGTATCTATTACTATTTTAGTTACAATCTCATTTTCAAGTAATGCGTAGATTTTCCGCTAGGTGGTGTAAAGGTAAACAGCAGTTTTCCACGATGTCTCCGCTTCTAAAAGTCCGATTTGAAAAATTCTTCCTGCATCAGATACAGTTCCTAATGGGGAATGTTTTGCATATAATTTCTCATTTTTGGTAAAGAATGGTTTGGCCACCAAAGGGGCGTAAGTGTTTATTTCAACTTCTAATGTACGTTATTTGCAACAAAATTTGAGCTTCTGGGTGGGAACTCGATTGAAAAAAATATTTTGTGAACCGATACTGCTCTCTTTGTATAATCTTTTAAGAATATCTTCTGTTTAAAATAATTTATAGATTTTCCACCGGGGGCATAGATGCATATCTTATTTTTGTCGATATCTCTGTTTCTATGAATCTGGTTTGAAAAATTCTTTCTTTGTTGGAGAGCATTTTTGGGGCAAAATGTTTCTCTTATAATTTAAAAATTTTCTTAACCCACAAGTGTGCCACTAGAGGGCATAAGTTCACGCTTCCATTTTACAGAAAAATCTGTGGGACTTTAAACCCAATTAAAAAAATCTTTTTCGATCAGATGCTGCTAACTAAGAAAACTCCTTGTGTTTATTTTCTTCCCAAAATAATGCACAATTTTGCCGCTAGGGGGCACAAATATTTAATCTATTTTTCTCAAAATCTGTACTTCTGAATGTCAGATTTAAAAAATTCTTTTAACACCAGATACCATTTACCTTATGGAACATTTTAGGTTTGTATTTGAGGAGTTTTGTAGTTCACAGTTCTGCCGCTAGGTGGTGCTTGTGTAGTTTGCTATAATAAGAATATTCTCTTTAAATAATGCACAATTTCCCCCTAGGGGGTGTAAAAGTCAAAACCTTTTTCTTGCTATTTCTGCTTCCATGAGATGTATTTGAAAAGTTCTTTTTCCTTAACATTTTGCCACGAAGAATACATTTCACCTATTTTCAACTTTTCCGTTATGCAAATTTTTTTCGCTAGAAGACATGGAGTTAGACCATGTTTTCTTCTAGATCTCTTTTTTTAACTGTTCGATTTGAAAATCTCTGTCTCTGATACCTTCCTTCTGCTGTGAGAAACTTTTTTTATGTACCATTTGGTAATTTTTGTAGCATATATTTTTTTTTTTTAGCTTATTGGTAGCTGATTTTTTTTTTTTTTTTTTTTTTTTTTTTTGTGGCCTATTTTGACTTTTACTGAAATTTGCTAATGAATACTTTATGTAAAAATCTGCCATAAAATCAGATTGCTTTCTAATATCAGTAACTTAAATGTAGTTGTTCCTTGGTATTTTTTGATGAGCTAACTAATCGCTTTCCATCTACTATAATTAGTTTTCTAATCCTGCCCAGTTAAATTGCCTTGATCACAGATGAATGCAACTGTACACATAGCCCTTGAATGTAAGGTTTTCGCATTATTCTTTTTCATTTCATTTTGGAAATTTTTGTGCATGTTTTGTTTGCTGGTGAGTACAACTTTAAATAATAGCTAGAACATCAGTATTATGTTGAAAATTCCTTCCCTAAATAAAATATAACTCAAATTCTTGCTCCATGAATATTTGTTTAAAAAATAATAATCCCTTTGTTCCTTTGAAAAAGTTTAAAATATTTTACTTTTCCTTGTCCATAAATTTCCAATGTAAGCATTATTTAAAAATAATTAAATATAAATAGTGTTTTATATATTGATTGTGTGGTATATGAAAGCATCTCAAGAGTAATGCCACATTTATGTTCTAACTATAGATTTTATACCTATATATTTTTGAGTTTTATATTTTTTTTTCTGTAATTTGCTTTCAGAAATTGAACTGAAGCCAAAGTAGAAAAATAAATTTTTCTCAAAATCAGTACGGTATAGTATAATGTACATAAAAGTTTTGTAGAAATTAAACCTGGTTACATTTTCAGTGACAGTTTTGGTATTTCAGTATTTATCTATGATTCTAAGCTTCTTATTAGCTGCAGCAGACATCATTTTCAACATTCTGCATTCTGTATTAAGTTTGCTCAAGCATGTAGGGAGTTGTTTGTTGTAGATTACAGGTTGAACAGACCTATGGTTTCATTATATTTTAAGTAGGAGCATTTGGATCTTGTGTCCTGGAAAAAAGTCCGAAAATCCTGGAAATGCCCTGGAAAAGTCCTGGAATTCTGTGATTGAAAAATTATATGAACCATGTTAAATGTCTACGATCTTGGTTATTTAAAAACGAAAAATCTTTTGGTGAAGGGGAAGCAATCGTCCCAGAAGTTCCTCGCTGTGTCTGCCACTGATCGAGTGATTTGGTTGTCAATAACCAGTGACCAGAAGTAGAGCGCTACATGTAGCACTGCTACATTTACAGTAGTGTGGCAATTAGCATTGCTACAAATATATAAATGTAGCCGTAGCAGTAGCCTACTACAAAATAAAGTAGCTTGTAGCGGAAAATTATGTTACAAATCGTGCTACTTTAAAAATATATATATAAAAAATTTTTCTTCAAATCACATAAATTTCAGAATTTCCTGGAATGTTATTGGCTTGAACAGGGAGATTAAGTGTGCCCTACCCACAACCATGTAACTGACTCAACTAGCATTGTGAGAGTTAGCCAAATTGTTAACTGTAGATTATTATCATTGTGCTATTTACAGGGAAGTCTTCTCAATCAGCCTGAAAAAACAGCATGTATGAGATAATCTAGGTAACAATTGATGGCAACATCTACTGTAGCTGTAGTCCTGGGAAAGAGTAGGAGTACTGCCCGAAAATTTGACTTAAAATCTCCTTTATTCCCTTAAATTTGAAACATTTGTAATGAGATAATCTAGCCTGAAATATTTGCCACTGAATGTGATAAAATGTGTTACATATGATGATAAGAGCTAAGATGTAAATACAGTGATAAATTACTTGTGTAAGTTTCCTTGGTATTTAGCTTTGAATGCCATATATCATCATCATTGTCAACCATTATCAATCCACTGCTGGACGAAGGTCTCCCCAAGTTTCCTCCACAACGGTCTGTCTTGTGCCAGTCTCCTCCATGTCACCCCTGCATACTTTCGAATTTCATCCACCCATCTCCCATGTGGTCTTCTTCTGGGTCTTTTCCTGTCCCTTGGAATCCAATCTAAAATTTCGGCTGTCCATCGATGATCTGTCCTTCTGGCAGTATATCCAGCCCATTGCCATTTCAGGGATTTAACTCTGATCATGATGTCTTCCACTCTTGTCATTTTTCGGATCCACGTGTAAGTATGTACATATAAAGATCTTCAGAATTTGCACTTTTAACTTAAAACTAAATGTAAGAAAGATTAGCTAAAGAAAAGTAGCGAAATTACCTACTTTTCACAAATAATAGTGCAGCTAGCTACTTCACAGGAAATGTAGTTGTAGCTGTAGCAAGCTATTTTTTCAAGAATGTAGTTATAGCAGTAGCTAGCTACTTTTAGAAAACAGCTTTCTGATCACTGTCAATAACTAATACTAGTTTTCAGGTCATGATGGTCTAAATAACTAACACATTTTCAATTGCTAATACCAAGATTATGTAAATCATATTTAAATTTCAAAATTTCTCAATATCATAATAATATTTACATTACTGTGAGATCTAAATATTCTGAAAATGTACAGCAAATTCTGACTGTCTCAGTTGTATGCATTTGATAATTTGTATACTGAAATTTTTATATCGGTAGCTATGATTTAAACTGTACTTTCAGCAGAAATAACTTTGTAGTTTTCTTTCTCTTTAAAGATGGCTTTCACAACACAAAAAGATCTGTAAATTATCTATGCAATCAGTGATGAATGCTATGTCCAAAGAAGAAGAATTAGTCAAAGACAATTTGTTATTGTTCAGTAAGGTATGTGTATATTTCACTTCATTGTTGCTAACTTTTTTTATTCAGAATTTTATATTTCTTCCAGAAGTATAATAAATAAAATTTTTGATCATGCAACCATTCTAAATCATTATGATGCTTTTCATGGAGAACCTCTGAATCATTTGCAGTGCAGGAGAAAGGATTGAATCTTCTTACTTTTCTTTTAGAACAACAGCAAAAAAAAAGAAAGAAAAAAATATGTTCCCAGTCTGTTGTCATTACTTTTTTTACCATTATGTAAACAATTATACTGAGCCGCAAGCCACCTATTTTTCTTATGAACACCTGTTTTCTCAGTTAAACAATGTGAAGAAATATTCTTCTCATAATACATGGCCAATACGTCATGATATAATCAACACAGAAACCAGTCAATTCAGCGATGTCTGATTGTTGTGTTGATTATATCCTAACCGTTTCTTCAGGTTTACCACGCACAAAGATTAAATTATTTTTCTGTTTGCAGCCATTCTATGGTGACAGGTGTGATATTTGGACTATTACTTAAGTGTAATAATAATTTGTATGATGGCAAATTTAACTTTGAAATATATTCCAATTATTTACATATGCTCCTCTACTTTATTACTTTCAATTCAAGTCATAATGGGTTTGTGTTAATTATAGTTATTGCTGTGATGGGTGTGACTCTTCTGTGATATAACTTTCCATAACTGTTCATTTATTTGAAAAACTCTGTGAATTAAGTAATAATACAGCACTAAAATATTTTTCCCCTTTTTAAGCATAGTCAAGTTAACAAATCTATACTGTTTAGCAAATTAATTTGTTATTGCAATACCATAAATTAAAATTATGAAGTTTGTGATGGTGTGACAATTGTGTGACGGGTGTGATATTGTGCACTTCAATGTGCATGAAGCTTTGTAGGTGATAATTATATATATGCAAGAGGTGCAAAAATGAATTTCTACTGCCAACAATATGTACTTGATTAGAATTAGTGACCAATAAAAGATAGAAATTATGTAATATTTATAGTATATATAAATATACAGTACATATATATGTGTGTACCAAAATGAATGAGAATGTGTGGATATTCATTTAAAAATTAAAAATAATTTACTACTTCCCTAAAATTTAAATTGTTCCCTGTTGTTTTACAGTGATGGGGGTATGACTTTCTTCATGATCACTGAGAAGCTCTCACACGAAACCATCTTCTTCTAGCCAAATCCGATAGGTGCCACTTGGTTGCATGTATTTCAAAGTAATCCTTATGATGATCCAATGGCAATGTAGTTGCATAGTACATCTTATTCAACTGCTTTTTACTGTTAGAATACTCTAAGGCAGTGAAACAAGTACAAAGTTCCCAACAACAATATCTTCTAGCTTAAAAGAAGAAACATCTTCATGATCAGTATGAGTATCTACATGTTCTGCAATCACATTATTACAAGAAATTACTCTTACATTATCTAAGTTTGATGCTGCTTTCTGGGGGAAAAAAGTGACTATCATCAAAGATTTGAAAGTGATGTTTCAATTGCAACCCATTGACAGGTAATAAGCATTCCCACCTGCTAGTGAGTAGCGGTTTTGACTGACTTATGTCATCAGCACAAATAAACAGACTTTGACTCCTATAACATGTTTATTTACACATTAGAAAAAATCCTGCAGAATTGACAATCATCACTCCAGATTTCAATAATGTCTCTACTTTGCATTTCAGTACCCCACTAGTCCCATCAACTGCACACTTGCCATGTGAGGTGGCAAAAAAATTCCACTCTCTAATGACATCAAAGTCCGCTTCAAATAACAAAGATTTTACAGAATGAATTGGTTTTTAAATTGAGCTGCACTTCCATCGCAAAAAATTGCTAACTTTTCTATTTCTGGAAATTCAGCCTTTAATGTAGCTATAACAATTTTTAAGAAGGCCCACACAGCATTTTTGTCATGGTTGAGCTCATCACTAATTATAGCTACAGTATGCTTAATATTTCCTGGTAACCATGCACAACTGGTAAATATACAGCAGTTATCTGCTAGTGCCTCCAGTGTCCACTCTGGATTTCATCTTGGGAGATGGTACTGTAATTTTCAGCAAAATCAATTTGGAGCACACCTTCATTTGGTGACTGAACTGTTTTTACAAAAGAATGAATTTTATAATGTAATTCATTATGAAGCACACAGTTGACATCTTCAACAGAACCATGAATCTCAACAACTTTTTGGAAACCATCTACATCTTTCCATTGTTTCCATGTTCCAAATGTGTCTATATCTATCTCTTCAACACACAAGTGAGCATGACTTTTACAGTCTCTGCAAAATCGAATCATGCGGTTATCATTTTGAATGCTGCAGCACAAAACACTCAAAAGTTCTTTTTCATTTGAAGGAAACTCTGGGGAATTGGAATTTGCTGACCAAGGATTGTATTAAAAAATGTAAATATACATGACATTTGTAAGCACATACATTGCGGGGTGTTTAGAAAATTAACATCACGTATTCAGAAAGCAGGTCGTAAAATTTAGTTTTTTTATTTAAAATGTTTTGATTTTAATTTTTGGACTGTGTGAAAGCATCACTTATAGTCATCAGCATGTGTCTTTTTTTTATTAAATTGCACCTCCCTGATAGTAAGTCCTTTATCGATTTCACATCTCTTTCCTGGTGCCTGTCTACTTATATCATTATGGCATAAAAAAACTTTTTTCCTTTGTGCTATCTGATATACAGTGTGAAGTCTTTTTTTATTAAACAGAGTTGTGGCAATATCAGGCATTACCTCAGTACCAAAGTGAGACTTTCAATAATGTCATACCCATCACATAAATTATGTCACACCCATACTAAAATATGTCACACCTGTCACTAAAATATGTCACACCCATCACGTTTCAGCTGAGGTACAAGAATTAATTTTTTCTACATGACTTTTTCTACACGTTCAGACTGCTGACAGCCAAACTTCCACAAAGTTTTACATTTCGACACAAAAGGGTATGTTAGTATAAATATATGGTCATTTCAGTGATGGGTGTGACAGTCAGCAGACTAAAAAGCAATTTTTTTTAATAAATTTCCATTTATTTTTAATGGTAAAATATGCTGTTACAGAGTGGTTTGGACTGTGCTACATCTAACAAATACAACTACAAGTGAAAAACAGTTGTCAAAACATCTCCACAACTGGTATTGACAATGTCTAATTACTAAATGTAAATTCTACCTTTTGTTCTGGATGTTTAAGACTGAAATACAAGGAGACAATTATTTGTATAGCATTTTTTGTTGTGAATTCAAATTCTGTGTACTCATACCTTCAATTTGATGTATCATAAGTGATAATATGATACAATTTATTATTTTTCCTGTTTGTTCACTTTTTCATGGAATGGCTGTTTGTGAGTATTGCCATACAATGGAATTCAAAAATAGGCATTAGAATAATAATTTCATTGCATGGTGGTAGTATAGTCAACTACAGATATAAAGACCATAAGTTTTTACCAAGTCTAGAATTTTACTTTGTATCTTAACTCTCAGCTTATGATAACTTTCATGACATGATAAATACATGTCATGAAAGTTATCAAAACTAATAACTTCATGTTTCAACATGCATTTAGAACAATTACTATTAGTAGAGGTAGTAACTTACCTCCACTTAACATATATGGCATGTCATAAACTCTGCAGGTGCTCCCACCCCGAGAGAGGGGTGGAGGCTCGCTAAGTTTGATGTTCGCACGTTTTAACTTTAGGAAACTTTAGAAGTTTAAGTATTTAAAATATGTAAATATAATTTAATATGTATTGTAAATTAATATTATTAATAGTGTTTTAGCATGTAAATATTTCATTTTAACTGACAAATAGCTACATATGTTAGGCCTCTCTCAGAGTGTAAGCACATGTCTGCCGAGTTTATAACATGCCATATATGTTAAGTTTCTACCTCTATTACTAGTAATTCTCAGCTTATATTTATACCTAATGGGATAGCTAATGTCAGAATCCTAAAATATTTAAATTATGATTTCTATGTAATTAATTTGTAGATCGCATGAATACATTTTATTGTAAATATGTGCTCTTTGTGGTTTATAAATATGTGAGTTATCTTTTTTGTACCAGATCTAATATTTATTTTTTATTTCATTTATTTTATTATTAATATTTATGCTATTACATTTAAGCTTCATACATATATGTCATTTCATAGTTAATTTACATAACATCAAGGGGAAACAAGGAAAAAGTCTGTATAGCCTAACAAGCCCTGATTCTCCACTTGCAATTAAGCAGTCACAGGGATATCAACACTGGTAAGTGGTTAAATTAAACACATTGTATTAGTTTCAACATATCATTGCCTTGTAATTTGGACTTTGAACTCCTCCTCCTTTTTTTGTATTAGTAATTCATTAGATTTTTTTTAATAAATTAATGTTATTTATTTCAGTTAATTCTGTTGGTAAATTGTTCCAAAATTCTGGGCTAATGTAATTTATACTTTTTCTCATCATTAAGGATTTTGGGTTAATAGGTCATAGAAGAGATGTAGCCCTAGTTATATACTTATGAGTAACTAAATTTATATCTATAATATTGATATGTAAGTTATTTTTTATTCTTTAAATCATTAATTTGCCAATGTAAAAATTAAATAACTGAGATATTGACATAATTCCATATTTATTGGGATCCACATGTACATGACGATACTGAAAAGTTTGTAGGTTATTTGGGTGTAAAGAATTATTTTTTAAGTCTATTAGTCTGATGAACTTGTTTTGTAATCTTTGTAATTTTAATAAATCAGTTTGAGTAGTTTGACCCCATGAGGTAATACAGTAGTTAATATGTATCTGTATAAGTGTGTAATATAACATTTTTAGAGATTTAAGCACGAAACATAATATATATTTACTTATAATGCCAATATTTCTAGAAATTTTATTTTCAATATAGTCCACATGGGTGCTCCATTTTAAGGTTGGGTTTAATATTATTCCCAGGAATCTGAAACTGTGAACTATTTCAATAGGTATGTTATTTAGTACTAAATGAAGAAATTGTAATTGTTCTATTTTTAATCTACCAAAGACCATAATTTTTCTTTTTATTGAGATTAAGTATCAAATCATTTTGTGTTAACCATTCAGAGTATATTTGTAATTGCCTATCCAATTGTATAATCAAATCATTAATATTTGTTCCATTTATTAGTATTATTATATCATCTGCATATAACAGTAAATTATTAGAAATATCAACATTAAATATATCATTTATGTATAAGTTGAAAATCCAAGGTCCTAGAATTGATCCATGTGGAACCCCCAAGTTAATTTTAGGGTTAGATGATTGAAAATTATCAATGATAGTATAGTGATACCTATTCGTTAGGAAAGTCTCCATTAATTTATATGATGTCCCTCTGTACCTAGGTTTCGTAATTTAGTTAAAAGAATTTTATGATTTATAGTATCAAAAGCTTTAGATAGATCTAGAAAAATCACAAAGGTAATTGTTTTTAATTCTAAATTTTTTTAAATGGTATCTTGTAAGTGTAGAAATGCTAGTTCAGTTGATGTATTCAGTTGGAAGTCAAATTGATTTTTATTGATTATATTATATTTTTGTATATATTAGTTTTTCTAAAAATTTTGCAAAAATTGACATTTTAGCTTATAGGTCTATAATTATTGGCATCACCTCTCGATTCGGATTTAAATTTCGGAGTAATCTTAGTAATTTTTAATTCCTGTGGATAGATGCTGGAGGATAGAACGAGGTTATAGATATGTAATAGTGGTTCCAAAATTATCTCAGCTACATATTTGATAGTTGAAGGATGAATATCATCATTTCCTGTGCCACAGTTAGTGTTTATAAAATGTAATTCATTGAGCTACTCGGCTCTGCACTAACAAGATAATACAATCTAGATTTTTGTTTTGTTTTATTTTATTTTGTTTAATATGTGTAACCACATGATCTGCATACAGATTTCCTATAAGGAATTATGTAAATAGGGTGGGAATACATTCTAGTAACTTATCTTGATTTTCATATATTCAATTTTGTTTCATTATTATTTGCATTCCTACAGAAATATTTGTTGTTCATAAAATGTTACCCATTTTGTAATCCAAATAGCTATTTCCTATTAACAGTATGTCCAGTCATCTGCTGCAAGTTATCTAACACATGTTCAGTAACATGGCAGTTCCATGGCAGCATTTGCATTTTGCAGAATAGTAGCCAACCATATGTCTAATATCACAAGAGTGTGTATACATTTCAATACATTTCAGTATCAATGTAACTGTTTCTGTTTTGTTTTTTTGCTGTTGTTTTTTCTTGTTTAGTTGCCTTCCACAGAATAATTTTACTGAATAAACAGTATCTTTCACATATATGTAATCAATATTCCAATGCATATTGAATACAATTCAAATTATTGCTTTCCTATAGACCCCTGTTCTGATACATGAATTGATACTGACAGAAATATGGAAGAAGAAGGTATTTCCAGAAATTCAGAAAATACAGCTCCCACCTTCATCTCATGTACATCTGTATGCAGTGGTATGCTTACTTCTGAAATTTGGTTTTTTACATTTGATGGACACTTTTTGAAATCCACATAAATTTATTTGTTTCTTTCTCTTCTTACAAGTCAGAATTTCTACAAGTATTGGTGCTGTATCATTGGTCATCAAAAGAGCCATTACATATGATATTATATTGTATAAATGCATAAAAACTAAAAGTAATATGCTATTAAAAATATCTTTGTTCTATTTTTTGCTCTTTTCAGTGTACATCTAAGATTTTGAACCATGGTTCAAAGCTTGTATCAAAATGCCCAGAATATATGAAAATTAGGTTGCATGGCCTAATCATGAAATTTTTTTACATACATACTCATTGCAACCTGTAAGAATTTTGTTAATTTTGTTCCACAAAACTGGCTAGCATAAAAATCACTAAGTTATTATTATTTATCCAGAATCTGCACTGTCGGAAAACTAAAGAATGATGTACTTTAAAGAATCCCATTTTATTTGTTTATTTACTTTTGCATTAAATATTCATGCAGGTATTTTTACTAAATTTCAATTAAAATATTTGTGTATTTCTTATCCATTAGCAGTGGTAAAGTAAAAAAATTAAAGCAAAATAAAAATGTTATTTATAATTTTTAGTTTAAAGTCACTGAAAATATAAAATCAAAATACTACAATGTAACACTGGCATTTTTACTTTCATTCAGCTGATTTTCCCCTTTATATTTTAGTAGCCCAAGAGGTACTTTATCATTTAGACATGAAAAACAAATAACAAATAGAAATTGAATGTATTTTCAATTGAAATATGTCTGAATAATCAGCTGTTTTGATGAATATGGCATTAAAAAAAAAGCAATGAAGCACTATTTATGGGTTTAAGCAAACAGAAATATAAGTACTTTTTCATAACACACACGTTTTTGTATCATGATATTTTTGCTTCTTTTAACTATCTTACCAAAGCAGTATTAGAAAACTTCATGGTATATATTACAATGTAGCAGCAATAAATGACCTTGTTGAAGAACTAACATGCACACAAAAACCAGTGTGTATGTGTGTGTGTGTGTGTGTGTGTGTGTGTGTTCTTTAAGGAGTCGTTTATGTAAAAAATTTTAAACCCAATATCTACAAAACATAAATCAACCTCCCCTATCTCAGCAAACTATGAGTGAATACTATGTTCTGGTATTAACAGTTTGCTGATAATTAAGTGCTAACTTACATTTTTATATATATCAAATTTCTGTGCTTCTTTTAACTATACACTACATCTTTTAATATATCATCATCATCATCATTGTCAACCATTATCAATCCACTGCTGGACAAAGGTCTCCCCAAGTTTTCTCCACAACGGTCTGTCTTGTGCCAGTCTCCTCCATGTCACTCCCGCATACTTTCGAATTTCATCCACCCATCTTCCATGTGGTCTTTTTCTGGGTCTTTTCCTGTCCCTTGGAATCCAATCTAAAATTTCTACCGTCCATCGATGGTCTGTCCTTCTGGCAGTATGTCCAGCCCATTGCCATTTCAGGGATTTAACTCTGATCATGATGTCTTCCACTCTTGTCATTTTTTGGATTCACGAGTTCCTCTTCTTATCTCTCCTGGTTACACCAAGCATTCACCTCTCCATGCTTCTTTGAGTTGTCTGCAGCCTTTGTATGTCTTTTTTAGTTAAGGTCCACATCTCTGCACCATACGTAAGCACTGGAAGGATGCATTAATCAAACACTTTTCTTTTAAGACATAATGGCATATTGCTCTCGAAAATTATGCTGTTTCTTCCAAAAGCTCTCCAGGCAAGTTTTGTACGCCGATTAATTTCTTCATCAATGTGACCCTCACTTGATATCTGCTGTCCAAGATAAACGTACGTGTCTGTTATCTCCAGCTTTTCTCCATCAATCGATAAATCTTCATTTCTTGTAAAAGCATTGAACATCACTTTTGTCTTCTGAAAGTTCATTTTTAATCCCACTTCTCTACTCTTGTCAGCAAGTTCCTGGATCATACTCTGCAGCTCTGATGGGGTAGTTGCAAAAATGACTATGCCATCAGCAAAACGAAGATGGGTTAGATAATCTCCATTAATCTTTATCCCTTTGTTTTCCCAGTTCAGTGATTGAAAGACATTTTCCAATGTGGCATTAAAGAGCTTCGGAGATATGGTGTCATCTTGTCTCACTCCTTTTCCAATTTTTATGTGTGTTGTATTTTCAAACAGCCGAATCTTTGCACTTGCATTTTCATAGATGTTATTAATAACATTAATGTAGCATCTTCAATACCGCAGGATTTCAGAGCCATTGTAACTGCTGATGGTTTCACTGAATCAAAGGCTTTTTCATAATCGCTAAAAGCCATGCACAATGGAAGTTCATATTCCCTCGCTCTTTCAATTAGTTCTCTCAGTACGTGGATATGATCTATTGTGCTGTAGCCACTCCTGAATCCAGCTTGTTCTCTCGGTTGAGCCATGTCCAGTGTTACCTTCAAGCGGTGTGAAAGAACTTTAGTGAAGATTTTATAAACCACTGATAGGAGGCTGATAGGTCTGTAGTTCCTGAGATCCTCAATGTCACCTTTTTTATGTAGCAAGATCATTGTAGCGTTGTTCCAATCCTCAGGAATCTTCCCTTCATTAAGGCATTGAGTGAAAATTTGGGCGAGTACTGTTTCGATTTCTCCACTTGCTTCTTGTATGATGTCTACAGTAATTCCATCTTCTCCTGGAGCTTTTCCCCGCTTCATGTTCTTGATTGCATGTGCAACTTCTGCTGGGAGGACTGGGAGAACTCTGGTACTGGTACCTTTCATGATGTCTGGAGTACATGTATCATCCCTTTCATATAATTTGGAATAGAAATCTTTCACTCTTGTCAAAATTTCGCCTCTATTTCTTGTTTCAGAACCATCTTCTTTTCTCAGTGCCATAATCTGCTTTTTTCCCTTACTGAGATGTCCCTTTGCTATCTTTAGGCTTTGGTTGTTTTCAACTGCTTTCCTTACTAGTTCACAGTTGAATTTCCTTACGTCTTCAGTTATCCTTTTTCGTACTGTCTTGCATAGCTCTATATATTCCACTTTGGAAGTCACATCTTCTTTAGTTGTCCTCATCTCTCTTCTTTTTTGCATCAACATTTTGGTTTTTCCTGATAATTTGTTCACATGCAACTTGTTCTTAGACCCAGCTAATTTTGTTGCTGTTTCCATAAGAGCTTTGGTTACTTTTCTGTTAACTTCAGAAATATCCACTTCTTCTGATGTTAGGCCTTCTAAAGCAGAGAATCTGTTCTTCAGTTCCAACTTGAAGGTATTATGGTGTTTTTTAAGGTTGGTTATGTCAATACACTTTGTTTGTCTTATGAGCTTGCTACGTTCGAGTTTAGTGCTGAGGTGCATCTTACATCTCACCAATCTATGGTCACTACCTGTGTTGAACTTGTTTAGCACACTGCAGTCTTCTATGACAAATTTTTTGTTACACATAATAAAATCAATTTCACTTGTCATCCCATTTGGATGTCTCCATGTCCATTTCCTGTGTGGCTTTTTCTTGAAAAAGGAGTTCAAGATGAAAAACCCTTCTGCCTCTGCAAACTCTACAAGAGTATTTCCACGCTGGTTTCTGTTGCCATGACTGAATTTACCTACTGAAGTTTCATTCTGTTGCCGTTGCTCTATTTTTGCATTGAAATCTTCCATAATTATCTTCAAGTGCTGCTTACCTTTATTATTTAGATGACGAATTTCCTCATAAAATTCTTCAATTTCTTCTTCAGGATGACTTGTGGTGGGTGCATAAGTTTGAATAATCTGAGCCTGGTATCTTCTCGAGAGCTGGATAACGAGTCGTGCAGCTCTGTCAGAGGAACTTTCAACTTCTACCACTTTATCCTTCAGTTTCTTGTTTATTATAAATTCAACACCACTAGTTCTGCCAGTATCTGTTCCACGATAGTAGAAGAGATGTCCACTTTTCAGTTCAATGAGATCTCCTTTTCTCCTTATCTCACTTAGCCCGACGATGTCCCACTTGATCCTTTGTAGTTCCTCTTCCAATTCAAGAAGCCTTGAATCAGAAGATAGGGAGCGTCCATTATACGTAGCCAAGGTCAGCATCAGATGGCAGCCTAGTCCGGTCCTCCGGGGGTTCTTAGCACCCTCTGCCTTCATGTCGCACTGGCCACTGCCTTGGCCAGGTACATTCCAGCTGCCGGAGACTGAGGGCCAGGATTTAAGTTGTGGAGTCATTTTGGAGGGTTTGGCCATAACTCACCATGCTGGCCAAGCGGGTTGGTGAGTGTGGGATAGCATTTCCTCTAATCCCGATGGTATAGTTATACCGCTTATTGGCAGTCGTCAGAGCCCCTTTAGTGGGAACAGGATGTACCACAAGAAGGCGGAGTTGACATTTGTCAAGGAGAGGCTGTGATGTTACGCATCACCTGACCTTACATCCCTTTTAATATATATATATATATATACACACAGGGTGGAAATAAATGACTGCATAAACACCCCAGGGGGTGATTCCTTGGGTCAATTCAAGCATAAAATGTTCTATGACATTTATGGATTTAGGGCTTAGTTTTCCAGATATAAGCCCCCAAAGGTGCATGATGTCACTTCCGGAATCACCTGTTTTTGAGGCTTCAAGCACAACCCAAGTGTCATGCAGCTGCAATCACAGTACAACAACAGTCATCCAGCCGGTTTCCGGAGCCGTGTTATGTCCACAATTGTCGAGAAGAACGGAATTGGTCGCCCTGTTGCATGAAATATGGCCTCAGAGAGCACTGCGATATGTAAATCAGTCGTGATGACTGCCGAGGTACTGAGCTTGCAGAATCAGACATCCACCACGAGCTTTCCTACATGACACTCAGGCTGTGCTTGAAGCCTCAAAAACAGGTGATTCCGGACGTGACATGACATCACGCACCTTTGGGGGCTTATATCTGGAAAACTAAGCCCTAAATCTAAAAATGTCAGAGTGTTTTATGCTTGAATTGTTCCAAGGAATCACCCCCTGGGGTGTTTATGCAGTAGTTTCTTTCCACCCTGTATATATATATATATATATATCATTTGGGATGTAAGGTCAGGTGATGCGTAACATCACAGCCTCTCCTTGACAAATGTCAACCCCGCCTTCTCGTGGTGCATCCTGTTCCCACTAAAGGGGCTCTGACGACCGCCCATAGCGGTATAACTATACCATCGGGATTAGAGGAAATTCTATCCCACACTCACCAACCCGCTTGGCCAGCGTGGTGAGTTATGGCCAAACCCCTCCAAAATGATTCCACAACTTAAATCTTGGCCCTCAGTCTCCGGCAGCTGGAATGTACCTGGCCAAGGCAGCGGCCAGTGCGACATGAAGGCAGAGGGTGCTAAGAATCCCCGGAGGACCGGACTAGGCTGCCATCTGATGCTGACCTTGGCTACTTACAATGGACGCTCCCTATCTTCTGATTCAAGGCTTCTTGAATTGGAAGAGGAACTACAAAGGATCAAGTGGGACATCGTGGGGCTAAGTGAGGTAAGGAGAAAAGGAGAAGATCTCATCGAACTGAAAAGTGGACATCTCTTCTACTATCGTGGGACAGATACTGGCAGAACTAGTGGTGTTGGATTTATAATAAACAAAAAACTGAAGGATAAAGTTGTAGAAGTTGAAAGTTCCTCTGACAGAGCTGCACGACTTGTTATCCAACTCTCGAAAAGATACCAGGCTCAGATTATTCAAACTTATGCACCCACCACAAGTCATCCTGAAGAAGAAATTGAAGAGTTTTATGAGGAAATTTGTCATCTAAATAATAAAGGTAAGCAGCACTTGAAAATAATTATGGGAGATTTCAATGCAAAAATAGGGCAACGGCAACAGAATGAAACTTCAGTAGGTAAATTCGGTCATGGCAACAGAAACCAGCGTGGAAATACTCTCGTTGAGTTTGCAGAGGCAGAAGGGTTTTTCATCTTGAACTCCTTCTTCAAGAAAAAGCCACACAGGAAATGGACATGGAGACATCCAAATGGGACGACAAGTGAAATTGATTTTATTATGTGTAACAAAAAATTCGTCATAGAAGACTGCAGTGTGCTAAACAAGTTCAACACAATTAGTGACCATAGATTGGTGAGATGTAAGATGCACCTCAACACTGAACTTGAACGTGGCAAGCTCATAAGACAAACAAAATGTATTGACATAACCAACCTTAAAAAACACCATAATACCTTCAAGTTAGAACTGAAGAACAGGTTCTCTGCTTTAGAAGGCCTAACATCGGAAGAAGTGGACATCTCTGAAGTTAACAGAAAAGTAACCAAAGCTCTTATGGAAACAGCAACAAAATTAGCTGGGTCTAAGAACAAGTTGCATGTGAACAAATTATCAGGAAAAACCAAAATGTTGATGCAAAAAAGAAGAGAGATGAGGACAACTAAAGAAGATGTGACTTCCAAAGTGGAATATATAGAGCTATGCAAGACAGTAAGAAAAAGTATCACTGAAGACGTAAGGAAATTCAACTGTGAACTAGTGAGGAAAACAATTGAAAACAACCAAAGCCTAAAGATAGCAAAGGGACATCTCAGTAAGGGAAGAAAACAGATTATGGCACTGAGAAAAGAAGATGGTTCTGTAACAAGAAATAGAGGCGAAATTTTGACAAGAGTGAAAGATTTCTACTCCAAATTATATGAAAGGGATGATATATGCACTCCAGACATCATGAAAGATACCAGTACCAGAGTTCCTCCAGTCCTTCCAGCAGAAGTTGCACATGCAATCAAGAACATGAAGCGAGGAAAAGCTCCAGGAGAAGATGGAATTACTGTAGACATCATACAAGAAGCAAGTGGAGAAATCGAAACAGTACTCGCCCAAATTTTCACTCGATGCCTTAATGAAGGAAAAATTCCTGAGGATTGGAACACCGCTACAATGATCCTGCTACATAAGACAGGTGACATTGAGGATCTCGGAAACTACAGACCTATCAGCCTCCTATCAGTAGTTTATAAAATCTTCACTAAAGTTCTTTCACACCGCTTGAAGGTAACACTGGACATGACTCAACCGAGAGAACAAGCTGGATTCAGGAGTGGCTACAGCACAATAGATCATATCCACGTGCTGAGAGAACTAATTGAAAGAGCGAGGGAATATGAACTTCCATTGTGCATGGCTTTTATCGATTATGAAAAAGCCTTTGATTCGGTGAAACCATCAGCAGTTACAATGGCTCTGAAAACCTACGGTATTGAAGATGCATACATTAATATTATTAATAACATCTATGAAAATGCAAGTGCAAAGATTAGGCTGTTTGAAAATACAACACACGTAAAAATTGGAAAGGGAGTGAGACAAGGTGACACCATATCTCCGAAGCTCTTTAATGCCACATTGGAGGGTGTTTTTCAGTCGCTGAGCTGGGAAAACAAGGGGATAAAGATTAATGGAGATTATCTAACCCACCTTCGTTTTGCTGATGACGTAGTCATTTTTGCAACTACCCCATCAGAGCTGCAGAGTATGATCCAGGAACTTGCTGACAAGAGTAAAGAAGTGGGATTAAAAATGAACTTTCAGAAGACAAAAGTGATGTTCAATGCTTTTACAAGAAATGAAGATTTATCGATTGATGGAGAAAAGCTGGAGATAACAGACACGTACGTTTATCTTGGACAGCAGATATCAAGTGAGGGTCACATTGATGAAGAAATTAATCGGCGTACAAAACTTGCCTGGAGAGCTTTTGGAAGAAACAGCATAATTTTCAAGAGCAATATGCCATTATGTCTTAAAAGAAAAGTGTTTGATCAATGCATCCTTCCAGTGCTTACGTATGGTGCAGAGACGTGGACCTTAACTAAAAGAGACATACAAAGGCTGCAGACAACTCAAAGCAGCATGGAGAGGTGCATGCTTGGTGTAACCAGGAGAGATAAGAAGAGGAACTCGTGGATCCGAAAAATGACAAGAGTGGAAGACATCATGATCAGAGTTAAATCCCTGAAATGGCAATGGGCTAGACATACTGCCAGAAGGACAGATCATCGATGGACAGCCGAAATTTTAGATTGGATTCCAAGGGACAGGAAAAGACCCAGAAGAAGACCACATGGGAGATGGGTGGATGAAATTCGGAAGTATGCAGGGGTGACATGGAGGAGACTGGCACAAGACAGACCGTTGTGGAGGAAACTTGGGGAGACCTTCGTCCAGCAGTGGATTGATAATGGTTGACAATGATGATGATGATGATATCATTTGGCAAAATTTTGAGACCAAATGCACTGGCCCAAAAAAAAAAAAAAAAAAAAAAAATCATTCGCCACTCCTTAGCGTTTTGAAGCCCTGTCCACCAGATGACAGATAGCATTGGTTTATGCTGTTATACAAGCATTGATTCATAAGAATAACCCAATAATATGCATAACTTCCAATTTTTATTTCAAGGATTCCACCAATTCAGAAAGAAGACTGATAGCTCCACTCACTTTCACTTTATTTACACTCAAGAGGCATGTAAAATGGTCACCTCTTTTTCCTCTTCAAAAAATATGCTCATACTGGAACTTAAGTCACCATCTGCAGTGTAATTTAGCAAAAACAGTACGTATGAAGGAAGAACAGTAATAATTTTATTGCATTTCCAGAAAAAAAACCCAATGAGATAGGGTATAATTTGTGTAGTTTACAGTGCTATTTACCTGGAGTAGGCATTGCACTCTATCAAACTCAGTAATGCAACCATCTTTTGTAGCTTAACGTGGCACAAACAAAGCACATAAAGAAAGTTATATTTTCCTCAAAAATATATCATCATCATCATCATCATTGTCAACCATTATCAATCCACTGCTGGACGAAGGTCTCCCCAAGTTTCCTCCACAACGGTCTGTCTTGTGCCAGTCTCCTCCATGTCACCCCTGCATACTTTCGAATTTCATCCACCCATCTCCCATGTGGTCTTCTTCTGGGTCTTTTCCTGTCCCTTGGAATCCAATCTAAAATTTCGGCTGTCCATCGATGATCTGTCCTTCTGGCAGTATGTCCAGCCCATTGCCATTTCAGGGATTTAACTCTGATCATGATGTCTTCCACTCTCGTCATTTTTCGGATCCACGAGTTCCTCTTCTTATCTCTCCTGGTTATACCAAGCATGCACCTCTCCATGCTTCTTTGAGTTGTCTGCAGCCTTTGTATGTCTCTTTTAGTTAAGGTCCACGTCTCTGCACCATACGTAAGCACTGGAAGGATGCATTGATCAAACACTTTTCTTTTAAGACATAATGGCATATTGCTCTTGAAAATTATGCTGTTTCTTCCAAAAGCTCTCCAGGCAAGTTTTGTACGCCGATTAATTTCTTCATCAATGTGACCCTCACTTGATATCTGCTGTCCAAGATAAACGTACGTGTCTGTTATCTCCAGCTTTTCTCCATCAATCGATAAATCTTCATTTCTTGTAAAAGCATTGAACATCACTTTTGTCTTCTGAAAGTTCATTTTTAATCCCACTTCTTTACTCTTGTCAGCAAGTTCCTGGATCATACTCTGCAGCTCTGATGGGGTAGTTGCAAAAATGACTACGTCATCAGCAAAACGAAGGTGGGTTAGATAATCTCCATTAATCTTTATCCCCGTGTTTTCCCAGCTCAGCGACTGAAAAACACCCTCCAATGTGGCATTAAAGAGCTTCGGAGATATGGTGTCACCTTGTCTCACTCCTTTCCAATTTTTACGTGTGTTATATTTTCAAACAGCCTAATCTTTGCACTTGCATTTTCATAGATGTTATTAATAATATTAATGTATGCATCTTCAATACCGCAGGTTTTCAGAGCCATTGTAACTGCTGATGGTTTCACCGAATCAAAGGCTTTTTCATAATCGATAAAAGCCATGCACAATGGAAGTTCATATTCCCTCGCTCTTTCAATTAGTTCTCTCAGCACGTGGATATGATCTATTGTGCTGTAGCCACTATATATGATTTATGCAGTAAATGCAGTTCTTCAAAAAGCAGCTTGTGTAGGACAAACCTTTTCAATCGAGACTTTAGAAGTTCAGATTTTGCTGTAAATACATCAGAAATGGAAATTAAGGCTTACGTCCCCTGGTGGCCAAACTTCTACCACTTTGTCATTTACCTTTTCGCCCCCTAGCGGAAGGCCTATGAATTACTTGGAAATTTTGAAATTATATGAAAAACATGTCACACTATCCAATAAAGAAGTAATTTTTTTTAATTGCGCCATTAGAAGTAGAGATATTGGCAATAATAAGATATACATCTATGCCCCCTGGCGGAAAAACCATGAAATATTTTAAGAAGAAAATATTCCAAAAACGTTGATCAACGTGAGTGACATCGGTGCGAAAATGAATTTTTTCAAATGAGATTTTAAAAGCTCAGTTTTTGTGACAAATATGTCAGAAGCAGAAATTAACACTTATGCCGCCTGGTGGCTAAACCATTCTTTACCAAAAATTATAAATTATATGCAAAGGATTTTCCATCAGGAGCTGTATCTGCTGAAGAAAAAAATTCAAATCGGAGTTTTAGAAGTATAGATATCGGGGAAAACGCGCTTTACATTTACACGCCGTAGTGGAAAATCTATGCATAACTTGAAAGAGTGACTACACCTAAAATACTCTTCGACATAAATGGAATCAAAAGGTAAAAGGATTTTTTCAATCAGATGCTTAGATGCAAATATATGGAATAAAATGTATTTTGAATTCGATATCATCTGCATTTGCGCCTTCTAGCGGCGAAATTGTACATCATAAAAAAAAACAAAAACAAAAACGAAATGAAGGATCATCATTCGCATATTTCAAGCTTCATAATGCAAAAAGAATTTTTCAAATCGGACTAATAGTCGGAGATGTATGGTGTCCACAGATGGACGGACGGACAAACCGATAACATAAGCACGATCTTTTTTTACAAAAGACGCGGAGCTCAGCTCTACAGATGCAGCTCCGCGTTTTCGCACACTGTTCGTTCTAGTAGCTCAATTGCAGATGTCATAAATCTGAGGAAAGCTTGCTTATTTTTTTGCTTTTATTTCTTTGTTTAAGGGATTGCCTCTGCTGTGGCCTCCAGCTGGTCAGCCTGCCTCTCTTGGTGAGATCCCTACTCCCCCCTCTACACATACACACACTCTGCTGGTTGAAGTTCATTTGAGTGAATCAGTTCCCTTCATAGTGGTGGTAGATAAACAAGGCTGTGGAGTGATCTTTAGGGCCTCCAAACAAATAATCAAATAATATGAGCACCGAGAACTCTTCTCGGCAGTTTATGGAAGAGAAAAAAATGCTTTGAAAAGGATTATCATCTATGTGGAAGTTTCAGAGGGGGTAAAAAGTAATTACAGAAAATAAATTCAGCATATTAGCAGCACCACAGTATGTGCCGCATATTTGAAAAATAAAAAAACTTTTAACATCATAACAGTCGCGGCTGTTAACAAGGAAATTACGGCAATTCAATGAGAAAATTTTTACTGCCAACGACAAATTTTCACTCACCAATAGCGAGCTGGTGACTAGAAATTTTGCACCCTGATATATATATTGGGTTGATGCATAAGTTCATGCCGTTTTATTTCACGAGTGTTTCCCAGGTCAGCAGTGATGGTTCAGATGGCCAGTTGTATATCAAAATGTAGCCAGTAATATCATGTATCTAAATCATATTACGTTGTGTGATTGTGGCTAATGGTTTTTTTTGGTTTTCAGGTCCAGAAGTATGGAATGTCAAGTAGAGAAGAATGAACATTTCTGACATCTGCTCCTCTATGAGCTTAACAAGGGAGCCACTGCCGCCAAGGCCTCTCAACAAATTTGTGCTGTGCATGGAGAGGATGATATTGCTCCGAGGACAGCCTGCAAATAGTTTGAACTGTTCCAAGGTGGCAATTTTGACCTCAACGACTCTCCACGCTCAGGTCGTCCATCTCACTTTGATGAGAATCGTTTGAACTATCTCATCTACTTGGATCTGCATCAAACCACACGTGAATTGGCTACTGAGATGGACTGTGATCAGGCCACAGTAATGTGACACCTGGAACATATGGGAAAGGTCCAGAAATCTGGATCTTGAGTGCCTCCCACTCTCACTGAGGACAACAAGAATCAGCGTGTTGCCATATGTGGTTCCTTGCTCACCCATTATCACGAATGTTCTCAGCAACACAAACCCTTTCTGTTACCTATTATTACTGGAGATGAAAAGTGGTACCTGTATGTGAATTTCAGGCATCAGAGGTAATTGTTAAGCCCAAACAAGATGCCCACAACACATCTAAAACATGTCCTTCATCCTGCAAAGATTATGTTGTGTGCCTAGTGGGACATGGAAGGCATTATTCACTGGGAAATGCTGCTGAGCAATCGAACTATCAATGTTGCACTCTTGTGAGCTACTCTGCTGTGTGGAGGGAGCAACTGAGGAGAAACTGCCACATCGGCGCCATGGTGTCCTTCTCCAACATGATAACACATGCCCTCACAGTGCAAACATGACCAAAATGGCAATTCAGGACATAAAATGGGGGATCCTTCCACATCCGGCCTATTCCCCAGATGTTTTCAGACTATCTATCACCTGTTCCGATCTCTGTGGAATGCACTCTGTGGCAGAACATTCAACAATGATGTTGATCTCCAGAATTTTCTTGATGATTTCTTTGCAGCAAAGCCAGCATGTTTTTTCAAGAATGGCATTGCAGACCTATCCAGGCATTAGGACACCATCGTAAACAATGGGAGGGTGGGATACATAGTTGATTGATTCCGTGTTCCCTTCTGATGTAATACATTCCTGTAGTGCAGTGAAAATAATGGCATGAACTTATGCATCTACACAATATATATATTACACTGTGGCAGCAATGAATGACCTCCTTGAACAAGCACACAAAGACTAGCATGCATAAACATGAATGTGTTCTTGAAAGTCATTTATTTAAAAATATTTAAAACCAATATTTACAAAACATGTTTCTCAACCTCCCCATCTCAGCAAACTATAAGCCAATGCTAGGTTCTAATATTAACAGTTTCCAGTGTCCTGATGATTAAATGATAATTTCTAAGAATGTAAAAAAGTTAAAGAGTACAACCTCAATTAGCAGAGCTAGACATGTGAAAACTGAAATGTATTTAGATAAATGTTCATAAGTCTAAATCAGTGGTTCTAAGTCATATTCCCAAAACTAATAATTTAGTAATACAGAAGAGGCTTGAATAGAGGAGCAGATTTTAATTGTTTTGGTGTATTATTGTTGAGAAAGAAAAATATGATAAGTAATTAGTCTCTTGTAAGCAGTAAAAAAAGAGTCTCTCATAAGCTGCATGAAAATCATTTTCACTAAGGAAGAGACACCACAGAGCTTTAAGCTGATTATATATATACAATGCAGCATTTAAACCTACCCTGTTTCAGAGTAGCAAGAGTTAGGTGCAAAGCAAAGGTCTGTTTATGAGATTAAAGACTGCTGACATGAGGATAGTTACACGAACATCAGGATCAAATAGTTGAATTCAATGCAAACATTAGAACTGAATGGATACTGCTTCAGTAGAAAAGAAAAATGAGGATGAAAAAGAAAAATGAATATGCTTTGAACAAGCATAGCCCATGAAAGTTACCTGGACAAATGTTATATTTTGTGGTATCATGTTGCAGGTCAAGATGAAATAAGGTGGACAGAAGGTGTAGAATCAGCAATTAGTGGTTGAGAAATGATATGTTAGAGACTGAAAATCTTGCTATGGATATAAAAAAATGCAAACTGGAATTATTATTTCCCCCCTATTTCTTTTGTGTTCTGTAATTAGTCTATGCCAAAAGTAGGCCTGAACACCACAATGGTATATAGATCAGGGATGTAGCTAGCAGGAAGCTAGAGGATACTCAGCCCCTACTGCAAGGCAAGCAAGCCCCTTTTTCCCCAGAAAAAGTACATTGTTGTAAATTGTTTGAACTTTTATTTTTGGTATAGTATTTGAAATAAGGTATGGCATACATATCAGAGCTGTAGCTAGCAGGGAGCTAGAGGGTACTCAGCCCCTCCTGCAAGGCAAGCCACACCCCGTTCTCCAGAAAATGTATATAGTTTTAAATTGTTTGAACTCTTATTTTTGGTATGGTATTTGAAATAAGGTATGGTCGAGGGAATATGAACTTCCATTGTGCATGGCTTTTATCGATTATGAAAAAGCCTTTGATTCTGTGAAACCATCAGCAGTTACAATGGCTCTGAAAACCTGCGGTATTGAAGATGCATACATTAATATTATTAATAACATCTATGAAAATGCAAGTGCAAAGATTCGGCTGTTTGAAAATACAACACACGTAAAAATTGGAAAGGGAGTGAGACAAGGTGACACCATATCTCCGAAGCTCTTTAATGCCACATTGGAGGGTGTTTTTCAGTCGCTGAGCTGGGAAAACAAGGGGATAAAGATTAATGGAAATTATCTAACCCACCTACGTTTTGCTGATGATGTAGTCATTTTTGCAACTACCCCATCAGAGCTGCAGAGTATGATCCAGGAACTTGCTGACAAGAGTAAAGAAGTGGGATTAAAAATGAACTTTCAGAAGACAAAAGTGATGTTCAATGCTTTTACAAGAAATGAAGATTTATCGATTGATGGAGAAAAGCTGGGGATAACAGACACGTACGTTTATCTTGGACAGCAGATATCAAGTGAGGGTCACATTGATGAAGAAATTAATCGGCGTACAAAACTTGCCTGGAGAGCTTTTGGAAGAAACAGCATAATTTTCAAGAGCAATATGCCATTATGTCTTAAAAGAAAAGTGTTTGATCAATGCATCCTTCCAGTGCTTACGTATGGTGCAGAGACGTGGACCTTAACTAAAAGAGACATACAAAGGCTGCAGACAACTCAAAGAAGCATGGAGAGGTGCATACTTGGTGTAACCAGGAGAGATAAGAAGAGGAACTCGTGGATCCGAAAAATGACAGGAGTGGAAGACATCATGATCAGAGTTAAATCCCTGAAATGGCAATGGGCTGGACATACTGCCAGAAGGACAGATCATCGATGGACAGCCGAAATTTTAGATTGGATTCCAAGGGACAGGAAAAGACCCAGAAGAAGACCACATGGGAGATGGGTGGATGAAATTCGAAAGTATGTAGGGGTGACATGGAGGAGACTGGCACAAGACAGACCGTTGTGGAGGAAACTTGGGGAGACCTTCGTCCAGCAGTGTATTGATAATGGTTGACAATGATGATGATGATGATACAGATCAGGACTGTAGCTAACAGAGAGCTAGAGGATACTCAGCCCCTCCTGCAAGGCAAGCAAGCTATCCATTCCCCAGCAAATATATATTGTTTTAAATTGTTTGAACTTTTATTTTTGGTGGTTTATGAAAATGACTTTTGTGTTTCATTATAGGCACAAATACCTTACCTTATTTCATTGTGCATTACACTTCAAAAAAAAAAAAAAAAAAAGGAAAATTGAAGTACACAATACAAACGATAAATAACTACAAAAAAATTACTTTTCAAGGTGAATCAGTAGGAACATCTGCCCCAATGATTCTCTATCATATCATATGGTGACAGGACTTATTGGTGTTGTGTACAGGGGAAAAAGAGAAAAAATGCAGCTTTTTTTTTCATTTTTTTGAGTGACTATGAGGATGCTAAGCTGCTATTCATAAACTTCCAGGTAGTAGTAGTCTACAAAGAAGGGATGTTGTGGGAACATTGGAG